>JAJJWX010003613.1:0-630513 GCA_023529315.1 Papaver bracteatum
TTTTTATTTCTTTTGCTTTATAAATTTTACAACCAATACCCCCATTTTGTGACAATTTTACAACTATAATCTCTTGCTCCTCATGGGATCGACCTTGACTACCCTATATTACTCTTTAATTAGGTAGTAAAGTATTAATTAATTTGTTATGGTTACGACATGCGTACACTTAGCTTCAATACCCAGAAAGTATGCTAAAGGTCCTAAGTCCTTCATAGCAAATTCTTTCTTCAAGGCAGAGATAAAGTGTGATAATGCAGAATCAGAGTTCCCCACAAGAACAATATCATCAACATAAACAAGAAGAATCATTTTCATCCCTGACTTACTGAAGTAGAACATAGAATGATCACATACTGACTGTGTAAAACCATAAGAAAGTAAGTAGTTGCTGAACCTATCAAACCATGCCCTTGGAGCCTGCTTTAAACCATAGAGAGATTTCTTCAAATGAAACACATGAGAAGGAAATTCAGAAGAAACAAACCCAGGAGGTTGTTCCATGTATACATCTTCACTTAGATAGCCATGGAGAAAAGAATTGGAGACATCTAATTGCCGCATAGTCCAATGGTGATGTAAAGAAAGACTTAAAACACATCTAATAGTGGTAGCTTTAACCACTGGACTAAAGGTTTCATCATAATCAACTCCATCCACCTGGTGATAACCTTTAGCTACTAGTCTCAATTTAAATCTTTCCAAGGTACCATCTGCTTTGAGTTTGGTCTTGTAAACCCATTTGCAGCCTAATACATTCATTCCAGGTTCATAAGGCACATATTCCCAAGTACCATTTTCATATAGTGCAGTATGTTCATTTGTCATAGATTAAACCCAGTTTGGCATTTTTGCAGCTTGAGCAAAAGTTTTAGGTTCAACAAGAGAATTCAAAATGGCAGTAAAAGCCACAGGAACTGGATGCTTAGTGTGACTATTTGCAACAAAATGAGGATCTAAGTGTTTTGGTTTGACAATACCAGATTTAGACCTAATATGCATTCTAGCAGGAGGAGATGACAAAGTAATAGTAGACAAAGGTACCTGACCATGTTGAGAAAAATCTGTTGCTGATGTAGCAGAAGTATGGGAAGTATCTGTAGCTGATGTAGCAGAAGTAGAAGCTTTAGCAACTGAAACAGCTGATGTATGTGAAGTATCAGATGGCATTGAAGAAGAAACATCATTGATAGAATTAGATGGAAGAGTAGGTTGTTGAGATCCACTGTAAGGAAATACCAGTTCATTGAAAACCACATGAACAGTTGTATATACTCTATAAGATGAAGGATCATAACACCTATATCCTTTGTGAAAAGGACTATAGCCAAGAAAGACACAAGGAGTAGATTTTGGACTTAACTTGTCCTTTCTTGTGTGTGTAATATTAGGAAAACAGAGGCATCCAAAAATCTTCAAAAATGCATAATCAGGAACCTTACCAAACAATACTTCATAAGGACATTTGTATGCTAATAACTTAGTTGGAATCCTGTTGATAAGATAGGTGGCTGTTAAAAATGCATCAAACCAAAATCTTTTAGGCATAGAAGCCTTGAAGGACAAAGTGTTACCCATTTCAGTCACTTGTCTATGTTTCCTTTCAGCAGTCCCATTTTGTTGATGATGATAAGGACAAGATATCCTTACAGAAATTCCATTATGATCTAAAAATTCTCTAAAAGGACCCTTAACTAATTCATAAGCACCATCAGTCTGAAAAACTTTGATTTTGGAATCTAATAAATTTTCCATTGATTGCTTAAACAGCTTGAAACAAGACAGACTATCTGTTTTACATTTTAGTGGAAAAATCCAATTAAACCTGCTAAAATCATCTACAAACAAGATGTAATACCTAAATCCCAAAGTAGATTGAACAGGAGCAGGTCCCCAAATGTCACAATGAACCAAAGCTAAGGGTTTATCTGACATAGAAGTAGATGGATAAAATGGTAAACATTTACTCTTGCCTAGTTGACAAGAACTACATACTGCTTCAAAATCTTTATTGGATAGCTGAATTTCTGCTGAAGAGGCAAGTTTCTTTATGATTTTTGAAGCAGGGTGACCAAGTCTATGATGCCAAAGTGTTGAGGAAGCCAAAACTGAAGTAAGAGCAAGCTTAGAAGATGAATGAAGAAGCTGTTGTTGAGAAGACTGTAGTGGATATAGATTGTTCTGCATCAGCCCTCTTGCCAAGACTTGTTTATTGTGAATAGACTTTATTTCATAACCCCAAGGATAGAATTCAAAAGAGCAGGAATTATCAGCAGTAAACTTAGCAATAGAAAGCAGATTGTGTTTAATGTGTGGCACAAACAAGACATTGTCCATAACAAAAGGAGAAGAATGAGAAGCTGTATGTAAAGTAGTACTACCAGTTAAAGTAATTGGAAGTAACTTACCATCTCCAATCATAACTTGTTCATCACCAACAAATTCCTCAGGAGCAGTTAATATTGAAGAATCATTTTTCATATGACTTGTTGCACCAGAATCTGGAATCCAAACTGGACCAGTCTCATCTGCACCCCAATGACCAGTAGGAGGAGAATATTCAACAGAAGTAGGTTGTGCAACATTGTTAGTAGTAGACAAACCATGATTTGCAGCAACAGTCCATGGGTTGAATGTTGGAGTAGTAGTCTCTATGCCAGCAAAAGCTTTCTGAACATTTGATGTAGAGGTCTTCTTGGTTGCAGCATATCGAAATCTACATCTATTTGCAAAATGACCCAGCCTATTACAGATCTGACAAGAAATAGTAGAATAGTCCACTCTCTGATGTGGATTGAATTCCCCTCTTTGAATTGATATTCCAGCATTACTAGGATGAGATGATGAATTACCAGAACCTCTAGAACCATTAGGAGTAGGATGATTTCCAGAGTTGGAGGAAGAACTACCACTTGAATGTTTATAATTTGCAAATTTACTCACATAGAAAGCGGAATTAGTTGGATCAACAACTAATGGAGAGAAAGACTCATAGTCTTGATCTTTTAGCCATTGCTCATGATGAATTAAGCAAGAACGGAGTTCAGAGAAAGCTAAAGGAGTCTCACGATTTTGAATAGTAATGACAAAATGAGCAAACTCTCTTCCTAGACCAGGCAGTGTATACATCACTAAATCCTCTTCAGTTACAGGTTCTCCGATCTCAGCTAAGGAATCATAAATTGACTTAATCTTGTGAATAAACTCAAAGATTGTAGAATTACCTCTCTTGATGGTGTGTAGCTGAGAACGCAGTTGAGATTTTCTTGCAAAGAACTGCTGAGTAAAAATTCTTGAAAGATGATCCCATTTGGCTTTAGCAGTGATCTTTCCAAGCAATTCTGAGGCTAGTGAAGGCAAGACTGTAGCATTGATACAAGAACTGACAAATTGATCCATAGAACGCCATTCAAGAAACTGCGGATTAAGCGTTTGAACATTGTTCTGCATCAGAAATTGAGGCGGTGAAGGAATCGAGCCATCAATAAGACCATATAAATTGGTACTAATCAAGATCGAGGACAACTGATCTCTCCAAACCAAAAAATTTGATCCATCAAGTTTGGTGGAGACAAAATTTGAGATATTCTGAAAAGGAAGTTGAGGACAACGAAAAAGAGATTGAAAATGTGGTGAATGTAAATCTGGATGTTGATTCATACCAGATGAACCAGGAAGATGTGGAATGGTAGTGTTGGTGTTGTTGTTGTTGGTGTTGGGATTTGAAGATGTAACAGCGGAAGAAGAAGAATTGTTGGTGGTTCTAGGCATGATTGCACAAGAACAAGATTGTGAGGATCAGTGAATTCAGATTTTGATGTTGGAAGTTGAAATTCCACTCTTAGTATCTGATACCATGTAAGAACAGTATTTGGTTGTATTATTTCTGTTGAAGAATACAAGACAAGAGGAAGAGGTACTTATACAGACATGTTGACAAGAAAACAGAAAACAGTTACACAGCTGTTACATAGCTGTCACCAATACACATGGCAGAAGCCAATTGGTTGATACAGCTGTAAGATAATCTGACATGTCATGTGACAGCTGGTGAAGAAGATGATGTGTCTGTGACAGCTGTAGCTGATGTGTTCTGACAGGAATCAGACCATATTTGACGTGTAACAGGTGATTTTCCTCGGCTTGTTACTTCTTTTTTTACTAAAGTAGATTCATACAGGAGCAGGGGCGAATCTACAGGGTGCACCTGGGGGCGCCCGCACCCATAGATTTTACGGGGGAAACAAAAATCCTCTTATGCTTCTCTATGAAAATGACCCTGGCCCCCACGATATTTGCATCATTTACCAGCAATGTAGTCTGAAACCAACTCTCCCTCTCCCTTATTCTCTGTCAATCTTCCCAGTTACTCACTCACACAATGGATGTACGCCAGTACTTGGTTTTGCCGTGGCAAGAATATAGAAAATTGAGTTTCTTTTTGGTTAGAATTGTTCTTTAATGGCTTAATAATCAGTCCGTTGATTCTACATTTATATGAATTATGGTTTTATCAATTAGATCCAATATGAATCGTTGGATTTCACCCATCTTTTTATAATAGTGCATTTGTCTGCAATACTTGTATGGTTACTATTTATGACTATACGTCTAATCCATGTTCAATCAGAGGATTTTGAGTTTCTGTCTCATGTCATTAATCAAACTAAAGTATTTAGATTATTATTATTAGCATTAGGAAATGATCTTAGGTACACGGATGGGGAAAGTCTTTTTTTTGGATAATTAGCAATCACTTCAAGTTAAATATGCACGATAAGTTTTCTGTTTTTCTCAAGTGTGCCCCCAGTGAAATAAGGCAGACATGTTAAATATGCACAATAAGTTTTCTGTTTTTCTCAAGTGTGAAACACCTTATATACTGAAATAAGTCCGAATTTTTTTCTTCTACAGACAATTCAGTGATTCACAGATTGTCGATCAGTTCAAATATCGCATCCTTTCTACTAAACATCAACAAAGTGCCTATTATAAAGTACCTAGCTCAACGAACTGAATAGCCGGTAAGATGCTGACCTTGACATTTGTGTTTCTCAGCTAGACAGTGATAACAGTGACAAGGATTTGAAATCTAAATTAGCACCTAGCTCAACGAAGTGAACAACGGGTAAGATGCAGACCTTTGATTGATTTTTATTTTTTTCTTTTAACAAAGTGAATGCCGTATTTAAGTCTGTTTATGCAGTCCTGTCATCCTCCATTAAATGTTCTTTTTACTTGAACACTGAAAGAACAGATGGAGCCAAGAGTGCTTCCATTAGTAAACATCAAAATTTTTATATGTAGTCTCCATTGCATGTCTATTTGGCTGTTTATCAAAAAAAAAATTAGTAATGAGTCTATTAATATTTGACAGGAATTTTCGACCAATGCAGAAGTGAAAGTGCATAGTTGCCATCCCCTCCCGAGGTGAGCCACTGAAGTTATCCCGAGTTTGCTATTTTAAATTTTGAAGTATACATGTTCTTCCAGTTGTCGACTTTAGTAGTGAAACCTTTGGGTTTATGTTTTAAAGGACCTTCATATCCCTTGCTGTTTATATGTGCTAGCAACAACTGATTTTAATCCTTAGGCTTCATGTTTTCTTCTTTTTTAGGTGGAGCTTCAGGAAGGTCTTTTAGAGCAGTTTTCATGTGAAATCGAAACTGAAATCTTCGGAAGATATTGGTGTATATGGATGGGTGACTAATATATAGGTGCTCGTTTTTTTTTTTTTAATATAAGGGAATGTGATGATGTCTTTTTTTTGTTTACTCGCCATCAGTTGTGTTCCCAGTTCGAACTCTCTTGGTGTTGTCTAGTTGCCCAGATTTCTGTTTCAGAAACAATAAAATATGCATTTTACTTGCATATATGTAAGTTTCAAAGATTTGTAAAGCTTTGATATATATGAATGCAAGTTTCTATCTAAGATTTATTTTCCGAAAAATCTAAGAACTTTTGAGAATTCTCTAAAATCCGGTGACCGGCTAACGTTGACGGATGACGGTAAGAGTTTGTAACCCGTCAAAAATAAGAAACCGGACTTGGCAGCCGTTGCTGGAATCTTTTGCCGGCTGTGGTAGTACAATTGGTGACGGCCAAAAACCATCACAGATGAAAAAATCTATCAGTAACGGTTGACCAAACCGCCGCAAAAAGAGAAAAACCGTCACAAATAACATTTGTGACGCCACTAGTCACGACGGCTGGTCACCCGTCACAAATGTTTATTTGTGACGGTTTTTCTCCCATTTGTGACGATTTTTTTCTATTTGTGACGGTTTATGAACCCTCACTAATATGACATGTTTTTGTATAATTCGTGGAAATGCTCTGTCCAAAATTAACCGAAATCCTACTAGAAAATCTCAAATTAGTAAATGCACATTACCAATTTTTATTTTCCAGAGATATGCATTTTAATTGCTGGTAATTAAAAGCATATAAAAATTAACAACCTTAATTAAAAGATTCTCAACTTATTTCGGTCTGGGATCTCCTTTAGCTATTAAGGAATATCTTTGAACAATAAAAGATAAGAGTTACTAAACATATTCAAAGTATGTCGACATCTTAATTCTTTGTAAATCCTCTTTCATATTTACAATCTTGGAACTAATTATACCGCACTTCCAAACAAGTTTAGAACTTGTTCATCTGATTTCCAAGAACTATGTGATTGATCAAATCAACACACTAATTATGGGTTTACGGTTCTACCAAACACAAGGACCGGTTCTACCTTAATATGGTTACTGGGACCAGTTACATCAGTCACCAAATTGGTCACATCAATTACCAGGACCGGTTACCATATTCTCATGGTATTACTTGTGATCGGTCACACCAGTTATCAGGATCGGTTACACCAATTACCAGGATCGGTTACACCAATTACAAGGATCGATTACTACTCTTTTGTGATCGGTCACACCAATTACTAGGATCGGTCACACCAATTACAACTATCGATCATACCATCTTAGGTGATTACTTAGGATCGGTTACACTAATAAAAGTCATACCAATACATAAGTCAGGCATCGTGACTAGGTTTACCAAGATACATAACAAGTTACGATCGGTTCTACTAAGTCACACATATTAGTAATCCAAAGATAACAATACCAATAAGCCTAGCGATTTCCCTTTCGATTCTTAAAACAAGTTCATGAATGTTCTTCCTTTAAACGAATGTAAACATTGTTTCCTAGGACGAAATATTCACCCATACCCATACACATAATCACAATAACATTCATATTATTATGTCGATGTCTTATATATGAAGTTCAAAATATAAGAATTATACTTCGTATTCTAATTCCTTAACACTATGTCTACCAGAGTATAATCATTCACAACTTCGTAGTTATCTTTTCAATGTAGCACAACTTGAAAGATACTTTGGGAATGAAATAGTTCAAGTCAAAATATTACTAACCTCAAGAGGAAGGATGATGTTATCGATGTAGCTTGTTACTTCTTCACATTCTCCAAGTCTTCGAGTAATACTTGTATGTCTCACTAACCTAATCTTTCTAGCCTAACCTATACGAAGTTGTCTCTAGTACATAATCAAGCGAATCTTAAATTGATTTTTGATTCATTAAAACATGACAACCAAACTTGACATACCAACGCTTGGTGGGTTCAACCGAGCTATGCTCTAACAGAATTGCTGCGTGTTTGCATCCATATTCTCGACCAATTCCGTCACTTCATCAATAGTTTTGTTTATCAAAGTACCACCACTAGCTGCATCGATAAGATTCCTCTCGGATCGGAGCAAACTGTCATAAAATTACTACACTATAAGTTTCTCATATATTTGATGATGTGGGAAGCTCGCTAATAATTTCTTATACCGTTCCCAGTAGTCGTAAATAGTCTCACCAGTAATTTGTTCAATCCTACTAATTGCTTTACGAATATTTGGTGCTTTAGAGGCGGGAAAGTACTTTTCTAAAAATACTTTCTGCATCTCATTCCATGTTGTGATACTTCCAAGTGGAAGACAATAAAACCATTCTTCTGCAGAATCAGTCAAACAGAATGGGAAAGCTGTAAGTAAACCTCTTCCTTGATCATTTCTAGTTGGCTTCAAACTTGTCAACCAATGTTGAAACAGTTGTAAATGACGATTCGGATCGTCTCCTGGAAGCCCTTTGAACTCCGGTAACCAATGAATCAACAAAAATTTGAACTCAATTAAATCTTCCAAGTTGACACATAACTTCTGTTGATCAAACGATGGGGATGTCAGATTTTTGAGTGTTTTCATTGGAGGTGGAGGTGGTGGAGCGGCGCAATCTCCCTGGTTACCAGTGTTTTGGTTGTTCGTTCCGCCAACCACCTCTTTTTGTTGCGATTTTCGAGGTTCTTGTAGTATTATTCCTCCGCGAGTTGACATTCCACACCTTTGGTAATCCCAACGTTTGGATGCTAGAGATCAAGTACCTGAAACAATATTCTCAAAAAATGAAATTAAAAATAAGAAATCAAAAACAAAATAACAATCTGCGATGCCTCCCCGGAAGTGGCGCTAAAATTTGGTCGGTTGTCAGCCAAGCAAAAATAATTTAAGTTCTTTCACTTCACAATTATAAATAATAGTATAGTTATAAGAACAGATTCGTTCCACAAGGAGATATGGGTTGTTATTCGTAATTGAAAACTTAAGTAACCTGGGGGGATATTTGATTTGAGTCTAAAATAATTAAACTAATAATAATAGTAAAGAATGAATAAAGAGAATCAATAAGTTGAGAATACTGGTTAAGGGTTCATCGTCAATCATAAGTCATGCACTTTGACTAACAATTAGAGTTGTCACTCAATCATTCATTATCAGGAGTCCTAAAGTACCCCATGGAGAGCATACTCCGGTAAATTCCTTATGTTATCACATACCATAACGATGAATATATGAATACTACTCAGTGAACAACCTAATGCAACATGCTATTAGGTTTAATCCTCCAAGAGCTTTAAGTTCTATGAATTAGACTAATCCATGCAATATAAATACTACGAGTAAACTATTTAACATAGGTCAAGCTTCTACTTGCAATCACACAAAGGTTTTGAATAAAATTGGCAATCACAATATGCTACTTATGACAAGGTTCATCAATAATTACGTATCTCAAAACCCTAGTCTAGATGTAGATATGCATTCATGGTTATTTAGTAGCGCTCCTAAACAAACAATCATGCAATCATACATGGAGATAATAAATAGTAGAACAAGACAATAATGATTTGATTGATATGACAAAGCCAAAAAATTAATTTAGTGACATGTTTATGATATCCGACTATATCCTTACCCAATATGAGGTGATTAGCTACTCATGGATTTCTCAAAACCCGTGAAAAATAATATGAAGAAAAAGAAAGAAAACCATAAGTTTAATCGTGATGATCAAATCCAAAATTTCCAACCCCTAACTCTTTTCTTTTCTTATCAAAAGTGTGTTAAAAGATAATCCTCGAAAGATCTCAAATTCTGCCTAATAACCGTGTCCCCCAAAACTGACCTTTCCAATAGGCTACGTCACTTCAGCTAAAAGCCCATCCCATAAATTCAAATGTGGGAATTAATTATTTGACCCTCTTCTCACTCTTTCTTACTCTCCTGGCCTTGGGCTTGATAAGTCTCTAAAATTTTTAAGCCCATTTAAAAGAGAAGGCCAAGAGAAAAAACTTGAAGGCCATGAAAATAAATTTAGCTTCTGACGTCATACACAGAAAAATAAATATACCAAAATTAGCCTTTTCATTTTTTGTTTAGAGAAACGGATATAGAGAGAGATTGAGAGAAACAGATCGAGGAAAAGATTGAATGAGATCGAGATCGAGAGAATGAGTGAATGAAAAAAAATATCATATTTTTGGATCATCATCTGGTGATTAAAGGGAAGCCCTGGTGTATAGAAAACGAAGATTCCAATATCAAATTCAGCATAACGATCTCAACAGTTCAACCAATCCATGAATTAAACTCTTCCCCTACTTCATTCTGAGTAAGAATAAAATCCCACTAGCTTAAACTACGCAAAAATTGGAGATACTGTTTGTTCTTTTCATCATTCTTGGCTCTTTTGCTCAATTTCCTATAGCAAATTTGATTTCATGGTGTTCAACTCCAGATCTAAATCGATTGAGAAAGAGAGGTAAATATTGAATTTGTAAGCTATTTGATTGAGCCGACCGAGCGAAGCGAGGGAGGACCTTTATATGACTACTTATTTGTAAATCCTAAGTCATCAATTTGACACAAAAAGATTGGATTTGGTGTCCATGGTTGGTCTTTTTCACTTGACACAATTATCCCTCCCTTTTAGTCCAATTACTATAACTCCCTATGTATCTTATTTTTTTAGGAGTATAATTGGAAAGCAAACTTTAACATAACATATCTAAAAATCCGTGCCTTGGAATTTTACAAATTTTATCTCGTTGTAAAGCTAATAAAAAAACCTATCCAATGAGTACAAACAACAATATCAAATTTTAAGTTTTTACGAAAAATCGGAGGTATTTATCATTTTAGGCACAATTTTGAAAAATTAAATGTATATTCATTATGCAAACTACCATAAAGGTTACATAATACTTTATGTAACCATATTTTGGTTTATGCATCAACTAATTTCTTTTGCAACTAATAAACCGATGTACTCCCTCCGTTCCAAGAAAATTAATACTTTCATTTTAGGCACAATTCTCAAAAATTAAATTCATAGCCATTATACAAACCACCACAAAAGGATGCATAACACATCATGCAACCATATTTTAGTTTATGGATAGACTAATTTTCCGTTTCAGAAAAAACTTTCACATTCCGTTTCAGAAAAAGTGATACTTTCGCCCGGTTTTGGGAAATGTGATACTTTCGCCCCGTTTTGGGAAAAGTGATGCTTTTTATGGAATGAAGCGAAAGCATCACTTTTTCTGAAACGGGGCAAAAGCGTCACTTTTTCTGAAACGAGGTCAAAGTATCACTTTTCCGAAACGGGGAGAAAAGATCATTTTTGCTGAAACGAAATGTGAAAGTAGTCGCGGAAAAACCACATCTTCAGATTCTTCTTCGGTCGGCCCTCCCACCGTAACAACGGTTGTACTAGTTTAGGTTACAGATTAATTTATTCTAATTTATTCATTTTTTTTTTGGGTTTTACAAATTTGATACTTGTTTGATTTTGTAGTTCCGAGAAACGATTTCGTTTAAGTACAATGAGTATATCTACCAACTCACACTTGGAGGTTTTGCTATATAACATAACCGCTCAACAGAAGTGAAAGACGGTTTTCTGGTTCATATACGAGTGATAGCTCTGGAAGTGACCACACTAAGATAAACCTAAGGGCTACAATTTATAGGTGAGTTAATCCATATGTTGTTTTACTACCAATCCTCACTTCCAATCCATATCATTGGTTATGCTCAAAATGCACAATTTGAGTAAGCAATGGGATTGTTTGATCTTTTGCAGATCCATTCTAGTGAATATTTTGTGCTTTTTTCTTCGTGTCCTTGATTAGGTGCATCGTAACTTGGTAAAAAAGTTCATACTCTACAATTCAGTTTGTGCAGAAAACGTGCACGTTCAATCTGTGGAGAAAATATACACACATTAATATTTTTGGTTCTGACCTTTGAGTAGATAATATGCACACATTCAGAGATGAAATAAATTGTTGTTTATGAAATCTTAAGACGCATCATGAATCTAGTACTAGATGACCGTTGTCACGGTGGGAAAGCCGACCGAAAAAATCGATTCAAAACAAAATTTTATACTCACAATTTATTTTCAACATAATGGTCACGGAGTTAGATTTGTAAACTTATAGAGCAAAAATGTAAAACAAAGAGATGACAAGCAAATCCTATCACCGATACAAATAAATGACTATACGGCCGATAGAAAGCATCACCATCCCTAAAATAACTGTGCCAAACACCTGTAAAGTCAACTACCTCCCTCAACTAAACTCCGCCCAAAAATTCAGTGTGCCAAACGCACTCTAAACAAAGAATTCTCTTTGTATCGTGCACTAGAAAATACCCTAGTTAGCAATACGGGGTACGGAGAGGAGTTCGGGACGGCATACGTTCGGGAATTTTACGGATTTGGATAGGTCGGATTCGGTCAAAAAGTCGGTCAACGGTTCGGTGTTCGGAGTGTAGTTCGGAACGGATACGTACGTCTATAATTCGTTTTAGAAATATAAGTTGTACGGAAAATTAAGGTTACATCAAATTAATAAAAAATATATTTTTAAGGTTTTATTGAGTTGAAAAAATGATTTAAACCAATTTTATTGTATTATATAGATAATACATTAAGAATAGACACAAACAAGCAAATAGCTCAATGGTTTGAGCCTTAATTAGCAAGTAAGAGGTCATGGGTTCAATCCCCACCCCCAACTTCTTTTTAATAACTCTCAAAAAAACACTTAAATGAGTTCGAATCGCCGAGTCACTGTTCGAATCGCCGAGTCACCTGTCCGAATCGCCTAGTTAGCTGTCCGAATCGATTCGCCGAATCGTACACGAATCCGAATTATTCGCGAATAATTCGGAAACCTCATATAATGCGCGTAACCTGTTCGGACTTTGAATAGTTCGGCCGAATGCAACGGATTCGGACGATTCGGACGGATTCGCGAATAATTCGCGAATCATTCGCCGAATTGCTAACTAGGGAAAATACTAAGGAAAGATAGTGAATGACGTGGCATTGTCAGCCATGTGTCGGCCAAAATAATAAGCGCATCATGGGACGTGGCTAATTCCTGGTCTCTTCGTAAAACAAAAAAAAGTTCTCTTTTCTTTAAACAAGCAACAACAAAGCTCGTTTTGTGTGGGGGTTGGTATGGTCGAGTTGAATGGGTTATTTGAGAGTTGATACAAATCTAGAGAAAGAATTGAGCTTGATGTTGTTGAAAATCAGCGATCAATGGTGATGCAGAGAACAAATGAGGTTGGTATTGGTTGCCATATTAACTGATGGTTTGCGAATTCAGGCAACAATGGCAATGGCAACTGCAATAAGCAGTTGAATCTTGGGGTTTTATATGAACTAAAGTTGGTTTTGATTTGAAGATGTGAATGGTAGAGAATGGTTAAGGCGAGAATTGCTGATTATATGAGAATCAAATAGATAGGGTATTGACTGTACTTGATTGGGGTTTTCCGGTGCTTAGATTTTATTTGCAGGCGATGGATTTGAAGACTTCTTCCAACAGCAACGGTGGAATTGAATTAAGGGTTTTGATGTAATCTGAAGACGGGTTTGTATGGGGGCAGAAATGATAGTCTCATTCCAACATTTTATTAGCCATCAACGGATTTCAATGGTTTGTATGGAAGCGAGAAAATTGGGTTGCTGTGGGTGAATGGGATTTATTGATTAATCGATTTGCAGTTGAAATTGGGTATCTCTATGACGGGAATAGATGATGGTGATGACTTGAGGTTTGCATGGTTCAAAGAATGAAGACTACAACAATTGGTGGTGTCGGAGATCGGGTTGGCTCATTCTTGCCGTTGACTAATATTCGTAAGGATTTCAAATGGGTTCGTTCGGAATGCAATGGCACGGATGATGAATCAATTGAATTTGGGGATCGTGGTAATCTGGAATTAGATATAAGCATCATAACTTGAAGTCTTCCATGGGGTGTTGGTTCAATTGGATTTGTTGGGGGTTTTGATAATGGTTTGTGTATGACGTTTAGGTGGTGCTGCTGGTTACGGCGGAGGTGGTGGTGATTCTGTTGAAGAGAAATCTAGAGGAAGAAGAAGAAGAAAAAGGGAGGAAAAAATGAAATTTTGGAGACGCCGGGATTCGACCCAAGAACCTCAACTATTCCCGTGTTTTTGCTTTTTTTTCATTTGACAAAAATGTCCTCAATACTTCAGGTATATTTACATTTGTTTATAAAAGGAAAATAATCAAATAGGTATATTTACATTTGTTTATAAAAGGAAAATAATCAAATAGGGACTGTGTCGTCCTTTCATCGTTGAACCGAATTTAATCTTTTTTTTGTAAAGTTGGGAAAAAAATGTCACGCTTCATTAGGACATTAAGTCACCATATATAGAGTCCTCCCTCGCTTTGCTCGGTCGGCCTAATAACACGAATGAACATTTTCATGAAATGGATGTGTAGGTACCAAAATCCACACTCGACGCTCCGAAGTAAGATCTGGCGAGGTAAAGAAGACTTGCACTAGTAACTCCACGAAGTAACATCCCGAAGTAACTCTACGAAGTGTGGATTGTTGTGCAAGAAAAGGGAGAGCATACGAAGTAAACGGCGCGAGGTGTGGCTTGTTGTGCAAGAAATAGTAAGGTCTCCGAAGCAAAATGAGCTGTCAGCGAAGCAAAATGAGCTGTCAGCGAAGTAAAATGAGCTGTCTCCGAAGTAAAATGGGCTGTCAGCCATTATGTAGTTTTCCCTATAAATAAAGGAATTGGTCCACTGTAATAAGGGTTGGAATTTTTAGGAGGAGAGAGATCAGATTTTATTTGACCTTTTCTTCTTCTTCTTCTTCTTCCCAAAAACTAGATCTAGAAAAAAGCTCCAAAACTCATTAATGGAGTCTCTCCATGTAAATCAATTGACTATGTAAACATCAAATATTTTAGTAGATTTGTGTGTCTCTCTTATACTTTTAACACTTCAAATCATCATTTTAGTGATTCAAAAGTTAGATCTATAAATTTGCTCATGAGTTTGAAGTTGAAATTTATTTAGATGTAGAAAAACATCATTTGGGTGTAACTATGGATTTTCTGTAGTTACATTTTGGCGCCCAGAAACAGGGAGAGTAAAGGATTTTTCCTACCTCAAATGATTCGAGAAAGTTTGAGTGAAATTGGTTACTGTGAGCACCAAAACTTGCTGGATCTATAAACTTCAAGGGGTAAAAACGGAAGTTTCACCAAAGTTTCATTCAGTACACGACCAACAGCGTCAGAAGCTTAGAGGAATCAAGCAACAGAGAGGAAGAAATTGGATCTGGATGAGTAAAACATCAGCAAATTGCTCAAAAGAGACAAATCTCTTAGTTGCAAAACCGAATCGGCAGCAAGTAAGCATAGTTGCAATCGTCAACAAATCCGAATCTGGATGGATCTGTTAGCTTCACCAGCAGAAGATTAGAAGTAAAGTGTTGAAGAGGAAATCAACAAGAGTCTTCGTCAACAAATTGTTCAAAATGAAAGACATATATCTTCATCTTTCTAGATCTGGAAGTTTTAAAAGCAAAATGGAGGCAGCGAAGTGGGATTGAAAGCATCACGTGTTTGAGCTGTTAAGCGAGGAGCAATGATTAATCAGAACTGAAATTTCTCCGGCAAAAACTACTAGGAGCGAAGGAAGGAACGAGTCTGCGGCGTTAGTAGAATTCAGCAAACGAAAAGAGATAGCATATTTGGCTTAACTACCAACCGATCAGTTGTTACGATTCAAAGAAACCCATTTCGTCGGAACAAAAGAGGAAATCAGAATAAACAATTTCATCTAAGTCGATCCACGAAGAACAAAGTTCCAGCGAAGCATTAAGAAACGATCCAACGAACTGTGGCAATTAATAAGCTCACTTCGTCGACAACTAGGTATCACGCAAAGGAACGAGCTCGATACGAAACTTTAACGAGATAGCAAACTACAACATCACCATTCTGCGGCAGCAAGAAGAATCACAAAATGCAGGAAACGAGATACCTCGTCACTACGGTTCATTCATTTCGGCTGAATGTAAAGATCAAAATTTAACAAAGACTAGAGAAGTATCAACGAAGAGGAGACGTGATAGGTTCTTATCTTTGTCATCACTTCGTCGAAATCACAAAGGAGAAGAGAATCAATGAAGTTCACTTCGTTAAAAACTTGATGTCACTCGTCAACATAGCCACAACATCAGCGAAGAATTAGCTGAGACTAAGGCAACCCGAAGTAGCACATTCACGTAAGCGACCAACGAAGCAAATCAACTGGCAAATATCAGCGAAGTGAAAGATGCCAACTACCTTCGTCAGCAACCTTCATCTCGTCAGGTGATCACTTCGGAGTATACGAGTTAACCAGTTCAGATCCAACGAAGCAATTCACTCGAAACACTCATTCTCAGATCACTTACGAAGTACATACCTATTTGAACCGGCACCAATGGCCAGGAACAGCACAACTAAGAGGAGAGGTGCATAATATATATAAGCTCGTTGTAAAATTGTCATCGATGAGCCAGCGATGTAGGAGTAGAAAATTTGAGCTCCCACCAAAATCAGAAAACACATAACTACAAAATTTCGATGCCAAATAGCAAAACATTGATCCTACAGATCAAACAAGATCAACTGAAGTAAATTAAGCAATGAGAGTTCAAGTTAAAGAAGGAACTGAAAGACGTTATTAACGGATAAGTCCAAATGATTTCGAAAGCAGCTAACAAAGATCGATAACCCCTGAAACAACAAACAAGGAGTTCAGCAAGGAGTATATCGAATCACAGATCCAATGAAGTTTCATCATTTGTGAACGAACAGCTTAAAGTGAAAGTCAGTTAACTTCGGCAGTTCACCTCGTCTGCCAACCATACCAGCGAAGTACCCACAGTAATAATTTCCAACGAACGACGTCAAAGGATGCTGAAGGCCAAGTTACTTCGTCAACAATTTATACGAATGAATCACTTCGGAAATTCCAAACGCATTTTACTTCGCTGGAGCACTATCAGAAAACAAGTTCTTCGAGAACCCAGTAGCAATTCTAAGTGAAGAATCCGGCGAACCAAGTGTCAAGACTACAAGCAACATAACAACAAATCCATTACACAACCAACGAGAAGTCATGGGCCACATAGAACGAGGGCAATTCAAGTTGGAAATTCTTGAGTAAGGAATCAAACTCACCACGGCAACCCAATTATCTCGTAACCACTACACACTACGGGATACTTCGTCAGGAACTTGATCATTGCAAAGAAAAGCTCACTTCGCGGAATACCAGAGATGATCAATGATACCAAAACCCAGCTACTTCCCTCAGAACTTCATCAACCAGCGAGTCCACCCAACTTCAAACCCCTGCTCAAACAAACCATCCTTCTTGTCACTCATTCGAAACGCTTTGCCCAATTATTTACACGAACAAATCCAAACCAACTCAATACCTCTCGTTAATTCCCCGCACTAGACATATCTCGTCCACTCATCAAACCCGTTTCGTCAATCCCAAACCGCAATTCATCATTTAACAGTACTCTTGTCTTACTTCGCCAATAAATCTTCTTAGTTCAAGCGAAGTTCATATAGCACGCAATCTCATACACAATCTCATACACCAGTTCATCGTCACTATTTATGACTCACGAAGTCAATACCCTACTTAGAGTCAACGAAGTCTATAATACAAACATGTGTTTAGAAGATAAGGTATGATGAATTCATGAAAAAATCCAAGACCAAACTCATTTAACTCATTTCCTCCATTACCCACTCACTTCGTCAAAACCTTATCAGCAAGTGACGAGTCCCATACAAATCCCAAACCAAACTCTAATCTAAACCCATTATACCCATTTAGTCCACTCTTTGTACCCATTTCGTCAGTCAACCCGTGATTATAGCGTATAAAAAGCAACATAAACTAGAGGAAGGCCTAGTTCGTCTAGAACAGGAGAAGCAAAAGGCTTACTTCCTCGGAACATCACCAGAAAATGACAAAGATGATATCACGACATTGCAATCCACCCATCTCCTCAACAACACAACTACTCAGCATACACCATTGATGTTGTAGCACAGCGGCAGCAACGGATGACAAAGAGGGAGTCCAAGTCAAGATTGAACATCCGGCAGAGACATAATATAGCAACATTACAACTTCCCTCAGTAGATTCTTATCTTCATCAAGAGAACAACCGTGGGAGTCACGAGAAAAGGAAAAGAAAGAAAAACGAATTTCAACGATTATCTGCTTCACCAGCCAACGAAAATAAGCAATACACAAAAGCTAAACAAAGAACTAAGGAAGGGGTATTGACTTCGTGAAGGAAAAGACATAGTGAATCATCATCTTCGTCAGATTCTGACATACGAAGTACATCAAATACCGATTACCAACCAGACCCAACCACAGCCACAGCTTCAGAAGCCAAGTCTACATCCTCACTTCGGATCGGGTCGAACGGAAAGGATGCAAACTCAACAGAAAGTATCAATCCGCTAATGAGCAACACGTCGTGAAGGGAGTATTATATCCTCTACGTTTAAATGGCATCATCATGACTAATATACATATCATCATGACTGAGCATCTTAGGAAAGTTTAGCCAATCACAATATTGATCTCTTTATCATCAAGCCAAGTTTGCTATCAGACAAAGCAAGCTTTGCAGCACCTACAGCTTCATCTCACATTTAGGAAAATAAGTTCACGCCACCAAATACGCTCAGCTTACTCGCCATATATATTACTACACTGCTAAAATATAATCAAAGGATTATGATCTTTTATGAAATCTTCTCATTCAATTTACAAGCTACAGGTACGCGAAGATGGAATGACAAATCTGATAATTCCCACTAAGAAATGCATACAAGGAGGGGACGCGCAAAGCCGCCGATGTGATAAATCATCGACGAAGAGAAGGATACCGAGGCAAAAAAAAAAAAAAAAAGAACAAAAACTACGTCAGTAGAAAAGAAAGGAAACTTAAGATGCAGAGAGCATTTTGGGAAAAGCCCTTCCCAAAAGATAGAACGAATTAACAACCCATCGAACGAATTTCTCTCGTGAATGTTCGAAATGTCACCAACAAAAGAAGTAAAAGGAAAGGAAGGTCTTGTTGTGGACAAAAATCTGACGAGGTGATTATTCATTTCCTTAAAACTTCACTCACCAACGACAGACGAAGTTCCAGCAGGATAGATAATGACGAAGAAGCTTCATTCCCAATTCCAGAAAATATGATTTCTAACCCTAGCAATCATCCGTCTCGACAATTAAACGCACTTATCTCGGGGACTCACCTCGGAATGGATTGCAAGAGAAGGAAAAGAAACATCGGTAGACAATGAAAGTTTACTTCGCATACTTCAGTTTATAAGATTAATCTTCAAAAGTCACAAAAAATAACCAACTCGTAACTCTCATTTCTCCGGGACATCATCATCAAATAAAGAAGGTGATATATCTTCACTGCAATTCATCCATGACGTCAACAGCATAACTCGTCAACAATATTCCATTGGTATTGCGGCACAGCATCAACAACAAATAAACGCATCAGAGTTAACTTCGTTCAAAGTTGCTTCACACATCATCAACAAATCAATTAGAACAAGTTAGAAATAGGTGGAATACGAGTCTTCAACAAGCACATTTCCAGCAAACACGTCGTGTAAATGAGCAGGGTTCTAACGGAGAATTCAGGAACATTAGTCATGAGAACTTCGGAGCCAGGTCCATTGTACAAGGGGCGAACTCAAGCTGGATGGGACAGAATATGACGAAGTTATAGTTGATCATTTCGCCGAAAACCAACAGCAGGTGACGAGATGGAAACAAATTCGGTAACGGGTAAAGAAAAATTCGGCAACAACCCGTGGGGACCAGTGAAGAGAGCGTGTGTCGTCAACAAACTTCCATCGTAACAGGAGACTCAGTGCACCACAGTGACAACATAAAGCGACAAGTACAATACAATATGCAGCAAGACCAAAGAAAGATATAATAAGAAAAAATAAGGGAGAAGTGATAATGCAGAGACAAAAATAAGGAGCCTATGAGCCAAACAAGATCAAAGGAAAAGGGCAATGATAAGACCCAAGCATACAAAGCAAAGAAGAAAAAGAAGAAAAAAAAAAAAAGCGAGGGCCACAAGTAAGACCTCATTTAGGAGGTCTGCTTACGACCCTCAAAATAGGCGATCGTAAGTCCTATATAAAACCTCTACTTAGGGAGGCTGAGACCTCGTGGCGTGCAACCTAGTTCGCACAAAGTGCAAGGGGCAAATGTAAGACCTACACGCGCGTCACGAGATAATCTCAGATGTGGCTAACAACCACCAGCTAGGGGCAATCGTAAGACCCATCCGCCGAGGGCCCCAATTGGGTAACCTTCGGTAAGGGGTGTAAAAACAAGCCAGTGGAGAAGAAGATGGCCTTGTGTAGTTCTTCCGCTCGGTCCCAAAACCACCTCAGCTAGGGTGTGACTTCGTGACCAAAAGTCATATCGGCGAAAGGGCATGAGGTCACGAAATGACTGATGCCTAAGCCCAAAAGCACGGGGGTATTCAGAGGGGTAGGGACGGAACCCTCCTTTAGGGAGCTGAGTGACCACAAAAGTTGGCAATGTTACGTGGCTGGTACTCACGGGAGTAGGTAGGCTTGTGATATTGTTGCATAATAAGACCTCAATGAGCGAGATAAGGCGAGGTTGATGGGTCTTTACTTCGCAAGAGTAAAAAGTGTCTGAGACTTCGTCGAAAAGCCCTGACCAACGGGGTGGGGCATAATAAGACCTTAACTAGGAGGCAAAATAAGACCCCGAACTGATGATAGAGATGTGAGGAAAAAAATCAGACCTGAGGCAAAACAAAAGGGAAAGTATATACTTGCAAAGAAGCAGGTATACTTGCAAAGAGGCAGGTATACTTGCGAAGAAGCAGGTATATACTACAAAGAAAAGCAAAGAGACAAGCATATTACAAAGCTTGACATATTGCATAAGAAGTACTCGCAATAGAAATATTGCATATGATAATATTTATATTAACTTGATCATGCTATACATTGAATATTAACAATGCAGGAACAAGCCCTAAAAGGCAACGAGGTATAATTACATACGAGAAGGAATGCAAAGGAGAATCAGAGGCACGAACAATAAAAATCAAGGCAAGTATATAATATGCATACATATAGAAAAATCATACCATTTCATACATATAGCTTTCACTCATAACATACATACATTCATCAAACATACATCATGCAATGGCACTTCGGGAATTCTTACCATTCATACTTCGGGAATACTTACTATTCATACTTCGGGAATTCTTATTATTTATACTTCTTGAAGACAATATTTATTGCCGCGAGTGCTTCTTGAAGATTGTTAACTAAGAATACTTCTTATACTTCGGATTATATACTTCTAAGGATACCTCGCGTATATATGAACCAAGGAGGGTATTTCATTAATACTTCGCTATATAATAGTAAGATATCAAGCCAAACAAGGGCAAGGGCAAGAAAGATGAAACATATTACTTTTACTTCGGATAGATTTAGTTCCTTCATCTACCAAAGCAAAAGGAGGCACACACACATATATGGGAAAATGCATATTATACACTTCGCGGAAATTTTTTCAAATTTTTTGGATTTGATATGAATCAAATTATAAGGACGTTAAGCTACAAATGAAACGATATCATGTGAAAAGATACAATGAGGCAAGGCAAGAACAAGAAGTGATACCATCAACTCGTCAAGGGAAACATCAACACAAGGTTATCATCGGTAAACCTTAAACTAGCACTCACAATGAACTTCGCACAAGGATGAAAAAAAGGAAACTTGGAAGAAAGTCATTAAAACCAACTTTCAAGGCCAAAACTCGGAAAGAAGAAACTCGGTACATCCACTAATGAAGATATCTCGCCCACTCCATACTTCGTCAACAACAACAAATTGAGGATTGATACTTCTTATATTTTCGAGGATTAAGTACTTCTTATACTTCTTGAAGACCACTTCATACTTCATACTTCTTATACTTCGGGAATGATACTTCTACACAACAACAAGACTTCGGAACCTAGCAAAAGAATAAGAGGCAAGTATATACTTTTTCAAGTTATTATTCTTTCGCTCGTTCCTTCGTCAAAAAATATCAAAGTCATCTACTCAAGCATCACACGTCTCGCTCCAAAGAACTACACGAAGATGGATTTTTCTTAAGAATCGCTCTTCAAGCAACACTCAAGAAAAAATAGGGAAAAATGTAAGTACCAAAAATCACACTCGACGCTCCGAAGTAAGATCTGGCGAGGTAAAGAAGACTTGCACTAGTAACTCCACGAAAAAAAATCCTGAAGTAACTCTACGAAGTGTGGATTGTTGTGCAAGAAAAGGGAGAGCATACGAAGTAAACGGCGCGAGGTGTGGCTTGTTGTGTAAGAAATAGTAGGGTCTCCGAAGCAAAATGAGCTATCAGCGAAGTAAAATGAGCTGTCAGCGAAGTAAAATGAGCTGTTTCCGAAGTAAAATGGGCTGTCAGCCATTATGTAGTTTTCCCTATAAATAAAGGACTTGGTCCACTGTAATAAGGGTTGGAATTTTTAGGAGGAGAGAGATCAGATTTTATTTGACCTTATCTTCTTCTTCTTCTTCCCAAAAACTAGATCTAGAAAAAAGCTCCAAAACTCATTAATGGAGTCTCTCCATGTAAATCAATTGCCTATGTAAACATCAAATATTTTAGTAGATTTGTGTGTCTCTCTTATACTTTTAACACTTCAAATCATCATTTTAGTGATTCAAAAGTTAGATCTATAAATTTGCTCATGAGTTTGAAGTTGAAATTTATTTAGATGTAGAAAAACATCATTTGGGTGTAACTATGGATTTTCTGTAGTTACAGGATGCTTATTTAGCTTGTCCAGAAATTAGTTAGAATCATTTTCAATAAGTCAAAACGACAATTTATGCGTGCGTTTAATTGTCGTTTATGAAATGAATGAACATGTTGTAATTGTATTTTTAATCCTATTAAAATCTTAAGTGATCTTCATGCGTGACAGCGTTCTTCCAGTTAATAGTTTTGATTCAATTTCTGTATGTATGAAGTTAGCTTTAACCAACTCTCTTGTCGTCAGACTCATGCAACCCCAATACCCTTAACCTAACTCGATTGGACCATAAACCTAATGACATGTGTTTCCCAGGAAGAACGACGAAACAAGATTTTTTCACTAAATTTTGAAATTTAATTTCTAGACATATGATTTTTGTAGTGTGCAGAAATTATCTATAATGTTTTTTTAGTAATTGGGCCGACCGACCGGAGGCCGAAGGCCCGAAGGGAGGGAGTCCCTTTTATGACCATTTTTTTGTAAAATGTGAAACCTAATAATTTTGATAAAAAGATTGGATTTGATTTCCATGTGGTTTATTTTTGGTTACTTTTTCACTAGACAAGATTATCCCTCCCTTTTAGTCCAATTACTATAACTCTATGTGTATCCTACTTTTTCAGGGGTATAATTGGAAAAAAAACTTTAATATAACATATATAAAAATCCGTGCATCAGAATTTAAATTTTTTATCTCGTTGGAAAGGTTATAAAAAAATCTACTCAACGAGTACAAACAACAATATCAAATTTAAAATCCATCTTCGGATTCTTCTTCGGTCGGCTCTTCCACCGTGGCAACGGTTGTACTAGTTTTAATTTTGTGCAGGAACTATCCACGGTATTTTGTACAGTGCATCTTTTGTTCACGGTGTTTTGGGTAATTCTTTTTACGTGCAGACATTATTCATACATTTTTTTGTAGTGCAGGTTTTATCCATGTTTTTTTTTATCTATATAATATCACAATTGATAATTTACCCGTATCACAGTTATCTCATAGACATTTTTTTCTTAATTGCGTCTGTGTACGCGAGTTGCAGATTTGCGTGCAGTTTACTCCGGCAAGGCATGAAACAGATAATGATAACACATTGAACACTAATATGTTAGCCCAAGATAGGTACCGATAAGCTCTATAAAGGTTCAATTTCTGAAAACTTAACCATGATGAAAAAATAAAATGATAGAGTAGTAGTAACACGCAAGGTGATGATAAAACCGTTGTACATTTCCTAGCTGCGAGGGTATATTGATCTATTTTTTTGAGCAGCCTATCAGAGAAAACAAGCTGGTAATGGACCCAAAATGATCAAGCTGGAAGAAGACCCCCACGCTGCGATTGCCTAGATTAATTATTTGACGGGAAGACTTTGGCTATGCCTTGGAGGGTGATATGAAGCATCAGTTCTTGAGTTTAGCAGTTGATTATTCATCTTTAATATGTTGTCGGGTCTCCGCAAAGCAAAAGGAAACGGTAGGGTTATTGTTGTTCAGTTTTTTTTTTTTTAAGTACATGATAATACATCAAGATAATATCTTATTCTGCCTTCTAGTTTTGGTGTCAAATAGGTAGCAAGGTTAGTGAAAGAAGGAATTGGGAAACTACTTTGGAAATTGGTGATGACGCAAATGACGTTGGGAAAACTACTTCTCCATTTCTCAGTTTAGGTTCTTGGAGAAACTTCTTGGTGCTACAAGAGGATTGCCCAGATGGTAAGAAATGAAGATCTTTCATTCATATTTCTACAAGTATCGTTAAATGTTCAATCTGTGTGGAAATTCTTCACACGTTCAATCCGTGTAAGTAATCTGCAAACATTCAACTTGTGCCGAAAATATGCATGTTCAATCTGGTGATGAGTTTTAATTTTTGTACATCACTAGAAACATGATAAATCTTTGTGTTTGATCATGGCTTATATGAAATGGTGCATCTTAAATGCACACAAATGTTATTGTGCATCTCAAATGCACTATGAGCAGTTCTCAGGATTGTGCTGGAGTTATCCTCTTAGCAGCTAAAAATGCTACCCAAGTTGCATTTAATGTTGATACGTGCATTACTTCTTCACAAATTTAAATTTGTGCATATCTACCGTACATATTGAATTTTTGCATATATTATTACTGTTGGTTCTGGTTCTAAGAAGAAACTCTATTACATAAACAGGTATTGGAGGCCCAGCAAGTCGATAGTACATTTCATGCATGTGGTGTTGGAAAACTTTTGCTGCTCCAATTGAGTGTGTGAAGCTTTGGATTCAAAATTGGGATGAGATGTTAGAGGCTGTCAGCCTCGCTGAATCGTATAAGAGAATTTGAAAAAAAATTATTGCTGTTATGCATGTACTGTGACTACTCTTTTTTTTCTAAATTCTTTATCATCTTAACTAATACATCTTACCTAGTACTTGTTTACATTTTATTCATAGACTTCTGAGCAGTCAACTTGTACTGGTTTACATTTTATTTATATCCATTTTTTATGGAAGATAAGTTCGCCTCATAGTTGTTGTACAATTCTTTCTTTGTACAACAACACACCCCTGATCAGTTTTGTTTTTATTCTTTTGTAGTGTTCTTAGCTTTTAGAAGATATGATCATGGAGAGGCCTCAACATCCAGAAATGCCAAGTTAATTAAGATTTATCCTTGGTTAACCCATGTGCGTCATCCATGTTTGTACAAGCGGCTGTTGAGAGAATTTTGGCAGATTTGGTATTGGTTTTATTATGGTCAGCCCCTCAGTTGCTGCCTCTAAAACTGTTGCTGCTCCAATTGAGCTTGTGAATCTTTTGATCCAGAACCCGAATGGGACGCTTAAGGCCGTCAGCTTCTCTGAATCCTATAAAAGAATTTGATCATTTTTCAGAGCAGCCATTATGCACGCACTCTGACTGGCCTTTTTTTTTTTTTTTTTTGAAAATTTTGTCAATTTTTGTGTGTGTAGTTACTATACACATAAAATTATTTGAATAAGCTTTGTTCAAATTACTTCTTTGAATACTGTAAGTATAACTACTGTATTTCTTATGTACATAAACTATCCATGGTGTTTTGAAGTGCAGATTCTGTATAGTTTTTTTAAAACAAACCTTGAGGAACAAATAACAGCTGAAGTAAAACAATATATATATATATGAGTAACATTTTTTTTTGAACTTTTCCTTGCCAGTTGTGGATAGAAAAGAAGAGACCCCTAGTAGGAGAGATTCATATTCAGGACCCGACAACTGAAATTAGAACTGATAAAATCTTCTAAAATGACTTATAATCCCCGACATGTAGCATCTCAGCCAATTTAAACTCATAAAAATCGATGTGGCACACAAAGATGTTAGTGTGAATAATACCTGCACAAAAATATATCAGTGTGAATAACACCTACACTCATCTAAACACACAAAAAATACTAAATGCGGGATAATTTTGGACATAAAGATGTCAGTGTGAATAATACTTGCACAAAAATATATCAGTGTGAATAACACCTGCACTCATCTAAACACACAATAAAATATGAAATGCGGGATAATTTTGGCATCAGTTATCCTATGCATGATACAAAACATAGAAAAACTTCATGTGCATGATATATTCAAACATTTTTGTATGAAAATCGAGATGAAAAATTCATGTGCATAGAAGATCCTCAACTTGAAAATGTACGAAAATATACACCACTGGAAACCGTGCAGGAAATACTCACAACTAGAATATGTGTAGGAAATCTGCACAATCATTACTCTTTGCAACACATGAAAAATCGTGCACTAGCCGATCTGTGGAGAAAATATGCAGGACTCTGATTTTGTGGAGAAAATATACACGGAATGTTTTCTTTTTAAAAATACAAGTTTAAAAATTTACAAGTATGAATCAAAACTTACAAGTTTGTAAAGCATGTCTAGTTCTACGGATTCACGATGAAATCGCTCCAAATTGAAGACGGTAGAAGAAGAAAACATCCTACAAAAACCCTTGAACCTGGACGCCATTACATGTGAAAAAAACACCAAGTAGTGATTTATGTACAAAATCTTTTTTACGGTAGTGATTCCTCTTCTTATACAAGATCTCATCACTGTAAATCAATTTTAATATAGTTTTCTTCCTTCATATGAAACGAGAAATCAATATGGCAACTGTTTATAGGTGAAAATAGCTTCTGCTGATTTTGGTAATTGCAGGTGTGAAGGTGAGAAACTGTTTAAACCCTAAACAAATGTACTTCAAGGGAGTACTTTTAAGTTCGAGAGATCAATCTGTATAAGTCCGGCCTAAACCAAGAAATGGTCGTTCCAGACTTGCTTCAGTCACAAAGAGGAGGAGAATTGGTTGGTTTTGGGGAGGGAATAAAGGAGAGTGTGAGACCAGAATAGTTGATTCTGAAAGAGCAATTGGGTTTCTACAACTTATATTCAGAAAAGTAGGAGAGCTCACGAGGAGAGCTAGCCGGTAAGTATTCTGAGTATTGTTTTTGTCCGAATGAACTTGTTGTTCCAATAGAAATAGGTAAAACCTATTTATACAAGTTGTAGTAGAAACGTACCCTGGTCTCATTAAGGAGTGAGGAGTAAATGGGAGGAGGTGGTAACCGTATGCATGGACTTGATTATTCCATAAAGTGGTTAATGCATGAAATTGATTTTCATGATTTTGTTAACGTTATAGAATTGATTTTCCATAAGGTTGTTAACTCACGACTTTATGTCCCATGAACGTTTTCCCACATAACTCCCGTATTTACAAGGCACCTCACTCTTATGACACTTCCTTTTGAGGGGCGTAGTGTACGCCGCACGTTGTAGACCATCAAACCAATACCCAAAGAAGATCCCCCAATTTGTGTTGATGTTTCGAATGTTCTTGGAGAACATGTAATACATTGTTGTGGCTTGGTAAGTCGATCTCGGGGAACTTGCTAGCCTGGTGACCTTCGATGGTCGAGATTTTGTATCTTGAGAGGTGCGTTGCGCGCCTTAGTTTTGGTAGTGAGGGCCATCGTGGTGGGGCGACCAAGTTGGCATGCCGTTGGCATGGCATGGTTTGTTGTGGCCAAACTTAGGTTTTGGACCCAAAAGTCATGAGGTGACTTTAGACGGCCAGGATTCGCTCCTGGGTTTGAAGGTTGGCCGTTGATGGCCGTATGCCTTTTGTTTTGGTGGCCGCGTAGGGAAGGCGCGACCAAGGTGTTGCTTAAACTTGGCGCGTAGGGCCAATGGTCTGCCATGGGCGTATGGCATGGTCGGGTCCAAGGCAAGGGGCGCTTGTCTTGGCATAGTGTGACTAGCATAGCTAGGTCCAAGGCATGTGTGTTTGGCTTGGTGTGACTAGCTTGGCTAGGTGCGGTTTGGCTTGGCGCATAGGGCCAAGGGTTTGCCATGGTCGCATTGCATGACTAGCTTGGGTTAGGTGCGTGCCCAAGCTAAGGTTTTTGGTCCAAAGTCGTGAGGGGACTTTAGGAGGCTAGGATTTGCTCCTGGGATTGAAGAGTAGCCATTTGTTTTAGAAACCCTAATTAGTGCCCTTCACTATAATCACTGTAGAATTCTAGTACAGACTCGGATTTTAACGGTCCGCGCTTCAAATCAACCGGAAAAGAATTTCCTATCTTTTCACGTGAGCATATTTAGGTTTTGAACTCGTTCTGGGGGAGAAAACATCCCGAGAGAGAAACTCATGAAGAATTCAGGAGGCATGGCGGCATGGCCAGGCTATCATGGCATGCCTTTGCGCAACTAGGTTGGCATGGCATGCCTTTGCGTGGTTTGTTACATGGTGCCAAGGGTTTGCCATGGTCACATGGCATAGCTATCTTTGGTTAGGCGTGTGTACAAGCTAGGATTTTTGGTCCAAAGTCATGAGGTGACTATGGGCGGCCAGGATTTTCTCTTAGGATTGAAGGGAAATCGTTAATTGTTGCATGCCTTCACTTTGGTGGCCGTGAGGAGAAATCCAGCAGGGTGGAGCGGCATATTTGACGCGACTAGCTTGGTTAGGTGCGTGGCCAAGTTAGGGCTTTGGGCCAAAGGTCGTGAGGAGACCTTAGACGGCCAGGATTTTCTCCTGGGATTGAAGGGAAACCGCTGATTGTTGCATGCCTTCACTTTGGTAGCCGCAAGGGGAATGCCATCATGGTGGCGCGACATGAGGCTACGACGCGGCATATTTGGTATGACGCGACTAACTTGGTTAGGTGCGGCTAACTTGTGATCGGCGTGGATGGCATGATTTTCCATTGGCACAAGGTGAGGCTAGCATGGTTGGCATGTTTTGGCGCGGTTGAGTGTGGCTGGCATGGTTTGCCATTGGCACACGAGATGTGGCTAGCATAGCTAGGGCCATGGTACGGTGTGATTGGCATGGCGCGGCTAACTTGGGCTAGGTGTGGCTGGCATGATTTGACATTGGCACAAGGGTGCGGCTAGCATGGTTGGCATGCTTTGGCGTGGTTGGGTGTGGCTGGCATGGTTTGCCATTGGCACACGAGATGTGGCTAGCATAGCTAGGGCCATGACAAGGTGCGATTGGCATGGCGCGGCTAACTTGGGCTAGGTGTGGCTGCCATGATTTTCCATTAGCACAAGGGTGTGGCTAGCATGGTTTGCATACTTTGGCACTGTTGGGTGTGGCTGGCATGGTTTGCCATTGACACACGAGATGTGGCTAGCATAGCTAGGGCCATGGCACGGTGCAATTGGCATGGCGTGACTAACTTGGGTTAGGTGTGGCTGGCATGATTTTCCATTGGCACACGTGAGAATTAGGGCTTGGTTTGTCTAACCCTAATTTGAAAAATATACCCTGGTAATTATTTAGAGACACATTAAAGGCTTTTATTTAATGTGCCTAGTAAATGCTTGTTTTAAATGTCTGCTAGGGTTTAGTGTTTTACTATTTTAACCTTATACTAAAAACCACCATCAACATTAAGTCCCCTGCTTAGCTCGGAACATGTGCCTTGTTGCGGGATAAGCATATGATGGTGACAGACAACGTAAATTATTGTAAAGACGGTTAGGAGAATCCGACCAACCTTTTAAGTGGTAGAGAGGACTTCGACTTTCCAAGTTGGTAGTCCTTTCCACGGCAAAGGGGGCACGGTCCTGGAGGGCGGAGCAGGTGGCATGGCTTTGATCACGACAATGGCATGGTGGAGCATGCAGAGGCGGCTAGGTGTGATGGGGTCGTGGCAATGGGGTGATGGTTTGGTCTGGCGTGACTTGAAGGGCTTGGTTGCCTCTTTCTTTATTTGATTAGACCAGAAAATTCCTCCTCCTTTCTCTGCTTTTGTGATGCCACCGGCTTCGTTCCCGAAATTTAGCGTTGGTGGTGGGAAAGGAAAACATACTCCAGTGTGCCTCGAGCACGTTATTCCATACTTTCTCGCCAACCATTATTATTCCCCGTAGGCAGTCATGGGGTTTAATTGGGATTTGATATCATGCCTAACTCACGGACGGTACAAAACTTTCCCTTTTGAGGTTGCGTCATTTTGTCGTGCATAAATGTCACACCCCGCGAATTCTGGGGCTAGAACCTAGCCCAGAACCCCGTAGTGCGACTATCGTAGGTCCAGATTTTTCCTTTTAAAAATAAGAATAATTTAGAACTACGATGAAACTCCAATAAATAAACAAATTACTTACAAAGCACCTTAAATAGTTACAATCCATAATTGAAAATAATTAAACAATACATATCGACGATATTGAAATACCGATTCCCAAATCCCCGTGATAAATTATAAGTTCTTTTCTTCAGCTAGTGTCTCTGTATACTCTGTAGGGAGAGGGAAAAAGGGGTGAGCAACCACAGCCCAGTAGAGAATTTCCAAAAATAATATAGTGCAGCGGAAAAACAAACCAAACGATGCATTAAATTAAGGCATAATAAAACAAGTACAGTCTTTCAATTATAAACTGATTTTTATTTCAAACTTTTACTCAATCACACTCCCAATTATTTAAGTAATTAACTTCTTAAATTATCTTAGAAAATTTTATTGTTTTTCCGTTCAACCAAATATCACTTAGCAATTTTTTATGCGTGTTCCAAAATTTGTAACCTTTTAGTTTAGATGTTCCTCGCTTTATTGTCTTAACTAGACTTTTCCAACAAATCTTAAATACTTTAGACTTACAAACACTGCCCACCGCGACACCACGCTATTTGAATAGTTGTGGCCCTGAACTCGGCAAACTCGAAAACCCCATTTTTTATCCATGGACCGCATCCCAAAACATAATCAACCAATTGCCCACTGATGCTCACAAGGTATTTCTTTCTATTGTGGCCCTGATCTCTTGGCTCTAACACTATCTACTGCCCACCGGTGCACACGAACTATTTGAATAGTCGAGGCCCTGATCTCTTAGCAAGTAGATTACCCAAAATCACTATATCGAAGACCGACTAATATTTCTCGGACCAAAAGACTATTATTCAATTCATTTCTTAAATCTTTTATTTACAAACAGTAATTTTTATGTTTATCGTTAGCGACTTCTCAGTAAAGTTTAAAAGTCTTAACCTCCTTCATCTTTCTTAATATTAATTATCATTATTAAGGTGCATCTATCAGGTAGATTATTACTGTTCACGGAAGATTACAAATTACAATGAATCATTTGCATTTGTGCATAAACTTTGCTATTAGTCAAATGTTTATTAGCTTATGCCATTCCCTTTTTTTTTTCCTCAGCCAGCTTATGCTATTCCCACACAGACATAAATGAAGGCCGTATGTAGTTTTTAGCATTCGAACATTATGTCTGTGGTGTAGTCATCACAAATCAATCAAGTTAGCCACTCAGGCCTTTCAATTAATTATTTAGTCATCAGTTCACAAAACAAAAGTTTATGCATGGCTTGATAAAACAAGAACATGTGTAAGAAATGGTAGCAGCCAATACACCCACGTAGACACCAACTAAATTAGGATTATGCAAATCTTGAACCCAAAGTCCATGAAAGTGAGACGACAAATTTCGTTTCTTCTTTTTCGTAAACAACAAATCAACTTCTCAAAACGCATCACCAAAATACAAATAAAATCAACTTGTTATACGTCTTGAAACAAATCTCAGATTAAATCAACCGGATCAATACGACCACTAAATATACGCAGCAATACAATATATATACATATTACAAGAAACCCTATATATTGAAAAATAGAGATGATGATGCAAATTCCAAAATAGTTTAGTTTTTATAATATTATGTAGAAACTCCTGCAATACACATATCAGAAAATATAGATCACGATGCAACTAAAATAAATGCTAAAATAGTTTAGTTTTTAATATTACGTAGAAACCCCTACCTCAATCGCTTATAAATCCAAAAACGGTAGTCAATTCCATCGATAGCAATGTTACGTATCACCGTCCAAAAACAGTACAAAAATGGTACATCTTGATCTTAAAATAGTTTAGGGGCTAGTGATATACATGGGAAAAGTGGAGGTCTACTTATTTTGTTTCTGTGTAAAGATGAGAATGGACGAAGCGGGATGAAACCAGAAATCGGCTAGAGCTTTTGTTCTATAAGGAAAACACCAAAACTTTATCTTTTATATTCCATGGAAAAGTAGAAAACCTAGATGGGTTAATTAAGACGGAGAAACACAAACCAATTGGGCCTGGTGGATAATTCTCGTTCTAGCTATATAGGCTAAAACGTGAAAAATAGATCATGTATTTGGTTTGACCAAAAGTCAACATTAAAGAAACAAATACAACATTATTATATTTTGATAACATATTTATTCTAGCCGATTTTATTTCTTCTTTTATTCATTGTTCTATTTTATTTAGAATATACACCAAAAAAAAAAAAGTGTACTTACCTCTCAGAGAGCCGGATTTAGCGGAAGCGCATTTTAAAGAGACGGAGTGTGACAATAAAAGACAATCTTGAGTTTTACATTAGGGTAGTTTTTCTTCGTCCATCCTCTTTGCAGATATCACATCATGCTTCATTCTTCTTCCTTTTTTTTATACTATTTTTTTATACGTGCATAGATGGGATGGAGTTTGATCATTCTCCCCGTTCTTTGTAGTGTATGATGGGATCCTCCAAGGACAGTCATGTCTTCAACTCTTTGGAGAAGGTTTTCAGAATTGGGTCCTCTTCTCATGAGGAGGCACTGGCTAGAATCGAATCCCTGCTACGTGAAGTTGGTGAGGTCGTCCAGGACCTTCCTTCTATCTACCTCCATGAAGTGCAGGCGCATGTTCGGACTTTCTTGGGTTCGGTGAGCATGGAGGAGGGACGGGAAAGCAAGGAGGAGCCTTGACGTTTTGAGAAGTCCCGGTGCGGCAAAGCCTTTCCTCGGTCCAGTTTTAGGGCGAGTCGAACTGCTCCTAGGTCGAAGCAACGGAATATCGAGTGTGTGAAGCTTTTGGAGGAGAGTACCATGGTTCTTGGTCTTGATGCGGATGAATCAAAAAATCTTCTTCGAGGGGTCAATGAGAAAACTTTCGAAGGAGCATCTGTGGGAAACGAAGTAGCCTTCAAAGTTGGTTCCGGAGGTGTCGTTGGTGATACTGGAGGGGTCATGGTGGCGTATGCTGGACCGGTCGTCGAAGCGGACACTGTTACTGCTGTGGTTTCTTCGGGATAGGACGCTGAGGTTGCTGTTGCTAATGCCGTTGAATGGGATCTTTGTTGCCCGGGAGATTGCTGGGGAAAGTGCTTGAAGATGGCCTTGACCAAGGGGACCCGTGTTCCATCCTTCGAGGGCCAGTTCCTCCTCTTCGTTATTCCTGTTGCTTAGTCGTCCTGATGTCCTTGTAGACTCCTCTTTACTTTTTTCTTCACCAGTTAACGTTCTGCTTGTCTTTTTTTTTTTAATGATTGAATGAGGTACTTTGGTTGCAATATGATGGGTAATGGTTTTATGGGTTAGTTTGATGTATTTCTCTGATATCTGGAGAACTTATTCGGAAAGAGATATATTATTATTATTATTTTATTTTATTTTTGACGAAAAATAAATTCTGAGGAATAATACAAACGGTGTATTCATCTTGGGGAAATACAAATATCAAGAGAAATTGTTGAAGGAAATACTAAAGGGAGCGTGACTGGGAAGTACATCATTTTAATGAGTGGAGGCCCTGAGCCATCGCAAGTGAATTATCACTCCTTCAGGTGCGTCGGCGTTGATGAGCTTGCAATATCCTCCTAAAAGGATGTCCGCCACCATATATAGTTCTTCTTCTCTCCCGTCGGGCAAATCGATCTGAATAGCCATTTTTACCATCATCTTCCCAACTTGAAACGAGTTTGCCTTGACCACCACATCTCCGATTGAAAATGGGTTCAGATGTCGCGCAACCGTTTGAGTCTTGGCTTCGTTGGTTTCAATGGAAGTTTCCAAGAATTTCGTAAAGTGCTCAAATGGCCAAGCTCCCCATTCACATTTCTTGATAGCTTTCATGCCGATAGTCGCGTCGAGTCCCCATGACGGGATGGGGAAAGGAGTGACTGAGTGTAGAGGAGGTCGCTCGGTCAGACTTACTTGCGTTTGAAATCTATGAGCTAGCGCCAACAGGTATCTTCCGGACGCCTGGGTTCCTTTGGTAGTTCATTGATGCGATAACCGGTGAGATGAGCCATTGGAAACTCCTCCAGGCATGGACATCAGTAGATGATGCACATCTAGTTTCGCTTTGTTGTCGAGTATCCACAGACGCCCCAATATTATGTCATAACCAAGTTTTCTGACAATGTGGAATTTGTTATGCGTTACAGCGTCTCCCACCTTGATCTCGAGGTCGATGTAGCCATGCGCGTTCAAAGTTTCTCCTCTCGGGTTCTTAATCACAGACGGGGAATGGGTAGCGTATTGTTTTGTAAATCCTGCTGCCTTTAGCGTCTTGAAAGTAACGATGTTGAGGTCAGAGGCCATGTCGATGAGCGTGTTGTCAAGTTCGATACCTCTTAAACGAGACGTTTCCAGCAGTCCCCAGTTCTCCACCTTGGCTCCGCTTGTTTGGAAAGCTTGTGTCCCTGGCGTGGTTTCCGGGGAGAGAAAAAGTCGTTTGACGGATACGATGCTATTGAGAGCTGCGAAATTATCTTGGCGCCCCACCTTGGAAAGATAAAGAATTTCGCATCCATGTTGCATCATGGATTGTACAGTCTCGTGCACGGAGTCCCCAGAGGACCCACAGTTTCTTATTGGGAGTGGGTCTCGATGTACTCCCTCGTTTCCTAGCTGGAGCTTTCCCGCTTCTATATTTTCTTTGAAAATATGCTTTAGTTTGTTGTAATCACTGGTCGGGTGGTGAACGAACCTGTATTAATGGCAGTACTTGGGGTTCGCCATCTCGGCCTCAGTTGGTGGAAGTCTGGGAGGCGGCAGTCTGATAACATCATCTTGAACCCAGGCCTCCAGGAGGTCGATTACCTCCTCCATGGGAAATGGGAAGTCGAGAGTATTCCCTTCAGTTTCATGATAATGCATGGGAGTTATAGTGGCAGTCTTCCGTGGCAGGGCCTCCCGTTGCGCCGGTGCTTCACGTTTTGGCTGGTGGCCTGTGGCTGGGGCCTTCCTTTTTCCCCTTTTGTTCACTATGTTCACGGAGGGCGAGCTAACGTTAAATTGCTTGCTGGTGAGGCGTTTATTCCCATGAGTCTCACGGGAGTTTTCAACTCGTGTTGACCTAGTTCTCTCCAGTAATGCTGGTGCTGTCGTTGCGGATCGTCTGGCGGCTTCGTGGAGTTCATAGAATGTTTGAAAGCGCAAGTTTTCTAGCAAGGCACGGTAAATAGGAACCATACCATTGATGCAAGCATTCACCAGTTGTTGTTCAGTCACGTTTGGGTCGTGACAGTCAAGTGCTTGAACCCTGAACCTTTTGACAAAGTCGTTCGTATGTTCATTATCCCACTGGTACATTCTCCCAAGGTCTGAGAAAGTGACTTTTCCAAACACGAAGAAGTAATTCTTGTAAAACGCTGTGACCATGCTGCTCTAGTTGGGAATACTATTTGGTGGGATGTTGTTGTACCATGTATACGCCCTTCCGGTAAGTGATTTTGATAACTCCCTTAGGCGAAGAACTTGATTATACTCATGTTCACCTAGGGATTCCAAGAAACGGGAAACATGCTCATGTGCATTCCCGGTACGATCGTACAGGGTGAATTGAGGAGAGTAGTAACCCCTTGGAAGAGGAATTCTTTGCATTTTGGATGGGTAAGGGGGTTGGTGTTGATGCATGTCCAGTTCATCATTTTTGATTCGGTTGCAGAGAAGTTTCTCCAAATCTTCTAGCGTGACGAAGTTGGACGGCTGATTTCTTTCCGCTGGGATTCTAGCGTGAATTTCCTCGTCAGTGGAGGCGCGTTCTGCTAAGGTGCTAGCGTTGGGGTTGTTGGAGACGTTCCTAAATGACTCTGGAGGACACGACTCATGTGGTAGCCGCTCTGTCAGGGTATTGAGAAAGACAAGTACTTCTTTTTGTGTTGAAACCATATCCGTCTGAGCTCTAGCCTTGGTGACTGGTGACATAAGGACAGCTTTCCCTGGTCCCTCCGGTTTCTCGTCCCGTCGGTGGGGTAGTCGGGATCTTGGTTGTGGTTGGAGGTGTCATGTCAGATGAGACGTTAGGAGCTGCGGCGGCGGCTCTGGCCTTGGTGACTGGTGGCGTAACGCCTGAAGAAGTATTTTCGTTGCCGTGATTGGAGGATTGCGCAGAGACATTAGAGGCAGCAGCAGCTCTGGCCTTGGTGATTGGCGGTGTTACGCTTGAGGGGACGCCTTCGGAGTTGCCGTAATCAGTAGGTGATGTAACGACGTTATTGGGGGAGATGTTAACATTAGGGACGTGTTCTGTGCTGGTATTCTCGACAGCCGCTCCGGACCTGAGTTCCACCATATTGGGATTGACGTTTGGGAAAAGTAAAAAAGAGTTGGAGTTGGTATTGTGACCGATAGATCAATCCTCCCGCTGTGGTCGCCAATTGTTTATAGGTGAAAATAGCTTCTGCTGATTTTGGTAATTGCAGGTGTGAAGGTGAGAAACTGTTTAAACCCTAATCAAATGTACTGCAAGGGAGTACTTTTAAGTTCGAGAGATCAATTTGTACAAGTCCGACCTAAACCAAGAAATGGCCGTTCCATACTTGCTTCGGTCACAAAGAGGAGGAGAATTGGTTGATTTTGGGAAGGGAATCAAGGAGAGTGTGAGACCAGAATAGTTGATTCTGAAAGAGCAATTGTAGTTGTAGACAGAAAAGTAGGAGAGTTCACGAGGAGAGCTAGCCGGTAAGTATTCTGAGTATTGTTTTTGTCCGAATGAACTTGTTGTTCCAATAGAAATAGGTAAAACCTATTTATACAAGTTCTAGTAGAAACGTACCATGGTCTCATTAAGGAGTGAGGAGTAAATGGGAGGAGGTGGTAACCGTATGCATGGACTTGATTATTCCATAAAGTGGTTAACGCATGCAAATGATTTTCATGAAACTGTTAACGTTATGGAATTAATGTTCCATAAGGTTGTTAACTCAAGGCGCCTCACTCTTATGACACTTCCTTATGAGGGGCGTAGTGTACGCCGCACGTTGTAGACCACCAAACAAATACCCAAAGGAGATCCCACAATTTGTGTTGATGTCTCGAATATTCTTGGAGAACATGTAATACGTTGTTGTGGCTTGGAAAGTCGAGCTCGGGTAACTTGCTAGCCTGGTGACCTTCGATGGTCGAGATTTTATATCTTGAGAGGTGCATTGCGCGCCTTAGTTTTGGTAGTAAGGGTCATCGTGGTGGAGCGACCAGGTTGGCCTGCCGTTGGCATGGTTTGGCATGGCCAAATTAAGTTTTGGACCCAAAAGTCATGAGGTGACTTTAGACGGCCAGGATTCGCTCCTGGGTTTGAAGGTTGGTCATTGATGGACGTATGCCTTTTGTTTTGGTGGCGGCGTAGGGAAGGCGCGACCAAGGTGTTGCTTAGACTTGGCGCGTAGGGCCAATGGTCTGCCATGGGCGTATGGCATGGCTGGGGCCAAGAAAAGGGGCGCTTGTCTTGGCATAGTGTGACTAGCATACCTAGGGCCAAGGCATGGGTGTTTGGATTGGTGCGGCTAGCTTGGCTTGGCGCATGGGGCCAAGGGTTTTCCATGGTCGCATGGCATGACTAGCTTGGGCTAGGTGCGTGCCCAAGCTAAGGTTTTTGGGCCAAAGTCGTGAGTGGACTTTAGGCGGCCAGGATTTACTCCTGGGATTGAAGAGTAGCCATTGATGCGCGCCTTTGTTTTAGAAACCCTAATTAGCGCCCTTCACTAGAATCGTTGTAGAATTCTAGTACAGACTCGGATTTTGACGATCCGCCCCTCAAATCAACTGGAAAAGAATTTCCTATCTCTTTAGGAGGGGATATTTAGGTTTTGAACTCGTTCTGGAGGAGAAACATACCGAGAGCGAAACTCATGAAGAATTCAGGAGGGATGGCGGCATGGCCAGGCTATCATGGCATGCCTTGGCGCAACTAGGTTGGCATGGCATGCCTTGGCGTAGTTTGGCACATGGGACCAAGGGTTTTCCATGGTCACATGGCATAGCTAGATTTGGTTAGGCATGTGACCAAGCTAGGGTTTTTGGGCCAAAGTCATGAGGTGACTTTGGGCGGCCAGGATTTGCTTCTGGGATTGAAGGGCAACCGTTGATTGTTGCATGCATTCACTTTGGTAGCCGTGAGGAAAAGGCCAGAAGGGTGGCGCGGATAGGGGCTACGACGCGGAATATTATACGCGACTAGCTTGGTTAGGTGCGTGACCCAGCTAGGGTGTTGGGGCCAAAGTCATGAGGTGACTTTGGGAGGCCAGGATTTTCTCCTGGGATTGAAGGGAAACCGCTGATTGTTGCATGCCTTCAATTTGGTAGCCGCTAGGGGAAGGCCAGCATGGTTGCACGACATGAGGGGCCATGGCGAGACGTGTTTGGCATGGCGCGGCCAGCGTGGCTAGCCTTGGCTAGGTGCGTGGCAAAGTTAGGGATTTGGGCCAAAGGTCGTGAGGAGACCTTAGACAGACAGGATTTTCTTTTGGGATTGAAGGGAAACCGTTGATTGTTGCATGCCTTCACTTTAGTGTCCGTGAGGAGAAGGCCAGCAGGGTGGCGCGGCTAGGGGCTACGACGCGGCATATTTGCTATGACACGACTAACTTGGTTAGGTGCGGCTAACTTGGGCTCGGCGTGGCTGGCATGATTTTCCATTGGCACAAGGGTGCGGCTTGCATGGTTGGCATGTTTTGGCGCAGTTGGGTGTGGCTGGCATGGTTTGCCATTGGCACACGAGATGTGGCTAGCTTAGCTAGGGCCATGGCAAGGTGCGATTGTCATGGCACGGCTAACTTGGGCTAGGTGTGGCTGGCATGATTTGCCATTGGCACAAGGGTGCGACTAGCATGGTTGGCATGCTTTTGCGTGGTTGGGTGTGGCTGGCATGGTTTTCCATTGGCACACGAGATGTGGCTAGCATAGCTAGGGCAATGGCACGATGCGATTAGCATGGCGCGACTAACTTGGGCTAGGTGTGGCTGGCATGATTTTCCATTGGCACAAGGGTGCGGCTAGCATGGTTGGAATGCTTTGGCGCGGTTGGGTGTGGCTGGCATGGTCTGACATTGGCACACGAGATGTGGCTAGCATAGCTATGGCCATGACACGGTGCGATTGGCATGGCGCGGCTAACTTAGGATTGTAGGATCAGAATATTGTTACAACAATATTCCTGTGAAATAAACAACAGATCTGCGACACATCAATAATAAGCAGCAGTTCTGCGATATATCAAGGTGACGTAAGAAATGACATGTTGGATGAAAACAACAGAAACATGAGAAGAGCGTGACAAATTTGCGGTGAATCGATTAAACCTAAGAAATATTATGGCGGTGCCACCTGCGATTTATCGCAGGAGCCTAGATCCGAAATTAAAGGGAATCTAAGCTGTAAATGAGCTATCATGAGCTGTAATCCACTATGTAAATGCCTATATAAAGGAAATGAATAGTTCCAGAGAGAGAGAGGAATTTTTTAGGGCTAGGAAGATTTTTAGGAGAGAGAAAATCTTTATCAAGTGTTCTGTGTTCTTGATTTTTGTAAAATTCCTTAAGATCATATTAATGAAAAAGTATCTTTAATCTTCAAATTATGTCATAAATATTGATAAATTCTTGAATAGGGTGTAGTGTGAGAATTCCTGCAACTACATTTTGGCGCCCAGAAACAGGGAGGAATCAATTTGAAAAATTTCAAATTACAGCTTGAAGATTTGAAGAAATTATTAGAATTGAAGAAATGGCTAGAAGGAGAAGAAATACATCAGAACCACCAACAACAGTGAGAAGAAGTAAAAGAATTGCAGGGGAAAGAACAGGTGAATTGGAAGGATCTTTAAGGATCAGATCAGGAAGAAGTAGAGTGAGAAATGGAGCAGAAAAATCAATCCAACCACCGAATCAACAAACACGAGCACAAGATATAAATGTGGATTATGATAGAGTAAGTGTGCATACTTGGAGGTCGAATTCGATAGAAGAAGCGTAAAATCAAGAAGAGGAAAGAAATCAATAAATGGATGAAAGACTAATTCATGAGGAGCATGAAGTAGTAGATGATTTGAGACAAAGGATACATGAAGAAAGAATATTATAGGCAGAAGAACGTGCCAATCTTACAAGGAAAAATCATGAATTAAGAATGGAAAATTTGAGGTTGAAAAATAGAAGATCGAGAAGCAGCATGAGATCAAATTCAAGATCATATAGAGAAGAAACAAGACAAAATATCCCTATACAAAATATTGGCGAGAATTTGATAAATGATCGTTACATTCCACGCGGTGAAACTTTAGACATTAGACATAATCAGGATGAGGGAGAAAATCAAGAAGAGAGAAGGAGAATGTTATGTGATGAAGAGATTCGAAGAAATCGCAGAATAATCGAAGATGATATTGAGAGGCATTATATTGAGCAAGTACATTTAGCGGGAGAAAGATAGAGATTGCGAGCAGAAGTAGAAGAACAAGAAATTCAAACAGCGTTGCGTCAGAATAATCATGATAATCGAGAACGACGACGTGCGCAAAATCGTAATAATGATAATCTCAATGAGCAATATGAGAGACTTCGCAGAGACATAGAAAGGCAACGAAGAGAAACAATAAGGGATGAGGAAATTCGCGGAGAAGAGAATGAAAGACAAATTAACTTGCAAGAAGAAGAAAATCGCAGGAGAAGGCAACACCAAGATGATGGAGAAGAAGCGCGAAACATCGCAAGACAAGAAAGACATGAACGCAGACGAAGAGAGGCTGCATTGAAAAGGCCAATGGAGCAAAATTCTGATAGAAATGAACAAATCTTGCGAGAATTAGCAGAAATGAGAGGAATGATAAATAACAGAAGAGAAGGAGGAAGAAGACAACTTGATGAGGCAATCGAAGAACCTTCGAAAACTCCATTTACTCAAGAGGTACAATTAGGAGGGATACCTCCAAAATGCAATTTACCGGTGTTGACCAGTATATTTGATGGGACTACGTGTGATGTCCAACATATCAAAGCTTATATTCGATGTATGCTACAATGGGAGAACCATGATGTCGTTTTGTGCAAATATTTTGCGTCAAGTTTAACTGGCGAAACATTGAAGTGGTTCGAAAGTCTTCCAAAGAATACAATAACTTCGTTCATGCATTTGCAAACTACTTTCTTAGGAGCATACATCAGCAATAACTTTACGCGACCTGGAATTGAAGATGTGTTTGGATTGAAACAAAGAGTTGGTGAGAGTTTAAAGCACTTAATGATAAGATGGAGGACAATGTGTAGTGAAATGGCAGGAAGAGTAGATGAAAGATATCTCATCTTATCCTTCATAAATGCTATGTTTGCGACGAATCTATTATACATCCAGGTCTTTGAGTTAAAAACACAATTACCATGACAGAATCGAGAATTGCAAGAAGAATATATTGCTTTGGAGGAAAAACAAAATGAGATGGAGTCTTATCCAATTCACACAGTACAAATTTAGCATGACAAATGGAAGTTTGTTACCAAGGATGATTAATATGATGAGCAAGTACTTCCCAAAACCCGCGAGAGAAAATGGAGACTGATAATCAACATAAGATAGTAGCAATGGGGAGTAGAGATCAGGAGGAATTGGAAAATGAGAGAAATTTTTATAATCGCAATAACAATAATAAGGTCCCAAGGTTTGATCAACCGCATGATACTTATGGTGGACAGAGGCAGAATTATTCAAGAGAGCAAAGAGGTCAGAGGAATATGTGGGAAGACATCAAATTGCCACCTATAAATACCGGTATAGACAAGATTTGGGAAGAAATTATTCTGATGGAGAATATACTCTCACCCTGGAACATGGGGAAAGAACCACATCCTAACAACCAAAATCAAGAGTTCTGTCCTTATCATCATTTTCATGGCCACTCTGTGCATAATTGTAGAAATTTAAAAAGAATTATTTTGCGAATGATTGAACAGGGGAAATTAAATCATTTTCTAGCAAGATATTTACAACCGCAGCAATTGCCGCAAGCACCAGAAATTCGCAGAGTTAATGTTGCAAAAGAAGCCGAAACATTTTTCATTGAAGTAGGAGCTACAACAAAAAATCTATTTTGCAATTCAATTGTACATTCGCAGAAAACGATAGAGGATTTCCATGACAATGTGCTAAGTAGAGTATTTGCAAGGGATATAGAGGGAAGAGAGGTGATGAATATTGCGAAGATTTCTCTGTTAGAAGAATGGCAGAAACAAGTTATTTCTTTTACTGCGAAAGAGATACCAGATCCTGGGAAGATGCATGACAACCCATTGGTGGTGAAGTTAGAGATAAATCCAAAATACAGAGAAGAAGGAGAAGAAGATGATGATGATGCAGCAAATGATTCTTGGGAAATAGATAAAGTTTTAATTGATACTGGTAGCTCGGTAGACATTTTATTTTATCATACATATCGCACAATGAGTGGAAGAGATGATGAGTTAATCCCTTCAACTTACAAGATCTATGGTTTTAATGGCACGGCAAACAAACCAAAAGGAGAAATTACTATGGAAATTCCGTTGAACAAGATATCTTCAAAAATCAAGTTTTGTGTAGTGGATATAGAATCTCCTTACAATGCCTTAATTGGAAGACCATGGCTCCATGGAATCTTGGGCATAGCATCAACATATCATCAATGCATAAAGTTTCCACATCCTCATGGTATTGGGATAATTAAAGGTGATTGTTTTGAAGGAAAAAAGTGTTATGAAGTTGACATTAATACTTGCGAAGAAAGAAATGCTCGAAATCGTGATTGGCAACATAACATGAGGCAAACTCAGAGAGCTGAAAAATTGATGGTGGACAATATAGAGTTGCGGGGAAAGGATATATTACAAGAATAGTTTTTCCCAAAAGAATCAATAGTGATTAGTCATGCGAATATGGAAAAAAGTTGAAATCTTCATTCTTCGCAGGAGAACAAACAAGTATAAGGTGTTGCGATAAATCAAGTATCAATAAATTGCGAATAATCATTCGTCACAGAATAAAAGAAGTGCAACAGTATCATGTTGCGAACAAAAAAAAAATTCTATTAAAAAGAAAAAGATGATGATTTCTAATCATATATAAGAATTTTTAATGCAAATGCATAAGACGGGCGAAAATCGCCTAAAAGATATATAAGAATGGGACGAACTTTTATGGCGTACACCTTAGTTTGCGGATTCTATTCTGTAAGAGGCAATGTCCTTAAAGTGCGTCATAAGGGGGGTATCTCTTTGCATGGCTATGGGAAAGGCTATACCGCTGCTGGAACCTAGTTATGGAGAATTGGGATTATAGAAAATCCATCCGGGAGAGATAACTTGGATTCCCAATTATATAAGGTTATACCCTGGTTGGGCGCCCGAGAGTTTCTCTAAGGAATGCAACGTATGATCAAGGCGCTGAGGTACACGGTTGAGCTGTGGGTGCCCGGGATGGATGAACCTACCTTGGCCATCCACGGCAAGTCTTGGCTTACGATGTGTTCGGCCCGAAGAAAACCCCACTTAGGGTGCAGTCTTGTAACTATAAGCCATATAAGGCATAAAGGGCAAGACTGCGAAAACAATCAAGTTGTTGGCGAACCAGGATGGGAAAGTGCTAGTCTTGTATGGCCGATGTATAATCCTTGAAGGGGCAACCGGGGGGAGAGATAAGGGTGATACCCTCCATTAGGGAGCTGTGTATCAAAAAAGACGGCAATGTCATGGGACTTTATATTCGCAAGAATATTTAGGCCCGTCATATTGTCGCGTGACACGACGACAATGTCATGGGACTTTATATTCGCAAGAATATTTAGGCCAAATCATATTGTCGCGTAGAATCGCCAAAAAGCCTAAAGAGAAAAGTTAAGATGAGATCAATGGGTTTTTGCGATAAGATCAAAAGATGAAATAAATTAAATTAATAATAAGAGGATATAAATCGCAAAGACGGCCTGCGATTTCATCGCAAAGACGGCAATGTCATAAGTCTTAAAAAGCAAGGAGAGATTAATCTCACAAGGTGGCTTAGATTTATCATATTGTCGCAAAGATTAAAATTAAAAAGATAAGGCAAGATCAATGGATTATTACATGTAAAAGTAAGAATGTCCTGCGATCTTGTCGCATAAAAGTGGCATAATAAGACCTTTAAATAGGAAGGCGAAATAAGACCACAAGCAAAATTATATCTGTGAAGCATATAACAGATTCTTCGCAGAAATATTTGCGATAATTCATTTATCATATTGCAGATTAATAACAAGAGGCAAGTATGGGAATGATGCATAGAATGGTTAGTATTGTTATTCATCATTATATGATAAATTCATATAAATAACGATGAGATAGAAGCAAAAAAGGGAATTTATATATTGAAAAATATCAGGAGTTGCAAATACCTTGCAGAAAGAGTATTACAATTTGTCGCAGATAATTATCGCAAGAAATAAAGAGAGAAATACATGAGAAGATCAAAAAGAAAAAACAAAACTATTGAGATTTATTTTCATCTTTATCTTCCTCACTGTCAGAAATAACTGGTACTTCAGAACTGGCTGGGATATTCTCCAAGAGACAAGGATATAGACTAAGAGGAAGATCATTATCTTTACAAACTTTCTCAATAGCATTATTGCGAACGATGAGAAGATTATTACGCAAGTTGGAGTTGGATATCTTTATTTTCTCTCGCAGTCTAGAGATTTTATCATTGCGGGAAGCAAGATTTTTCGCAAGACCACTCTTTTCTTCTTCAAGTGTAGTTGCAGAATAACCTACAACTACACCCTCAATAGAATTAGTAAAACTCAAGAAGTTCTTGATGATGAATAACAATTTTCTTATTAATGTTCTCAATTGATCACAAAGAAGTATCTAAATGGAATTAGAATAGTTACAACTTTCTCTATTCTCTTTCCTAAAATATTTTCTAACACTCACTAAAAGAACCTCCCGAATTTTACATTTGAACTCCTATTTATAGTAAAATTTATACAGCTGTTCATGAGTTACGAAGTATCACAACTTATACTCGCAAAATTATTTCATCCTCGCAAAACTTCATATTTCTCCACGCTTCTTCTATCATCGTATCATTTTATAACTCTTTTCTCCTGATACTCGTGAACTATTATCTTGCGATATTCAGTACCTACATCTTGCCTCTTCTCATGTCAATTCTATGAAGAAGAAATGATCGTGAGAACATAACCGTTTCTTAGTCTTTTGAAATTTTGACACGTCTTTTGTAACCGTTCTTTTTTAGTTATTCCCTTATATAACTCCTTTATATTCTCTTCCTTTTCTTCTTCTTATTTCCGCAATTCTATCTTCTACTCATACTCTCTATCACTATTTTCTCTGCAATTTTTTCTTCTACTGTATCTTCATGAGTTCTCCAAGGTAATTTCCCTCTATCTCTGCGTATTTCATTTGTTCTCCTCTTTAATTTCTATATAATTTGTTATCTGATTTTGGTTTATTTCAGCAAAATAACTTCTCAGATGAAATCTCAACTAAAGAATCCAAGCCTTAATCCACGAAGAAGAAAATCTGAGAATCAAAAGGTAGTTAAAATACTCTGTCTTCTTTCCTGAACAATATATTGTTGCCTCAGTTTTTAATCTACATTTTGATTCGCAGGTTGACGAAAAACCAAATCCAAGCAAGAGATCTCGAATAACTAAACCCACACCATTAATTCCGATTGATGATTTCCTTCCTGAAGTTGATAAGGAATTTTCCTCTCCTCCTCGTGAAAATGCTTCTTCACATACTCCTGCCTCTACTCCATTACCTGCTTATCAATCTCCTATCAATGTCAATTTATCAACACTTCTTCAAGACCAACCCTCTCAAAATATTTCTTCAACTTCTTCTTTTGAAAAACAACCCTCGCAAAATATTTCTTCAACTTCTTCTTTAGAAAAACCTGTCTTGTCCCCAAATCCTTTGAGTGCTATTTCTCCATACAATTTGCAGCTTGCTCTTATTCCTTCAAATTCTTCTCCTCTTCCTCAAGAAATTCGATATGAAATTTATTAAACTTTCGGAATGTTATCTGAGGTTTTGACCAATACTGCGAAATCTACTAATGTTCGTTCGCAATATGAATTTTGCGAAGTTCTGAATAATTTCGTCAATCCAGATATTTCTTCTTCATGTCAATACTTGGAAAAAGAAATTGAATTACTTCGCCATTCTTTGAAAGCTTCTCAAGCAGAATGCGAGGATCTTCGTAAAGAAAATCATCATCTTCAGAATAATTCTCTGGATTGTGCGATTCTTCGAAAAGAAATGATGAACTGAAAGGTATGATTACTATCTTCATATTTTCTCTTTTATTTATTTATATTCTTCATATGCTTAAAACATCCATTAAAACCCATTCCCCTTTATAGAATCCATCCAGAAATGTAGAAGATTGGTACTTCACCATGAATCAGATGCAACATAATATCGAACCAAGCATGAAAGCCTCTCAAACCAATTCTCCCATTTATCTAATCTTTACTCGTGTGCTCTTGACAACTCTGATGCTCTTTTTCAAGAGAATACTCAATTAATATATGATCGAAATTTTTTGAATGATGACATATCTCAACTTTTTTCTTCCTTAACCAAAGCTAATTTGAGAATAGAAACCTTATTAGAAGAGAACAAAACCTTATCAGAAGAGAAATGTTCGTTTTTGAATACAATGATTGTTTCTTCGCAAGAATTAAAGACTCTTCAGAATAAATGTTGCGATCAAGAAAATATTCTTTCTTTGTTAAAAGGTGAACTTGAGGAATTAAAGAAGTCTTCAGATGCTGAAAGAAATTCTTTTGTTGTTGAGAAGAATTCCCTTATTAATAAGAATATAGTCTTGTGTGCTAAGAAGAATCAACTTGAAGAAGATTACTCGTCATTAAAAAGTCTTAATGCCAAACTTGAGAAGGATAAAAATTTTCTCCTTTCTAAAGATCAAAAGCTTCAATCTCGACTTAAAGGATTAGTTGGTGATGGTTTTGATAATGCGATGAATCAGATGAAGAACTGTTGTCTATCTTTAACTCAATCTCTTACTTCGCAAAGAGAAGGTAGTCATTAAAATTTGACTGCCTCTGGTATATCTTTAAATTTCGTTATACTCGCAAATTTTATTCTTTGAACTTTGTTTTATTTGCAGAATCTGAGAACCACCTTCGTAATGCAAAAGTTGGATTAGAAGCCTCCTGTTCTGAGCTTCATAAGAAGAATGCATTGCTTTTTACTCGCTTAATCAACTCTCGTGATCGTGCTACTCGGAGATTCAATTATCTTGCTTATTCCAAGGATATCGAAGATACCAATCATCAAAAGGCTATACTTCGTGAAAGTCATCTGAAAGCTCAAGTCTTTGCGAATAACATTCTCTTATCAAGAGGCTTGCCTCCTGTAAAAGATTACTCCTCACGAAGATATCGACGATGAAGTTGATCGTGAGCCTGATAGTGATTTCGATTATGAGAGTGATGATGAAGATCTTGATGATGAGAAAGAATCTATTCCTCAAGGAGATGTCCCTGCTGCATATTCTTCCAAGGATGATATCTCGCAAAAGTCGAAGGCTGCTAATGACCCCTCTCGATCTTAAAGATCCAAAGACCTGAGTGTTGATGAAGCATGATAATATTCCTTGTTCAATTTATCATTGGCTCTCCTTTCTTTCTTTCTTTGAATTCCTTCCTTAATTACCGTTGGTTTCCTTTTTTGCGAACAATTCTATTTTTTGAGAAGTACATTTGATATTTTACGAAGATGATCTATCCTTTCTTTTTGATATTTTGTGAAGATAATTTAACCTTTCTTTGACTAAATTTGCCCCATTTGATCATGTGAAGAGAAATAATATATAACTCACAGAGATAAAGCTTAGTATATCCTTTTCCCCCTATTATTTCTCTTTAAATGATTAAACATTGTTTGAAGTATTAAAATATCTGCCTCAGTTTATCTTACGAAGTTTCAACCTTTATAGAAGTATTAGAAGTACCAAATCCATCAAATGAAGAGATATAAGAAGTATTAGAAGTATTCAATCTACCAAATGAATTATTAGAAATACACAATTCCCTTTTTCGTATTAGAAGTACTCGATCCACCGAATGAAGAGATATAAAAAGTATTAGAAGTATTCAATTCATAAAATGAAGAAATATAAGAAGTATTCGATCTTTGAATAATTATGTAACATATGACGAAGTATAATGATTATTTAACTTTCACCAAATGAAATATCCATTAAAGAAGTATAATAAATATGAGATATTCTTGAAGAATTATAAGAAGTATTCAATCTTTTTGTGAAATATTCAATATATGGAGAAGTATAAGAAGTATGTGATTCTCGTAAACTTTTACGAATATGAACTTATCTGTATTTGATTGTTATCAAAATCGCATCTTTTGTTAAGTCTTCATTAAAATTCTTCAATGATGTTGTCTTTTTTGATAGGACTTCTCGTAAAATTCTTCAATGATATTCCCAGAGCTGTCTTCTCTTCAAAATATCTTGATGTATATTCTTGTAAAATTTCTTCAATGATATTGACGAAGTTGTCTTCTTTTCAGATCTTCATAATGTATATTCTTGTATAATTTCTTCAGTGATATTGATGCAATAAATTTCATTAATTTCTGTGGTCTTATCATGCCTTCCTAAGTAAAGGTATATTTTGCCACCTCTTTTGTATTAATTATTTGCGATAATATGACAAGTCTGAACATTCTTGCGAACATACAACCTCGTGACATTATCGTCTTGCGATGAAATCGCAGGACGTTCTTACACTTTCATGCAAAAACCCATTGATCTCATCTTAACTTCTTTGTATAGTATTTTAGCCTCTTCAGGAATTGTTGCGACAATATGACAGGCCTAAATATTCTTGCGAACATAAAACCCCATGACATTGCCGTCTTGCGATGAAATCGCAGGACGTCTCTACACTTTCATGTAGCGACCCATTGATCTCATCTTAACTTTATTATGTTCTGCGAGTTCTTTATTCTTTTTTTCTTTCTTTCTTTTTTTTTTTTTTTTTTAGAAGGCTCATGAGAACTTCATTTGTTGCACAAATATGACAAGCCTTTATGTTTTCGCAAACAAGAAGCCTCGTGACATTTGCGTCTTATAGCACTTATCAGCTCCCTAATGGAGGGTGCTGCCCTTTATCTTCCCCCTGATTGCCCCTTCAAGGAAGCGTACATCGACCATACAAGGTTAGCTCTTCCCATCCGGTTCGCCAACAACTGACTTTTGATCGCAACCTCTTATCCTTTTTGCCTATAGGGCTTATAGTTACGAGGTTGCACCCTATGGGGTATCTTTGGGCCAAGTGCATCATTTGCCAAGACTTGTCAAAAATGGCAGATGTGGTTCAACCTCACCCGGCACTCTTGACTCAACCGTGTACCTCGGTGCCTTGATCGTTTCTCGCACTTCTTGGGAAAGACAAGATGCCTTAGTCGCCCAGCCTAAATCTTCTTACACCGCATTTTATATTGCGTAATGTCGTTAGATTAGGTGAGAATCCAAGGTGTCTAACCCGGATAGGTACCCCATTATTGGGTTGTACCCCAAAATTTTTACCATGTACTAAGGGCCCTTGGTGGTGTTCCGGTTACCCTTAGCCACGTTATAGGTACCCCCTTAAATGACGTACTTTAGGACTTTGCCTCTTACGAATTATAGCTTCGCGAACTAGGGTGTACGCCAAAAAGGTTTGCCTGTATAAAATTTTCTGCGGCTCTCTTTCTTTTTTGGAGGCTGATCACAGATTGCGGTCTTTTATTCGCAAATTAATGAAATTTTAATCGGAATATAAATTTTGAAAATTCGTAACTTTTCCCAATTTCCTGCGAGCAAAAAATATTCGTAAAAATTTTCGGGGTTGACTTCCCACATTTTATCTGCGATTGTTTTATTTGTTGCTTCAGCTTGTCCATTAGCTTGTGGATATAACGGAGTTGACTTCCCACATTTTATTCTAAAAGCACTGAGTAACATCTCTATATTCTGCCCCTGAAATTGTTTTCCATTATCAGATACTAGTTGTCTTTGGAACCCCGTACTCGCAAATGAGGTTCTCAAATATAAACGTAAAAACATCTTTATCACGAATATGCCAGATCTGCTTTTACTTCTGCGAGCTTAGTGAAATAATCTGTTGCAACTATCAAGTATCGCTTTGTCCAGATCCAGGTATAAATGGTCCAACAATATCCAACCCCCATTTACCAAAAGGGCCAGACTTGTTGAACAAGTTAATGTAGCCCCTGGTGCATGAATTCTTTTACCATGTCGTTGGCATTCCTTGGATCTTAAATACGAACAATTTTTGCGTCTGTATGCATATAAGGCCGTAATATCCTTGTATCTTTGCTCTATATGCTAGAGATCTTCCCCCACTATGATTGCCAGCTTCTCCTCCATGTAACATCTTCAATATCTTTTCTCCTTCTTCGCGAGTTAAGCACCTGAGAGGTGGTCCACTAAAAGATTTTATGTATAAAATTCCTTCTCGCAACTCATAGTTTGTTGCACGACTCTTTAATTTATGTGCTTCTAGTCTGTTCCTGGATGTTTCTCCTGTTGCGAGGTATTCATGAATTTCTTTTCTCCAATCTGCGATGTTGTTTGATAACTCTCTTTCTACTTCCATCGCAACAGCTTCTTCAATTTCTTTCTCTTTGTCCACTGATGGGTTTTGAATTGTTTTTATTTGGATTTGTCATCATGCTTGGAATAAATGCAAAATCATCTGCGAGACGGTTATATTTTCTTGATATATGTCTCCATTTTAATTTTGGTATCTTCGCAGATAATTCCTCAACGAGTTTCTTGTATTTCTTCGAAGAAAATTCATTTGTGGTATATTCCCCTTTAATTTGACAAATCACTAATTGTGAATCACTTGTTATCCTTATACTTTCAAGCTTCTTTTCTATTGCGATCTTTAATGCATGCACTACAGCTTCGTACTCTGTTTCGTTGTTCGTGGATGCAAATTCTAGTCTGAATGAGAATGCTGTGCTATCTCCTTCTGGTGAAATCAACACGACTCCAATTCCATTTCCCTCACTATTGGATGATCCATCCACCAGAATTTCCCATCTATCAGGCTCTGTTAACAAGTCTTTTGGATTTCCAAATTCTTCTTCAACATCCATCATTTCCTCTATTGCTTCATCTTCTTCCAAAGGAAATTTCTTAAAAAAAATGCGACAACTTGTGATTTTTGCGATGATAACACTTCGTATTTTATCTTGTAATGGTTTACTTGTGCATTCCACCTTTCTATTCTTCCTGACCTTTTTGTGTTCTTCATGACTGATTCAATTGGGACTTTGGTTACCACTTTTATTACATGTGCTTGAAAGTATATTCGCAACTTGAATGATGCATAAACCAAGGCTAAGATTAACTTCTCCATTTTAGAATAGTTCTTTTCTGCTGCATTAAAGGTTTTACTAATGTAGTAAATGGGCCTTTCTACTCTGCGTCTGCTCGTAATAACCGCACTTAGAGCATATGGAGTTGTTGCGAGGTATACCAATAATTCTTCGTTTTTCTCTGGTTTCTGTAGTATAGATGTATTTGCGAGGTATTCTTTGATTCCTTGAAAAGCTTTTTCACATTCATCAGTCCATTTAAATTTTGCTCCCTTCTTAAGTATGTTGAAAAAATGCTTGCACTTATCTGACATTCGCGAAATAAATCTCCCAAGTGAAGCCAAGAGTCCATTTAGTTTTTGTACTTCTTTTACCGTTGCAGGTGTTGGCATGTCACGAACTTCTTGGACCTTTTCTGGATCAACTTGTATTCCCTCCTTCGATACTATGTATCCCAAGAACTTTCCAGATGAAACCCCAATTATACATTTCTCAGGATTTAATTTGATGTTGAACTTTCTCATTTGCTCAAATATTTCCTTCAAATCTTGCACATGGTCTTTAGCTTCCTTGTTTTTTATCAACATATCATCTACATATACCTCCAAAGTTTTATGTATCCACTCGCGAACACTTTTTCAACCATACTTTGATATGTAGCACCCGAGATTCCATAAAACCAAATGGCATCTTCACATAACAATACAAACCCCTTGGAGTAAAAAAGGCAAGTATGTTCTTGATCTTCTTTTGCGAGTGATATTTGATTATACCCTTTATATCCATCAAGTGAAGTGACTCTATCATGACTGCACTGATTCCACCATTTGTGGTATATCTGGTAATGGAAATCTATCTTTGGGACATGCCTTGTTTAGATCAGTGAAATCTATGCAAATTCTTATTCCTTTATTCTTTTTCGGAACAATGACCATATTCGCAATCCATTCTGGATATTTTGCTTCCCTTATGATCCATGCATCCAACATCTTTTGTAATTCTTCTTCTATCTGTACATGATAATTTTGTGATATCTTCCTTATTCTTTGTTTGAATGGTCTTATATTTTTATCTATATTCAATCTATGACATGCCACTGATGGATCAATTCCTGGTATCTCATCTACACTTCCAGCGAAGATATCTTTATATTCTCGCAAAATATCAGTAGTCCTTTTTTATTATTCTTCATCCATCTTAGTTCCAATTCGTAAGAATAAAGGCTCCTCTTTACTTCCAATATTTATTTCTTTAGTTGGTTCAGCTGCAACATAGCTTGGACTTTGCTCCCCCATAGGTGTTGGTTCTTTAATTATTTTTGTTGGTTCCCCTTCTTTTTATGGAATTTCATTTGGTATACCTCTCCCTTCCTTTGATCTTATTGTATACACTCGGAATCCTTCTTCTTTTCTTGTTTCCTTCGCAAGTTTCCTACGAAGTTGTTTCTTTCTTGCTTAAACCGAATTTTGGTTGATACAGGGAGTTCTGTTAATATTATATCCTCCGCATTGTGTTACTTCAATTTGATAACAAAATTTTGCACTATCAAGATCTCCTTTTATTTCTTGAATTCCATTTGGTGTAGGAAATTTGATTTTTTGATGTAATGTTGAAGCAACAGCTTTGATCGCATGAATCCACGGCCTTCCTATCAGCATGTTATATGGAGATTCCATATCTATCACACACAAGATTACATGTGTTTCGATTTCTCCTAGTAATACTCGCAGCACGATTTCTCCTTTAGATTTTGTTGTAGATTTCCCTAATCCATGAATAAGACACTTTGAATTTATGATTTCTTCACCTCTAATTCCCATCCCCTTATGTGCATGATAGAATATAATATTAACAGAACTCCCTGTATCAACCAAAATTCGGTTTAATTTCCATTTTTCTTTAGCTTTCTTATCTTCTAGCATGATTGGCAATGTGATCACCAATGGTGAAGTGTGGTTCAAGTCTTCATTTGGAATTTCTGCTACTGAAAATGTGATTTTCTTCTTTTCCCATTCTTCTAAAGTTGTCATCTTTTCTTCCTCCATGATCTTTCTTCCTCTACAATCTCGCTTGTATATTTTTCCCTTCATATTACTATGAAATTCATCAATCATTATCTCTGTGATCATATTACATTCTTCTTTTTTGCCATCTCCATCTACTGACTTCATTTGATCTTCAAATTTTCCACAATTCCCTCAAATTTAGGCTACCACAATTCTCAAGTCCCTGTTTCTAGCGCCAATTATGTAGTTGCAGAATAACCTACAACTACACCCTCAATAGAATTAGTAAAACTCAAGAAGTTCTTGATGATGAATAATAATTTTATTATTAATGTTCTCAATTGATCACAAAGAAGTATCTAAATGGAATTAGAATAGTTACAACTTTCTCTATTCTCTTTCCTAAAATATTTTCTAACACTCACTAAAAGAACCTCCCGAATTTTACATTTGAACTCCTATTTATAGTAAAATTTATACAGTTGTTCATGAGTTACGAAGTATCGCAACTTATACTCGCAAAATTATTTCATCCTCGCAAAACTTCATATTTCTCCACGCTTCTTCTATCATCGTATCATTTTATAACTCTTTTCTCCTGATACTCGTGAACTATTATCTTGCGATATTCAGTACCTACATCAAGTTCTGCTATCCTTGTGGAATGTTTTTCTTCAAATTCTGCGATGATACAATAACAAATTAGAAATTTGTTGAAAATATACAAAAAGTATAAAGATGTTAGAGGAGCAATAAATAACCTTCTCTCTCATGAATCATTTCTTGTATCAAGGTTGCTTGCTCGGTATGAAGACTGACATCTATTGCTAAGTTTTTCCTAGCATTATCGAGAATTGCCGCAGCCCATGCGAATTCATCATCACTTTGAATGAGAAGATGGGAACGAATTTGTTTTTCTCTTTTAAGAAGTTTAAAATTTTCATCCTTAAGTCTATCTCTCTCAAGTTCAGTATCAATAAGGGTATTGCGAAATTTCGATAGAGCTTCAGCGCCTTGAAGAGTAATGCGTTCTTTATCCTTCTCAAGTTCACTCTTCTTGGCTTTTAAGACTTTGATTTTTTCTCTAAATTCATCTCTGCAAGTCTTTAAACTATTGGACATACTCAAGGTAGATCTATAGTCCATTATCATAAGGGAAACATGATGTTTAAGCTCATCAAGGGACATAGTATTAATTTTTTCGTCTGAATAATTATTTAAAGCGTCATTAAGACGCTGAAGAAGAGTGGTTTCATCTATGGGTTCATCAAAAGAATTGAGAATAAGAGCTTCATCAGTAAGATTATAGGCATCTGCAAAATGGTTTCTCAAATAAGCTATAAAATAGCGAGAATGAAGAAAAGTAAAAAAAAAAAAATTTAATTAAAGAGAGAAAAGATTTATACCAATAATTTGTTTGCAGAACTTCTCCTTGTCAACTAATTTCTGTTGAAGAACTTCAACTTCAACTTCAAGCGATTTGTTTTTATTAAGGAGCTCAGTATTTCCAGATACTTCCAATTGCTTGCATTTTTCGCGAAGAAGGGATATTTCAGCTTCATATTGTTTATTTCTCTCACGAAGTTTCGTAGATTCAGATTGTGAATCAGTAAGCCTTTTCTGCGATGTTGATAATCTATTTTCTAATTCTGAAGCAACAGAAAAAGAAGCTCTAGCAGTCTGCGACAGAAAAGAGAAAATGAGTAAGGATAAGTAAAAGATCTTCGATACACATGATAAATGTAAAATTTACTACAAGAAAAATAAAGGAAAGGGGCATACCAAATAATTTAGCGCGTGAAGAAAACTTGAGTCGATAAATCTGGAAACTCCTTTAAGATCTTTATTATTAGTCAAGATCGAAGCATCGCAGATTTTCGAGAGATAATCGCAAGTACGAGCGATATCATCCTCACCAACACCTTGCATGGGATTCCTAAAAATATTTGATAATTGATCCATTGGAGTCTCAGGTTGAGAGAAACCCATCGCAGATCTAATTCTTGTGGAAGAAAAATATGTTGAAGTGCCCACATGGACGTCATGGTTTACCCCATCATTTTCTTCAAGTTCATTATCTTTTTCAGCAATAATAAAAGTCTCTCTAAGTGGTTGAGTTTTTCTTCTCTTCTCTGGAGGACCATCTGTGGTTTGATTCTTATTGCGGCGAGGGGAAGCACCAGAATTTTCATTTGGAGTTAATACCCTTTTGCCTTTATCCTTGGCTTCAACCACCACGAAAAATGGAATTTCCTTGAAAACAATCGCACATAAAGATAAGAAACAGGGGCAACAATATATTGTTAAGGGTTATAAAAGAATGTTTCTTACTTCATCTGTGAAGGTTTTCAAAATTTGTAGAAGATTGGGATTCCCAGTACTGGCGTAACTAGCCTTCATTTTTTCAATCTGATAAAAGATATTTCAATAATTAGTAAGAATAATATATTTAACTAAATTTGCAAATAATGATAAACTTTGCGGGATATACCTCAGAATTCTTTTCAGGCCAATTAAAAACCCACGGACGATACGACGCAAGATTTGAAAGATCCGCAGGAATATCAAGAGTGCCAAAAATATATGGACCTTCAAGGAGGAGATGAAATTTGCACCACTTGTCATCTTTTGAGAAGCGTGGACCTTGGTTTTTACTTGAATGATAATCTATATCTTGCATAAGAATTTTATCTTTCGCAACTTTTTTATCCTTATTTAAACGAACAACCCAACACGTGCTCTCTTTCTTCATGGGAATTACTTGATAATTCGCAAAGAAATTCTCCACGGTATATTTCGCTGGAATAATTGGGATATCTTTAAAATCAGGATGTCTCGCAGAATCAGGATAGCGAGATCCTTTACCAGCTCCACGAGAGGCATATTCAAGAATGAGACGAATACAATCTCCACTTAACTGGTAGATTGCTCGTGAAAGTTTGGCATGAGAAATAATTTTATAAAAAAGAGGGAGTTTTGGGTCATAAAGAGGGATAGGAAGGCCAGCTTCTAATTGACCTAGCGAAATAAGGATCTTCTCATTAGAATAAGGAAATCTTGAAGCTAGATCAATGGAGAGGTCAGAGTCTGAAGATTGACCAGGGATCTCAGAAAGTACAAAACCTAAAGTTTGAAGTTTTTGCTGGTGTTTTATTAAAGTGGGTTGACCTAATTTTTTAGCAGGGGCCATTTTTTAGTATGGGAATGATGATTTAGATGAAGAAGAATAAGGAAATAAAATTGGAACAGTAATAGATCCAGAATTTGCGGAAGAAGACGAAGAACAGTAGAAGTTGCAGAGAAAAAGTAAAGAAGAAAAGAAAAAAGAAAGAGTAAAAAGAAGAGGGGAGATTAGCGAAGAAGATATTTATAAGGAAAGAAGATTCTCGAGAACATCAATGCATTTAATGAAGAAAAGACATGAATGGTCAGAATTCAACGGTTGAAAAAAGACGTGTCAAGGGATAAATGAGAGAAAAAACACGCGTAGAATATTTAGCGATGGATGCAGAGACGTGTCAGAATGAAGGGAATGTGAAAAGACAAGGAGTTGAGGCAAATCAAGAAACTTAAGTTCTCATGATCTTTATCTTCTTCGCAGAAAAGATATGAGAAGAGGCAAGATGTAGGATCAGAATATTGTTAAAATAATATTCATGTGGAATAAACAACAGATCTGCGACACATCAATAATAAGCAGCAGTTCTGCGATATATCAAGGTGACGTAATAAATGACATGTTGAATGAAAACGACAGAAACATGAGAAGAGCGTGAAAAATTTGCGATGAATCGATTAAACCTAAGAAATATTAAGGCGGTGCCACCTGCGATTTATCGCAGGAGCCTAGATCCGAAATTAAAGGTAATCTTAGCTGTAAATGAGCTGTCATGAGCTGTAATCCACTATGTAAATGCCTATATAAAGGAAATGAATAGTTCCAGAGAGAGGGGGATTTTTGAGGGCTAGGAAGATTTTTAGGAGAGAGAAAATCTTTATCAAGTGTTCTGTGTTCTTGATTTTTGTAAAATTCCTTAAGATCATATTAATGAAAAAGTATCTTTAATCTTCAAATTATGTCATAAATATTGATAAATTCTTGAATAGGGTGTAGTGTGGGAATTCCTGCAACTACCAGGCTAGGTGTGGCTGGCATGATTTGCCATTGGCACACGTGAGAATTAGGGCTTGGTTTGGCTAACCCTAATTTGAAAAATATACCCTGGTAATTATTTAGAGACACATTAAAGGCTTTTATTTAATGCGCCTAGTAAATGCTTGTTTTAAATGTCTGCTAGGGTTTAGTGTTTTAGGATTTTAACCCTATACTAAAAACCACCATCAACAACAACATTTTCTCTTCACTTTAAATCAATCTTTTGTTGATTACGATAAACAATTGGTTCTTTATTTGTATGGATCTAAAATTTATGGTAATGATGAAATATTTTGAGTTTGGATTCTCATTTTCGTTTGATTTCTAGTTTTGGTTATTGAAATCTCCGATCGAGTAGTTTGATGAGAGAGAGGTGGGAAGAAACTAATTTCTCTGAAGAAGAAAGAATTTTGTTCTCAGATTTATAACGTATTTACAGAAGAAGAAGAAGGGAACTGTAGAGCCATAAGACGGAAGTGAGAGAAAATGGAGAGGTAACATGTTGTTTTGTTCTTTTACGGAAGGTTATTCTGGTAATCCTTCTTACTAAAATATCCTAGGGTCACTAGAATAATTCGCAAACATTATCAAAATAACCCTAGGGTCAAGTGAGTAAGACCCAACATTTATAGGGTCATATAAATAAATTTTTCAATTCAAATTGGCTGGTCGTTCCCAGATAACTGACAGTGTAAACTGTTAATGTTTTCACGGCAAATAATTTTTTTCTCCCGAGTTTTCTTACGGATGGAAAACCCCTCCGTATCTTTCCCTGGAATTGCTTACGATGGTAAAACCTTACTGATGAATGAGATTCTAGCCTATAACGAACCACATCAGTCATGAGAGAGAAACAGTCACCCAAACGAAAATTCGACAACAGCATTGAAACAACATAAACTCAAGTATGGATCAAGAAACCGAAATTCGCAGTAGTAAACAACATGATTCTCAAAGCCACAACCAATATAACCAGAAACCCCTTTCAACAACTCTCAATCACAAGATCACAAAGTCACAAAGTATACAAAGTCACGAACTTTCAATCACAAAATAACTTTCAAGAACAACTTGATTCACAAATCCTCAAACTCATCAATATCACGAAATCTAAGCACAAAAACAACATGAGGATCACCAGAATCCAAAATCTCCAAAGACATTTATTATATCTTCCATCCCTCCCTAAAATCAACATCCTAAACACTTTAAGATCAAAAGCCATACTTAATCAAAACATCTCCACACATTCAAAAGTCACCCATAGGATCAACATGAAAACTAGGAAAAAAAAAAGAAAATACATATACAGGAGAGTCAAACGATCCCCTGGAACCTCCCTGTAAGAGTTCCCTGCCATCATGGTACTTTTTTTTTTGATCGGTAAAGAAAATATATTGATCAAAAGAAGAGGGTATAGAAGTTATACCACCCTTGCCAAGGTACAAAGAAAAAGGAAAAGAAAGGAAAAAGTGCTCAGAACAAGCTAAGAGCACTAAGCTATATCAAAATAAATTTTACACCAATTCCGCATCACCTCTTTTGAATCTGTCTCCTCAAACTCTTTGAAGGCAAGCGACCAAGTGAACAAAGTATACACCGCTTTTGAAGCAACAACAAGAGCTGTACTGTTAACCTCTTTAAAGATTCTATCGTTTCTCTCCTTCCATAAACACCAAATAATCGCCACCGGAACTAGTCTCCAAATTTCATTTCTAGCCAAGTCAGTGGTAGTTAGATGCCATGCCTGAATCGCAGGAATAATGTCTGCTGGCATAGCATAAAGCCATTTTAACTTTGAAGTAATGCTAGCCCAAACTGAAACTGCAAAAGGGCATTGAAGAAACAGATGGGCAGCAGATTCTGTGTGAGAACAAAACACACAGTTCCCAGGCACCTCCATTCTCCTTCGGATTAACATGTCTCTGGTGGCTAAACTCCCATGGGCAATAAGCCATAAAAAGAACCCAATTTTTGGGGGGAATTTCAGACCCCAGATGAAGGAGAAGACACTCGACTCAAAAGGCAAGTCCTCCATAGAGAGCTTTTCGTAAACAGAACTGACAGAGAACTTTCTGTCAGTAGCTAGCGGCCAAAACAGCACGTCTTCCTGATTTTGATTTAGCTGAACATGGTGGAAATCGGCTAGAAGCAGGTTTAGTTCTAACTTCGCTGCAGAGTTGATTCTTCTGGGGATTGAAAGGTTCCAGTTAACGACATTACCTGTGAGAGTTCCCATTTCTGCTACTGCAAAGTTTTTAGCTCTTGAGCAGGCAAAAAGGTTCGGATAGCAAGTCCTGATTGGGTGGTCATATAACCAGTTGTCGTGCCAGAATTTTACCATCTTGCCATTGTTTACCTAGAACTTGACCACATTCAGAAAGATTGAGTTGGTCTTCATGATAGCCCTCCAAACTGACCTACCAAAAGTGCATTTTGGGATTTTGGGGCACCAAGCCTCAGTTCCCGAACCATACTTTTCATTCACTATAGTCTTCCACATAACGTCTTCTTCTTTGGCATATCTCCAAGACCACTTTTTAAGTAAAGATTGATTGACCAGTTTCAGATTCTTGATACCCAGACCCCCAAAATTCTTCTTCCTACATAGGGCATTCCACTTAACTGGGTGTATTTTTTTCTTGCCCTTGTTATCTCTCCAGAGAAAATCTCTCATAATCCTTTCAAGCCTTCTTTGAACTGAACTTGGCATTACAAACAGGGACATATAGTAGACCGGAAGACTGGCTAGGACACTATTAATAAGTGTAATTTTACCAGCTCTAGACAGCAGCGGTTTCTTCCAGCCCGGCAGCCAAGCTATGAACTTATCCACCACCTTGTTCCATTTGGCAACTCCACCACACTTATCTCCTAAGGGTAGGCCAAGGTAAGTTGTAGGAAGAGCGCCATTGTAGCAGCCAAGAAGAGAAGAGAAGACATTCAGGTCTCCATCATATCCCACACCAATGATTTGGCTTTTAGCAAAATTTATCTTTAAGCCTGTCAGCAATTCAAAAGAGAGAAGGATAAGTCTTAAGTTCTTCACCTGCTCAATGTCTGCATCCAAGAAAACCAAAGTGTCATCTGCAAATTGCAAGTGACTAACAAGTAAGCCATCTTCCTTAACTTTGAAGCCAGATAATAAACCTTGGTCTTGCGCCCTTTGAATCATAAAAGTTAGAGCTTCACCCACGAGAAGGAACAAAAAAGGGGAAATCGGGTCTCCTTGCCTTATACCCTTGTTGCTTTTGAAGTAGCCAGTTGCACTCACATTAACCAGAATAGAGAATCTTGTGAACTCAACACAGCACCTAATCCATTTCCTCCACTTAGCACCAAAACCCATGAGCTGCAAAATTTCGTCCAAAAAATCCCAGTTTACATGATCAAAAGCTTTTTCAAAGTCCACTTTGCATAAGATGCCTGTTTTGCCACTTATTAATATAGAGTCAATGAGCTCATTTGAAATTAGAACTCCGTTGAGGATTTGCCTCTTCTTAACAAAGGCCGATTGGTGCTGAGAAATAATAGTAGGCAGAGTTTCCTTGAATCTGTCAGCAAGAATTTTGGAAACAATCTTGTAATCCCCATGGATGAGACTAATGGGTCTCAGATCCTTTATTTCTTCAATTGAATCTTTCTTTGGAATCAAAGCAATGAAGGTGTTCTTAAATCTCCAGTCAAGAAAAGATTTAACCTGCAGTTCTCTCACAACATTAAGAAAATCAGCTTTTAAGAAATCCCAACAAATGAGGTAAAAACTTATGGGAAACCCATCCGGCCCTGGGGCTTTATTTTGCCCAAGATTTTTGATGGAAGCCAAGCATTCTTCCTCATCAATGTCCCTTTCCAGCCAATTGCACATATCGTCAGAGATGGTTGGGAAATGCATGCCTTCCATGTTTACTGTCCTAGGTGTTTGGGACTGAAAGATAGTTTTGAAGAATTCCACAATGCCATCATTGATTACAGGCTCCTCAGAAGTTAACACACCATTCACTTTAATAGAGCCTATGTAGCTTCTTCTTCTTCTGTCATTTGCAATCCTATGAAAATATTTGGTGTTGTTTTCGAATTCTTTTATATGTTTGACTCTAGCTCTGCTTCGAAGTTTTTCAGCTCTAATGACTGTTAACTTACAGTATTCTTTTCTTGCATTAGCTCTCTCCTCCCACTGCTCATCTGAGAGGCCCACAATTGAGCTTTCCAAGTGGTCCATATGAACAAATATGTCCTCCAATTCTTCAAGTCTAAGCTCAAGATCTCCATAGTGCGCCTTGCTCCACTCCTTTAAGGCTGGCTTGAGCAATTGCAGCTTTTTGCAAAAAACAAACCCTGCACTCCCTGTCATAGAAAAAGAATTCCACTTTTCTTTTACAAAGGAAAGGAAATTTGGATGGGAAAACCAGAAATACTCACAGCGAAAAGGAGAGGGTCCATGCTTCACACCATCACAAATTAAGGCAATTGGATTATGATCAGAGCAGGTCCTAGGAATAGCTTGCTGGATAACTTGAGGGTACACACTTTCCCAAGAGGCAGAGATTAGAAACCTATCTATGCGACTTCTTATACTCTGCACTTGATTGTTTGTCCAAGTGTAGTTCGCTCCCAAAAGAGGAAGATCGATTAGATGATGTCTAGAGATGAAACGGTTGAATCTTGCCATACCAGCAGTAGAGTCACTACCAGAAGTTCTCTCGTGAGAGAATCTTATCTCGTTGAAATCCCCCCCAATGACCCATGGAAGATCCCAAAAACATCGAACTTCTTCAAGTTCTCGCCAAAAAAGCTTCACTTCGTCCGTATTAGAATTTCCAGGGGCATACACACCTGTTAGCATCCACTCAAACGAATTGGAGAGAGTTTTGCAATGGATCGTAATGGAGTATGGCCCTATTAAAGAGTCAATAACCACAACCTTTGACGAGTCCCACATACAAAGAATCCCACCAGAACTACCTTGCGAAGGAGAATCCAACCATTTAACATGCTTATTACTCTAGCATTGCCAAACTAATAAGTCAGTACATTGTTGAATTTTAGTCTCCTGAAGCATAACAATATTTGGTTTCCAGTCACGAATCTTCTTTTTAACAATGTCTCTTCGATTTAAGTCACCGAGACCTCTAATGTTCCAGTTTACAGTTTTAAAATCCATTAAGGTTAAAACCAGAAAATACCCAGGGACTGAGGTGGATAAGGTACCTTCTTGTTCTACAGAATGAAGTTGTGGAGATGGCTTCTTAGAGTGTCCATCATGGCATCGTCGATCTCATCTTTCGAACCCTTAAAATGAATGCCCAGTTTTGGACAGATATGTACCATCTGTAGAATAACCTGTTCAAAGTCTTCACTCAGAATTGGGTCGACCTTCAACTTCAAAGTACTCCATTTCTCCGAGGTTTTTAAGAAGAATTCAAATGTCCTTTGTGGTTCCTTGGAAGCCCTGTGTTTGTGAGAGTCCAATTTTGCTTTTGCTGGAGGAACAGTGGTAATCTCCAACCCAACCTTCAACCAGTTTCTTACCGTTGCTGATCCTATCATGAATTTTTCTCAAAAAACTAATTTCTCTTTTGGGTCCCGTTGTAGTCAACCTCAAAGAAAACACCTTCACGACAACTACTATGCTTGTCCCATCCCTCCAATTTTTATCAACTATCAAAAGCAACCACTACCCAACTTTAGCCCTTTAGTGATTAGTTCGTTACACTACTTTTCTAAACCATCATACTGCCAAAAAATGTTAGCAACAAACTCGTGATAACAACTACAACAACCACTCCAAACCCCCCTCAAGATTTTATCTCTTTAATCCTATATAAAACTAGTAGTGGGTATCAATCAGTAGACCACCCAACGGTTCTTAAAATCTTGATCTTTCAACCCGCTCACCATAGCACAGCCTCTAAATTGTTATATCCATTTATCTCCTACCACGTCATTTCAGCAAACCCAAATAAAGATTACTCATATTTCTCGGATTTAAACTCCATCCCTTTAACTATTATCGATATTATATCTATCTCTGTTTTACCGGGGTGGATGTCTATCTCTAACTCACAATCACCCTTTGTGGAAGAATTAACGGAAGCCATGCAAAACAATTTCAAAATACCAGACAATCTTTATCCTGTGGTTACTCTCGATAAATCTATTCTTAAACCGGAGGCTGTTGAGTCAAACATCTGGTGCGCAATTGGGAAGTTACACAACCCCTCAAATTGTCATTTCTATGATGTTCAAACACATGTTCGCAAATACTGGGATCTTAAGAGAGATGCAGAGGTTACACCTTTCAACAACCAAAGAAACTCTTATCATCTAAGGTTCAAGCATGTAGAAGACTTCACTACCATTGGCCTCCCACGTCCTTGGATTATCCGTGGCTCCATCATGACTATGGTACAGATTCCATATAAAGGTATAGATGTCATAAACCCTGAAGAGTTCGAAAAAGCTCTCATTAGCATCCATTTCAAAAGGGTACCGGTTAACTACATCACTTCCAAAGCTCTCTTTGAGATAGCCCGCCCGGCGGGTCGTATGCTATATTTCAAATCTCCGTATGGAAGGGATTACTACGAGAAGAATGTTGAAGTGCTGGTTCAAATAGAGATAAACCATAGTATCCCATATGGAACAAATTGTGAAGTGGAAGGAAAGAAAACGTGGATCGAGTTCGCATATACCCTCCATCCTTTTAAGCTTTGTCAACATTGTCGCTCTCTTGATCATGGTAAAGATTTCTGCAATCAAAGAAGGCGCAAGGCCTTGCTAGATAAAAATGAAAGAATGCATCCAAGCCATAGCACCAAAGGTCAGTCGCTCCCAGGAGAAATGTTTGTAGGAAAAAACAAAAGTTGTAATGGACCTATGCCGGAAAAAGCGAAGGTCCCTGAACCACCTTTCAACAATCAAAACCCGAAAACTATTATCTCAAATGTATGTTCTAAAAATTCATGTTCTCTCCCCAACATGGTGACCGTCGTGTCACCGCCACCACGCAACCTACCAGTCAAGACCCAACTAAAGTCATCACAAATCTTTTTCCCTCCATTTGGTACCGGTCAACCTATCACCTTCAGAACTCAGAACATAAACCACTATTCTTACAACCCGTTTCTTAATCGGGTCTTATCTCCTGATACTCAAAATCCCACCTATCCGCCTACGGTAACCCCCCCCAAATGTGTATCTCTCCTTTCCGCCGGGTTTTGGCCCAAAACACAATACTACCCGCTCACCTGAAATGCCTCCACCGGAAAACTCCAACAAAACAGTTCCATGGACCAGAATCAAAAAAGGAAAACGTCAGATTTCTCGTAGTAATCCCTTATCTCCGTATGGAAGGGATTACTACGAGAAGAATGTTGAAGTGCTGGTTCAAATAGAGATAAACCATAGTATCCCATATGGAACAAATTGTGAAGTGGAAGGAAAGAAAATGTGGATCGAGTTCGCATATACCCTCCATCCTTTTAAGCTTTGTCAACATTGTCGCTCTCTTGATCATGGTAAATATTTCTGCAATCAAAGAAGGCGCGAGCGAGGCCTTGCTAGCTAAAAATGAAAGAATGCATCCATGCCATAGCACCAAAGGTCAGTCGCTCCCAGGAGAAATGTTTGTAGGAAAAAACAAAAGTTGTAATGGACCTATGCCGGAAAAAGCGAAGGTCCCTGAACCACCTTTCAACAATCAAAACCCGAAAACTATTATCTCAAATGTATGTTCTAAAAATTCATGTTCTCTCCCCAACATGGTGACCGTCGTGTCACCGCCACCACGCAACCTACCAGTCAAGACCCAACTAAACTCATCACAAATCTTTTTCCATCCATTTGGTACCGGTCAACCTATCACCTTCAGAACTCAGAACATAAACCACTATTCTTACAACCCTTTTCTTAATCGGGTCTTATCTCCTGATACTCAAAATCCCACCTATCCGCCTACGGTAACCCCCCCAAATGTGTATCTCTCCTTTCCGCCGGGTTTTGGACCAAAACACAATACTACCCGCTCACCTGAAATGCCTCCACCAGAAAACTCCAACAAAACAGTTTCATGGACCAGAATCAAAAAAGGAAAACGTCAGATTTCTCGTAGTAATCCCTTATCTCCGTATGGAAGGGATTACTACGAGAAGAATGTTGAAGTGCTGGTTCAAATAGAGATAAACCATAGTATCCCATATGGAACAAATTGTGAAGTGGAAGGAAAGAAAACGTGGATCGAGTTCGCATATACCCTCCATCCTTTTAAGATTTGTCAACATTGTCGCTCTCTTGATCATGGTAAAGATTTCTGCAATCAAAGAAGGCGCGAGGCCTTGCTAGATAAAAATGAAAGAATGCATCCAAGCCATAGCACCAAAGGTCAGTCGCTCCCAGGAGAAATGTTTGTAGGAAAAAACAAAAGTTGTAATGGACCTATGCCGGAAAAAGAGAAGGTCCCTGAACCACCTTTCAACAATCAAAACCCGAAAACTATTATCTCAAATGTATGTTCTAAAAATTCATGTTCTCTCCCCAACATGGTGACCGTCGTGTCACCGCCACCACGCAACCTACCAGTCAAGACCCAACTAAACTCATCACAAATCTTTTTCCCTCCATTTGGTACCGGTCAACCTATAACCTTCAGAACTCAGAACATAAACCACTATTCTTACAACCCGTTTCTTAATCGGGTCTTATCTCTTGATACTCAAAATCCCACCTATCCGCCTACGGTAACCCCCACAAATGTGTATCTCTCCTTTTCGCCGGGTTTTGGACCAAAACACAATACTACCCGCTCACCTAAAATGCCTCCACCGGAAAACTCCAACAAAACAGTTTCATGGACTAGAATCAAAAAAGGAAAACGTCAGATTTCTCGTAGTAATCCCTTATCTCCGTATGAAAGGGATTACTACGAGAATAATGTTGAAGTTCTGGTTCAAATAGAGATAAACCATAGTATCCCATATGGAACAAATTGTGAAATGGAAGGAAAGAAAACGTGGATCGAGTTCGCATATACCCTCCATCCTTTTAAGCTTTGTCAACATTGTCGCTCTCTTGATCATGGTAAAGATTTCTGCAATCAAAGAAGGCGCGAGGCCTTGATAGCTAAAAATGAAAGAATGCATCCAAGCCATAGCACCAAAGGTCAGTCGCTCCTAGGAGAAATGTTTGTAGGAAAAAACAAAAGTTGTAATGGACCTATGCCGGAAAAAGAGAAGGTCCCTGAACCACCTTTCAACAATCAAAACCCGAAAACTATTATCTCAAATGTATGTTCTAAAAATTCATGTTCTCTCCCCAACATGGTGACCGTCGTGTCACCGCCACCACGCAACCTACCAGTCAAGACCCAACTAAACTCATCACAAATCTTTTTCCCTCCATTTGGTACCGGTCAACCTATAACCTTCAGAACTCAGAACATAAACCACTATTCTTACAACCCGTTTCTTAATCGGGTCTTATCTCTTGATACTCAAAATCCCACCTATCCGCCTACGGTAACCCCCACAAATGTGTATCTCTCCTTTTCGCCGGGTTTTGGACCAAAACACAATACTACCCGCTCACCTAAAATGCCTCCACCGGAAAACTCCAACAAAACAGTTTCATGGACTAGAATCAAAAAAGGAAAACGTCAGATTTCTCGTAGTAATCCCTTATCTCCGTATGAAAGGGATTACTACGAGAATAATGTTGAAGTTCTGGTTCAAATAGAGATAAACCATAGTATCCCATATGGAACAAATTGTGAAATGGAAGGAAAGAAAACGTGGATCGAGTTCGCATATACCCTCCATCCTTTTAAGCTTTGTCAACATTGTCGCTCTCTTGATCATGGTAAAGATTTCTGCAATCAAAGAAGGCGCGAGGCCTTGATAGCTAAAAATGAAAGAATGCATCCAAGCCATAGCACCAAAGGTCAGTCGCTCCTAGGAGAAATGTTTGTAGGAAAAAACAAAAGTTGTAATGGACCTATGCCGGAAAAAGCGAAGGTCCCTGAACCACCTTTCAACAATCAAAACCCGAAAACTATTATCTCAAATGTATGTTCTAAAAATTCATGTTCTCTCCCCAACATGGTGACCGTCGTGTCACCGCCACCACGCAACCTACCAGTCAAGACCCAACTAAACTCATCACAAATCTTTTTCCCTCCATTTGGTACCGGTCAACCTATCACCTTCAGAACTCAGAACATAAACCACTATTCTTACAACTCGTTTCTTAATCGGCTCTTATCTCCTGATACTCAAAATCCCACCTATCCGCCTACAGTAACCCCCCCAAATGTGTATCTCTCCTTTCCGCAGGGTTTTGGCCCAAAACACAATACTACCCGCTCACCTGAAATGCCTCCACCGGAGAACTCCAACAAAACAGTTTCATGGACCAGAATCAAAAAAGGAAAACGTCAGATTTCTCAAAGTCTCCCCTCTACTTCAACTCCGGTAATTTCCATCCCAAAAAGGAGAACTTCAGAAGATGATCTATCTTCTCTTAAGAGATTCAAAACCCACATCAATACAGGCTCTATTACTTCCACTTCGTGCACTGAAAACCCAGAAATTCTAAACTTTTCTTTCAATGAAGGGATGTCTAACCCAACAAAAAAAAATCTCATTTCCAAGAAAAATAAGGCCAGAAAGAAGAGGGAGCCTGCTTCAAAAACAAATGGCGATGCTGTTTTCTCGGTGGATCGTATATATGAGTTTGGGTCTTGCTTACCTGCGAAATCAGGGACCATCCTCCAAAATCAGGTACACTATTTTCTTCATACCAGAAAAATTGATTACTGTACCAATTTAAAAATTCTAATCCACGTCTATCATTTTCCTTTATTGTATGATTGCATAGGGTGTTTCTAATTCTATCCTAATCCCAAGCCAAACCGTCATCCTCCAAAAAAAACCCTTCCCACTTTCTCTTATTCGGCCATATTTTACTTTTGGCAGTTCATCAGTATTCTATCTTGGAACTGTCAAGGTCTAGGATCAAAGGATACTAAACAACAACTAGCAATGTTAATTAAGGATCATAACCCAATATTGTCTTCTTAGCAGAGACTAAACAACAAAGTGAATTTGTAGACAAAATCATAAATCAGAACCTCTACCATAATAAGTGCATGGAACCACCAATTGGGAAGAGTGGTGGAATGGTAGTTTGTTGGGATAACAATACTAGACTAGATGTAATTCACCAGGATGAAAACCAAATTGATTGTCTAGTTTGGTCTGAAAAGACTAGATCCGAATGGCTGCTTACCTGCATGTATGGGTCACCTCATCCTGAAAAGAAAGAAGAATGTTGGTCTTTAGTTCGTAAAATGTCCCCTGTCATCTCAATACCCTGGTTGATTCTAGGTGACCTTAATATGATCTTATCCCCCCATGAAAAGAGAGGTGGAAAACCTCCCAATAAGGCTAGTATAACTTTCTTCAATTCCATTTTTAATAGCTTAGGGATGAGTGACATAGGATTTGTAGGTTTCCCCTATACCTGGTCTAACCAACAATCGGGTATAAAACACATAGAAGAAAGACTAGATAGAGGAATGGCCAATGGCGACTGGTTTACCCTTTTCCCCACTTCCAAAATTTTCCATCTACCACACATAGGATCAGACCACACTCCAATCTTACTTAAAACCGACACTCAACCCCATCCTGGCTGCAAACCTTTCAAGTTCTTTGGCCTTTTCTTAGAAGAACAAAGTTGTAGAGAGGTTATAGAAAAATGTTGGGACTCAGGTGATGATGGATCCCATGCTTTCAGGCTAGTCAATAATCTTTCAAATGTTAAGGTTGAAGTAAAAAAATGGAATAAACTCCAATTTGGAGACATCCAAACTAACATCATAAATCTATCCACCACCCTAAAAGACTTTCTCGCTAATCCTGTTAACAGACTAGATGACCCGCATCTTATTAGCACTAGAGCAAACCTCAAAAAGTTCTATGAATATGAAGAAGAGATGTTAAAAGTCAAAGGAAAAGAAAAATTCATAGCAGTAGGAGATAGGAATACTAAGTTTTTTCACCAAAATGTGGTAAACAGAACTAGACGTAATAACATCGATGGGCTTTACTCCTCTAACAAAATATGGATGGAGGGTAGAGTTCAAATTAGCCAATGTCTTACTTCCCATTTCAGTGCGCTGCTATCCACCTCCTTTCCTGTCATTAACTATGACATTGTAAATCTCGTCCCTACGCTTATCACGACAGAGGATAATCTGGCTCTTATGTCTCCTCCCTTAGAACCTGAGATCAAACGTGCTTTGTTCGGCATGCCTACTAATGCTAGCCCAGGCCCGGATGGATTTCCGTCCTGTTTTTTCCAAAAAAACTGGAATCTGGTTAGCCCTGATATTATTAAAACGGTCCAAGCTTTTTTATCTAGTGGACACATGCTCAAACAATTGAACCAGACCTTCATTTCCTTAATCCCGAAAGTTCCTCATCCCACTACCCCGAGTGACTATAGACCCATCAGCCTCTGTAACATTGTTTACAAAATCATTTCTAAAGTCATAGCCAACCGTCTTAAACCTCATCTCGAAACTCTGATTTCTCCATACCAAAGTGCTTTCGTTAGGCAAAGACAAATTTCGGATAATGTTCTTATCGCCCATGAGATTATTCACGCTATGAGGAAAAAGAGAGGAAAAAGGGATTTATGGGCATAAAGATAGACATGGCGAAAGCTTTCGATAGAGTTGAATGGACTTTTCTAGTTGCAATTTTGGAAAAAATGGGTTTCTCGAAAAGGTGGTGTAATCTGATTCTTCAATGTATTAGCACGAGTTCTACTAAGATTCTTATCAATGGAATCCCTAGTACCTCATTCACACCCACTAGAGGGTTGCAGCAAGGAGATCCCCTTTCACCCTACCTCTTCATAATAGTCATGGAATCCTTCTCTAGATCTTTGGCTAATGCCGAAAACAGGGGCATCATTTCTGGTTTCAAAATATCCCCCAAAAGCCCGTGTATAAGCCACTTGCTCTTTGCGGATGACTATCTCATTTTCGGGAAAGCTACTATCAAACATAGTAAGGGTCTGCTGGAAACTCTTGAAACGTACGGTAAGACGTCGGGTCAAATGATCAATTTTTTCAAATCAGGCATTTTTTTCTCCCCAAAAGTTACCAATATTTTTGGTAAAAAGATTATCAATATTCTTAAGGTAAAAAAAATTCCCCTAGACGACAAATACCTAGGATCCCCACTATTTACTAATAAATCGAAATTAGCTTGCTTTGGCGGTGTCTTAGAAAAAATGGGAGGGAGGATAAAAGGCTGGAAAGGCAGTCTCTCCCCGGCTGGTAGGGAAGTTCTCACCAAAACTACTCTTCAATCTATCCCGGTTTACACTATGTCAAATTTCATCCTCCCTAAAACTATTATTAACAAAGCGACTGGAATTATGCGCGATTTTTGGTGGGGAAAGGTTTTGGGTAGGAAAGGCTTTTATATTAAAGCTTGGAAAGGCCTATGCAAAGATAAGGAAAATGGAGGTAATGGTATAAAAGATCTGGAGAAAATGAATCTATCCCTTATAACCAAAAATGCATGGAGACTCTTCACTCAGCCGGACTCCTTGTGGTCTAGAAACATGAAATCTAGGTACTTCCCTTTCACAAATCCTTTCCACTCTACTTGTAGTTCGAGTGCTTCCTGGGCCTGGAAAGGTGTTCATAAAGGACTCATAATCCTTAAACAACACTGCATATGGGAAGTGGGGGATGGTTATAGTATTAACATTTGGAAAGATATTTGGTTCGAATACCAAATTAAACCACTTGACCCAACCAAAAAAGATGCAGATACAAATGGCACTTATTTGGTGGCTCATCTTCTCATTAGAGAGCAGTGGAATGTCCCTCTTCTCTACACTTTCCTAACCCCGAGTCAAGTTAGAAGCGTCCTAAAAATCTCTCCCAAAAACAGACAGCCCGACACATTAAGATGGAACCATAATGAACAAGGCACTTTCACCACAAAATCCCTATATCATGTGTTAGACAACAAAGACCAACAACCCATTGATAAATCTGCAAACAACATTTGGAAACTTAAAATTCTCCCAAGAATCCAACATTTCGCTTGGAGGTTACATTCTAACATTCTTCCCCTTAGTGTCCATATATCTAAATACGTTTCCCATATCGATCCAACCTGTAAAATGTACAACAATGCGATAGAAACCCCAGCACATATCTTTCTGAACTGCTCTTTCACCAGAGCGGTTTGTTCTAGCTGTAACCTTAATCTACAAAACATGGCTACCTCTTTCCAAACTTGCTCTAGCTGGTGCGACTCTTGGTTTTCTACCAGTCATGCCACATCCCACCTAGGTGATTGGCCGAATATTTGTGCCACTATATCTTGGTTTGTCTGGAAAGCCAGATGTGCCTACGTTTTCCAAGATATAAATCTTGATCCCATGTTAACTGGAAACCAAATATTGAACCATATCATGTCCACCTCCAGGAGGACCAACTGTAAAATACAAAACTCCCATCCTATTTCATCCGAAAATCAGCAATTATTAAATCCCAATTGGCCTACATTTTCCTACAAAACTCATTACGACCGCATCACGGAACTAACAGGAATCGGTTCCATTATTTATGATAACATAGGTCGAATCATTGGAGAAAGAAGCAACATTATCAGAGCTCATATCAAGGAAGAAGGGGACTGTATAGCATCTTTGCAAACTTTGTAATGGACATCTCAACTCAACTGCAAGGATCTCAATCTGCTGGGAAACAACCCAAAGATTAACATAATTATGCAAGGCCACCGAAGAACCACAAACTGGAGGTCAAACCAGGCCATAGAAAATCTTTTGAAAGTTTTTATTAGTTTCGACAATATTTTATGTAAGGATTTACAATCCAAGAACCATCAGAACTTAGTTGTTTTGGCAAAACGAGGAAGATCTATCCATGACCAGGTTGTTTGGATCATGGAAGATAGCTTCCCTCCCTAGTTTTTCCTGTCTTTTTGGTTTTTCCTCTATAAAAAAAAAAGTAAAACCTTACTGTAGCTTCTTATGATATTTCCTCAGTTTGGGAAACTCATACGTGAGTTGAACTGAGTTTAAGTACGGTTAGAACACCACACCGTACTCTCAACTGATATATTATATAGTGAGATATAACATGAGCTTCAAACTCTTTTCTTTTGACCACAGTTTAATTGCAGCACCTCATTCTTCCCTGTGTAAACCAGCATATTCAAACTCGAGAAAACCTCTTAACGTTAGTTCCATTCTTTTTAACTCATCATATCTCAAACATCAAAATCCTATAATGATCACAACAGCAGCTCGGCCCTGAATCAGATTCTTCTACCTCCATCATTAATCCTCGACCATCACTATACCTGGACAATAATAATAGATTAGATATTATATTATTTCCTTACTTAGCATTATTCTCTCTTTACTATGCAGTATTCTCAATTACTGTGAGATACTCTTTGATATTGTTTTGTAATGATATAATAACAAAGAAAACAAGGAAAGATCTCATGGGAGTTTAACCATTATCCAAGATGGTGTCAGCCTAAAACGATCCATCAATCCCTCTTCTTCTTCTACACAACATCAAATGGCCGGTGAAAAGAAATCGTTACATCCAGCCTTTGCTGTCACAAACATCAAAACCCTTATTCCCATTCTCCTGGACATCAAACAGGATGAATATTCTTCATGGGTTTTTCTCTTCGAACTCCATCTCCAAGCACATAATCTGGCTTTTATCATTGACGGCTCAATAACTCCAACGGATCTTGATACCTCTACCGTAAATCAGCTAGATGCTCTCTGTCGCCAATGGATGTTCTCTACCATGGCCAAAGATTTGATGCTCACCGTTCTCAAATCAGGCAAAACTTCTAAAGAAATCTGGGATCATCTTAAGAAGATATTTCAAGACAACAAAGGTAGCCGCGCAGCAACCCTTGAAAGTAAGTTCGTTAACCTTAAATTTACTGATTGTAATGGTGTTGATGATTACTGTGATAAACTTAAGTCGTTATCCGATCGATTAAGTGATCTCGATTTCCCGATGAATGACAAGCGTTTGGTTATTCAACTTGTCAATGGCCTTCTGGAGGAATACAACATTGTTGCCTCTTTCATTCAACAGTCTATGCCTAGTTTTGATTCTGCTAGGTCTCAACTTAGAACGGAAGAAATACGGCGTTCTCAACAAACCCTAACTCCTACACCGACTACTCTGGCCGCTGCTGCGTCCCCTGTCATGAACGGAAGAACTGCTGCCTCCCCTGTCGTGAATGGAAGAAACCAGCAAAACCAGCGTCAATACCGTCCCAACTCCAACAAGCGTGGTCCACGACCCAACTCCAACAACAATATTCACTGGACCCAAAGTACATCGGCCCAACCACCTCTCCTGCCAACACCCAGCATGCACTACACGGCCCAACAGACTCCAGGATATTCACGACAGCCTAACTACCAGCCTCCCTGGTCTCCCTACTGGCATGTACCTCCATGCCCGTACCCTATAGCCCATGCTTGGCAACCATCCCCTCCACAACAACACCAACAGCGCTCCCAACATGCACGATCACCTGGATTAGTTCGTGGCCAAGCTTACTTCACTCCAACCACTGAAGTTCTCCAACCGAATGATATTGCAGAGGCATATAGCTCCATGAGTCTTCAACCTCCTGATGAATATTTTTATATGGACACCGGCGCTACCTCACATCTAACTTCAAATCCAGGTACGCTACATAACATTTTCAACTCTAGCAATGTTCGTTCTATTCTAGTTGGCAATAGTATTCCAGTTACGGCTAGTGGTACCAAATTCATACATCTTCCTTCTCGTCTTCTTCAGCTAAAAGATACCCTTGTTGTCCCTGACATTATCAAAAACTTAGTGTCTGTACGCAAGTTTACTACTGATAATCATGTGTCTGTTGAATTTGACCCATCTGGTTTCTCTGTGAAGGATCTGATTACGAAGAAGACTATTCTACGATGTAACAGTTCTGGAGAGCTCTATCCCATCACCAAGTCCATCGTATCCCCTCCTACTCCGCTCCTGCCTCAACCTATCTCCCTTGCTGTGTGTTCGCCAAATGTTTGGCATAACCGACTTGGTCATCCTGGCAAAGCTATATTAGATGTCTTACGCACCAAAAGTTTTATTTCGTGTAATAAAAATTCATGTTCTAAACTGTGTCATTCTTGTCAAGTTAGCAAACATGTTAGATTACCATTTTTTGAGTCAAATTCCAATACTCTCGCACCCTTTGATATTGTTCATAGTGACTTATGGACATGTCCATCACATGTTGAAACAGGTTTTCGATATTACCTCATTTTATTGGATGATTTCACTAATTATCTGTGGGTTTATCCTTTAAAATTCAAATCTCAAGTTTACACCAAATTCTTGGAATTTCACTCTTTCGTTAAAACTCAATTTGAGCGTGACATCAAAAGTTTTTAATGTGATTTAGGTCGTGAGTTTGATAACTCTTATTTTCATAATTTTGCTCATACAAATGGCTTTGTTTTCCGTTTCTCTTGTCCTCAAACCTCCTCCCAGAATGGCAAGGCTGAGCGTATGATTCGCCGAGTCAACGACATTACTCGTACTCTTATGTCTCACGCCTCAATTCCCTCCAAATATTGGGCCGACTCTCTCAACATGGCCGTCTATCTTCATAACATTCTTCCTACCAAAATTCTCCATTTTTGATCTCCTGTCTTTGCTCTCTATGGTCGCCAACCTACATATGATCATCTTCGTATTTTTGGATGTCTTTGCTATCCTAACCTTTCCTCCACTACACCTCATAAGCTTGCTCCTCGCTCTACTAAATGTGTATTTCTTGGTTTTCCTGTCAATCATCGTGGATATCGTTGTCTCGATCTTACGACACACAAAATCATCATCTCTCGTCATGTAACCTTTGAAGAAACTGTCTTCCCTTTCGCAACACCTACTCCCACCAGTCATACGGACTCAGAACTCTCTCCCTCACCTATTCACCACTCTTTTGCTGACACCCTTGCCTACCCGTCAGCACCTCCCCCATCCCCTTCATCTGATGTCCTCAATTCTCCTATTCCATATACTCCTCCTCACAGGCGCCGACCTACAGTGCCTCCCACTTCTTCCGCCACCGCATCTACCAGTCCAACTCCTACTACTTCCATCCCATCTACCTCCCCAAGTCCAGTTTCTCCAGTTCCCACTCTTGCACATCCTCCCACTATTACGGCTCCACCCATCCCTCCTCCTTCTCGTCCGGTCACTCGGGCGTCCAGAGGTATTTTTTTCCCCAATCACAAACTCAATCTTCATGTTCAGTCCAAATATAAGATCTCTCCGTTGCCTCGCTCCCACCTTTATGATCTTAGGGACCCTAACTGGAATGCAGCCATGCTAGATGAATACATTGCCATGTTGAAAACTAATACTTGGGAACTTGTTCCTCGGCCACGTGATGATCATGTCATTCGTTCCATGTGGCTTTTTCGCCACAAATTTCATGCTGACGGTTCCTTGCAGCGTCACAAGGCACGCCTAGTTGCAAATGGTAAATCCCAACAAATTGGAGTTGACTGTGTTTTGAAACGTTTAGTCCAGTTGTCAAACCAGCGACTATCCGTACAGTGCTTACTATTGCCGCATCACGTTCTTGTCCTATACATCAGCTGGATGTCAAGAATTCTTTTCTCCACGGGGATTTGACTGAGACAGTTTATATGCATCAGCCTCCGGGTTTTGTTGATCCTGAACACCCTGATTATGTATGTCGACTTCGTCGTTCTATTTATGGTCTGAAGCAGGCTCCTCGTGCATGGTTTCAGCGATTTGCGAAGTTCATTACCAATTGTGGATTTCGGGGCAGTGTATGTGATCCATCTCTCTTCGTCTACCAATCCGGATCTGAGATGGCATACTTACTTTTATATGTTGATGACATCATTTTGAAAGCAAATACTGATCATCTTCTTGGCAATTTTATTACATTGATGAAACGAGAGTTTGCCATGACTGATCTTGGCCCGCTGCATCATTTTTTGGGTATTTCTGTTAACCGCTCATCTTCAGGCCTTTACTTGTCTCAGTCAATTTATGCGAAGGACATCATTGCACGTGCATCCATGAAAAATTGTAATCCTTTGGCGACACCAGTTGATACCAATTCGAAACTAAGTGCAACATCCGGTCCTGTAATCGAGGATCCTACTTTATACCGAAGCCTGGCTGGGGCTCTTCAGTACCTCACTTTCACTAGACCGGATATCTCTTATGCAGTTCAGCAGGTATGTTTGTTTATGCATGACCCTAGGGAGCCTCACATGCAGGCCCTTAAGAGGATCCTTCGTTATCTTCAGGGTACTCTTGATCATGGCTTGTTCCTGTCTGCTACTATACTGACTGGATTAACTGCTTATTCTGACACTGATTGGGCGGGGTGTCCGGATTCCGTCGATCCACTTAGGATCTGCATCTTTCTAGGTGATAACCTGGTTTCCTGGTCTTCTAAGCGTCAGGCAACTGTCTCTCGCTCAAGTGCTGAAGCCGAATATCGGGGAGTGTCCAATGCAGTTGCAGAGACTACTTGGCTTCGTAACTTACTTCTAGAGCTTCATCTACCTCTACGACGTGCCACCATTGTTTACTGTGATAACGTCAGTGCCGTCTATATGTCTGGTGATCCTGTTCAACATCAACGCACTAAAAATGTGGAGATTGACATATATTTTGTTCGTGATCGCGTTCGTATTGGTGACATTCATGTACTGCACATCCCCTCGGAAAATCAATATGCTGATATTTTTACCAAGGGCCTTCCACGACATCTGTTTACTCATTTTCGTGCTAGTCTGAGCGTCTTCTCTTCTACCGCTCCGACTAAGGGGGTGTAATAGATTAGATATTATAATATTTCCTTACTTAGCATTATTCTCTCTTTACTATGCAGAATTCTCAATTACTGTGAGATATTCTTTGATATTGTTTTGTAATGATATAATAACAAGGAAAACAAGGAAAGCTCTCATGGGAGTTTAACCATTATCCAAGAAATAACTCATCTCCCATCTCCGTTTTGTAAGCTAACAACAATGGCCATTACAGGTAGTAGCTCCACCACAACATCATCACGTCACTACTGCCATTGTTCACTGCCAACATTCTTCAAAACTGGTTCTAGTGACAGCGACACCCTTAGATTCATAGCAGCCAACAACCAGATATGCAGTCTCCTTCGTTCACTTCCAATGCTTATCAGGGACCACCCTTGTTTTATCTCAGCTCTTCTCAGACTCAATCCATTATGAGCTTCTTCACTACCATTATCATTCCCGATCGTAAGCAGCACCAACCATCGCAGAATCAACTCCTATATTCCATCTCAATTACCATCAGCTCTTGACAAGAACTCTCTTTTCCGTTTTACTCAACCATTGAAAAAAATCTATGATATGAGCAGCAGCCAACCTGCATCGATATCCGGAAGTTATTCACTTGATCAACATCAACTTTACTTCTCTTCCATCGAGTTTCATCACTAGCTCGAACTTCTCCGGTCAACTCCAATAGCACAACAATCCCTGCCAGTCACCAAACGTCGTCATTCTCAGCAGTAATCCTTCGACAACAAACTCCAGCCATCTCCTTTAACGTTATCAACAGCAGCCAATATTAATAACAACACATATATCCTCCTTCTCGAGCTGATTCTCCCAGACAATCGATAGTAGAATCCATCGTCTTCTTACTCTCCATTACAGGCTCGAGTCCATCTCCTGCAGCAACACTTTTATAATTACTATTCAGCTATCAGTTTCCCAAGACTGACAGTTCAGTATTCTATTGAAGTTTGTCTGCCCCTTAACATAAGATGGGTTATTAATAGCAATTCTGTGTTATCTCAGTTTGTCGCAACTTCGACTCGCTTCAAATGCTCATAGTTTTTTTTTTACACGAGGTCGAAATAACTCCATTCTTTCGCCGTTGGCTTCGGCTTTTCTTCCTCTTCAAGATGATGTGAAGAAATCCTGGATGTGAACAAGTTCCACCTCCTTTTGGTTAAGATAGCCTCAAACACCTAAGAAACTCAAAAACAAACAAAATCAAAGCATAATGATACAAAAACAACCAATAAAGCAAAGCATTTGAATACCTGACTAGTGCAAATATTGCACCTATCATGGGGCCAGAATCAACCAGAATCTCCGGTTAATGAGAGCGCTCGAAAAAACTCTTTTTTTATATAGAGAATTTTACATTCATGTGAGTAACACCTTGTTGTTTTTTTCCTGACTCGTGCTAGGCGTAGGGCTGCACATGGTTCGGTTTGGTTTGGTTTTCTGCCAAACCTAAGGACCAAACCAATATCTCTTACAAGAAATCAAAAACCAAACCAAACCATGCTCGGTTTAAAATATTAGAAACCAGAACCGGCCTATCATTTTTTTTAATAGACCTTTTATTTGTTTGGTTTTTCAGTTTAGGCGAGACTTGTTTTATTTCCAAGTAATGGACTAGTGATGCTCAAGGGCTATAGTCGAGACTTCAACGGAATGTAGTGTGTTTGCGGGCGTGAGAAGGCTTTAATGCTCGCATTGTAACAAGGCTATAGCGTTATCTGTTAGGGGCAGGTTGGCATATCGTTTTTGTTGAGTACGAGTCTTTGAACCAAATCAGGTGCTGGGATTGTGGTTGAGACAAGAGTTTGTGCTTGTATAGATGCAAGTCCTTATACTTGCGTCCAAGATGAGATTTTATGTGTGTGATAAAGTAAAACTTAAGTGCTCACATGTAAGGTGAGCATTTAGGTGCTTGCAATATGATGCAAGGCTAATCATTGAAGGTTCTACGCAATCCTTATACATGCAGTACATTGTGTCATGTTGCCGAAGAACTGATAGGTGTCTAAAACACCTAATTTTATATATAATATTTATGCTTTCTATGCTATTGTCTTTGTAGATTATGCATCTCTTATGTTCAGTCTTGATCTATTAGGTGCACTGGAGTCATTTAGAGCGAAAGAAGAAGAAATCATCCTGGGCGAAGCGAAAAGAGCAAATGCATATACACATCAGTGTTACAAAGATGGAATATTCACATTTAGTGCCTCGTATCCATTTTCTGAGTGCGTGGAGTAATCATGGTTCTTACACAAAACCTTAAAATCAGAAGGTTATCATTTGCTGCTCCTACTGTCTGAAATTTAGAGAAGTGGGAATTAAGTGTTTGACCCTCCCCTCACTCTCTCTTACTCAAATGGCCTTTGGCTAAAAACTCAATTTTAAAAAAATTAACCCATTTTATTGAAATGCCCTCAAAAATGAAGGAGGACCATTTAGATAAAGATGTTTGATGACATTATCAAATGATAAACTATATCCTTTAAGGGTATAATCGTCATGCCAACTTAAACATAACATGTCTCACGAATCATACGTAAGAATTCGACAAATTTTATATATTTGGAAAGCTTTTTGAAATATCTATACAACGAGCATAAATGCAACTATCAAATTTTCATTTCTTATAATGTTTTTTATTCTTTAAGTAATTTATTAAATTTTCTTCATATTTTATAGCGTGCAGACAATATGCACACTAATTTTATATGCAGAAAATATGCATACTGGTTTTTGTAAACAATTTTTAAATTTTCTTCATATTTTATAGTGTGCAGACAATATGCACACTGATTTTTGTAAATAATTTTTTAAATTTTTTTCATATTTTATAGTGTGAAGGAAAAATGCACACTGATTTTTGTAAACAATTTTGTAAATTTTCTTCATATTTTATAGTGTGCAGACAATATACACACCGGTTATAATATTCCAGGGCCACTAAAATAATTTGCAAATTTTATTAAATAACCCTGGAGCTAAAATAGTAAGACCCATAATTTCCAGAGTCACAGGAATAAATTTATCTTTAGAGAATTTTGGCGGCACATAACTGAAGGGAAAAAAACAGAGATCGAGAAGATTCAGATGGGGGTTTGAATGGATCTGAATTTTATGATTCGAGTGGTGAATTCAGTGGTTGTGTGATGGAAGAGAAGTATGTGGTGGTCGAAGAACTGGGAGGTCTGAGATGATTCTAGGGTTATAGGTCAGCGTTTGGTGAGGAAAAGATGAATGAATTCAGGGCGAGATGAAGTGAGTTTTCGAAATAGGTTATGGAAGTGAACTGAACTTCAGATGCTAGAAGAAGGTTACTGGTTAATTGGTGTTGTGTTGCAGTGGCTCCGATGGAGACATGGTTGAACTGATAAATGATAATTAGGTCAAGAAATAGGAAAAATGGGTATTTCATGAAGTTGCGATTGATCTTGTAATGGTTCTGGTTGAATTGAGATGGGTTGTGTAGGATAGAGTCTGTGATTTTAACTGGGGAATTAGAAGAGGAAGTGAAAGAAGCAGCTGATAGTTGAGATGGTGCTACTGTTGGTAATGAACAGTGGAGATAATTGCAGGGTACTAGCTTAATGCAGTGGAGGAGTTAATTGATTACATGGTACTTAGATGTATGCTTAGGAATTTACAGGAATTGAAGTTAGGGTTTGAGAATAATATGGGGGTTTCTCTCAATTTGGTTGAACCGAGGCTTGAAGTTGTATATGTTGGTATTGCACTCAATTGAGCTAATGGGTTTGTGGATATGCTAATGGCTGTGACAATGGGTCTTGAGCAACTGGTATTGGTGGTATGTCTCTTGAGCAGTTGAAGCTAAGAAGTATTGTACTGAGGCACTGGTGGTGACTGAAATGGAACGGAACCTGCAGGTGGAGTTATGGCTGAGTTATGTGGTTATGCTGAAGGGTTTGAACTGGAATTGGGGTTGATGTTGCTCCATTGAGTGATCTGTGTTGTAAATCGAAAGAGGAAAAGTTGGTGCTGCTGTACAAAGTTAAGAAAAAAGGAAGTTGTCATATGAAATGGGTTCTAGTTGATATGAGTGTTGCTATGGAATTCAGGGAATTTGAGAAGATGTTAGTGGTCGAAATTGTTGTTCGATCTGAAATGGAGATGAACTGGCGGGAGTTTGACCATTCTACTATGTTGGCTAGGATGAATACAGATGGGTCTTGTGGAGTTGAGTTTGCTGGATTGAATTGAGAAGATACGTTAGTTTGTTGGTGGTGTTGAGATGAATTTCAAGGGTGAAACAGTGGTTTGTATGGCTGAGATGAAGAATGGGAACTGTGCTGCTGCTCAAATTGTAGGTGAATAAGAAAGATTGATAAACTAGAATTGACTGCAACTGATGAATTGTGTGGTTGTGAAATGTAATTAAGTGCATCAATTGAGCTGAACTGAAATCGTGGTTTTGAAGTTATTTGAGTTAGCGGCCAGAGTTAAAGCTGTAAGCTGGCGGTGCTGATACAAGGCTTGTTGTTGCATTAGTGAATCAATGAATGAATTGCGAATAGAATGGCTCAAGTTGTGTTGCATGATTGAGATGAAATGACATGAATATTAGGGAAGGTTCTGGCGTTGAGAGCGGAAAGAGGAGCTAACATTACAGGGGAGATGACCGGCAGTTGGAAGTGATTGAGAAACTGGTCTTCTAACTGAATCAGTGTTGCAACTGTGCAGTGTCATTATCGTGAAGATTACATGGATTAGATGAATGCATTAAGCTTACAGGGAAGCGGAAATGACTAAAGGAGAAGTTGTTGATAGATGCAATGCAGAGCTGAGGAGTACTAGCTGGTTATGCTGCATCGAAGGTACGAGTTTTGTTGGTATTGCAATCAAGAACTTGATATTAAGGCTGAGTTGGAGATGGAGTTCACTAATGCTGCTGGATTGAGTGGGAAGGATGGTGACGATGTTGAACTCGAGTCTGTGGTGGAGTTGGAATTATTTTATAAGTAGAAGGAGGACAGGGTTCTTGTGTATGGAAGTAAAAGTGGAACCAGTTGTAGCTGCTTGACACCAAGTTCAGCTGCCATGAGTTTCGAGGGCAGTAGCGTGAGCAAGTAATGGTTTGAGATGAATTCGAGGGGATGAGCTTATGGTAGTTGAGATGGTTGTAGGTACTGAATATCGCAAGATAATAGTTCACGAGTATCAGGAGAAAAGAGTTATAAAATGATACGATGATAGAAGAAGCGCGGAGAAATATGAAGTTTTGCGTGGATGAAATAATTTTGCGAGTATAAGTTGCGATACTTCGTAACTCATGAACATCTGTATAAATTTTACTATAAATAGGAGTTCAAAGGTAAAATTCAAGAGGTTCTTTTAGTGAGTGTTAGAAAATATTTGAGGAGAGAGAATAGAGAAAGTTGTAACTATTCTAATTCCATTTAGATACTTCTTTGTGATCAATTGAGAACATTAATAAGAAAATTGTTATTCATCATCAAGAACTTCTTGAGTTTTTACTAATTCTATTGAGGGTGTAGTTGTAGGTTATTCTGCAACTACATAATTGGCGCTAGAAACAGGGACTTGAGAATTGTGGTAGCCTAAATTTGAGGGAATTGTGGAAAATTTGAAGATCAAATGAAGTCAGTAGATGGAGATGGCAAAAAAGAAGAATGTAATATGATCACAGAGACAATGATTGATGAATTTCATAGTAATATGAAGGGAAAAATATACAAGCGAGATTGTAGAGGAAGAAAGATCATGGAGGAAGGAAAGATGACAACTTTAGAAGAATGGGAAAAGCAGAAAATCACATTTTCAGTAGCAGAAATTCCAAATGAAGACTTGAACCGCACTTCACCATTGGTGATCACATTGCCAATCATGCTAGAAGATAAGAAAGCTGAAGAAAAATGGAAATTAAACCGAATTTTGGTTGATACAAGGAGTTACATTAATATTATATTCTATCATGCACTTAAGGGGATGGGAATTAGAGATGAAGAAATCATAAATTCAAAGTGTCTTATTCATGGATTAGGAAATCTACAACAAAATCTAAAGGAGAAATCGTCTGCGAGTATTACTAGGAGAAATCGAAATACATGTAATCTTGTGTGTGATAGATATGGAATCTCCATATAACATCTTTGATAGGAAGGCCGTGGATTCATGCGATCAAAGCTGTTGCTTCAACATTACATCAAAAAATCAAATTTCCTACACCAAATGGAATTCAAGAAATAAAAGGAGATCTTGATAGTGCAAAATTTTGTTATCAAATTGAAGTAACACAATGCGGAGGAAGAGCAAGAAAGAAACAACTTCGTAGGAAACTTGCGAAGGAAACAAGAAAAGAAGAAGAATTCCAAGTGTATACAATAAGAGCAAAGGAAGGGAGAGGTATACCAAATGAAATTCCAGAAAAAGAAGGGGAACCAGCAAAAATAATTAAAGAACCAACACCTATGGGGGAGAAAAGTCCAAGCTATGTTGTAGCTGAACCAACTAAAGAAATAAATATTGGAAGTAAAGAAGAGCCTTTATTCTTACGAATTGGAACTAAGATGGATGAAGAAGAAGAAAAAAGGACTACTGATCTTTTGCGAGAATATAAAGATATCTTCACAGGAAGTGTAGATGAGATACAGGAATTGATCCATCAGTGGCATGTCATAGATTGAATATAGATAAAAATATAAGACCATTCAAACAAAGAATAAGGAAGATATCACAAAATTATCATGTAAAGATAGAAGAAGAATTACAAAAGATGTTGGATGCAGGGATCATAAGGGAAGCAAAATATCCAGAATGGATTGCGAATATGGTCATTGTTAGAAAAAGAATAAAGGAATAAGAATTTGCATAGATTTCTTTGATCTAAACAAGGCATGTCCCAAAGATAGTTTTCCATTACCAGGATATACCACAAATGGTGGAATCATTGCATGAGTCATGATAGAGTCACTTCACTTGATGGATATAAAGGGTATAATCAAATATCACTCATGAGAAGAAGATCAAGAACATCTTGCCTTTTTTGCTCCAAGGGGTTTGTATTTTTATGTGAAGATGCCATTTGGTTTGCGGAATGCGGGTGCTACATATCAACGTATGGTTGAAAAAGTGTTCGCGAAGTGGATACATAAAACTTTGGAGGTATATGTAGATGATATGTTGATAAAAAGCAAGGAAGCTAAAAACCATGTGCAAGATTTGAAGGAAATATTTGAGCAAATGAGAAAATTCAACATCAAATTAAATCCTGAGAAATGTATAATTGGGGTTTCATCTGGAAAGTTCTTGGGATACATAGTATCGAAGGAGGGAATACAAGTTGATCCAGAAAAGGTCCAAGCAGTTAAGTGACATGCCAACACCTGCAACGGTAAAAGAAGTACAAAAACTAAATGGACTCTTAGCTTCACTTGGGAGATTTATTTTGAATGTCGAGATAAGTGCAAGCATTTTTTCAACATACTTAAGAAGGAGCAAAATTCAAATGGGTGATGAATGTGAAAAAGCTTTTCAAGGAATCAAAGAATACCTCGCAAATATATCTATACTACGAAACCAGAGAAAAACGAAGAATTATTGGTATACCTGCAACAACTCCATATGCTCTAAGTGCAGTTCATTTACGAGCAGACGAGGAGTAGAAAGGCCCATTTACTACATTAGTAAAACCTTTAATGCGTGAAAAAGAACTATTCTAAAATGGAGAAGTTAATCTTAGCCTTGGTTTATGCATCATTCAAGTTGCGAATATACTTTCAAGAACATGTAATAAAAGTGGTAACCAAAGTCCCAATTGAATCAGTCATAAAGAACACAAAAAGGTCAGGAAGAATAGAAAGGTGGAATGCACAAGTAAACCATTACAAGATAAAATACGAAGTGTTGTCATCGCAAAAATCACAAGTTGTCAGATTTTTTTGGAGAATTTCCTTTGGAAGAAGATGAAGCGATAGAGGAAATGATGGATGTTGAAGAAGAATTTGGAAATCCAAAAGACTTGTTAATGAGACACGATAGATGGGAAATTCTGGTGGATGGATCATCCAATAGTGAGGGAAATGGAATTGGAGTCGTGTTGATTTCACCAGAAGGAGATAGAACAGCATTCTCATTCAGACTAGAATTTGCATCTACGAACAACAAAACAAAGTACGAAGCTGTAGTGCATGCATTAAAGATCGCAATAGAAAATAAGCTTGAAAGTATAAGGATAACAAGTGATTCACAATTAGTGATTTGTCAAATTAAAGGGGAATATATCACAAATGAATCTTCTTTGAAGAAATACAAGAAACTCGTTGAGGAATTATCTGCGAAGATACCAAAATTAAGATGGAGACATATATCAAGAAAATATAGTCGTCATGAGATGCTTTTGCATTTATTCCAAGCATGATGACAAATCCAAATACAAGAAATATCCAAATACAAACAATTCAAAACCCATCGGTGGACAAAGAGAAAGAAATTGAAGAAGCTGTTGCGATGGAAGTAGAAAGAGAGTTATCAAACAACATCGCAGATTGGAGAAAAGAAATTCATGAATACCTCGCAACAGGAGAAACATCCAGGAACAGACTATAAGCACATAAACTAAAGAGTCATGCAACAAACTATGAGTTGCGAGAAGGAATTTTATCTGAGAAAATCTTTAGTGGACCACCTCTCGGGTGCTTAACTCGCGAAGAAGGAGAAAAGATATTGAAGATGTTACATGGAGGAGAAGCTGGCAATCATAGTGGGGGAAGATCTCTAGCATATAGAGCAAAGATACAAGGATATTCTTGGCCTTATATGCATACAGACGCAAAATTGTTAAATACGAAGATGCAAGGAATGCCAACGACATGGTAAAATAATTCATGCACCAGGGGCTACATTAACTTCTTCAACAAGCTGCTGGCCTTTTGGTAAATGGGGTTGGATATTGTTGGACCATTTATACCTGGATCGGACAAAGGCGATACTTGATAGTTGCAACAGATTATTTCACGAAGCTCATGAAGTAAAAGCAATCAACATATTCGTGATAAAGATGTTTTTACGTTTATATTTGAGAACCTCATTTTGCAGGTACGGGGTTCAGCACAACTAGTATCTGATAATGGAAAACAATTTGAGGGGAAGAATATAGAGATGTTACTCAGTGCTTTTAGAATAAAATGTGGGAAGTCAACCCCGTTATATCCACAAGCTAATGGACAAGATGAAGCAACAAATAAAACAATCGCAGATACAATCAAAAAGAAATTAGAAGGACATCTCAAAGGGTGGTGCGAGCAAGTACCTAGCACAGTCTGGGCATACAATACAACTAGAAGAGAAGCAACTGGAATGTCTCCTTATTGTCTAACATATGGAGTAGAAGCAGTATTACCCACAGAGGTTGTAATTCCAACAACAAAGAAAGAAGCTTGGGAAAGAAATTTAAGTGCGGGAGTAATATTACGAGAATTTGATGATTTGGAAGAAAAAAGAGAAAAGGTGTTGCACCATATGAGGATTTATCAGGAACGATTAGCTCGAGAATACAACAAGAGATTCATTGAACGTGAATATAAACCAGGTGATTTGGTCATGCGAGAAACACCTCGATATCAAAAAGAAAATGGAGGGAAATTAGCACCAAAATGGGATGGACCATGTGTTATTAAAGAAGTTGTAGGAAGTGGAGCTTATCGGCTGATGGATCCAGAAGGGAGAGACATGGGTTTGAGGCTCGGTAGACCTTGGAACAGACTATATTTGAAAAGGTATTACCCATAAAACTCATGAAAATTTTTACGAATATTGTTTGCTCGCAGGAAATTGGGAAAAGTTACGAATTTTCAAAATTTATATTCCGATTAAAATTTCATTATTTTGCGAATAAAAGACCGCAATCTGTGATCAGCCTCCAAAAAATAAAGAGAGCCGCAGAAAATTTTATACATGCAAACCTTTGTGGCGTACACCCTAGTTCGCGAAGCTATAATTCGTAAGAGGCAAAGTCCTAAAGTACGTCATTTAAGGGGGTACTTATAACGTGGCTAAGGGTAACCGGAACACCACCAAGGGCCTTTAGTACATGGTAAAAATTTTGGGGTACAACCCAATAATGGGGTACCTATCCGGGTTAGACACCTTGGATTCTCACCTAATATAACGACATTACGCAATATAAAATGCGGTGTAAGAAGATTTAGGCTGGGCGACTAAGGCATACTGTCTTTTCCAAGAAGTGTAGAAAACGATCAAGGCGCCGAGGTACACGGTTGAGTCAAGAGTGCCGGGTGAGGTTGAACCACATCTGCCATTTTTGACAAGTCTTGGCAAATGATGCACTTGGCCCAAAGATACCCCATAGGGTGCAACCTCGTAACTATAAGCCCTATAGGCAAAAAGGATAAGAGGTTGCGATCAAAAGCTAGTTGTTGGCAGAACCGGATGGGAAGAGCTAACCTTGTATGGTCGATGTACGCTTCCTTGAAGGGGCAATCAGGGGGAAGATAAATGGCAGCACCCTCCATTAGGGAGCTGATAAGTGCTATAAGACGCAAATGTCACGAGGCTTCTTGTTTGCGAAAACATAAAGGCTTGTCATATTTGTGCAACAAATGAAGTTCTGCGAGCCTTCTAAAAAAAAAAAAAAAAAAAAAAGAAAGAAAGAAAGAAAGAAAAGAATAAAGAACTCATGAGAACATAATAAAGTTAAGATGAGATCAATGGGTCATTACATGAAAGTGTAGAGACGTCCTGCGATTTCATCGCAAGACGGCAATGTCATGGGGATTTATGTTCGCAAGAATATTTAGGCCTGTCATATTGTCGCAACAATTCCTGAAGAGGCTAAAATACTATACAAAGAAGTTAAGATGAGATCAATGGGTTTTTGCATGAAAGTGTAAGAATGTCCTGCGATTTCATCGCACGACGATAATGTCACGAGGTTGTATGTTCGCAAGAATGTTCAGACTTGTCATATTATCGCAAATAATCAATACAAAAGAGGTGGAAAAATAAGACCTTTACTTAGGAAGGCATAATAAGACCACAGAAATTAATGAAATTTATTACATCAATATCATTGAAGAAATTTTACAAGAATATACATCAAGATATTTTGAAGAGAAGATAGCTCTGGCAATATCATTGAAGAATATTACGAGAAGTCCTATGAAAAAAGGACAACATTATTGAAGAATTTTAATGAAGACTTCACAAAAGATGCGATTTTGATAACAATCAAATACAGATAAGTTCATATTCGTAAAAGTTTACGGGAATTACATACTTCTTATACTTCTCCATATATTGAATATTTCACAAAAAGATTGAATACTTCTTATAATTCTTCAAGAATATCTCATATTTATTATATTTCTTTAATGGATATTTCATTTGGTGAAAGTTAAATAATCATTATACTTCGTCATATGTTACATAATTATTCAAAGATCGAATACTTCTTATATTTCTTCATTTGATGAATTGAATACTTCTAATACTTTTTATATCTCTTCATTTGGTGGATCGAGTACTTCTAATACGAAAAAGGGAATTGTGTATTTCTAATAATTCATTTGGTAGATCGAATACTTCTTATATCTCTTCATTTGATGTATTTGGTACTTCTAATACTTCTACAAAGGTTGAAACTTCGTAAGATAAAGCGAGAAATGAGATATTTTAATACTTCAAACAATGTTTAATCATTTAAAGAGAAATAATAGGGGAAAAGGTTATACTAAGCTTTATCGTGAGTTATATATTATTTCTCTTCACATGATCAAATGGGGAAATTTAGTCAAAGAAAGGTTAAATTATCTTAGCAAAATATCAAAAAGAAAGGATAGATCATCTTAGTAAAATATCAAATGTACTTCTCAAAAAATAGAATTGTTCGCAAAAAAGGAAACCAACGGTAATTAAGGGAAGGAATTCAGAAGAAAGAAAGGAGAACCAATGATAAATTGAACAAGGAATATTATCATGATTCATCAACACTCTGTGCTGGATCTTTAAGATCAGAGGGGTCATTAGCAACCTTCGACTTTTGCGAGATATCATCCTTGGAAGAATATGCAGCAGGGACATCTCCTTAAGGAATAGATTCTTTCTCATCATCAAGATCTTCATCATCACTCTCATAATCAAAATCACTATCAGGCTCACGAGAAACTTCATCGTCAGATATCTTCAGAGGAGTAATCTTTACAGGAGGCAAGCCTCTTGATAAGAGAATGTTATTCGCAAAGACTTGAGCTTTCAGGTGACTTTCACGAAGTATAGCCTTTTGATGATTGGTATCTTCGATATCCTTGGAATAAGCAAGATAATTGAATCTCCGAGTAGCACGATCACGAGAGTTGATTAAGCGAGTAGAAAGCAAAGCATTCTTCTTACGAAGCTCGAATAGGAGGCTTCTAATCCAGCTTTTGCATTACGAAGGTGGTTCTCAGATTCTGCAAATAAAACAAAGTTCAAAGAATAAAATTTGCGAGTATAACGAAATTTAAAGATATACCAGAGGCAGTCAAATTTTAATGACTACCTTCTCTTTGCGAAGTAAGAGATTGAGTTAAATATAGACAATAGTTCTTCATCTGATTCATCGCATTATCAAAACCATCACCAACTAATCCTTTAAGTCGAGATTGAAGCTTTTGATCTTTATAAAGGAGAAAAATTTTATCCTTCGCAAGTTTGGCATTAAGACTTTTTAATGACGAGTAATCTTCTTCAAGTTGATTCTTCTTAGCACACAAGACTATATTCTTATTAATAAGGGAATTCTTCTCAACAACAAAAGAATTTCTTTCAGCATCTGAAGACTTCTTTAATTCCTCAAGTTCACCTTTCAACAAAGAAAGAAGATTATCTTGATCGCAACATTTATTCTGAAGAGTCTTTAATTCTTGCGAAGAAACAATCATTGTATTCAAAAATGAACATTTCTCTTCTGATAAGGTTTTGTTCTCTTCTAATAAGGTTTCTATTCTCAAATTAGCTTTGGTTAAGGAAGAAAAAAGTTGAGATATGTCATCATTCAAAAAATTTCGATCATATATTAATTGAGTATTCTCTTGAAAAAGAGCATCAAAGTTGTCAAGAGCACACGAGTAAAGATTATATAAATGGGAGAATTGGTTTGAGAGGCTTTCATGCTTGGTTCGATATTCTGTTGCATCTGATTCATGGTGAAGTACCAATCTTCTACATTTCTGGATGGATTCTATAAAGGGGAATGGGTTTTAATGGATGTTTCAAGCATATGAAGAATATAAATAAATAAAAGAGAAAATAGGAAGATAGTAATCATACCTTTCAGTTCATCATTTCTTTTGCGAAGAATCGCATATGATCAGAGAATTATTCTGAAGATGATGATTTTCTTTACGAAGATCCTCGCATTCTGCTTGAGAAGTTTTCAAAGAATGGCGAAGTAATTCAATTTCTTTTTCCAAGGATTGACGTGAAGAAGAAATGTCTGGATTGACGAAATTATTCAGAACTTCGCAAAATTCATATTGCGAACGAACATTAGTAGATTTCGCAGTATTGGTCAAAACCTCAGATAACATTCGGAAAGTTTAATAAATTCCATCTCGAATTTCTTGAGGAAGAGGAGAAGAATTTGAAGGAATAAGAGCAAGCTGCAAATTGTCAGGAGAAATAGCACTCAAAGGATTTGGGGATAAGACAGGTTTTTCCAAAGAAGAAGTTGAAGAAATATTTTGCGAGGGTTGTTTTTCAAAAGAAGAAGTTGAAGAAATAATTTGAGAGGGTTGGTCTTGAAGAAGTGTTGATAAATTGACATTGATAGGAGATTTAAAAGCAGGTAATGGAGTAGAGGCAGGAGTATGTGAAGAAGCATTTTCACGAGGAGGAGAGGAAAATTCCTTATCAACTTCAGGAAGGAAATCATCAATCGGAATTAATGGTGTGGGTTTAGTTATTCGAGATCTCTTGCTTGGATTTGGTTTTTCGTCAACCTGCGAATCCAAATGTAGATTAAAAACTGAGGCAACAATATATTTTTCAGGAAAGAAGACATAGTATTTTAACTACCTTTTGATTCTCAGATTTTCTTCTTCGTGGATTAAGGCTTGGATTCTTTAGTTGAGATTTCATCTGAGAAGTTATTTTGCTGAAATTAACCAAAATCAGATAACAAATTATACAAAAATTAAAGAGGAGAACAAATGAAATACGCAGAGATAGAGGGAAATTACCTTGGAGAACTCATGAAGATAAAGTAGAAGAAAAATTTGCAGAGAAAATAGTGATAGAGAGTATGAGTAGAAGATAGAATTGCGGAAATAAGAAGAAGAAAAGGAAGAGAGTATAAAGGAGTTATATAAGGGAATAACTAAAAAAGAACGGTTACAAAAGACGTGTCAAAATTTCAAAAGACTAAATAACGGTTATGTTGTCACGATCATTTCTTCTTCGTAGAATTGACATGAGAAGAGGCAAGATGTAGGTACTGAATATCGCAAGATAATAGTTCACGAGTATCAGGAGAAAAGAGTTATAAAATGATACGATGATAGAAGAAGCGCGGAGAAATATGAAGTTTTGCGAGGATGAAATAATTTTGCAAGTATAAGTTGCGATACTTCGTAACTCATGAACATCTGTATAAATTTTACTATAAATAGGAGTTCAAAGGTAAAATTCAAGAGGTTCTTTTAGTGAGTGTTAGAAAATATTTGAGGAGAGAGAATAGAGAAAGTTGTAACTATTCTAATTCCATTTAGATACTTCTTTGTGATCAATTGAGAACATTAATAAGAAAATTGTTATTCATCATCAAGAACTTCTTGAGTTTTTACTAATTCTATTGAGGGTGTAGTTGTAGGTTATTCTGCAACTACAATGGTTAAGGCTGCAACAGGAAGGAATGGAGGAGTTGCAATAAAGGCCTGAGATTGTCCTAGATAGGTCAAACAGAGATAACTCAGATGGAATCGGAGTACAACAAGTGGACTCGCAGATCCAGTAGCTTACTTAGATGGGCTTGGACCTGTTGGACTTCATTCATGGGATGGTTGAACTACTGACTTTTGGACGTGACTTATTGAAGGTGAAGGCAGAGGGAAGTATATAAGCAGAGAAGGATTCTATTTTAGGATATCTTATCTCTACTTCTAACTTTTGTTCTAGGGTTTAGAAACATGAAACTTCTTTTTATTCTTGTGATGAACTCCATGAGCATGAGTACTTAATTTTCTTTTGGTTATGGATTAGTTGGATTTTTTTCACATAACATGATTCTTTGATTCAATATATTAGTTTTTTCTCATATTTATCGTTCACGATTCTCTGAAAATTTAGTTGTATGATTGACGTATTACAACATGATTGATTGTTTGTTTTGTCAAGTTGCAAATTGGTAGAATTTGTAATCACATCTATCGCTAGTTTAGGGTTTATTATACGTAAAAGTGATAATCCTTGAATAGAAGTAGCATAATTGTGAATATAGTGATACATCCTAGTACTCACAAGTGAATCGTGACCTTTGTTAAATTGTCTGCGCAATGTATTTCAATTGCATTGATTGGCCTGATTTCATAGAACTTAATGCGTCTAGGGAATTAAACTTGATTAGTGCTTCTACACATTAGGTTATTCTTTTAGATAGAATTCATACTCGCATCTTTTAATGTGTTTGTTGATGACAAGAGGAAATTAGCGGGATATTCTTGTGATCGAGGTATCCTAGGACCTTTGATAAAGTAGAGATTAAATAACAATTATATTTATTAAGATAAGAACATGTTAGTGAATGAAAACGACATCCTAAACCAATGCTTTCACATCTTTGAATTAATTTGTTTACTTTTCTTTATTTGCTTTTATATTTGTTTTAGTTACATAAATCGGAAAAATCCCCCTTGCTTTACATAAGAAACCGAAACATATTGACAACCTAGTTCTCTCTGTGGGAACAATCCTTTCTTGCCCTTGCTTCATTATATATTTTGTGTAGTAAGGAAGTGTATTTATTTTTGACGCACACGACAACGATCAAATTTTGGCGCCGCTGCAGGGGAGGCAGCGGTTGTCACTTGTTTTTGGTTTCTTATTTTTGTTTTTAGTTTAGTTTTTTCTTTTTTTTTCTTTTTCTTTTTGGTTTTTAACCTTGGTTTGAGAACTCTTGTTTTAGGTACCTATTATGGAAGGAGCATATTGGAACAACGGATACGGTTTTCAACCTCCTAAACACTATGACAACTGCCCACAGTCTATGGGATACAATCAAAACCAATTTATTGCTATGATGCATATCCTAGAGAACCTTATGGTGATTTTCATACATACCAACAACAACCTTGTAGTGGGTATGTAAGTCAAGAACCAAGGTGGAATAATTCTACTTCTAATTGGCTTTTTTCGAGTTGTATGTAGATTATGAATGGATTGGAAGACATGCAACAAAGACTAGACCAACTTGACCGTGATAGAGAGAACGTCGCACAAACCAATTTTTGCAACACTTTTTCTTACCCGACTCCAGATCGTTGTTATGATCATTCACCCATTCAAAGGGAAGAGTCATGGGAAATAGAACCTATTGTAGTCAACGATGGTAAGCGTGTGAACGTCAGGAAACTTGCACAAAAATTATACAAGTTGGAAGATGATGGGGCCTCAGAAGAGCTTGTCGATGAAACGAGTAGGCCCATTTGTATGGAACTTAAATGACATCGTGATAAAGGATGGGAAACAAACGACGATTCTTATTATGGTAAGTCTGAAAATGAAGATGATTGTGCTGAAAAGGACCAACCTTTGGAGATATTTGATGACATTGGTGTAGTTGACTCAACTCTTGAGGAGGAGATAAGGAGGGCTGCTTATGATCTGGACCCTGACAGTGCGCCTGGTCCGGACGGCTTCTCAGGTTGTTTCTTTAGGAAGTGCTGGGATTTGATTAGTCAAGATCTTTGCAATGCAATCTCTTTCTGCTGGAGAGAAGGACTTATCCCCCAAGGTACAAACTCTAGCCTTCTGATTTTACTCCCAAAAGTCAGAGGAGCTAACACGCTACGAAACTTTAGGCCAATTGGCCTGAGTAACTTCTTCCTGAAAATTGTTACAAAAATATTAGTTTCTAGACTAAGTACTATGTTGGATAGTCTTATTTCGGAGGAGCATGTGGGTTTCATGAAGGGGAGAAACATCCATGAAAATATTACAGTGTCTTCGGAGATGATAAATGAGCTGAAAACTAGGCGTAAAGATGGTAATTTAGCCTTAAAGCTAGACATCACTCAAGCTTTCGACACGATGAGTTGGTCCTTTGTCTTGGAAGTTTTCGGGAGGTATGGCTTCTCTCACAGCTGGTGCACCTGGATTTTTACGATCCTCAACTCGGCTCGCATTTCGATTCTCCTAAATGGCAATCCGGAGGGCTTCTTCAAAATTAACAGGGGGCTTAGGCAGGGAGACCCGCTTTCGCCGCTCATTTTCGTTTTGATAGAAGACGTTCTTAGCAGAAACCTGTTGAAGCTGTTTCAAGATAAGAAGATGGCGCCTATGCTTTCAAAAAAGAAAAAAGGTACTTCTCCTACCCATCTTTTCTTTGCGGACGACATAATGATTTTTTGTAAGGCAAACTTGAAGAGTGTGTATAACCTTCTTGAGCTACTTGATACTTACCAAACTGCTTCTGGCCAAACTGTCTGTCGTCGGAAGAGTAAGATTTTCTTTGGGGAGGGTCGTTGTCGAGGGGAAGGACTATAACTTCTATTTTGGGTATGGAAGTGTCTACTTTTCCGACCGTTATCTAGGTGTTCTAATCATGCCCGGGCGATTAGATACCGTCACATTAGCAATGTTATCGACAAGATTAAGACTCATTTGTCTGTTTGGAAGGGTAAGATGCTCTCGTTTCGAGGACAGAATCGTTCTCATCAATGCGAGTCATAGCAAGCTATTCAGTCCACAACATGGCGGTGTACAAATGGCCGAGTAAGTTCATAATCCAGTGAAAAGGGTAATTCGCAACTTCCTTTGGTCGGGAGACGCTGAGGTGCCTAGAAAGTGCGTGGTGGGTTTCCCTAAGGTATGTTGTCCGTTGAAGGAGGGGGGTTTGGGAATCTCTAGCATGGCGGTGACGAACAAGGCTCTTCTTATGAGGCTGTGGTGGAACATTCGTTCTTCCAAAAAGAAATGGGAAAGGTTCCTATGGGTCAAGTACACTAACCGCAGGGGTAGAATTAAGAAGCATGGAGTGAAGTCTTCGATTCTGTCGGGCATCAGATTAATTCAGTCGACTGTGGAGAAGAACACAAAAGTTATTTTAGGTGATGGAAGGGATACTTCGCTGTACTTTGATACATGGTACGAAAATGATATGTGTATTGCGGACAAGCTGGGAAATCAAGGGCTGGATGGAACCGTCATGGTAAATGATATTATTGTCAACAATTCGTGGCAGCTACAGGGAGAACACTATCAAAACTTGATGATAGCAGGGGTAAACTTCAACAACCTTCCTATTCTGCGAGGGGGGCAAGATTGCAGGGTGTGGAAACCAGACATGAAGGGTAATTTTTCTGTAAATTCAGCAAAGAGCCTGTTGCGTAAAAAGTTTGCTACGGAGGAGGTCTATGGTCTGTTATGGAGGAGAGCAATTCATCCAAAGTCGGCAAGCACTGAATGGAATCTTGTAAGAGATACTTGTGCAACGCAAGAAAAGTTGAAGAACAGATTCAAAAGGGAAATGCCAAACAGATGTTACCTTTGCAAGAATGAAGAAGAAAATTTGGAACACATTCTCTGGAAATGCAGTATTGCTTCTCAAATGTGGTTGTGGGCTTCGGGTTTGTTCAATCTTCAGCTGAACTATGATCTGGTTGCTTGTTATAAAGCTGCAAAAGGTAGGAGTAGAATGGTTAAAGACTTATGGCTTCTAACCATACTAGTTATTCGCTCGGAATTGTGGAATACAAGAAACTTGGCCTGCTTCAACAACGTCGCAGTCAGTCCTCATTTCATGAAATGTAGAATCTTTCGGTTGATTAATGAATATTTGTTCGGTTGAAAAGCTTTATGCACAATACTACAGCTGACCTGATGATTTTGAACTGCTTCCGGGTAGGTCATCGTCAAGTTAAATCAGTGCGGCCAGTCCTATGCACGTGGGAGCCACCTAACAGGGGAGAGCTTCTTCTCTGTTGTGACGGTGTGGCGAAGGGAAATCCGGGAATTGCGGGAGCTGGAGTGGTTATTAGAGATCATGAAAGCAACTTTGTGACAGCTATGAGCATTGGTCTGGGCACAACAAATAACTTTCTGGCAGAGGTGTATGCAGTTATAGTGGGCCTGGAATGGGCTTTAAACAGGAATGTAAGTAAGGTGGTGGTCCGCTCAGACTCTTTGAGTACAATTTGGGCTTTTCAAAACAGTAACATTCCTTGGTTTTCCAGGGAAAGATGGAGGAATATTTCTAATGAGTATGAAACGATTCGCTTTGTGCACACCTATCGGGAAGCTAATTTCTCGGCAGACAAGATGGCTAAGAGAGGTTGCCTCCTTCGGAATGGGAGGGGTTTGACTTATGACGAAAGACCTTACTTCTTAAGAACGTTGGAATATAATAATGTATCTTATTTTAGATTAAAATAGTGTTTTATTTTAGTGTGTATTTTCTTTAGGGGTTCTATCCCCTAATCTTTTTTTGTTGCTTCCTTTTGTTATTCATCAATATATTTACGGACTTAACAAAAAAAAAACTCAACTCTTGATCTTTATAATGATCAAGCACCTATTCAAAAGGTACATGAGTATGATGAAACTAGTACTTTACAGAATTTCCTCGCAACAAGGTTTGAGTCTAATGATGAAGAGTGAGACCGTTATGACCAATATTGTGGAATACCCAATTGAGCTTGCAAATGATTGTAACGATGATGTTAATGTCGAGACTTTAGTTAAGGCAGAAATGGATGAAGAATGGTTGCAAGGTTTGATAGAGGACCATTGATATACAAGAGGTGAATAATTCACTTGAGTTTTTCAAGGATGAAGAGGATTCTGTAATACAAGAGATTGTGATAGGTTTGTCTAACCCTTTGTATATTAACTCTTCTCCTTTACCTCTTATTTTTTTTAAATGTATATGCTTCGAGAATATTTTTGAATAACTTTGTTTCTCGATATCCTCCATTAGAGATGCTCGATTCTCATACTTTGCAGGTTTTGGAACAAGAAACTGTGGAAGTTCCTGAATTCTATATTCTTTACCCACTTCCAAGTGTGGAGGAAAATTTTATCGGTTAATAGCTACATTTCCTTTTTATATTACCAATATGTGTGCGAAGCTAGTGTTTGCAAAACAGGTGCTATGGGTGGATCCCCAACTTTTCCGATTATTGGTGTATGGAGATTTCGTCTTGCAAGTCGGGCTGACGACTTTAAACCAAGTGCTAAATGGGAGGCAACCCACTGGTTTTGTGTATCTATCTCTATCTTTTTATTTCTCAAGTATTTTATCTTTATTTTATTATTTTGGATATTTGCATATCAAAACTCCAACTTGTAGTTGCAGGTTTTCCCACAACACACCCCTTATCATATCTTGATATTGATTTCTAGATCTACATATGAAAATGGTAGTAAATTTGCTAAAATTATAAAAGGACATTAAGATTTTTACATGGTTCGATCAATTTGATCTACATCCATGATTCTTCACTATGATTGTTTAAATTTACATTTGTTTTATATTGATAATCTCCATTAATGGAGTTCTAAATCAAATTTTGGGGAAGAAGATGATAAAGAAAAATACCTTCTCTCTCCTAAAATCACTCTGCAAAATATCTCTCTCCTCTAAAAATTGTGTTCGCGAGATCTGCTATTGTGCTCGCGAGACTCTTCTATAACCACAAAATCTTCATTTCCTGCCTTGCTCTCGCGAGCTCCCGCCTTGTGCTCGCGAACATTCTTTTTAACTACAAAACCTTCACATTTTTCTCATGTTTTATGATGTCGTTGTTTATTACGTCATTCTCTGAATTATTTTGTGACGCTCGTGAAATGTTGTTGAAGAGTTTTCGGTGACGCTCACAGAAGTGTCGTTAATCTCTCGTGAATATAATTGTGGCGATATTCTGGTCCTACATCTTGCCTCTTTTTTCTTGAATATTGCTTGAAAAGTAATCTTTAAGAAAAAATCTGTTGTTGTAGTAGTCTTTGATCTTTGTTTTTGAAGGAACGAGCGAAAGAATACTAGACTTGAAAAGTACGTACTTGCCTCTATTCTTTTGCGAAGTTCCATATCTTTGCTAAGTAAATAAGAAGTATTAACTCTACGAAGTATGAAGTATCCTTGAAGAAATATAAGAAGTAATCAATCCTCGAAATATAAAGAAGTATCCGTCCTTTAATGAAAATCATAAGTATTGCATCTGTTCACGCGAAATTATTACTTCATTTTTGGTGAAAATCCTTGTCCATTTTGGAATTGATTCTTGCCGAGAAGATAAAGAACATAAAATGTCTTCTTGGTAATCCATAGTTGCCTTTGTTATTTATCTATGAAGGAAGAATCCTTGGGAAAATGTTAAATGAACGAATTGCCCCTGCCTCTTTCAATAAAATAATCATATTCTGCGAAATTCTGGAATAATCTGCGAAATGCTGAATGAGTTTGCTAGTTTCTGAATGTTTCTGCGAGATTCTGAAATAGTGACGTGAATAGTGACTGAATAGTTCTGTGATGAATAGTGCTGCGAGATTGTAGATAATCCTCTTGAGAAACTCTGAATAATACTTCTGAGAAATTCTGAACAATACTTCTGAGAGATTCTGAATAGTATTTGCTATCTCTCTTGCGATGAACAAATTTTTCCTGCATTCTTAAAGAAAATAGTTAAGTTCGAGGTTATTTTATTGGTCTTATTTTGCCTTCCTAATTAAAGGTCTTATTTTGCCAATTTTTGCTTCTGCGACAAAATCGCAGGACGTCTTTACATTTGCATGTATTGACCCATTGATCTTGCCTTATCCATTTTTCTTTAAATTTTCTGCGACAATATGACAGGTCTAAATCCCCTCGCTAGAATAAAGTCCCATGACATTGTCGTCTTGCGATGAAATCGCAGGACGTCTTTACACTTTCATGTAAAAAACCCATTGATCTCATCTTAACATTTTCTCTTTAGGATTGTTGCCTCTGTATAATTTACGTCACGCGATAATATGACAGGCCTAAATGTTCTTGCGATCATAAAGCCCCATGACATTGCCGTCTTAAGACACTTATCAGCTCCCTAATGGAGGGTTCCGCCCTTATCTCCCCCCTGGTTGCCCCTTCAAGGAGGGAACATCGGCCATACAAGACTAGCTCCCCCCATCCGGATTTACCAACAACCAGTTATTTTCGCAGCCTCTTCTCCTTTATGCCTATATGGATTATAGTTACAAGACTGCACCCTAAGTGGGGTTTTCTTCAGGCCAAGTGCATCGTAGCCAAGACTTACCAAGAATGGCAAGAGAGTTTCGTACGCTCCGGGCACCCTTGGCTCAACCGTGTACCTCAGCGCCTTGGTCATACTCTGCACTTCTTGGAAGAGATTCTCGGTCGTCCAACCAGGGTATAACCTTATATAGTTGGAAATCCAAGATCTCTCTCCCGGATAGGTTTTCTTTAACCCCAACATCTGCATGACTCAGGTTCCAAAAAGTCTGTATAACCTTATCGCTGAGTCATGTCAAGAGATACCCCCTCATATGACACGCTATTAGGTCTTACATTTGCCTCTTGCGAAATTTTATTCGCGAACTAGGGTGCACGCCATAAAGGTTCGTCCCATTCTTATGTCTCTGCGAAATTGTATTCGCGTTTCTCGCGATAGCTTCGCGTTTCTTTATTCTTTCATTTCTTCTTTCATTCTCATAACATCATTTTTTTAAAAATCTTTTGAAATCTTAGAAATATTTTTTGAAATCTTGCGATTGTATCGCATTTGTTAAATCAAAAATCTTTTTCTGTAAAAGAAATATTCTAGAGAAATCTTTGAAATCTTGCGATTGTATCGCGTTTTTAAATCAAAAAATTTCTGTAAAAGAAATATTTAAATTGAATGTTCTTTGTTTTTTGTAATTTTGAAGTCTTTGTAATCTTGCGAGGGTATCGCTGTTTTGGAAATGAAATCAAATTTTTTTTGAAATCTTAAAAATCTTTGCGATAGTAGTTTGATTTACTGAAAATTTTGAAATTTTTTGAAATCTATAATTTTTTTTTGCGATGACTTCACTTTTTGTAATCTTTCAAAATTTTCGCGATCTTTAAAATTTTTGCGATGATCTCATTTTTTAAAATTTTGCGATTGTATCGCTGTTTGTCAAATCAAAAAATCTTTGAAGTATTTTGAAATCTTTGAAATTTTAGAAATCTTGCTACTATATCATTTTTGGTAAATTAAATCAAATTTTTTGAAATCTTTTGAAATATGAAAATCTTTAGAAATGCTCTTTGAAATATTGCGATAGTATCGTTTTTTTGTAAAATAAATCAAAAAATTTATTTTCTATAAGCAAAATATTCAAGGAAGTAGTACTTAGCTTTCTTGCGATTTTCTGTTGCTGCCGTTTCTCGCGAAGTATTTGAGTTTCTTTCTAACTGTTGGCATCTTCTTCGAAACTATAATCAATGCATCTCTCGCTCCTCGAGTAAGTTTGCATACACCTTTGACGATGATAAAAGAAGAATCAGTTCGTCTCTCCTATTAGCTTGGTCTCGACGGGATTTTATTTTATTCTCTCGCAAAGTATTTGTTGGCGATGAAGCAATAAAAACCATTTCTTGTCTTTATTCTTGAACTATTAATCATCTCCACTTTTGTTTTATAAAATCATTATTCTATTGAACTATTAATCATTTCCACTTATTAATCATCGCTGGAATTATAATACAGCCTTTTCTATGTACTCTTTCGGTTTCTCAAATTTGTACGTCTTAATTTCATCACCCTTATCAGCAAAGGTGCCACACCCACTACCATGTGATCTGCCTCTTCCTACAGCTCATGCTTTGCCACAATCACCTTACTTGTTCTTTCTTCCGTTGGAGTCTCAAACGTTGGCTAAACTGATGCTATCATGTTAACATACTACACTCCTTGCTTTTATTGTTCGCAGATATTTGTAGCTGCTCACTGACATTCACAAATTTTTTACTTTATGATAGAAACTCCACTACCAATCTTCGTCTTGCGTATGATGTCCAATCTTCGCAAATTTATTGCTTACGTTCGCAAATTAACTTCGCCAGTACTTCCGCTTCTCTGTCCATTAATGATTCAAGATTGCTTTCCTCTTTCCATCGTCACTTAGCTGCTGGAAATGATAATTTCGAACTCCTCTCTTCTTTACTATGTTCTCATCCATAGGCAATGTTGGAAATGATTCAAGATGCTGCTCGCAATATTTTACCGCAAGAACGTTAGAAAAATGATGCTTCTCTTGGTTGATTGTGCTCTTTTTGGCGTCGTTGCTCGCTGTTTATCTTGTTGCTCGTTGGTTAACTCGCAAGTCACTTCATACTTAACAGCTGGATGTTCGCAAAATTATTCATCCATTTTCAACAATTTAGAAAATGAAAATTACTCTCCTTTTCTTTTATGAATTTTTCGCCACTAATTTTGCAGGGGGAACGTTCTTGGCGGAATATCTGCGAACACCAATAATGAGTTTTACACCGATTCCTGCGAAGTTTTGCACTAAAATGTAAACGATTAGTAAACACTAAAAATACTAAAAGTACTTTTTTTTTTTGAATATAAAAATAGAAAAGAGAAAAGATTTTGTCTTGTAGAATTTTCTTTTGTCAAGAATCATCCAGTCACTCGCGGCATGATAAAAATGTTTTTCGATATTTTCTTTTGGCAGCTGATTCCATGAGAGTAATAATCTTCCCATCTGCTTCTATTTGTCTTCTTTTAATTATTGCCTTCTCTGTAGGAGCAAAATATATCGTGAGTCATTTGGCTGCGAAATGGTAGTTCCTACACTATGATATCACGTTAGCAACCAAGACAAGAGTGCTAAATATAATTACGAAATGATATCATATAATTATTCTTATTATATACTATATGCTGAAATATATGATAGTAAAATATGATGAAATAATAATTATTCTTATTATATATTTATTATTATACTATTCTTGCGATGGAAACAATGATACTATTCTTATTATATATTCATTGATTTATTATTATACTATTCTCATTATACTATAGATGATGTTAAATATATGATAGTTAACTATGGCTGCGAAATGATAGTTATTAATTTGCATGCTGCAAAGTTGTGCATTGGTTCTCGCAAGGTGTTGATTTGGCGAGAATGATTGTTAAAATTTTCGTGACATGGAGAGAATGCATGTTTGTTTTTCTTCGCAAAAATGTTGCTTCTGTGTAGTATTTTGAGAAACTCAATTAAAATGAAAATTAATTGTTGCTTTTTAAATGAGGATTTGTCCTCTTCCTTGTGCTGTAGCTTTTCAAAGGATTGGCGATGACAATAGCTGGGATGTTTATTGAAGTGATCTGTTGTGAGTTCTTTGCCTCGCGAGTGACTTATTTTTCTTGACTTGGTTGCGGTCATCTAAACTTTTCAGCTTTCCCCTTTTATTTGGTTGTGTGCGTTTCTTCCTTCGTATATCTTCTCAATGATCTTCCTTTCTTCGCCTGAACATTTATTCTTCTCGCCAGTTTAATTTTACTAATACATCTTCTTATTATTATCATACGTTTGTTCTTTACCTTGGCTGCAAACAACCAATTGATTTAATTAGTAATCTATGTAACTTTAAGACATCATTGCTACTCACAAAATTTAAAGAAGATTCATAAATTTTTACTTTGTAAATTTAATTTGAAAGAGATAACAATCAAAATTACGATTAAAATCTAGTCTTACGGGTGTAAATTTTCGATCAAAACTCATTTTAATTTAAAGTATCAACCCAAAACCAATTTTTGTGAAAAACAAAGTTTGATAGTTAAAAAATTCAAAATCTTCCAGATCTAGATTATTAACATATATAATTAAGAAGATAGGAAGGAATTTGTCCTGTTTGAACAGTTAATTGATGTCGTTTCAGTTTATTTAAAGTTTGCTTCAAATCTGCTCCTGCTTCGTAATTTTCTGCTTATTTTTCTCTGTATACATATTTTAAATTGTTTTGGCTGTTCTTCATCGTACTTTTCCCAAAATTTCCATATTTTCCCCTGTAGCTCATAAATCCAATTAAATTCATCATTAACAATTGTTAATTTCTCTTGATCCTCTTCAATCCAACAAGCAGTTCCCTGTTTCTAGTGCCAAAATGTAGTTGCAGGTTTTCCCACAACACACCCCTTATCATATCTTGATATTGATTTCTAGGTCTACATATGAAAATGGTAGTAAATTTGCTAAAATTATAAAAGGACACTAAGATTTTTACATGGTTCGATCAATTTGATCTACATCCATGATTCTTCACTATGATTGTTTAAATTTACATTTGTTTTACATTGATAATCTCCATTAATGGAGTTCTAAATCTAATTTTGGGGAAGAAGATGATAAAGAAAAATACTTTCTCTCTCCTAAAATCACTCTGCAAAATATCTCTCTCCTCTAAAAATTGTGTTCCCCCTTTCTCTCTCCCTGCTCTTCTCTTTATATAGGTATCTTCATAGTGGGTGACAGCTCACATTCAACTTATCTTTCCCATTTTTTAGGATTTTTGCTATGCTCCTTTTGGCTCTGCTATCGTGCTCATGAGATCGCTATCGTGCTCATGAGACTCTTCTATAACCACAAAATCTTCATTTCCTGCCTTGCTCTCGCGAGCTCCCGCCTTGTGCTCGCGAACATTCTTTTTAACTACAAAACCTTCACATTTTTCTCATGTTTTATGCTGTCGTTGTTTATTACGTCATTCTATGAATTATTTTGTGACGCTCGTGAAATGTTGTTGAAGAGTTTTCGGTGACGCTCGCAGAAGTGTCGTTAATCTCTCGTGAATATAATTGTGGTGATATTCTGGTCCTACACAACTTTTAGAGATTTTTGAACAATTTAGAATAAACGCTAGCCTTTCTAAGTAGATGGAATTTTTTCTTGACGATGAGGTATATATTGGCTGAGTTGGGATTAGATGCCAACTAAATAGCTTGTTTAGTGTTTATCCTCTATTGTTCAGAAATAGCTATGAGTTGGAGTATCAGTTTTTATTATGCATTTTATTTTCTTATTGTGTATATATATCATGTTATGAATTTCCCATCCTGAACTTTACTTTGAATGACTAAATTTTATATTGAGGACAATGTAAAGTTTAAGTGTGAGGGAGCATTTATACGTTTGTATAGTTTGTTGATGCCTTTAGTGGGAAAAAAATTTGCTTTATACACTCTGAAATCTAGAAACTCGTGCCTTTAGGATGACACTACCAATATAAGTGGATGGGACCATCTTGGCTGCAGGAGTTGAGGAACCCATTAACTAAAAGGAAAAAATTATTAAAATGTTAGAAATAATATGATATGTGTTACCATATCTCGGAATGCCACCATATCACCTTCTGTTTTTACTTTTGCAATTTTTTTGTTTCTCTAAGTGATTTGGTGGGTCACTAACATCGAATTGCTATTACTGCTAGGATGAAATAGAGTGATTGAGTTACTCAAAAAAAAAAAAAAAAAAGACCAATTAGACCAACCGATGTATATATAAAAAAAAATGACACTTGGATATCAATATGTATGTGTTCTCCTTGTCTCCGTCGCCTAAACAAGCGTGGAATGCAGGATCCATGGGAACTATCATGTAATCTGCTGACAAGAAGCATGCGCTTGGATCCGAAAGATCTAATCATGTTGTCAAGTGAAAAAAAAGAAAAGATTTTTTTTTGTTATTATTGTCCAATAAAATCGACTATTGGTTCCCTTGTATATGCCAGTTGAGTTGATCTAAAATTAAGATTGTCGACCACTAGTTTCCTTATATATGCCAGCTGTGTTGATATTAGAATTCAGACCAATATCTTAATCCAATAGGATTCATAGGTTCATCTTGGCGGTGACCTTCAGACATATGGGAAACACCATTCACTTAGTCAACATTCGCATACATCTATCTCTATATCCATTTTCTTAATCTATTCATGTGTTTTGGTTAGTCAGATTCCGAGCATTATGGTTTGTTCAACTTTCCGAGTAGAGCTTAATTTACATATATATTAATTTGGATTCGCATCAGGGTACCTCCTCCAATAGCCATTTTGGATTCGTTCATAGATTTGTCACAAGTAGATGGAATTTGGAGTAAAAGGTTTTGTAGATACACCTCTTGTAAACCTTCACGAGACTAAGAATCGTCCACTAGGGACACCTAGGGGTTCAAAGGCTTGTTATTCATGCTAAGAGTAACTGTATCCTCGACGACACGGAGTTGTATATATGTTTTATAATTATTTTATATTATTTGCTCGAGGACTAGCAAAGTCTAAGTGTGGGGGAATTTGATAGGGGTCTAAAACACCTAATTTTATGTCTAGTATTTATGCTTTATTTGTTATTATATTTGTAAATTATGCATCTCTTATGTTTAGTTTTGAGTTATTAGGTGCACTAGAGTCATTTAGAGCGAAAGAAAAAGAAATCATCATGGGCGGAGCGAAAAGAGCAAATGCATATATACAACAGTGTTACAATGCTGGAATATTCACATTTAGAGACCCGTATCCATTTCTGAGTTCGTGGAGTAATCCTGGTTCTTACACAAGACCTTAAAATAAGAAGGTTATTATTTTCTGCTTCTACTGTGTGAAATTTAGAGAATTTGGGCGGCACATAACTGAAGGGAAAGAAACAGAGATCGAGAAGATTCAGATGGGGGGTTTGAATGGATCTGAGTTTTATGATTCGAGTGGTGAATTCAGTGGCTATGAGATGGAAGAGCAGTCTGTGGTGGTCGAAGAACTGGGAGGTCTGAGATGATTCTAGGGTTATAGGTCAGGGTTTGGTGAAGATAAGATAAAGAAATTCAGGGCGAGATGAAGTGAGTTTTCGAAATCGATTATGGAAGTGAACTGAACTTCAGATGCTAGAAGAAGGTTACTAGTTGATTGGTGTTGTGTTGCAGTGGCTCCGATGGAGAGATGGTTAAACTGATAAATGATAATTAGGTCAAGAAATTGGAGAAATGGGTATTTCGTGAAGCTGCGATTGAGCTTGTAATGGTTCTGGTTGAATTGAGATGGGTTGTGTGGGATCGAGTCTGTAATTTTAATTGAGGAATCAGAAGAGGAAGTGAAAGAAGCAGCTGATAGTTGAGATGGTGCTACTGCTGGTAATGAACAGTGAAAATAATTGCAGGGTACTATCTTGATGCAGTGGAGGAGTTGATTGATTACAGGGTACTTAGATGTATGCCTAGGAATTTATAGGAATTGAAGTTAGGGTTTGAGAATAATATGGGGGTTTCTCTGAAATTGGTTGAACTAAGGCTTGAAGTTGTATGTGTTGGTATTGCAGTCAATTGAGCTAATGGGTTTTTGGAGATGCTATTGGCTATGATAATGGGTCTTGAGCAACTGGTATTGGCGGTATGTCTCTTGAGCAGCTGAAGCTAATGAGTACTGTAGTGAGGCACTTGTGGTGACTGAAATGGAACGGAACGTGCAGGTGGAATTATGGCTGAGTTATGTGATTATGCTGAAGGGTTTAAACTGGAATTGGGGTTGATGTTGCTTCATTGAGTGGTCTGTATCCTGAATCGAAAGAGGATAACTTGGTGCTGCTGTACAAAGTTAAGAAAGAAGGAGGTTGTCAGATGAAATGGGTTCTAGTTGATATGAGTGTTGCTATGGAATTCAGGGAATAGTTCTATTGAATTTGAGAAGATGTTAGTGGTCGAAAGTGTTGTTCGATCTGAAATGGAGATGAACTGGCTGGAGTTTTACCATGCTGCTATGTTGGCTGGGATGAATACAAATGGGTCTTATGGTGTTGAGTTTGCTGGATTGAATTGATAAGATACGTTGGTTTGTTGGTGGTGTTGAGATGAATGTCAAGGGTGAAACAGTAGTTTGTATGGCTGAGATGAAAAGTGGGAACTGTGCTGCTGCTCAAATTGTAAGTGAACAAAAAAGATTGAGAAACTATAATTAACTGCAGCTGGTGACTTGTGTGGTTGTGAAATGTATAAAGTGCAGCAATTGAGCTGAACTGAAATCGTGGTTTTGAAGTTATTTGAGTTAGCAACTGGAATTAAAGTTGTAAGATGGGGGTGCTGATACAAGGCATTTTGTTGCAGTAGTGAATCAATGAATGAATTTCAAATAGAATGGCTAAAGTTGTGTTGCAGGATTAAGCTGAAATGGCATGAATGTTAGGGCAGGTTCTGGCGTTGAGAGCGGAAAGAGGAGCTGACATTGCAGGGGATATGACCGGAAGTTGGAAGTGATTAAGCAACTGGTCTTGTAACTGAATTAGTATTGCAGCTGTGCAGTGTGGTTATCGTGAAGGTTACATGGATTAGATGAACGTATTAGGTTTACAGGGAAGCGGAAATGACTAAAGGAGAAGTTGTTGATAGATGAAATGAAGAGCTGAGGAGTACCAGCTGGTTATACTGCAGCGAAGGCATGAGTGTTGTTGAGCTTAAGGATGAGTTGGAGATGGAGTTCACTAACGCTACTGGATTGAGTGAGAAGGATGGTGACGATGTTAAACTCGAGTCTTGTAATTATTTAATATAAGTACAAGGAGGACAGGGTTCTTGTGTATGGCAGTAATAGTGGAACCAGTTGCAGCTGCTTGACACCAAGTTCTGCTGCCATGAGTTTCAAGGGCAGTAGCGTGAGCAAGTAATGGTTTGAGCTGAATTCGAGGGATGAGCTTATGGTAGTTGAGATAGTTAAGGCTGTAACATGAAGGAATGGAGGAGCTGCAATAAATGCCTGAGATTGTCCTGGATCGGTCGAACAGAGATAACTCGGACGGAGTCGGAGTACAGCGAGTGGACTCGCCGATACAGTAGCTGATTCAGATGGGCTTGGACCTGTTGGACTTCATTCATGGGCTGGTTGAACTACTGACTTTTAGACGTTACTTATTGAAGGTGAAGGCAGAGGGAAGTATATAAGTAGAGAATGATTCTATTCTAGGATATCTTATCTCTACTTCTAACTTTTGTTCTAGGGTTTAGAAACATGAAACTTCTTTTTATTCTTGTGATGAACTCCATGAGCATGAGTACTTAATTTTCTTTTGGTTATGGATTAGTTGGATTTTTTCACATAACATGATTCTTTGGTTCAATATATTAGTTTTGTCTCATATTTAGCGTTCACGATTCTCTGAAAATTTAGTTGTATAATTGACGTATTACAACATGATTGATTATTTGTTTTGTCAAGTTGCAAAGTGGTAGAACTTGTAATCACATCTATCGTTATATTAGGGTTTATTATACGTAAAAGTGATAATCCTTGAATACAAGTAGCATAATTGTGAATATAGTGATACATCCTAGTACTCACAAGTGAATCGTGACCTTTGTTAAATTGTTTGCGCAATGTATTTCAATTGCATTGATTGGCCTGATTTCATAGAACTTAATGCATCTAGGGAATTAAACTTGATTAGTGCTTTTACACGTTAGGTTGTTCTCTTAGATAGAATTCATACTCGCATCTTTTAATATGTTTGTCGATGACAAGAGGAAATTAGCGGGATATTCTTGCGATCGAGGTATCCTAGGGCCTTTGATAAAGTAAAGATTAAATATCAATTCTAGTTATTAAGATAAGAACATGTTAGTGAATGAAAACGACATCCTTAACCAATGCTTTCACATCTTTGAATTTATTTGTTTACTTTTCTTTATTTGCTTTTATATTTGTTTTAGTTACATAAATCAGAAAAATCCCCCCTTGCTTTACATAAGAAACCGAAACATGTTGACAACCTAGTCCTCTTTGTGGGAACGATCATTTCTTGCCCTTGCTTCATTATATATTTTGAGTAGTAAGAAAGTGTATTTATTTTTGGCGCATACGACAGCGATCAAGAACCTCATAAGAAACAATTTCAATGAACTTTAAACTCGATCATCCATGGAATAATCTCCGCTAACTTTGTTATATACGAACTTCGAAATTGATCGTATTACTGCTTCAAGTTCATATAAAAGTTTTCAAACACATAAATTTTGCCTCCATGTAGTAGGAATTGAACGATGATCCCAATAAGGAAAAGATCACTCACTTAGGAGACGAAGAAGATATCGAAGAAACAAAATAGCGAGTCGAATCGGTCTTGGCTGACTGGACCGCTAATGTGAAGGTGACTAGACAGCTTTGCTGATGTAGCGGTTGAATGACCTTGACGTGGCACTAATTACCTAATTCAGTGATGACATGGGTGACATGGTGGTGCAACTATGACATCTTTGTTGCTGAAGTGGCACCCATAACTGGACAGTAGACGTTGATGTGGCATACCGATTAGTCAGCGCGTGAGGGTCCACTAGATCGCTGGAGATGTAAGGCTGGATGAGCGAAACACTTTAGTCACGCTTTTGAGATACTTTCTCGAGCTTTCGGTCACGATTTCTGCAACACTTATTTCTGTTACTTTCTCACTAAATTTTTCAACACTTTTTGTTATTGTTTCATGATGCTTTTTTCTAAACCTTTTTTCCTAAATTTTGCATGGAAACTCGTGCATGACTTATGAATGAGTTAGTTATTCTTATGGTCCAAGAAATATGGGTCTTACTCTACTATCCCTATGATCATAGAAATAATTATGCAAATTAATCTCATGACCCTGAAATAATTGTTATTGTAGGAAGACCAAAATAACCTTTTAGTTGTGGATATTTCCTACACAGATTTTAGTTGTGAATATTTCTTGTACAGATTTTAACTGTGGATATTTTCTACACAACTTCATATTAATGTGTTTGTTCATCTTAAAAAACGGTTATCTAAAACCCATTTTCTTGATTTGATTGATTGTGCATATTATTTTTGCACATGTTTACTTGTATATTTATGCTGCACAAATTATTGAATCAAAAATGTACATGCTATAGTATAAACAATAATTAACACTGCGGATAATAAATGCACACCAGAAAAACACTATGGATAATAGTTGCACACTAAAAAAAGTTGTAGCTAATATCTGCACACTAAAAAATATTGTGGATAATAGCAGCACTCTTAAGAATTATGTAGATAATATCTCCATACTAAAAAAATAAGAACAAAATTTAAAAAATCATTTAAAGACTAAAAAATTCTATAAAAGCAAATATTTGATATTTGTATTTAAGCTCATTGTGTAGATCTTGAAAAGGCTTTCTAAGTATATAAAATTTATTAAATTCCTGCATATGACCGGTGAGATACCCTAAATAATAAAGTTTATATCCAATTTTATTACTTTTTTACTCATAAGGGTATGTCTGCCATTAAAATCTTTCATTTAATGACATTATCAAACATCTGTACTCATATGTCCCTCCTTCTTTTTTAGGGCTCATTTCAATAAAGTGGGATAAAGAATTTTTAAATGGATTTCAAGCCAAAGGTCACTAGAGTAAGAGAGAATGAGGAAAGGGCCAAACATTTAATCCCACTTTCTGAATTTTTTGTCATACATTTCTCATTCTTAGAACACTATTGTTTTACACTAATCCCCTTAGTTGGCGCCAATGTTTATACTAAAAATAACTTTCGGCACAAAATACAAATGATTTGATGATGATGATGATGATGATGACGACGTGAAGTATGGTTAGAGCACGAGTTAAAGATAAATAAAGGAGACAAGAATTTAACGTAGTTCGGCGAGTTATGCATACATCCACGAATGAATCCCCCTAGGGAGAGATATTTTATTGATAATAAGTATTACAATGGTTTTCCTCCGAGTTAAAAAGCATAAAAAATTTGCTCTCGTAGGGTTTAAATTTATGTTTTTATATAGTCATACAGACTTGTCTGTCAAGTTACTTGGGTAGCAAGATATGTGGAAACTTCAGGAACTTCTTTTAGATTAACCTCAATCCCAAAGTTTGAGGTCTGTATGCGTCAAATGCTTCTCTTTACCTATTTTAGGGCACAAGGAAAACTTTTAGGGTATAATGAATAAAGGCAAAGTCGAGTCACTAGGTAGTAATACCAAATGCGCTTATCCATATATATTTGTTAATGGAAAAATTTCCCGTATCATTTTTATTTATTTTTTAATTTTATAAATAAAGAATACTTTTATAAGAAACTAGTCGGAAGCATAGCAACAAGCTGAGATCCAACAACGTACTACTACATTAGTTGAACAGGTTATCGTGCTAACCTACCAGCGAGCCTCATGAGGAACCAACCAAGGGAACCGAAGCGGATATGGGGGATGATTATGTAGCAAGGGGGGCAAATTAACTCTACCTCAAATTCTACAATATTGCGCCATAGGGGACTCGAAGCTGGGACCTCCTGAGGCAAATCAAACCTTTGAGGAACAGGGATGACTAGTTGAGACTTTAGTGGCATCTATTATTTTATTTATTTATAAAACCTAAATTCGACTAACATGTTAACAACCAGACCTAAGTTTTTTTTTAAACAAACCGAGCTTCGGCTAATGACTTGTCATCCGAATTTAGGCTTTTTGAAAACATACCTAGAGTTGGCTGACAAGTTTTTAGCTGAACTTCACTATTTTTGGCAGATTCGAGCGAAAAATAGGACAACCGAACTTAGTATGGTTCTTCATATGGTGAAGCTCAGCTAATTCTAGAAATATAGTTCAAATCTTGTTTTGATACCACTTAATGCAGAACAGAAGCGTCAAATATAGAAATTTGGGTATAAAAGAGGGATAAACCGAGATTAACTCATGTTTTCATCGAATAATTTTAATTTATAATAAAATGATGTGTAAGCTACATTGAACCCGTATCCTATTTATAGAGAAGACTTGAACTCTATTTCTAGGAAATCCTAACTTGCAAACTAAGTAATTCTAAAGATAAATAACCTCTTAAAATTAAAGTTACCTAAAATAATAATAAAATTTAATGGATGTCCTACATCAAGCCTGCCATCTTGAAAAGAGTTCGTCCTAAACAAACGAAATACCGAAGAACACGTTCTATATCATACCCGCCATCTTGAAAATAAGTCGTCTTCGAGTTCACCAAATATTGTAAACGACGCATCCATCAAATAATATACTTTGAATAAGTTTTTAATCGAATAATATACCTCACAATAGATTGTTGAACACAAAATTTGATGTCGACATAGGTAATAAACTGAGTCACAATTCTCTCGTGGTACTTTTGACCTACGAAAATATTCTTGCACAGCTTTTCATCTTCAAAAACAGTAACATATGGCACTTCAGTTGGCTAACTTTGAAAACTTGCAGAAAATGTGTTAATAGTAATTCTATTATTGGTGAAGAAAGTGTTGGTGTCGGAGCCTGTATCATTGGAGGAGTAACCACATGAAAGGCGTCGAGTTGTGACCAATCTATTTGATCCAGAATAAGCTTCACTTTCAGAAGACTTTTCTTTTGTAATTCCGTAATTTCACGAAATACGTCGTCAAAATAAGACATGATAAAGATTTTAGCAAATATATACTTAACCATGAATGGTTAATGTAAGTGGAGTGGGCTAAGCTAGCTATTTTTGGGCTCAGGGCAAGAAAAAGAAAAGATGAATGACGAAGTTTGATAAGAAATAGATCGAACAGAAAAGTTCAAGGAGTAAAAGGTGGTAGTGGGACTTAAATCATTGGTGGACATGAAAGAAAAAAATAAAATTAAAAAGAGAAGGTGGATGCAAGTGTTGAGATGGAAAAGATAGTGGATGAGATTGATAAAGTGTATAAGCGAAAAAATAAAGAAGAATAGGACGGGTTTTTTTTTTTTTTTTGTTATTATTTTTTGTTTTGTTTTGAGTAATTGAAAAATAAAAGGATAGTTGATAATAGAGTTTAGAAGGATAGTTGATAAAAGAGATGTTTTGGGTAGAGGAGACGAAAGGGTAAATAAAAATTAGATGAAACGAATAAGAGGATCGGGAGCCAAAGTGTTCATCGGTAACTTCAAAATGAAGAACGATGAGCGGTTCGGCTGATAATTTGTTTCAGTTGTCAGCCGAACTTTAATCTGTAACTTCTGTAAAATTCTAATTGTTTGCGATTTAAACACAATTTATCAATCAAATACAAGAAAATAAGACTTGAGTTAGTGAGAAATACGTTCTACATCTCATTACAATGAAGATAGAAAATAGAAAAAAAAACTTAAATATATAAAATATACAAAATAATAATAATTAATTAATCAATCATATCTAAGTAATTCAGCAAGCCGTTAGACCCCTCTTATAAAGAAATTGATAAAATATGCCCTGAAAGTTTTCCATATGCCCTAAAATCGAGTTCTTTCTCTTAGGAAACCTTATTCCCAAACCTATATCAAACATTATATTATCTTTGATGTTTTAAATAATACATAAAGAATTGAAGGAATCAAGAGTATAAATCACAGTTTGGCTAAGTTAGCATGTGTTAGTGGCGGTCCAGATTTATCCTTGGAAAAGATAAATCTACGGCCTGGGTGAATTCTTACAGCTCTAACTCATTGAATGGTGCATTAATTCATCTTTCATTCAAGATTCCAACCAAGATAGAGAACAAAGAAAATAAGGAAACGCTCGTAGTATTGATCTTCCAAATTCACTCTCGCTTTCTCATTTCTTGAACCCAGTCAGTGATCTGATTTGAAGATTGGTTTCTTGCAGATTACCCAAATGGCGATAAAGTTTTTATCTCCGCAAGGATTCCTGCAGCATCCCTTCTTCACTCAATTAATATTGGTTATTTTCTCTCTGTTCTTATATCATTATCTTCCTTGATTTTCACGATTATATAGGTAATTCACTGACATTTTCATTGGTATTGAATTACTACGGTGCTAACAAAAGAGTTCGATTTTATTCGTTTTGGTTTATCAGTCTTGTTCTTCATTTATCATTTGGATTTTAATCACGTAAAATCCACCTCTAGGAAATATCAACCGGGTTAAGAAGATTTTGAGGATCAACCGGGATTTAATTGAAATTATTCAGGTATAACTTGGATCAAATACCGTACTCCAGTTTGTATTGGATGTTTTGTATTCTTGATTTATGGTTAATTGAATTGAATTTCATTTTGTTTTCCCTTTAACATAGACTTATCTCCCAGAGGGTTTCGTTTAGTTATATGCTATGCCGTTCACTTCTTGGTGGTATTGTAATACTTAATTGGTAATTGTCGCTTCCACTATATTTTAAAATATTATAGGTTTAATTTTTTTGTTAGCAATATGGGATAGTTTAATGTCATAGGATCCAAATGCTAATTTATTGAAATAAATATACAAAGTAATTTATAAGTCATTTCAGCCTAATTACCTGATTTGGTTGTCGTTCTTAGGAGGAATGAAGATGATTGAGAAGTTACAAAATACCTTATATAGTTACATTGGTTTGCAGAGTGGGACGTTGGATGTGCAAGATCTAATCTTTTATGATATTTTCTTGCATATACAACTTCTCTTCACTCTCGGTGCAGTGGTCCAAACAACAAATAGAAGTTGATGCAACTTCGAGGATGTCGCAAAGACTGACAACAGCAGAATAGTAGAAGACATGCGAGAGAGAATGACCCGTGGAAAGGTAATGGTTTCTGTATCAATAACATTAGTGATGCTTATGGAAGCTTTAAATTTCGGAAATAATATTGACCTGATTTGGAAGAGAAAACACCAGAAGTTACCTTGAAGTCATGCCTTCCTTGGATGCCTCCTTCATCTGTTATTAGTGACAAGAATCAGGCTTCAAGTCCTCCATATCAAAGAAGGAAGTTAACAACTATCAGATTGTCCTATGAGAGAACATCTATGAATCAGATGACGCTACAAATTTTTGTAAGTATACTCTTCCATTGGTTCAGGCAATAAGCGATTTATATTATTTAATTTATGTTTCGTGCTAAGGGATCCCATGACCATAAGTTACGAGTATAAACTTATGTCGAATTTGGTACGTATATATAATATTGCGAGAATACAGAACAAGGATACATTGCAGGTGGTCTAGATATGAATGCGTAACAAGGAGATACTGAGAGAGAGAAACAATTTCTTCCTTTAGGAATATATCAGGGAAGTTCAATCGACTCAACAAAATAATTTTTTTTCCTTGCTCACATCAGAATGAGGAAAAACAATTTCTTACTCAAATCGAAAGTAACAAGACTTTTTATACAACTGAATCTCTTTTTTTACATCATTGTTGAAGTTGTGGCTCTGCTAGATCCAAGGCTTAATGTCTTTCTAAACTCTATATTTGTGTATACACAATTTTTTGTCAACTTTTTACTACATATTATAGTACAAACAAAGATTGCGGATCTTAAAGAGACCATTTGTTCAATTCTCATTTCTCAGTTCAACCATTTTGTTCTTTGGTTTTGTGGTATTGACAGAGTGATTGAACCTCAAGGAAAAAAATATATGACCATTAGTGATTTGTATTAAGTTCTCCTTTTGATTTTATATAAATACTCACTTGATAAGTTTTAAGAGCTACCTCTATACTACTATAAGCAAGAAGAGAGAAGCTAGATGTGGAATTGGTCGACCCAAGTTCAAGGTGAGATGTTATCTCTTTATTTGTCTTCCTCATAAAACTGTTTCAGTTAAAGATATGTAGTTACTACAACATTTTGAATATTAGTGTTGTTTTTTGTGATAGTTTCACTTCAGTCGGACCCAAGTACATGAATACGATCACTGTTTGGTGTTAAAACATAGTCTCTTCCTGATTATAAGAGTTAGTTTAACCTCAATCTCACTGAAAGCAAACTATTAATTGCACATTGAGGGTATTGTAAAATTATGGGAAGCCGAATTATTGGCTTAGTAAATAGTTGATATGGATTTGCAGTAATTAGTTCAACTATAAGACTCTATGAATTGAACTGTTAGATTGCAATGTATTTGCAATATGGATAGAGTGACTCATAATTGTAAGCTTCCTTTTAGTTGAACCAGCTTCAGTCGGTACTCTACTGGATTTTCAATGGGTGGTTCTTTTTATATCACAGTCTATGTTAGAGAAATGACAAATGGGTAGAACGTGAAGAAAAAAAAACTTTAGAATCAACTGAAACTTTCTAGCTTAGTGATACCCTTTTTATGCTCTGATGAATAATCCTCTTAAGTTTAATTCAATTATTTTTGATGTATAAGCTTATCTCTAATTGAAGGTATCACACCCCCATTATTATCTAGAGACATTTTAGATCTAGGGATGACATGTGGTATCAATTGCAAAAAGTAGTTACAACAACCATAGCTGTAATTTTAGATTACAGTCGACAATCCTAGTTTTAGAAACCTATAATTGTCCTATTTAATTATTAACATTATCATTAACATTCTGAAAAGTTCCTATACAATTTTCCGATAACATTGTAAAATTTAACTAATGAATTGTTGTTGTATTACAGGGAAATGAAATTATATGGCAGTGCCTAAAATCCTTATTTGAAAGTTTAAATTTCCGCTCTGCGAGGTCAGAAATTCATATGTTTGAAGTGGTACTTTGCAGAAACAATCCATTCGTGAGCAGCGTATTTGTTTTTTTTTCTTTTACATGACAAACCTCTTTATTTGTTAATAGTAAATAGTATCTACAACATCATCTGCAGGAAGATGAAAGCCTGCCACATTTTCATCCACTTTGAAAATCATGGAGTTGATACAGAGGTATATGGTGGTAGATGTTTCTAGCATTGCTTTATGAAATGCTTCCCGAGTAGGCTTATCAAACAAAATTTGGATCATACTGAAGTGTCCTTCTTTGACGCTTTGCCACCCTTATATACGTGTTTTACTGTAACTTTCACTTTAGTTCTCGGCATTTGTGTGGGGGGCGAATTGTCTAATTCTGCATTAGGTGCATGCAAATTCACCTGATACATTATGCGTTTTACATTTTTGTTCATCAATTTTAAAAATGTAATACTAATAACAGATTAAAGAATATGTACTCCTTTGAATAATTATTTGGAAAACAACTCCAATTTTGGGAATTAAAATTCAATACATTTTGAGAGCGTGCTAAAGAGACGTGTTGTTTCTGCACTCTAGCATCTATTATTCTTTTACAATTTGAGGCTGAGGTCTAATGGATATCTATGCGGACATGGTAGGAGAACGACCACGGTGGGTGTTTCAGTTTTGGCAGAATGGGTTTTGAACGAATCTTCTTAGTACAGGTGGAATTACATTATCCCATTTTAAATGATAAGTAAAATTTAGCCCTTGGCAAGACTCTAGGGGGTGCAACTACTATTAATAGTTGGTTCCTTGAAGCATGAGAGGTCTTAATAAAATACATTTTATACTGGGAAAAGATCCCTTTATGTTCTTATTTTCACACTATTTCACACACTCTGGATCCTAATCTTTCTTAACAAAAACCAAAACCAAAACTAAAAGAAGTGTAATTGAAGCTAATATGTAAGGGATAGGTTTGTGTCACAAGGCTCTACATACCCATAGAAAAACGATCACATTCTAAAATGTATAACTCTACCATCTACTACTTTGAAAATCAACCATTAAAATTAAGATTAACAGATGGTGAAGTTTGGTATTTGAAACGCACTCATTTTTTATGAATGTGTAGCTCTTTGTAAGGAATGTGTAGCTCTTTGTAATAAAAGCATATCGCCAAAATATTAACCTCAAATATGTTATAATTTAAATTTTATCAAATAAAGTATCACCCGATGTGTGAGATAGTTTGAATTTAAATCCTGAGGGGATCCTCCCTCTAGTTCTCAAACTGATAAACATGCCAGGATTTTTAACAAGTAGATAATTAAAAGATTTGTAAGTACAACATATTTCCTTCAATAATTCCTTTGATAATCCACAGTTAAGGTAAACCTAGGTTTCGGCAGATGGTCCCAGATAAATATGTTGGGATTTTTAACAAGTAGATAATTGAAAAAATCCCATTATTAAAGAATGTAAAGTCATCAAGTGAACTGTTACATTATTTAGATCCGTGTCGTTACGGCACGGGTTAAGCCCTCGTACTTTAATAAAACGTAGAAGTAAGAATTGGAACCCAAGTTAAGGATAGTTATATTAAAACACGGGTATAGCTCTGCTCAGTAAGCATGACGTAAGCCGTTTTTCTCAGTGAATGTTTTGGAAAATTCTCTAATGCAATTCCTAGCTTCTCTAAATATTTACTGCCTTACTCAATTCAATTTCCTATTACTTACTATATAGCTTCTCTAAATATTTCCTGACTTACTCAATTCAATTTTCTATTACTTACTATATGTGGATTTATAAGTTACTTCATCAGGATTATCGTCAAAATTTGTACTTACAAGGCTACATCCATCAATACTGAAATCAACATGAAGAAGAACATCTATCTTCTCTCAAAATCAACAAAAAAAATACCATTCAAAGTTTTAACACTACTGCTACCATAACTGGAAAAGAACAAGATAACAAGAGCATACATCACCAATTCTTACAAGCCATTGAAATTCCTGAGGTTCGCAACCCTCAACCTAAGAAAAATACTGTCAAACTTATCAACCATAATTACCCCATCACCAATTCTGAGCACATCACCACTTATCAACAACAAACTACTAGTAAAACCAAAAACAAAGCCGGCCATCAGGAGAAAAAAAAGAAAAGTTCAACATTACCATCATCCATATCAACAAAAAGAAGGAAAGGAGAAAGTACCGAGAAATCCAATTCATAAAAAACTTGTTAATCATCTTCAAACTCTTCCCAAATTCTGAAAATTTGGCTGTATTAGATACCCCAAAAGGGACTTCTAAAATTCCTCTTCATCGTAGCTCCAGTTATCCTCTTCTTCGTATTATGCACTATAATCACTGCCTAATGATGCAGGAGAGACTTGACTATCATATGATGATGAACTCTCACTACTATCACTATCATCTTTCTCATCACTCTTGTCTTCTTAAAGTTCTTCATCATCATCACTCAATTTTACTTCACACATGGTTCTGGCAAATATCTTCGGATTGGCTCTTTCATATTCAAATCTCCTGCGAAGTTTCCTCTCATGATAAGCCTCTATCCTCTTCCTCTATTCTGCAACATATGAATCCTCGTCACTGGTATTCATTTCCTCAACTGGGCATTCGAATCCATTCTCAGACTCTCCTGATTCACTTTCGATTGCACTCTCGTGACTCTTATGTTTCTCTGACTTTGTTGATCTCTCTTTATCTTTCCTGTCAACCCTTTTAAAATGTTTTACTTTCTAAGAAGCAAACAAAGAATCAACCTTAGCTTTATGTCTTCAACGAACCAATTTCTGTGCACACATGTTTATTTCTCCTGCAATTCATCCTTTATTTTATTTATTTCTTGATCTCCAAGTGATAATGCAAGAGATACTTTGTTGATAATGGTGGAACGACGGGAAGATTATTTTCAGGGTTCTTAGGCATGTTTTGATTACCAAAGTTGGCCATCTTCTAAACCTATATCTTTTCTCCTAATCTTTTCCTTTTCTGGGTATAAAATTTCCTTTCTTCTGATAACCCCATTTTATAGACCCTTAATCAATACCATTCATATCCATTTAAGGCGTTTGGTTAAGGGTCATGTCTCTAGACCATGCACGCTGGTTCAATACCCCATACACGGTACCCAGAACCATCATGACGCTTTGAAATTTTCCATTCACAATCAATTCCATCTAACATCTCAGTCTTGGCTTAATTACCCCCATTCGAACTTACCGCCTCAATACACCAAACCTAATCCCCTCCTTTTCTCTAGTCCTTTTGGTTCCACCATTACGAGGGATATTGGTAAGCCACCAAACCTAGTTTTGGTCCCTTGGGTACTAATTTTGGGTTTTAATTTTATACAGGTTCAGATATTGTAGCACCTGTTAGGAGGCACCATTGGCTCTTGGGGCATCTTGAGTAGTTACATGAATCCTAAACCCATCAACTATTTCTTAATCAATACCACAACCCTTATACCAAAAATCAATCAACATTTTACAAAACCAAACTTTGATTACAACACCATCTCTTTATTATGTCCCTTTTTATTTCATGCCACTTCTCATTACACCCCATCTACCATTATTACGTTTGGATATATTCAACCTTTGTTGCTCACCCCGAAGGCAAATAAGAATATAAGAATGGATCTCAATTCCTATGATGCTAAACCTCCTCCACATGTGTTAAATACATTTTATACCTTTGGGGTTTCTACCATTATTGTAGATGTCTTATTATCCCACCAGTCTCGGCTGATTACGTCAATAAAATATCAGCATTACACAGCTATCACGGACCATGCATATACTACTGATACACTATCCAACACCACTACCACTGAACCTCACCAACACATATCCAACCTGAATCTTTCACAAATTCATTCTCACTTTAATAACATAAATTATATTCAACCTTTCAGAGTTTCCATCTTTAAGGTTCAGTCTCTTGTACAAACTTATATTGCTTTGTTTCTTGGTATCTCTATGACCTGTCACTATTCTTGTATGATCTCTCCCATCTCTTGGCATTGTCATCTCCAAATACAAATATATAGTTTCCCTACATCCAATCCTAAAATTACAGATACCCACTTTTCCCTTAAGATCATGGAGTCTTCTAATTATTCAAGTGATACTCATTCTGCTACTACTATTCAAAACCTTTCTTCTCAAATGACTGAAAAGCGTACCTTACTAAAAAATCTCCTTGCTTCCCTCTCTTTGAACCAATGTTTATTGGTAAAATAGTTGTTCTAGATCAGAACGACTCTAATTGGAAATGGTGCATGGTGGGTTATGTGTGTAGTGGGACATTAGTGCCTACCTCTTATATCAGATTTTACATCTACTCTCAACGGACTTTAGCCCAAACTCCTACTGTTACTAACTTCAGTGGATTGAGAAACAAAGTTCTTATCAGATTCTTAGCGGAAAGTGATTTCAATAGGGTTAATGAGAAACTCCCCTGGTTTTCTTGTGGATTTCTTATAGTGTTACGAATTGTTCCACCTACCGGCTGGCCTGTAAACTTTCAAGTTTCTTTTGAGGATGAACTAATGTGGCTCATCTTATGTAATGTTCCTAAATAATGTGTTGAATTTGAAGAACTGAGGAAGCGTACGATTAATCTTGGAGAACTTCTCGATGCCATGCCAAATAACCATATGGTAATCATCCTCTCAAGAAGAATGTTAAAATCTATGTTCGAATCCCTATCAAATGAGCTCTTCCAACTGGTATCCCACTTCTCACTAGAGGTAGAGAAGAACCCTTTCTCATCGAATGCATGTACTTTAAAGTCTCAAGGAAATTTTGCCATTCTTGTTGTATCATTGATCATAGAGATGTTGTCTGCCCAAGTTGGCTAGCAAAACAAAAACTTATCAGGTAAGCTAGCTCATCTGCTTCTAAATATGTTTACCCAAAAATGACTAAGCTCATGATGCCAACAAATCAAGCAACGAATATTCCTATGTTGCCACAAAATAACCCAATTGTTGATTCCTTAATGACTCAATTTAAGGTAGCCCAAATACGCAAAGTCAAATTTTGGAACCTAATGGTTATGTGGAGAAATGAAAAGCTAATGTATTGTTCATAGCTCTAATGCTACCAACCGGGAACCTCTCAAAAGCATGATCAATATGGACCCATTTGGTAGCAAATCTACTACTCTCAAGATTCAAGAAGGAGGAATAAATCAAATTCAATAGCTCATTTCATTGGTCAATGGTCTACCAGTCATTCTAAAGAAAGTCGTCAGTCAAGCTGCAAGTTCTTCTGTTCTAAATCCTATTCCTGAGTCAAGAAACTCAGGTCCGATCTATACCAATAACTCGGCTAGAAGATTCAAAACTGCAGCTATTCCTACACAGAAAACTGTTATATCAAAATATAAAGCTATATCTTTAGATGTTGAACATGATGCTCTTTCTACCCTGAAACGAAAAATCAATCCTCATGCGGATCTCCAGAAGTGTACTAGATCAACCTCTTCTCTCCTGGTTGATTCAAACACCACTACCCCCCAAATGTGATAGATTTGAGCCAGATTATTCCACCCTTTTCCATCCTATCACAAAATTGGGAGATATTTCTAATTTCAACCTACCTCATTGCACCTTCAATACTCATCATTCTCCTGATGATTTTGAGAACTTCATTGTACCTACTGATGCTACTTCAAATGACAATGGTGTTCGCAACAATTCCTCTCATAAGGATGCTGATATGAACCTAGATGCTACCCAAGGAACTAATTATACTGGTGGAAGTACCAATTCTCAATCTAATGTAAATTAGGACTCTTCTAATCAGGTTTCCTCTTATCCTACACCTATTGTTTCCTCTTCATCTCAAGTTGTTTTTGCTTCATTTCCTATTAACAATGTGAATTTAATATGCTGGAATGTGCGTGGTCTTGGTAAAAAATCTGCTAATAAGGAGCTTAGTATCCTTCTTAGGAATGTCAACCCTGATATTGTCTTTGTATCTGAAACCAAAATGCAAAACGAGTTTGCTGCTCGAAAATTAAGAAATATGGGTTTCCCTTGTACTTCTAATGTTCCATGTGTTGGGATAAGTGGTGGTCTTGTACTGGCTTGGAATAAGGAAATTGACCTTTGCGTTGTATCCACTAGTAATAGGGGCATTTATGTTACTAATAAGGAAATCATGCACTCTAAAACTTGCCACATTTTCTTCATTTATGGTGAACCTAATAGTTCCTTAAGACAAACCTTCTGGGAAAACCAATGCCTTTTGCCACCTATACCTTTAGATGAACCAGCCTTCTATGTAGGTGATTTTAATGCCCTTTTAGGTCTTGAGGATAAAAATGGGGGTTTATAAGTTGATGACACTGATTTCTGTAATATTAGGAATTTTTGTAATGTTTTTGACTTGCATGATCCTGGCTTCTCTGGTCCTAGGTTCAATTGGTATCTTATTCTTGAAAGTCTCAATAGGTGTCTCATTAATAAATATGATGAGTTGTTGTGCCCTAAATTCTGTGTTAATAATCTACCCAGGGACTTATCTGACCACTGCCCTATGCACATTGGTTTTAACTTTGAAGTCAATTATATGCCTGAGACTTTTCACTTCATGGACATGTGGATGGAAGATCCCACATGCAGAGATATTATAGCTAATGCTTGGTCTGTCAATGTAGTTGGTTCCCTTACTTATAAACTCAAAGCTAAGCTTCTGAATACAAAAAAGGCCTTAGGGACTGTAATAAGACCTCTTTTGGTAACATCCAAACTAATGTCAAAACTACTAGAGAAGAACTGGAAGATCTCCAGACTTCCAATCCTACTGACTCTTCTTCTACCTCTAGTTTAAGGGCTAGAGTGGAATATTTGTATAACCTTGAGGAACTTTACTGGAATGACAAATCTAGAGAGATCTGGCTCTTGGAAGGAGACGAAAACTCTCCCTATTTCCATAGAGTCACTCTCTTTAGGAGAAAAAGGAATGCCATTAGATAGATAAAAACCCTCTTGGCACTGTTTTAACTGACATAAATTGTATAGGAACTTCTTTTGTGGATTACTTTAAAACTATATACTCTTCTCATCCTCAGCAATATCAAGATGAAATTTTAGAAAATTTGCCTGTCAAATTTTCTTCTAAGGAAAACTCTTCTTTAAATCTTCCCCTCATTGCTGAGGAAAAAAACTTTGTTTTTCAAATGGGTGGAAAAAAAGCTCATGGCCCTGATGGCTTCACAGGTCTGTTTTATCAAAAAAACTGGGATTTTGTTGGGGAGGCTGTCATAGACATGACCCAAACTTGTTTTAGAACTGGCCACCTAGCAAAAATTTTAAATACCACCAATATTGCCTTGATCCCTAAGGTCCCTCTGGCTGAATTAGTTTCCCAATACAGACCAGTTGGCCTATGTAATTTCATTTATAAAATTCTTTCCAAAACCATGGCTATTAGACTTAAACCTCTCATGGATAATATTATTTCCCCAAACAAAGTGCTTTTGTCCCAAAAAGAAGCATATCTGATAACATTTTGTTAGCCAATGAGGTTGTCTATGCTGTCAATCATCATAAAAAGAAATATGGAATTGTTCCTATTAAACTTGATATGTCTAAAGCCTATGATAAATTAGAGTGTTCTTTTCTTGGTAAAGTTTTACCTAAAATGGGTTTGTCTGATCATTGGATTAATCTTATTCATCAGTGTGTTTCTATTGTCTCCTATTATGTGTTATTGAATTCCCCTTGTATGACACATCTCATATTTGCTGATGATTCCCTCTTGTTTTCTAAAGCTACTGAAAATTAGTTTCAAACTATAAAAGACTATCTTTAAAAGTATTGCTTAGCTTCTGGTCAGGAAATAAACTTTGATAAATCTGGTATTTTGTTTAGTAAAAAGTTTCTCACCCCTCTTATGAATCATTTATCAAACATTCTGGATATCCACAATAGAGACTTAGGAGAAAAATACCTTGGTACCCCAATATATTTCCAGACCTCTAAGATTCAGACCCATATGGGTATCCTCCAAGCTGTGGATGCTAGAATTACCTCTTGGCTCCATAGAGTTTTATCCCAAGCTGCTAGAACTACTTTGGTGAAACATGTTGGTCAGGCTATTATTTTGTATCAAATGGGTGCATTTATTATCCCTAAGTACTTATGCAGAAAAATGGATTCCCACCTATGCCAATTCTGGTGGGGAGAGACTCTAGACCCTAAAGATAGAAAACTCCATCTTCTGGGATGGGTGCCTTGTGTTCCCCTAAGTCTGAAGGTGGCCTTGGTTTTAGGAAATATGAGCTTAATAACTTGGCTATGCTAGCTAGAAATGTCTGGAAATTATAGAGCACCCTGACTGCCTTTTGGGTTGTGTTGAAAGCTCGTTATTTCCCTAGGACTGAGTTTCTTAATGCTGCTTGTACTAGTGACTGCTCCTGGACATGGAGATTCCTTTACACCATTTAGGAAATGATTAAGCCTTTTATTTTTTGGATTGTTGGAGATGGAAAGTTTATCGATCCTTAGTGTGATAAATGGATCCCTACCTTGGGATATGCTACCCTAATCCTTTGGTCCTTCCTGACCCTTGTGTTAAATCTCTTACTTTATTGATGATTATAATAGATCTTGGAATTTACATAAACTAAACACTCACTTTGATGATGCTTATGTTCAGAAAATCATCACTATTCCCTTAAGACAGTTATGCACTCCTGATATGAGGGCTTGGGAGCTTTCAAAGAATGGTAGATTTTCCTCTAAATCTCCTTACTTGGGACTTAGAGGGTCTGGGCCCTCCCCTAGTAATAAACTTCGGAAGTGAATTTGGAAAATTAATGTTCCTCATCGTATTCAACTTTTTACTTGGAAAGCTGCTAGAAATGTGTTTCCTTCCAAAACTGTTCTTCAAACTAGAATGCATATGCACTCTGTCACTTGTAATATATGTTCTGATCCTTGTGAAACTATTATGCATGCTCTTGCTTTGTGTCCCTTTATTAGTCATGTTTGGAGTCTGGCCTCCTTCTGTGCTAATACTACTGCTTTTTCTCTGAGTTCTATAATTGATTGGTTAAATTTCTGGTTGATTGAACCTATTACTAGAACTCATATTGATAGACATTACATATTTGTTGTTGTCTAGTGGTATTTATGGACCATTAGAAATAATTTAATGTTTAGAAATTTTCAAGAAAATCATGTTGTTGTAATTAGAGTTCTAAACCCCCCCCCCCCCTTGACATACCATTTCCTATAGTGACCATTGGATGCCCCCTAATTTTGGATGGATTAAATGTAACGCTGATGGATCTTATGATGATAATACTAAGGATAATGGTGCAGGCTATGTGATGAGAGACTTCTACAGTAGGGCTTCCTTTTGTGCTTCTATTGTATTTGATGTGGAATCTGCTGAAGAGGCTGAAGCTAGAGCTATCTGGGTTGTATTGAAGAAAGTTGTGGAATTAAAGCTTATGCATATCATTGTGGAAAGTGATGCTCAAGACCTGGTTTCCCAATTCTCTGCTGGAAGATTTGATGGAACTTCAAGAACTGATGCAATTTTTAAAGACATTCAACTTTTTGCTTCTTCTCTTATTGACTGTATTTTCTCTTTTCAACCAAGAACTTGTAATTTTGTTGCTCATGAACTAGCTAAATGGGCAAAAAACAACAAGTCGTCTATGTATTGGTCCGTCCAACCTGTTTGGCTTAGGAATTTTGTTGAGGAAGACCATTAGCCTTTTTGAAGGTTTTTGAAGAAGGTCTTTGCCTTAACACTCCATCCTCTTATCCGCAACATTGCTAGACAGTGCCAGTTAGAACTTCAGGCCTGGTACTTGGATGACGGGACCTTGATTGGCGACACGCTTATGGTGGCTAACGCCTTGGATATAATACAACAAGATGGCCCAGCTCTTGGTCTATATCTTAATGTGACTAAGACAGAGATTTATTGGTCTACAGTCGATGGCAGAGGCATGTTGCCAGGCATTTTTCCAGATGACATTAGCAGACCCTCGGACGGCGTAAATTGTTTAGGCGGACCAGTGAGTATGAATGACCAGTTATGTAGAGAGTTCGTGGTTAAAAGAGTTCAGAAAACTGCAACCTTAATGGATGCTATCAAGAAGCTTAAAGACCCATAATATGAGATCCTTCTTTTGCGCAATTGTACAGGGGTTTATAGGCTTTATTCTCTATGCGTACGGCCAAACCAACACATTTGAGTGAAGCTCAGCCTTTGTTTGATGAGTGTTTGATGACATACCTTCAGCACCTTGTCACGGGAGATGGCCCATGATTTGGTAAGCTTCAACAAAGGTTAGTTACTTTACCTATTCAGCATGGTGGTGCGGGTGTTTATACTATGCAATATGGGCTATGTTGCATCTAGATTGCAAACTATTTCGCAACAGAATAATATCTTGCATCACTCTGATGTGTCTGGTTTTAGTCCTAGTCTGGAGCATGCTATAAGTGCTTACAATCAAGTATGTGGTATTGCTGGATCACCACTTAGTATCCATCATACCGCCCCTCAATCTATGCGTTCTTTGGCGGTTAGATACTTTAGTGCTGTGTTGAAAGAGTTACCCCTTAACTTTAATTTGTATGCACATGATGATGATCTTTGGCAATGCAACAGGATTAAACATGCACAAGATTACTTGATGGTTGTTCCAGTTGATGGTCTTAATCATAAGATAGGTCCTAGAAAATTCAGCGCGGTTATGTGTTATAGACTGGGTATACCACTTTTTGAGGAGGGAAGTACTTGTCCTAGTTGTGGCAGAGACATGCATATTTTTGGTGATCATGCTTTACATTGTGTCAAGGAGGTTGGGCTTAAGCTTCGTCATGATCTTGTTCGTGATACGATTGCTGACATGTGTTACCGTGCAGGTGCTCCAGCCAGGAAGGAAGTCGACTTGGGTCTCCTCTCCAATAATGGCTTGGACTTAAGACCTGCGAACATTCTAGTTTATAACTGGATTGATGGGCGTAATGTGTGTATGGATGTGACAGGTGTCTCTCTCTTCACAAGTGATGGAGTACGTGCTTTTACCCCAGGGCAAGCTCTCGCCAATGCTATTGATCGTAAATGTGTTAAATATCTTGAGAAATGCACAGAGCATGTGCTTGGCTTTGGAGTCCTTGCCTTCACTACTTTAGGTGAGCTCGGCGATGACACTATCAAGTTCCTAAAGAGACTTCGTAATTATATGGCTAGTAATGATGCAAATGTCAAAGTTGGAGATTTTCTTTTCCACAGGTTAGGTGTTGTCATTCAAAAAGCGGTCGGGGCTCAGCTTGTTGCTAGACTCCCTTATAATTTCTTGCCACTTGATAATGTAGAGATGAGTATACTGTTTTGCTCATCATTAACATATAGAATATACCCGAGACAAGCTTAACACCTAGACACTGGTGGTAAATCCCATTTGGATTATTATTATTGTTCTTGAAACAAAAGCTAGCCACCCCTATCAATTCTAGATTACCAAACTGCTATTGCATTTTTTAGGCACCTAAGGCAAGAGGCGCCCTAGGCTCCGGTCTGGTCAGAGGAAATGGTATACTGGTATGGTGCTAGGCTGACTGAAGTGTTGACACTCCGGTCTGGTCGAAAGAAGTTGCATGGTGTTAGACTGACTGAAGTGTTGACACAGTTATGCATGGATCTTGGTGTAAAAATCTAGATACACAACATTTTCAGGCTTTATCCAATGCTGAAGAAAGTCGATGCACCACGAGTCTTGTCTGAAGCCATTGACAGACTTGAACTCCAGCTATTTCGAGTAATCCAGGAAAACGACCTTGCTACAGCTGGGACAGTGGGGGTTGGTCCAAATATAGGACATGACATGATGTGTCACAATCTTAACGGTGAAGAGGGGAATGACTCTAGCATTGAGATTGGTAATGGGGTGAATATGGAAATGATCAAAGGTCTAGATTTATTGTCCCAGATCTGGCCTATGTTAGTTGTCCCAGTTATAGAATTTTCCTCCCGGGGCCGCCTCTGTAAAAGGTGAAGAAGATCATGTAGGTCTGATTTTGTACAAGGTGCGAATTTCTAGGGATCAAATCCATCCTTAGAAATGATGAGTGAAATTGTGATACTGAATAAGAACAATTTCCTGAAAATGTTAATGAATTTCACTAGCATTTGATACATCAAAAATTTGTATCCCGTCACAAACCCATGAACATCATGATATCATTATTCCACCTTCACCAGCTTTCTATGATTTAGCAAAATGAACCCTTTTTAAGGGTCCGTTGGAAATAAAAACAAAAACTTTAATATTCACCTTTTCTTTACATCTTTTAATCGGATTTTCTTTTGGTTCACATGTCTTCTTTCCTCTCCCTACCTCCTCCTCTGTTGGATGATTGATCCTCTTTCATGATACTAATATCAAAACACCAACAATAATAACCAATAAAACGTCTTACCTTTTTCCATAGAACAATATATACGCTTCAGAGCGGAGGACTTCTGCTAGAGAAACCTCACGTACGTGAGAATCACTAGCATAATACCATGTAGAACACTCATTATCTTCCTCTTTCTTGCCTCTGCTTTTGTCACCTTTCACATATGCAACGTAATGGCCTCCCCTCATAGTTCCCGAGTGCTCCACAATTCCAAGCAGCGAATATTTGTACTCGCCTTTCTCAACAGACCTGCAAAGACAGTTTGTCAAATCAAAATCCAAACAAGAACTCATTAAAAAGATCACGTCCAACAAAAACCACAAATTCTAAAACCACTGCAAGAATTTTTGGACAAAAAGTTAATTATTGAAGTAACAAAACAGAATAGAAAGTTCAACAATAGTGAAGGAAAAAAAACATTCACGGTTTTGCTCAGAAATGATATCGTTATATAGTAATTGCGCACAATTCAAATTAACAATCCAACCATCTTCACAACACTATTGCATTCTCAAATAAGTAGCAGTATAACATTTGTCCGTGTCGGATGAACAAATCACTCTCGTGGCTACAGAAATATATGACTTCCGAGATAGAAAGAACTAAAGAAGGCACATGGTTCGATTGCTGATTCATGGAATGAAAATTAGAAAATTAACACTTCTAAACTGGAATTATTTCAATAGATATCAATCATAACAGCCAGTTCCTTTCTAACATTCGAGTGCCTAGCAAATTCAAAATAATGCAAGTGCCTTTCATAATGGTGGGACGAACCCCTATCGGAATAAATGTTCATGCTAAGACTCAACTATGGCTGATATGGACAATTTATGGTGGGAATTAGAGCACTTGACAACTGCGTGGCTTTGCACCTTCCACCTCAATTCACAGCTGCTCGGTGGTTGCTCATTAAAACCAAATGCTATTTCCTAATACCGTCATGGCACATTATTCCCCATTGGGTTTATGGAGGAGAGCTCAAGTGCCAGCCTTGATGTACACAGTCTAGGTTTTTCTTTTAGGTTGTTACCTATTTTGTGTTAGAGATTGGCAATGATGTTTTTTGGACAGTTGTAGATTAAAAATTGCAATTAGTTAAGCTCTGTCCCTACAATCTTAAAAAAAGCATCAAAAGGTCAGGAACATTATGAATAGGATTCATGGGTGTGGCTTGGTCTCGTATTTGTAACAAGCACCCTTGTTTTCTCAAGAGACATCCTTATGACCTATGTGATAGAGATATGAGTTCAAATGATTGTATCTCGTAGTTTCCGTTACTGCAGGTGAGCAATGAACATGTGTTTGGAATTAGTAGAATCATCGGAAGGTGCTTTAGTCATTCTAAATAAGACATGTGTTTGGAATTAGTAGAATCATCGACAGAGTTGCTGTGGATTTTGCCTAGAGCTTGCTTTATCTATTCCTCTTTGATTCTCTTTGCCATTACTTTATTTCTATCTTTTGGCTTGAGAGTCCATTAAGTATACTCTAGACTAGAAACGCTTCTCATTCTTGTAGGATACAGAAATATATAAAATGGTGGAACAGATTTGAAAAGCAAGAAAATTTATGAACAGTTGAATAAGATCAAAATGCACAGTTTATAAAACAGAAACTGAAAAAAAATGAATACAAACATGAAAAGGTTGGAGGTTTACCTGGGGTCCATATATGGTCGAAGATCAATTGTTTCTTCAAAATTAACATGGCCACTCAATTTACTTAAGCGGCCACGAGTATCTTGGCTGAACCTCTTCAAATGGATGGTGAGAATTGAAGGAGCACTATTAATTAGAATCCTTTTAGTCGCATCCCTCTTTACTTTCAGACTTTTAGAGTCCACTTCCTCGCCTTCACCGGATTCCTGCGCTGCAGCTGAACAATCCGAATCCATATTTTCTGCTCGATGAATACAACTTACAGTGGTACCTGACCCATTTGCATTACATGAATAATCGACTTGACAGTTAGACGTGCCAACTACAAGATCAGCATTACTTTCATGATCCTCAGTAATACTCTTACGTTTGGAATAGTTTGTTGAACCATCAGATCTCACCGACTGGGAGACTGGGGTCTGATTAGTTGATGTGGAATGAATATCACTATCCTGCTCCCCCCCCGTCTAAACTTTCATCTATATCCAATAAAGAACTTTGACCTTCATTGATCTGACAATTCAGACCAATAGTTGGCTGGCATTCCTTACTTTCTTCCGGTACTTGACCTTGCATAATCTTAGAACAATTCCCACAGAGCCAACCATGTTCACTGGAAAGAAGAAGTTCAGCTTTTGTAAAATGTGCTAAACAAGTATCTATGGACACTGGTGTGCCCTTATAGTCAATTTCATCAGCATCAGATTCTGTACTGTTTCCCGCAAAAAACCTAGATTCTAACGCATCATTTTCTGGGAAGCTTTTTTCACCAAACCAAGACCCAGAGTTGGGAACAGAATCCAACTCCGGTTCATTAAACAAATCTCCTAAGCCATCAAACCCTGTATCTTGTCCACAGCCCGCAATAGACAATGATGTCTCAGCTTCCTTGGTCAATATATCCTCAGTATTTGAAATGTCCTCCTTATGTGGAAGCAAAATAGCTTCAGATTCTGGAGCCTGTGAAGGGAGTTCATCCTTACAAGAGTTTACCTGAGAAGAATCCAAATCAGGTGTGGATTCCTTATTTGCGGAGACAACCTGTCTTTGTGAGTCCGAGTTATTCTGTATCGTATCGGTTTGATCAGCTAGTTTCTCGTCAGAAGCTTGCATAACTGGATCATCATTATTTTGAGAGAGCGAAACACAGTTATCTAATGCTACATCTGGTCCAAGATAATCCAACCATGAAATACAATCAAGTGCTTCTTCCTTGAGAGGCAAAAAGACTGGTCCTGATGAAGACTCCTTGTTTCCCGATATGCCTGAAGAGGTGTTGGCTAATACAAGAACGCCGTCGGTTTTTTCTTTTACCTGGATCTTTCCACCTTTTCTTACTTCCCTTCTTGGAGGCAACTTCTTTTTCTTAGGTCGACTGAGTACTGATGGTTTCCTTGACAAATGTTTCTTTGTTGGTACTTCTAGTGATAGGTCTAAGAAAGGCTCATACACATTAGATGAGTGACCACATTCTACACAAGATACAGTACTAGATAGTTGGCCTCCAAAGATCATTTCCACCAAGACGGGAGACGAATTTGAACTGGTCACATCTTTCTCAGTGCTATGTGATTTTCTCACAGCCAACTCTTCTGTACACAGCCCGTCAAGTAAGCATCGAAGTAACTCATGGCTGTCCTGTTGCTGATATCCACTAAATTGGGGGGCCTTAGCACAAATGCATCCAAATAGGTTTTTAGGACTTATCCCATTTCTTGAGTCTGATATGAGGCTTGTTTCAATGAAAAGTTTCTTCAGTGCTATAGTAAGAGGTCCAGCAAACCGATTCAGTTTGAGCAAGTGATCGCGCAATGGGTCCATGGATAGAAGGTTTTGCATAACGGAATTAAAGAAGCATGTGTTTCCAAGATTGAGCAAGCCTCGCACTATGTACCGACCACTTCCGTCCAGAACCAAAGATTCAGCATTTTCAATTTTCATCACGTCTCCAACATCTTCGGGGTCCATCGAAGATCCTCTCGATGACTTTCCCTTAATTGCTTTTACAATGTCACCTAGATGGTCTTTCTGCTCACCATTATCATCTGATTTTTCAAAAGGGATTAACGCATTGCACTGAAAGCAATATCGTAGTTTGGGGTTGTTAAATTGAATGATGCAAGGGTGACGGCTGGTCTTGTAATGTTGGAAGGCATGTGTTTGTGGAATATTTGGATATCCAACACCACCACAAGAAAAACGCCCACACTCTAAGCACACCCAAACAGATTTTATTTCTGTTTTCTTTTGCACAGAGCCTGCTCCGTTCTTCTTCCCGTGCTTGCTCCTTCCTTTGCCTCCCCTCCTCTCACTAGCATGTTCCCTACAATCCTTGCACTTAACAGATTCTGATGAACTAATTTTCGAAGAGATTTTATCAAAATGCACACCCTCGAAAATATGGCTACACAGCTTTTTCTCCACTACCAGCAAAGAGTCATTATTCTCAGGAGGTGAATTTAATTTTGCCAAAGATGTTCTAGAGGAATCAGAAGAAACCCTCTCCTTTTGTATGTTTTTTGTCTTCCTTTTTATCTTCTTCCCCATTAAATAATTTGACTGCAAACACCAGGACAACATTACTACTTTAAGAAGTACCAGAAAACAATCAAAGCATTCAAAGTAAAGTAACCACCCATCATCAAAGAATAGGAAAACAACCTAAACACAAAAAGTTATCAAAATGAGTGGGTTGCAACTTTTAGAAGGAGCTTATTAGTTCCAATCTCTTACATCCCCTATCTATTCATCTTTACTCAGAGATCCATTGGTTCAAGTTCAGTTATCAGGTAACAACTCTAACGACAACTTGAAATCCCATTATAATTCAACTCACCGCACTACCTCCGAACTAATGTGCTGATAAGCAGGTGAGCTAATAGACTGCCCATCAAACAATGTACATAAATATTTCTAACACTAACATAAAATAAAATAAAAAAATATCTACAACAATATCTGAAACTTTAGCAAATTAAACAAAAACAATCCTAGTTAAACTAATGGGTTTCTACTTAATTAATCTTCGAAAGTATTTATACGTAGATAGAGACACAGATGTCTACCTTAAGGATGGATATGGATTTAGAGACGATAGAAAGAAACAGAAAATAAAAAAGTAAAATAAAGAAACTGCGCATTTTACCAGTACATAGTGTTAGTCTAGATAAAAGAAAAAGAACAACAGATATGTCTATTGTACTTAATAATCTGAAGCACGAAACTCCAAACCCTAGATAATCAACATATAAGGGGAAATGGAAGAAGAGAGATAATGAATTCAATCACAGAGATATAACGAGAGATAGAGTTAGAGAGATCGTACCTTGCTTTTAGGGTTAGCGAGGAGGTGGATGAGGTTAGGAGGGGAGCAGAGTGTTGAAGTTGCTATTGAAGAAACGGGAAAGGGGGGAAAAAGTGGTAGTGTATGCCTTCAGGTGGGACAATATCGGGAGATATTGTACACTTTTGTTACAGGGAGGGGGTTTTAGATCAAGGGAGTGGAAAATCGTATTCAACTCGCCGATTTATGAATGAGTTAGAATGCAGTATTTTATAGACCAAAACACCCTTTAACACCGACTCATATTAACCCATACGACTTATGTTACAGGGAGGAGTTCATACCTAGAGAGTGGAAGAACAGAGTTAACAAAGAACCCTTAATATACTCACATATCCAATTCAAACCTAACAAAATGGATTGAAACAATTTGTCAATCTCTATCGTACATGAGTTTATTAGAAATGGAGAATTTCCCTTTTCCATAAGCATGATTCTATCTTGCTTTTATGTAGTACAAAACATAATGAATATACAAATCAGTATGTGGGAATTAAGTGTTTGACCCCCTCACTCTCTCTTACTCAAATGTCTTTTGACTTAAAGCTCAATTTTAAAAAAATTAACCCATTTTATTGAAATGACCCTCGAAAAAGAAGGAGGGTCATTTGGATAATGATGTTTCATGATGTTATCAAATGATACACTATATCCTTTAAGGATATAATCGTCATGCCAACTTAAATATAACATGTCTCACGAATCACACGTAAGAATTCGATAAATTTTATATATTTGGAAAGTTTTTTGAAAGATCTACATAATGAGCGTAAATACAACTATCAAATTTTCATTTCATATAATTTTTTTTATTCTTTAAGTAATTTTTTAAATTTTCTTCATATTTTATAGTGTGCAGAAAATATGCACACTGATTTTTGTAAACAATTTTTTAAATTTTCTTCATATTTTATAGTGTGCAGACAATATGCACACTGATTTTTGTAAACAATTTTTTAAATTTTCTTCATATTTTATAGTGTGCAGACAATATGCTGATAGGAAACGTCCTCAATGCCTAGGACTAATCCTACGGTAAGATTGGGCTGTCCAAAGTTTGGGTCATAACCTTTAAGATCAAGTTAGGAAAGTTGTCTTTCCCCTGTGTCAGTAAGTTAAATTCTGCAATTTCCTTTCTTAAGTTTGCGTCTATTTTTAGTACCATGAGTCCGTATAAATATCTCGGGGGTCCGTTGATCTAAAGACATAGAAGAATTTTGATATAGTTTATCCTATAAACTTATTTTTTACGACTTGCTTTCTTTTATCTCTTGATAAGAATCTTCCAGGTTCTTATCAATTGGTATCGTATCTGGTTCGTCCAGTTTATGATCAAATACCATTACACACGAAAACAAAAGAAGGAGATGGAGAAACAACTCAAGGATTTAGAAGAGAAATTGAACGCTTTGGAGGTTCAAGTTTCTGAATCAAAAAAGGAATATCGGCCAACTGTTAGGCTTGTGCTGCAACAGTTTGATGGACAAGATCCAGAAACTTGGTTGAATAAGGCTGAAACCTATTTTGAGTATTATAAAATACGTGATGAAGAAAAGGTAACGTTGGCAAGCTTCCATCTTGACGGAAGAGCAGCACAGTGGTACCAATGGGTACAAGATTACATGGTGGATATGTCGTGGAAACAATTTCATGCAGGATTGTTAAAAAGATTTGGGAGTACCGGCCTAGAAGATTATGCAGCTAAACTATCAAAACTTAGGCAAAGAAGTTGCGGTAACTTTGAAGATTTTCGTGAGGAGTTTGAACGATTATCTAATCAGGTAAAGGGATTGCCTGAAAGTTATCTTATAAGCTGTTTTATTAGTGGGCTTAAGGAAGAAGTTGGTCTGGAAACACTTTCATTCAAGCCAACTACATTACTACAAGCTATTAACACTGCACGATTACAAGATGCAAAAGTTTCCTTGAAACGTCAAATTGCTAGAAATAGTAATCGACCAATGGTACCAGCTAATGTTAATACTCAAACAAAGGTATCACCAAGTTTCCATCCTTCTAAAAGATTGTCTCAAGATGAAACAGATGAAAAGAGAAAACTACAATTATGTTATTACTGCAATGAGAAGTAGTTTATAGGACATAGATGCAAACCTAAAACTAGTTTTCTAATTGAGGGAGAAGAAGAACAAGGCGAAGATGGCGTCGATCCAACATCCAGTGGAGAAGAAGAAGAGCAATTCCGAGAAGAAGAGATTGGCGAGATATCTGTTCATGCATTAGTAGGGTCTCGAACACCTCAAACTATGAGAGTAACGGGAGCTATAAAGAAAGAAAAGGTAACAATTTTGATTGATTCTGGCAGCACCCATAACTTTATTGATCCCATAATTTCAAAGAAATTAGGAATGGAAATATTAAGTGATGAGAGCTTTGAAGTGATGGTTGCAAATGGAACGCGAGTACCATGCTTAGGCAGATGTCCAAGTTTGGGATTCGAATTACAGAATTACAAATTTGTGAGTGATTTTCATGTACTATCGTTGGGAGGATGTGATGTTGTTTTGGGTGCACAATGGTTGGAAACTTTGGGTCCAATTAGTTGGGACTTTAAGAAGCTCACAATGGAATTTACTGTGGATGATAGAGTCATTCGATTAATAGGTAAGATAAATCATAAACCACGGATAGCTACAAGTCATGCAATGCAGCGCCTGGTAAGAAGTGGAGCTCCTAGCTATATCTGTTACATACGACAAGCGCAACAACCACAAACCAAAGGGTCTGAAATTCCACCTGATATTTGCAAAATTATAGAGGACTTCAAGGAAGTATCTTCAACCCCAACTGTTTTACCACCTTCAAGAACGCATGATCATAAAATTCCATTACTGCCAAATAGAACACCAGTCAATGTGCGACCATACAGGTATGCTCACTATCATAAAAATGAAATTGAAAATTGTGTCAAGAAATTATTGGATACTGGGTTAATACGCCCAAGTACCAGTCCTTTCTCTTCACCTGTATTGTTGGTGAAAAAGAAAGATGGATCATGGCGGATGTGTATAGACTATAGAGCATTAAATCGTGTTACTGTGAAGGATAAATTTCCTATACCGGTAATTGATGAGTTGCTAGATGAACTACATGGAGCTTGTTTCTTCTCGAAGTTGGATTTACGTGCATGTTATCACCAAATTCGAATGCATGAAGATGACATACCCAAGACGGCATTCAGAACCCATGATGGTCACTATGAGTTCCTAGTGATGCCGTTCGGACTTACGAATGATCCTTCTACATTCCAACATTTGATGAATGACATATTTCGAAACCAGCTCCGTAAGTATGTTTTGGTATTCTTTGATGATATATTAATTTATAGCAGGACATGGGATGATCACTTGTTACACATACGAGTTGTTTTTGAGATATTACAATCCCAAAAGATGGTGGTGAAATTGAGCAAATGTTCTTTTGGAAAAGAAGAAGTTGAATATCTTGGGCATGTAATAAACCGCGAAGGAGTAGCTGCCGATCCATCGAAGATACAATGCATGAAAGAATGGTCAACACCTACTACCTTCAAAGAACTAAGAGGTTTTCTGGGTTTGACAGGATATTATAGAAAATTTATAAGAGATTACGGAAAAATTGCTTCGCCACTAACAAAATTACTTAAAAAAGATGGTTTTAAGTGGTCCAATGAAGCCAATGAAGCATTTATCTCCCTCAAGGAAGCCATGACTTCAACTCCTGTATTAGCACTGCCTAATTTCTCCAAAACTTTTGTAATTGAAAGTGATGCTAGTGGAAGAGGTATTGGAGCTGTTTTAATGCAAGAAAAGCGTCCAATTGCGTTCATTAGTAAGGCACTTGGTCCTAAACACTTGGGTCTGTCAACGTATGAAAAGGAACTACTTGCAATCATTCATGCAGTTACCAAATGGAGGCCATATTTGGTTGGACGTAGGTTTTTGGTACGAACAGATCAGCAAAGTTTGAGATATTTCTTGGAAGCCAAGGCCACTACACCTTCTCAGAAAAAGTGGCTAACCAAATTGCTAGGATATGACTATGAAATTATTTACAAAAACGGAATCAAAAATCAAGTCGTTGATGCATTATCTCGAATGTATGATGATACGGGCACATTACAAGCTATATCTTATGTACATTGTTCATGGATGGATGAACTCAAACGGGATCTTAAGATTGATCCTTTGGTAATTGAGAAGATACAAAAGTTGGATCAAAGTAGTTTCAGTACCAAGAATTTTTCTGAAGATAATGGCTTACTGAAATATCGTCAGAACCAATTAGTTGTCAGTCCATCGTCCAAATAGAAGGATATTCTTATGAAAGAATTTCATTCATCACCAGCTGCTGGTCATTCAAGTTACTTAAAGACTATTCAGAGATTAAATAGATTGTTTTATTGGCCTGGAATGAGACAAGATGTGAAGGATTTTATTGCTGGGTGTGATATATGTCAGAGGAATAAGTATAGCACACTATCATCGTCTGGATTGTTAGAACCCCTTCAAACACCCACTACAGTTTGGTCTGACATATCCATGGACTTCATTGACGGGTTGCCAAATTCTCATGGTAAGACTATCATATTAGTGGTGGTTGACAGATTCACCAAATATGCTCACTTCATAGCCTTAAAGCATCCTTACACAGCTGCTACTGTTGCTCAACAATTTATGGATTTTGTGGTTAAGCTCCATGGTTTTCCAAAAACCATTGTATCGGATAGAGATGATGTTTTCACAAGTCGATTTTGGCAAGAGTTGTTCAAATTGCAAGGCACTCAACTCAAACTCAGTTCTTCGTATCATCCTCAAACCGATGGGCAAACTGAAGTGGTTAATCGGTGTTTAGAGGCATATTTGAGATGTTTCATTAATGATAAACCAAAGACGTGGACTTTATGGTTATCATGAGAAGAATATTGGTATAACACGACTTATCATACTTCGACAAAAGTTACACCATTTGAAGCACTCTATGGGATACCACCTCCTGCTCTTAACAACTATGTTCCTGGAGAAGCAAGCAGCACCAATTTGGATGAAGCTCTTATACAACGAAATCAAATATTAGCTTATTTGAAGGAGAATTTGCAGGTAGCAAGAGAACGAATGAAACAATATGCTGACAGAAAGCGCATTGAAATCGAGTTTCAAGAAGGAGAATTTGTGTATTTAAAACTTCAACCATATCGTCAATCTTCGACTGTCCGCAGGCCTTCTCAAAAGCTGTCATCACGTTTCTTTGGTCCATACAAGATTCTTGAGCGCATTGGCAAAGTGGCTTATAGGTTGGAACTACCGGTAGGATCGAAAATACATCCTTTTTTTCATGTATCAAACTTAAAGAAGGATGTATTACTGAACTATGAAGTGTCCAAGGAGCTTCCTGTTGAAGTTGATAAAGAACCATTATCATCTCTGTTAATGTTATCCATAATTCTTGAGGACAAGAATGCTCTTAAGGGGGTAGGATTGATAGGAAACGTCCTCAATGCCTAGGACTAATCCTACGGTAAGGTTGGGCTGTCCAAAGTTTTGGTCATAACCTTTAAGATCAAGTTAGGAAAGTGGTCTTTCCCCTGTGTCAGTAAGTTAAATTCTGCAATTTCCTTTCTTAAGTTGCGTCTATTTTTAGTACCATGAGTCTGTATAAATATCTGGGGTCTGTTGATCTAAAGACATAGAAGAATTTTGATATAGTTTATCCTATAAACTTATTTTTTTACGACTTGCTTCTGCCTATCTCTTGATAAGAATCTTCCAGGTTCTTATCATATGCACACTAATTTTATGTGCATACAATATGCACACCGGTTATAATATTTGAGGGCCACTGGAATAATTTGCAAATTTTATTAAATAACCCCCAGGGATAAAAGAATAAGACCCATAATTTCTAGGGTCATAAGAATAAATTTCCCAATCAGTATCGTATGGGCTCGGTTCGTTCGAACCATAGGTAGTGAAATGAAGCATTCATTTCCACATTTCGAACATGAATACTGTAGTTTCTCTACTGGGGAAGTGGCGGTGAAATCCAACAATTCACTTCCACCCAAGTTACGGTGAAATATGACATTTTCCTTCCATTCAAGTGATGGTGAAATACGATTATTCTCTTTCAGTTTTGATTGATTAGTCTTACTAATCTTGCACAAAATTTGAATGTGTTAGGATGATCTGTTTGCAACTCTCTCTCGGAAAGAACTAACTCGTCCTTTTGCCGGCCTTTGAAGCCGATTGCATTTCCAAGATGAAAATGATGGTACACAGATTAGCAGGTATAACCGGGAACCAAAGAGCAATCATAATTTAATGATTACCTTCGTTAATACTACTGCTAGATGCAATTCTCACATCTGAGTTGATTTAAACAATAAGTTCTTGTTCTGGCATAACAACGATTGCCACCATTGTGATACATCATACAACATTTTACTGCCATACTTCCACCCGTACGCAAGTGGTAGTGAAACCTTGCATTTCTCTATCACTTACATGGAAGAGAAATTTGATATTCACACTCTGTTATGTGAACGTGGGTGATTCATTTCTCTTGTACTGGTATGAACGAACCAAGGTTTTAAGGATTGATTTTTTTTCTTTAAAAAGATACATAGAAAAAAAGAGATAATCATGATTTAATCACTTGAGTACATAGAATTTTCATTTCTGGTATATCTGGTACATTTAAAGTCAGATATTACCAAAATGTTTCATTTGATTTTTCTTTGCAAACTGTTCCCAACCTTCGTAATCAGAGGAATTCGGTTGATACTCACATGAAAATCACTATCGCTGAACCTTTTTGAAGATACAATATTGTCGATGTTCAAAGTATTGATAGTTTGCATTAGATGAGTCATAGATGAAGTTGGGTTTCTAGGGTTTGTAATTGTTCTTCACGTTTAGCAGGAAGAACAGAAGAAGAAGTGTTAACAAGAAGAACAAGTAAAATAAGGAAGGATATTGACTGTTCTTTCTTTTCTTTAGAAACCGAATTTGTGTGAGGATATTTTTGTCCGACTCATACAAAAGTATTAACTAGGTCGTTTTAGGTGGGTCGAGTACGAATTTCCCACTCCCTTGATCTAAAAACCCCCTCCCTATAACAAAAGTGATATTGTATTGCAGACTGGTTACAATTGTCTTTACAAGTGGGTAGCACGTGCACTGCACGCGATTTATTTATTTTTGTGTCTAAAGTACTAGGATATGGCCCGTGCTGTGGTTAGTTTGTTGTCGGAAATGGAGATAGTAGGGTCTTTATTTGTTGTCTGAAATAAAGACACCTAAAAATTTGCACCTCTAGTCATTTAACCAAACTCAAAACTGAACATATTTTAGACAAAAATTTGTGCCCCGAGAAAATCCAAGTACCAATAAATAAATCTCATTTTGAATAAGAGGTAGTGACTCTCCTATTTAACCAATTAATTTCCAGTAATGTGCAGACAATAAGTTACTTTATAAAGTTTTGTTAATCAATAATTTATTTTATAAGATTGTGCTTCCGTAGATTTTTTAATTCCATAATAAGTTGTAATATGAGTTGAGATTTAAGAAATTAGTACAATGCAAATATATCTATGAAGATCTCTCAAACAAAACTCGTTTTTCGTGTAATAACTTTTAACTAGAGACGCTTCAATCTCTCTCTCTTGAATATGTACGAAACCTAAATAAAGCAATTTTGTGTTCTTCATGTTTGCAATCAAGCTTCCATCAATCTCTACCATCTCATCCTAGTTATTGTTAAAAAAATTAATCTCCATCTACAGTTTTGTTTTAAGTCACTTTACTGCTATCTATGCAATCAGTTATATCAACATTCAGAATTCAATTATAACCAAAGGTACCCATAAACTTCGAATTCAAGTTCAAACAGACACCAAGAGTACTAGATACATAAACTTTTCAACCATTCTGGGAGCCCTTGCTAACAGGCACAAGAACTACCAAACTAAGACACTTACTGGGAGTCATTACTCTCAATATTATATTCCCAAAAGTAAGAACATCAGAAACTTTCCATATCCACCTATTGCTAATAGATTCTATCAATAACAAAATCTGGCAAATCATACTTACTTCACCGGCCGCAACAAACTTTACAAAGACGGGATTAACATCAACACTACAAAGATAAAGAAGACTAGAAGAAAATATCAACATGATTTGTTTATAAATAACTTGTTAATCTTTTTCAATCTTTTTCAAAGCCTTTAACCTTAGTACCTCTTGTTTATATCCAAGAAGCGGATTTTTCTAATCCTCCTCATTATAGCTTTCCCAGTCTTCTTCTTCATATCCATTATTGTAGTCACTTCCAGATGGTACAGGAGATCCATACTCAAAATCGCTTGATTCTTCAGTACTGCCTTCACTCTTTCCAATCTCTTCATCTGTCTCATCTTCCAATAACTCATTTTCTTCCTCCTCAGTTGTTTCCCCTTCATGCATGGTCCTGACATAAAGCTTCTTCTCATAATACTTTCCTAACCTCTTTTTCTCTTCATTAGCATGTGAATATGTCTCACTTGTTTCAACCTCCTCGACATAGTACTCATAACCCCTTTCTGAATTTTCTGACTCACTTTCACTCGCACTTCCATACATCCTCCACTGCTTACGATCATGTCTCTCCTCCCACTTTCGTGCAATCCTAGCTAATCTCTTCTCCTCCCAAGCAGCAAACTCAGCAGCAGTTTCCTCTAGACTTTTCTTGTACTCGGCTTCTTTGTGTCGCATATCCATCTCAATTTGTATTTCATTATTCAATTTCTCAAGCTCTTGATCATTCAATGAAAATGAGATATTTTTTCCTTGATTATAATTCTCAGATGGGGGTGGTGATTCTGGTGCCTTTCCATTATTTGCCATTTTCTGAATTTTTCTATCTAATTTTCTCTCCTTCCTTTTCTGGCTCAATTTTCTTGTTTATTGATATTCCTCCTTTAAATCCTTTTTTTTTATAAAGCCTTAATCAATACCATTAATAGTCATTTATGGTGTTTGGTTAAGGGCCATGTCTCTAGACCATGCACGCCTATTCATCACTCTACCCGTGGCGTTCAAAGTCATCATGACGCTTTGGAAATTACCATATATAATCAATTCCCTCTAAGCCTTTCCAACAAATACAATTATGTTCTATCTAACTTAACGCTTCAATTCTTCCCCTCTCAATTTTTTTATCAACCCTAAGCATGCTAGACTCATCACTATGAGGGGAATTGGTAAGCCACCGAAGTTGGATATGATCCCTTGGATACTAATTATTATATTTGATTTTATGAAGATCCGGAAAAGGCAGCACCTGTTGAGAGGCACCATTGGCATTTGGAGTACATTAAGTAGTTACTTGAATAAATTCTTCCATCTCTGGTATCATATCAACATTTTAACTTGGGGAAATTTCACTATCATCCCTAGAAGGATGAATCACTTTCCTTCATATAATCCTACCCACATTTCTCATAATTTTCTTCAAATTCAGCCTCTCTTATTTAATAGTTTATTTCATGCCAGTACTCAACTTACCTATTATACCATTATCACATTTGGACCTATCCAACCTCCTTTTAAACTGAGAAGTTGAAAAAACAACAACATTTATATTTCACCTATCTCTCTTCCTGTGGTATTATCGTACGTCTATTACGTTATGCATCTCACTAAAGCCTTTCCCATTAATAGAGGTGTCCTACTCTATCACCAATATTACATGCACGTGTGTAAAGATAATTTCTATTGCTATGAGATCACGGACCATGCAGAAAAACTTGATACCATAAAAAACAATCACCGAGACTAATCTCCATAAAGACAAAGCCTTTCTGAATCTTTCACACTTTCTATCATATTTTTCCAGCAGAAACTATGTTCAACCCTCTAGCCTTTCCTTATTTAAGGTTAAGTCTCCAATACTTTTCAAGTTCTCCTTGTTTCTGAAGATTCATGTGTCATGTCACTATTCTATTTTAGACTTTATCATCTCTTGGCATTGTCATCTCCATATATGCATATATATATATATATATATATATATTTCTAGTATCCAATCCCTTTACTACATATACTAACACTCACATTATTCTGCATTTCTGAAGCTTTATTTATATGGAGGTATAGTAGGGTAAAAACTGATTCTGCTGAAAATAGTATATTGGGTGTGTCAATGAGAAAAGAATTCAAACCCTAAACAAATGTACCGCACATGAGTACTTTAGATCTGAGAGATCAATCTGTAAGACTCTGGCCTAAACCAAGAAATGGACGTTCCAGATTCAATTCAGTCACAAAGAAAGGATCAGGGTTGATCTTATGGAGGAAAGCAGAGAAGGTGTTGAGATCAGAGTGATAATCTCTGTAACGTATAGTTGTTTATGACTTGAATTAGAATGTAAAACCTGCTTGCAGAGTGTAAGCTGTAAGTTCTGGATGGTTTCTGAATACTTGAGTAGATAACCTTGTTGTTGTCGAAATAGATTGAAAGTCTATTTATACAAGTCATAGTCTAACACACTGATCTCATAAGAAGTTGGAGTAGTTGAATGATGAAAACCACGTCCTTACTATGAAGGGAAGACTGGTTGGTTTTATACCCACTACTTCTCTATTGTCATCAACTGCTCACCCTTCCTGACACTTTCTCATAATGGGCGTGTTGCATGTTGTAAACCTCCAGACCAATACCATGTTAAGTATCCCCCAGTCTGTGACATGTTTGATGTCTCGAGCATTTTTGTAGAAAATATGGAGCAAGTTGCATGAAGAGTAGAACAAATCCTTCATGGTAGTTGCTGAGTGGGTCTTGCTCGAAAGACCTAATAATTTCGACCAATCAAGTACAAGCTAGGCGGTAGGTGGTCATATGTGATAAGTCAATTCGTGCAAATCAGACTTGGCGTGAGTTGGTACTCAAAAATAGCAAATGGTGCTTTTAGGTTAAATAATTAAATTATTCGTGAAATCAATATTTATGAAATATAATTTATATTCGATGCATGTAAAGCATCGTTGTTAAGTAAGCAGCTCAAATTAAATCGATACATATGAGGTGACGCTGTTAGGAGTGCAACCATCCTTCTTTGGTCGAACGATTGGCAGCCGAGTAAGTCGACTAAAGATGGCATGAACAACTCATAAAGAAGAGGAGCAGCTGACAACAATCATGGCATCCCATTGGTCGCCTAAGATTGGATTTAGCCGATCATTTTATCTAGCTAAGTTGGATGGTTGAGATGATTTGCTGCAGTTGTTGTTTATCGTTAACTTATTTAAAACTCTTATGAATGGCGTGACTAACCTAATTTGAGCAGCTGCCAGAAGCCATCTGGGTAGGTTGAGGACAAGTTAATTAGTCCTCATAAGATAGGGGAGGCCGGTGATCACGACGACACCTTATTGGTTCCCCAAAATCAGATCTAGGCCAGTCAATTTGGCTGGCCAAGTTGGACGACCGAGATCATTTTGCGACAGCCAACTACTGCCGCTAGTCGAATTCAATCCGTGTGTCCAACCTTCTTTGGGTGATCGGTTTGAGGCATTAAAGCAACATGATTGGTCGAGACCAAAGGTTTATCGCCGGTGAGCATATCGGCACCTCATTGGTCGCCTAAAATAAAATCTAATCCATCCAATTAGGCTGGCTAAGTTGGACGGCCACGATGAATTTAAGACCTCCATGGGCGGTCTTAACCTCGTTAAAGGCATTTTTTGAACCGCGCGACTAGCCTACTTTGGCTAGCGATCATGGATACTGCCTACAAGCTAGGAGAGTTCCGATTGGCTGAAATAGAAGTGGGCCTGCCGGTGAGTACCATGGGACTTGCTTGGTCATGTTTGCAAGACCTAGGGTTAGCTTACGGAGCTTGCCAAGTCATGTGGTTGTGATCAACTTGCGACTGTCTTGGACGGCCAAGATCTATTTTCTTGATGTTTTAAACACGTCGACCATCCTACTTCCACCTTTAATTAAAAGTTATGGTTACAGCTTTGGAGCGATTTGATTGGTCAATGGGAAAGAGGGAACCGCTAACAGCAACATGGGGCATGGCTGGTCAGTAAGGAGAGGTGACAGCTAGGGAAAACCGACCGGCCAAGTTGCACGGTCACGCCTCCCTTGCTACTTTCCTATTTTGTCACAGTTTCTCTTTCTTCCTTATTTTCTAACTTTTGGTAGGATTCTACTTCTACTAGCTATATGATAGCCTAGTTTCCTAGATTTCCTAGGTTTGGTCTCGACCAATAGGGATCGAGATATCATGCAGGCTCTGTTTTGGGGCAAAAACCTAGTTTTTGTAAATCAACAAAATTAGGTCAAAAAATTGAATTTGTGAGTTAGCACAAAATAAATCAAGTTTGGTGAATTTTGCACGTTGGTACGAAATAACTAATTTTATCTTGGAGATCAGCGCAGCCCATGCGCCTCTGATTGAGTACCCTTCAAGCACATCTTAATCCTGACACTTCGGGAAACATGCTACTAAGCTGAGAGTGAACATTAATTATTATATCATGTCAATATTAAGAGTTCAACTGGGAACATAACATGGGATAAATACTCAGCAAGCCCTGCATTAGTGAATAATGTAGAAGGGTTCATATGTAAGCAGAGAGGTATAGACGCTCATCATCTTCTTGACAACTCCACTTCTTTGCAGAAAGCAGGCATACAAATATGGACTTTTACGGTTTTAGCCCTGAATTAAAAACCACCATCAACATTAAGTCCCCTGCTTAGCACATAATAGTGACATTGTTGAGGGGTAAGCACTAGATGGTGACGGTCGGGAATAAAATTGAAATAGGAAGATGTTACCAAGAAGAGAGCAGCAGGCACAGGCCCTGAGCAGGACATGACCAATGAAGCGCCAATGTAAGTAGCAATCATCCTTCCAGCATGTTGATGCCGAGAACACTAAAATAGTGATTTTAAGCAATGGAGCCTCGAGTACAAAGACAAGTTTTAAGACGGTAGAGCCGTCAGTACTATGATGAATTCTGAGGCAGCGGAGCCTGTCTCAACATTAAGATGAAGATGTGCTGAGGTAGTAAAGTCTGAAAACACAGTGGTGAGTGTTGAGGAAATAATACATCTCAACACTAGGATGAAGATGTGTTGGGGCATTGAATCCTGACAAATTTTTTTTTTTGTTAAGTCCAAAGTTTATTATAACAAAAAAACGTAATTACAAGAATTACAAATTTGAAGCACAAAGTTCCGTACCCCCATAAACCAAAGGCGTTCAAATAACTTCTAAGAAATAAATAAAGTAATAACCTCAAACAAGAAAATTTAAAGAAGCTACCTATATTTATAGCCAACCCCTTTCAATTTACTTTTATTGCTAACAACTCTATACAATTTGCTCTTGGAAAACTTTCAGCCATAATATCCGTATCAAAAGCATAATTACCCAAGATATCTTCATCTTCATCCACATAAAACTCTCCATCTTCATCTTCAGTAACAAAGTTACCAGGAACAAGCTTGATAGGAGAAAGCTTACTAGGGGATTTTTTCTTTGGATTCTATCTTTCCATTTGCTCCTTCTTTTCTTTGAAATAATCTTGTCTAAAATATGGACTTCTAATGAACTTAACACGCACTTCATCAAGATGAATAGTGCTTGCCACCTCTAATTCTTCCTTAGACAAAATATTATTCATATCAAAAACAGTATCAACCAACCCGGCTTGAATTTCCATGTTAGTATCACGGCTTGGAAATTCCTCATTAGACTTGCTGGGAGAAGATTCCAAACTTGAATCAGATTGCAAAGAACGCTTTTCCATGAATTTAGCAGCCTATTTAGAAACTTTCCTAGCTTTTTTCCTTGCTAAAATGTTTGCATCAACTTCACCCCAATCTTTAGAGCCCATACTAACATCTGAGTCACTAGAATCCAAAACTTCCTCCTCCTCCTCCTCAATAATAATATTATCAAGGCCTAACTCAGATAATAGAACGTCATATTGGTTATTAACCACTACCTCTATTCTTAAAAGATCATCCACAAAAGGAGCATATTCTTCCGCAAAAGGAGTAAAGAGAAAGAAGTACCTTTACTAGGGGATTTCTTACCCTTCACTTGAGTCCAATCTTCTTTAGAGTTACCAACAACAAGTTCTGAATCCTTAACAGTATTGTCACCCTCAAGAGAGTTTAGGTTTGAAACGACCTTTGGATTATTCACGGAATTGATTTCCTTCTCTGTACCAGACTTGGTCACGGACTGAACCTCTTCCTGTTTCCCGTTTCCAGCAGATTTCTCCAGAGTTACCTGATTTGCATGGAGAATGGTCCATTGCAACCTCTTTACATGTGTTTAAAACATGTACATCATCTTGAAAATCTCCCTTAGACCTCCCCAGATCCTCTTCTAACTACTTAGTAGTATCATCGTTGCTGACACCTTCAGCAACAACATCCTTGTTTGTTTCAGTTTCGATATTCTCTTACTTATCAGTTTCCGAATTCTTAACCTCCTAGACTTTCTTTTTTCTTTTGCCAACTCTGAGAAGTATTTGTTGCAGGTTTGTTAATTGCCTACTTCTTGCAATCCTTATCTTCATGTCCTATAATGTTACAGTGTAAGCAAAATTTGAGACTCTTTGGAATCTCAATGTACTGCCAGAACTTTTTACCACCAATATTTAATCTAATCCTTTAAGGAACATGTTTAGCAAAGTCTATATCAACCAGGATGGAAGCAAAATAGCCAAACTCTAAATCTTGGGTTTTCTGATCCACAACAATAGGTGTACCAAGAACTTTACCCATAGACAAAAGAGTTCTTTCAGTCCATAGTTCCATGTGAAGACCTGGAAAACGAACCTATACAGCAGCATGTGAAGTTCGTTGTTTCTCTGGATTAAAACCAGGGTACCAATCCATCAAGCGAAGCTCCTGCTGATCCACGTACCATTTATTTTTGCGAACCATATCTTTTGCATGTTCGTTTTGTAACATGATAAGAAAGAAACCCTTTTTCATTTGGACAAATCTCACGCATCCATGATGTAATTTCCATTGTGGTAAAAGATTTTTCTTAACTTCTTCAAACTTCAAACCTGTGAAGGCGAACCTTGAAATAAAACTATATTGAAAGGGTTTACAGCCCTCTTGGTAGAAATCAAATGGAATATCTAACGATGGTTCACCATCAATCAAAGTTGGGTTTGGTAACAAGTTAATATCAACTGATGTAGATTGAAGAGTTTTCTCCTCTTTTATCTTTTCCGTAAGGGTACCCTTGCTTTTTCATTTTTGTATTTGCTTAGATGAACCGGAAGTTGATGTTTCAATCATCACAAATCAACCAAAGTTAATCCAAGATGATTAAAATTGCGTGATAAAATTGCAAAACCCTAAAAAAGCCAACCAAAAAAGTCGGACATTCTCTTTAGCCTGACAACACAGGTGAAGATGTATAGAGGCAGTGAAGCCAGTCAACACGGGTGAAGATGTGTTGAGGCAGTGAAGCCAGTTAACATAGGTGAGGATGTATTGAGGCAGTGAAGCCAGTCAACACATGTGAGGAGGTTGTGCATCTCAACAATAGGATATTTAAAATTTTATTTGGTATGCCTAATAAATATAAAGTATTTAGTTCAAGGGTAGTTAATTAGATCTATATCTACTAGGCATGTCCTTTACGCACAATTGGACCTTGGATGTATTAGACTTTCTCGTGAGTAAGTAGCATCAGGCGTGATGATATCAGGATGATGACAGGTATGTGATAGACAAAGCATCCGATGATAAACACTCGAGTTGTAGCCGGTGACACCAACGTAGGGAATAAGAGATGTGTGAAGAATCTACTGATGGAGCTGGTAGTATTCTTGTTGATATAGACTCCAGCGTCATCATGTGGCCTTCTAAAAACCCCAACAGACTCTGATAAAGTGACAGCTTCCGAGGATGTCGACTCTTGTTTGTGAAATCTACTACAGGGCCAGTAGCATAAAACCCTAGATGCCTCCAATCTGTAAGCGAGATGGTAAGGTAGTGATAAGGTTTTAGAACAACAATATCTTAGTGGTAACAACAGCTTCATCAAAACTCCTCCTCGTTGTAGTTTATTCTTAGGATGCCAACAGTTGCTTGTGATAATACCAACGTCTCTTCACATATTTTCCCGGAAATTTCACGAATTTGGATTAACTTTTGATAAGGTAATGAAAAATTCGTGTCCTGATCTTGAAGGAATACCAGCACTGTCATGTTCTTGAGATGTACTCGAAAATTACTTCAGAAAGTGATGAAGCCTGGTGCCATAATTCATATTGTGTGTGTAACCTTTGGATGTACGATCTTGCATCCTCTCCAAGAAGTTGCTTCATATATGCCAAGTGATAATATTCTGAAAGAAGGTAGTCTTACTCAGTAATAGACACGAATATGACAATCTTCATATAGTGGTAGAGCTTGTCTCGTCCTTAGAGAGAGAAGTTGATGATGAAGCCGATAGCTTCCTTGATGTTGACTGAAGCATATAAAACAAATTGGACTTTCCTGACATCGAGCATGGACTTTCATTGTATCCCTCAATCTCAAGATGGGATGTACAAGATGAGGCTTTCTTCATTTCATAGGGTGGTGAGAGTTGCGCTAAATAATGAAGTCTTGAGGATAACATCATCATAAATATTGAGGTTGGAGATGGTTGTAGCGGCCTTGTTATCAACGATAGTCATAACTTAAAATTTGGTAAAGCATGCCCTTGGAAGTAGATTACCTTTGCCTGAGTGGAGTAGGTAGCACGGTTGTAGGCACGACGAATGGACTTCTAGGTTAAATGATAACCTTGACGGAATCATAGTGATACCAGTGTGGATCGAATAGCACCTTATTGTATCTTTGAGACCAAGTGAGCAGTCCCTAGTCACCTGTTTTTTTTTTATCGTCTTTGCATCGTGCCTTTGAGAAATAGGGAAGTTCTTATATGCGAACGAATTAATTGATGGGTTGCGCAAACAAAATGAAGCTCCTGACATGGAGAGAATCTGTGTGCACCCTTCAGTCCGCAGGTGCAATCTCCTCCAGAAATTCAACCACTTCTTCCATAGTAGAGGAAATTCTGAAAGCGTCTCTCATTGACATTGTTGTCGTCGAGCCAGATATGGTGTAGTTGGACGTGGATTTCTCATTGCGGAAGTTGCGCATGTGGTACTAGAGTTGGAGCTGGTGGGTTTAGACGCGCATGATGTTGCATCTCTAAAGTGGTGACTTTTCTCTTGCTTCTTCAGTGAAACTGCTTACAGAATGCCGAAGGTTGTATTGCTCGTTGGTGAAACGTATGCTTCCCCGAATCTCATGAGGCTCTTCATTCCTGGCAGGCCTGGTCATTTCTGGCTCTTCAGATGGGGGTGGTGATTCTGGAACTGGCTTTCCATTATTTACCATTTTCTGAATTTTTCTATTTAATTTTCTCTCTTTCCTTTTCTGGCTCAATTTTCTTGTTTATTGATATTCCTCCTTTAAACTTTTTTTTATAGAGCCTTAATCAATACCATTAATAGTCATTTATGGTGTTTGGTTAAGTGTCATGTCTCTAGACCATGCACGCCTATTCAACACTCTACCCGTGGCGTTCAGAGTCATTATGACGCTTTGGAAATTACCATATGCAATCAATCCCCTCTAATCCTTTCCAACAAATACAATTACGTGGTGGCTTTCCTCTTGCTGCTTCAGTAAAACTTCTTACAGAAGGACGAAGGTTGTATTTCTCATTGGTTAAATGTATGCTTCCACGAATATCATGAGGATCTTCATTCATGGCAGGCCTGGTCCTTTCTAGCAAGGCAGGTGCTGTTGTGGCTGAGCGTTCAACAACTTCATGAAGTTCATAGAATGTCTGAAAGCGCAGGTTCTCCAGCTGGGAGATGTAATAGCAGGGAGCATGTTGACAGCACTGGTAGGGGTTGTATTGATGGCATCATTAGGAATTGTGGTGCCAAGAGTATTGTCAGCGCCAGTAGCATCAGGATTGGTTGCTGATCCATACTTAAGATCCACCATTTTGAAATTAAGAAAATCGAGATGAAAATTGAGAAATTGATTTTGCAACCGAGAGATTAATCTCCCACTGTGGTCACCAATTTGTAGTAGGGTAAAAATAGATTCTGCTGAAATTCTAAATTAGGTATGTCCATGAGAAACGAATTCAAACTGTACTGCACAGAAGTACTTTATATTCGAGAGATCAATCTGTAAGACTCTTTCCTAAAAAATAAATGGCCTTTCCGGATTCAATTCGGTCACAAAGGAAGGATAAGGGTTGTTCTTAGGGAGGGAAGTAGAGAAGTGTAAAGATCAGAGTCATAATCTATGTAAGGTGTAGTTGTTTATGACTTGTATCAGAATGTAGAACCTGCTTGCAGAGTGTAAGTTGTAAGTTCCAGATGGTTTCTAAATACTTGTATAGATAACCTTGTTGTTGTTGAAATAGATTGAAAATATATTTATACAAGTCATAGTCGAACACGCTGATCTCGTAGGAAGTGGGAGTTGTTGAATGATGGAGAAGCGAGATGGTAAAAACCACGTCGCTACTATGAAGGGAAGACTGGTCGGTTTTACACCCACTACTTCTCTACTGTCATCAACTGCTCGCCTTTCCTAACACTTTCTTATAATGGGCGTGTTACACGCCGCATGTTGTAAACTGCCAGACCAATACCCTGATAAGTATCCCCCAGTTTGTGACATGTTTGATGTCTCGAGCATTTTTGTAGAAAATATGGAGCAAGTTACATGAAGAGTAGAATAAATCCTTCATGGTAGTTGATGAGTGAGTCTTGCTGGCAAGACCTGATAATTTCGACCAGTCACCTGCAGGCTAGGCAGTATGTGGTCATATGTGATAAGTCAAGTCGTGCAAATGAGACTTGGCAAGAGTTGGTACTCAAAGATAGCATATGGTGCTTTTAGGTTAAATAATTAATTTGTTCCTAAAATCGATATTTATGAATTATCATTTATATTCGATGCAAAGCATCGCTGTTAAGCAAACAGCTCAAATTAAATCGATACATATGAGGTGCCGCTATTGAGAGCGCAACCATCCTTCTTTGGTTGAACGATTGGCAGCCGAGTTAGTCGAATAAAGATGGCGTGACCGACTCATGAAGAAGAGGAGAAGCTGACAACAATTATTCGTCTCATTGGTCTCCTAAGATTGGATTTAAGCTGGTCAAATTATCTAGCCAAGTTGGATGGTTGAGATGATTTGCGGCAGTTGTTTTTTATCGTTAACTTATTTAAGACTCTCATGAGTGGCAGGACTAACCTACTTTGAGCAGTTTCCAGAAGCTATCTGGGTAGGTTGAGGACAAGTCGATTGGTTTTCATAGGAGAGGGGAGGCTATCATGTACCCGGTATTGTATTGGAGTGCCCATATCATATTAGAGGGGGTAGTTACTTGTTAGTAGTGTTTAGCTTAATAATAAGTATGTTTATCAGTTGTAATGGTGGGATAGGATGTGGACACATGGGCTCTTGGTATCCAATGGATGTAGGGATAGAAACCTATCTTATAAGTCCAGAGCCTGTAATGAAGATGGTATCTAATTATTAATCCATAAAACTTTGTTCTTCGGGCTGTATTCATCTGAACTCAGCGAGGCTTTATTTTTCGGAATTGAGAGACGTTTATCCTCAATTTATTAACCCAATCTTGTCATTGTACTTAGGTACATGAAAATTGGTATCATATTCGTTACGATCCATGGAGTTGTTCACTGAAGCTAATCAACTTCAACATATGTCTGAAATTCCGAATTTACCAGTTGAAAAATGGGTAAAGATGAAGGGTAAATTGTTCCTATTATGAAACTGGAAAGTTTAGCAAGAGAGGATCTAGATATGTGTGGGATAATGTATCAGATGTGGTTGAAAATGACTAATTGTTCATTACGAGCTTACTACCTTCTTAGGAGGATCAAATGGTTAGACATGGCAGAGAAGAAATTCGAGCAGATCTTGTTCCTTAAGGATATTGCTCCATCTCTTCCATCTCCTTGCCGAGTCAACATCACTTCTACATATGGTGATGAATTTTCAGAACTGGAATTTATTCCCTCTTTTTTCTTTAAAGAAGTTTCAACCGTGCTTAACTCAATTCCCTCAGCTATCGGCGAAGAAGATGATTCTCTCAATTTCGAATTGTTAATTCCTTCATTTTTCTTCGATGAAGAGGAAGATTTGTCTGACAAGGTGAATTTTGAATCTAAAGAAGTTATCAGTTCTGAGATTAATTGTGAGAAAATTGAATGCTCAAAAGAATGGGTCATTAGTCACAACAAACTAATTAGTAAGAATTCTTTTACTTTTCTCCTTGATGATTCTCGTAGCATATTTGATCGTGGTAAGTATGTAGTGGTACACATAATTGCATTGGAAAATTGATTATGAGCCTTGGGTTTAAATCAGATTTTGGGTTTTTATATTCGATAATTCCCCTGTGTGTTCATGATACTGAAATTTCTGTAGATAGGAAGATGCTTCTTAAAATGCTTCTAATGGATACGCTATGTTTTGAGTATAATTTTTTTTCCAACCACACATTGCCTACGGGGTTATGTTATCGCCATTGTTTCAAGACTGCTGATGAAAATATATGATCGTGGAAAAGTATTTCAGCTTATTCATGGGTTATCATCTTTTATTGATGCTTCTAGAAACTATTTTGATCTAACTACTTCTTCTTTGATTTTAATGGCCAACTACAAGGGTTATTCTGTTCATGAGCCGGTTAACAGGCATGGTTACCAATCAGATTGGTTGTTGGGTGAATTAAATTTAGATAAGGTTCGTTACAAATGGGTTGTTGATGTTTACCTTTCCCTTGTTTTCGATTCTAGACGTAGTGTGTTTGATCGTGGAAAGGAGATCGACCTTATTATCTGGATTTCTTGTTTTGCTCCCCTGGAAGTTTGGGCATCGACTGAAATTGTGGCTTAGTATTCAGAATGCTTATGTGGTTGTGACTGGGTGAACTTCAGAAGGTTTGATCTAAGTCCTGTGATGTGGAGCACGGTTTTTTCTCTTCCACAGCAGAAGCATGGGTTGCTTTTTGGGATTACAATTCAGTTTTGTGCTTTGTTATCTTTTTTCTACACTTGTTTACAGAGATTGCAGTTCATTCTTGGGGATGTAGTTCTTCCTATATTGAGATTTACCATGGATCATGGTATTTGGGTTGGCTCTTATTTTGCATCAGTTAAAAGGGTTTCTTCCTGTTTGTTTAATGTTGTCAGTTCAACAACCGAAATTCATGTTTATACTTCAATGTGGATGCTTACACCCTCCAAAAGTTTCTTTAGCTTCTTCAGACCTTTTCAAATGTTTGATAACAGGGGTACGGCGAGTTACCAAGTAGTAATTCTCATCAAGAGTGCTCGCTGGATATATGATAGAGGCAATTTTTTCGCTAGTCAAGGGTATTTTTATTTTGCTGCTACTTATCAATGTTGTATTGATATTTGGATCCCTTGTCATCGCAGTTTTAGTACCAATTATATATTAGCTGAAGGGATATCCCCACACCTTACTAAGTTTCTTAGTGCAACTAATGTTTTTGTTGTATTTTATGATTATCCTCTGGAGGTGATTCTCACACTTGATAGCCGAAGTTTTGAACAGTTGAGGGTATGTTCTTTCTTCCTAGAGCTATTAGGTGACTGGTATGATAGTGTTCTGAGGAGTTTGAATGGTGGTGTATGTTCAGATGGACTGCTTATGGGATCTTATATCTCAGCTAATATTGAATCTACCCACTTACTTAATTCAGCTGGTGACTCTGTGGAGTTCTGTGAATTTTCTCATACGGCGGGTCTCACAATTCTTATAAGATATTTTAGACTTTTAGTTACATGTTTATTTCTTCCCAGTCCTTCACTTGCTCCTGCAATCTGTGAAAATTTTGTTGTTCTATTGGAACTGGTTTATGCGACCAAGTTGGAATTCCTTGCAGTGTTAAGTGGAACTCAGGTCTTACTCAAAGTAATTCAGAATCTGAACGTGCTAATGTGGTTCATATACTTGAGGTGGAAATTTCGACTGGTTCCAACTGGGTGGTATAGAAGCAAGCTGTTTTGGGAAGCCAAGGTACACAATCAACTTGCAGTGATTCTTAAAAGAGAATAAAGTTGGAACTTGAGTTCTGCAATTAAAACAACGAGTTATAACAGGACAAAACTTCCGTTAAGAATCAGAAGCAATCATCGGAACACTGTTGAATCCAATTTCCCAATTGCATTACTGATGGTTGTCTCATTAAAGTGCAAAGGTGCTACAAATGATGTTGCTCAGCTTAGTGGGGTGCTTATGTGTAATTCTTGTCAGGATGGGAACTTTGATGGCAAGACAACAAGGTCAATTTTCACTGAATTCTTTGTTTTCATTTTTCTTAAGGTGCTTTCTGCTTCCACTGTTCCTATAGTGCCCATAGGTGAAGTCAAGATTGATTTTGAAGTGTGCGAAGGTATCACAGGGATAACTATTGGCCTTTCTAAAATTTTAGAGTTTTCTAGTTCATTTGTTTTTGATAAGGGAAATTTTTTCTCAAGTCATGTGTGGGGTACCAATCAGTGAAGAGGAGTAGCTGTACATAAATTATGGTCCAAAAGGTGGTAATTCATGACATGCTTGTCAATAATTATCCTCAGTTTGAACTAAAAGTGGAGGGTCAAGTGCTAATGGAATTCAGGCACAAGCAAAACACTAAAAGGCAAGACATGTGTGTACTATTTCTGAGTTGTAATGCAAGCAGACATAATGAACAACCCCTGATGGTCACTATATCTGGTATAAGGTTTTATCATGCAACACCGATTGTTATTAACATGGCAGTGGTGGGAATTCGTGGTCATACTGGAATTGATTATGAGATGCCAACAAGATCAAATTCTACTGGAATGGATGCTTTCACCGTTCTCAAACTATTCACACAGGTGGTGCGCGCTTACATTAAAGTTGTTCCGCAAGCAAATATTGCAGTCTCAAAATGTACTTCTATGAGTGTATATACTGGAAGTTATATAGTGGGCCTGTTTACTTTGATCCACTCAGTTTACATAGCGACGATCACTGAACTGTTGAGCCTAATCTTGCATTCTTCAAGGCCTCAAATGGATTTTACGGCATTATGTTCTGGTCTTATAGTGCATGCTTTTCCAGTTTGAACAAGGATGTTTTTCGAGGGGTCGGTAATGTCATGTACCCTGTATTGTATTGGAGTTCCCATATCATATTAGAGGGGGTAGTTAGTTGTTAGTAGTGTTTAACTTAATAATAAGTGTGTTTATCAGTTGTAATGGTTGGATAGGATGTGGATACGTGGGCTCTTGGTAGCCAATGGATGTAGGTATACAAACCTATCTTATAAGTCCAGAGTCTGTAATGAAGATTGTATCAAATTATTAATCCATAAAACTTTGTTCTTCAGCCTGTGTTCATCTGAACTCAGAGAGGCTTGATTCTTCGTAATTGAGAGAGGTTTATCCTCAATTTATCAACCCAATCTTGTCATTGTACTTAGGTACATGACAAAGGCTGGTGATGACGACGGCACCTTATAGGTTCCCAAAAATCAGATATAGGCCGGTCGATTTGGCTGGCCAAGTTGGACGGCCGAGATCATTTTGCGACAGCCACATACTGCCGCTAGTCGAATTCAAGCAGTGTGTCCAACCTTCTTTGGGCGATTGGCTTCAAGCGTTTCTTACAGGCTCGAAGCAACGTGATTGGTCGAGACCAAAGGTTTGTCACCGGTGAGCATATCGGCACCTCATTGGTCGCCTAAAATAAAATCTAAGCCATCCAATTAGGCTGGCTAAGTTGGACGTCCACGATGGATTTAAGACTGCGATGGGCGGTCTTAACCTCGTTAAAAGTTTTTTTTTGAACCGTGCGACTAGCCTACTTTGGCTAGCGATCGGCTGAAATAAAAGTGGGCCCATCGGTGAGTACCATGGGACTTGTTCGGTCATGTTTGCAAGACCTAGGGTTAGCTAACGGAGCTTACCAAGTCGTGTGGTTGTGATCAACTTGCTTCTGTCTTGGACGGCCAAGAACTATTTTTTAAGGATTTAAACGCGTCGACAAACCTACTTCCACTTTTAATTAAAAGTGTTAGTTACAACTTTGGAGCTATTTGATTGGTCAACGGGAAAGAGGGACCGACGGACAGCAACATGGGGCATGGCCGATTGGCAAGGAGAGGTGCCAGCTAGGGCAAACCGACCGGCCAAGTTGCACGGTCACACCTCCCTTTCTACTTTCCCATTTTTTCGCAGTTTATCTTTCTTCCTTATTTTCCAACTTTTGGTAGGATTCTACTCCTACTAGCTATATGATATCCTAGTTTCCTAGCTTGCCTAGGTTTGGTCTCGACCAATAGGGATCGAGATATCGTGCAGGCTCCGTTTTGGGGAAAAAACCTATTTTTTGTAAATCAACAAAATTAGGTCAAAAAAATGAATTTTGTGAGTTGGCACAAAATAAATCAATTTTGGTGAATTTTGCATGTCAGTACAAAATCACTAATTTTATCTTGGAGAGTAGAACAGCTCGTGCGCCTCTGATTGAGTACCTTCATGCACATCTAATCCTGACACTTCGGGAAATTCATGCTACTCAGCTGAGAGCGAACATTAATTGTCATATCATGTAAATATTAAGTGTTCAGCTGGGAACATAGCATAAGATAAATACTCAGCAAGCCCTGCATTAGTGAATAATATAGACGGGTTCATATGTAAGCAGAGAGGTATGGGCGCTAGTCAGCTTCTTGACAACTCTACTTCTTTGCAGATACAGGCATACAAATATGGAGTTTTACGGATTTAGACCTGAACTAAAAACCACCATCAATACGAGTCTTCCAATTCCTATAATGATACTCATACTGCTAATACTATTCAAAATCTATCTTCTCAAATGGCTGAGAAACTAATCTTACCAAAAAACCTTCCTTCTACTCTTACTGAACCAGTCTTCATTGATAAAGCTATGGTGTTAGTTGAAAATGATAACAATTGGAAATGATGTATGCCGGGCTATGTTTGCAGCGAGACGTTGGTTCCTACATCTTCTATTAGATATCACATTATTCTCAGTGGCCTCTTGCTCAATCCCCAACGGTTACTACATTCAGCGGTCTACGAAATAAGGTGTTTTTCATATTTTTGGCGGAAAATGACTTCAACAGAGTTAATGAATAACGTCCTTGGTTTGCTTGTTGTTTTTTAATAGTTTTACTTATTGTTACTCTGAATAGTTGGCCAGCTAATGCTCAAATTTCTTTTGAGGAGGAACTAATGTAGCTAATCATATGTAATGTTCCGAAAGAATGTACTGAATTTGAAGATCTCAAGATGCTTACTACTAAACTGGGAAAACTTATTAAATAAAATGAACCATATGGTAACCATCCCTTGAAGAAAAATGTTAAAGTTTATGTTCGCTTTTATGTTAAACAAGCTCTACCAGCAGGTATTCCTCTCCTCACTAGAGGAAGAGTTGAACATTTTCTCATATAATGCATATACTTTAGAGTTCCAAGAAATTTATTCTACTCTTGCCGTATCATTGATCACAAAAATACTATTTGCCCAAACTGGCGTACCAAACAAAAACTACTTAAATATGCAAGTTCTTCTGGTTCGAAATATACTTTTTCCAAGGATACCTAGACTAATGATGCATCTTAAATACTTGGATGATAATTCTGCAACCGCTCGAAATAAAATTATGGTTGACTCTATAATGACTCAAGCTGAAGTTGTTCCAAATACCCAACATGGTGATAATGTCTGCCATAATGAAAACAATAGAGAAAAAACTGTTGTGATTCATCAAGATTTTAATTTCAGTGCTCATGATTCTTTTAAGCATAAGATCAATATGGGTATGTTTGGTAGTAGATCTCCATCGCTTAAGATCAATGAAGTATGACCTATTCAAACTCAATAACTTGTTCGGTGGTCAATGGGCTTCTAGTCATTCTCAAGCAGGCAACTAACCAGGTTGAAAAATCTATTGTTCTTAATCATATTCCTAAGTCGTATAACTCTGGTTCGATTTGTACCAACAACTCGGCCAAAAGATTCAAAACATCTACTACCCCCGTTCATAATTCTATTATATCATAGAGAAAGTGGCTTCTCTTTCTGCTGAGCATGATGCTCTATCTACACTAAAAATAAAAACCAATCCTAGAGCTAATCTTCGGAAAAGAACTCGAGCTAGATCTTCTCTTTTATCTGGTTCTGCTGTTTCTCCTGCCAGTGTTGATAGTTCCGGGCTAGACTATACTAATCTTTGCCCTCCTATTAACAAATTGGGTGATATATCCACTTAACCAATTATACCTTCAATACCCAATCCCTAGATAATCAATTTGGAAATTTCAATGTACATACCAATGCTACTTCAGATGAAAATGGTTCCCGTAATAATTCTTCTCATGATGTTGCTACCCTAGATTTAAATGCTATCCAAGGAACTTCTTCTAACGGTGGAGGTACCAATTCCCAGTCTAGTGGAGAGCATTTATCAAGTTATATTCACCTTTCTATCTATGAGACGTTGTCGCGTAACTAATTAGACTATCGTAAGCATATCAAGAATTTCGATAACTAAACCTCTTGAAATATATATGACTAAGCTTAATGAGCATTTGTTCATACTTCATGAATTTCGATTAAGAACAATTTATTGTTCGCAATCAAAATCATGATTCAAGAATTATCATTCGAAAATAGCCTGGAACAGTGATATATGTCATTGATGTTATTCATGAATATTTCAAATCGATCTAGAGATAAATATAAAACTACTGTAAATTAGGATATAAGACAGTGTACATATCAGTCTTATAAACTGGGAAAACTATTAAGGTTTGAAGCGGTAATACATGTACTCTGTAACGTAACGAAGTAGATATATGTCGACAATAGACTTTTGGTATGCATACTCGTATGCTCACCTTAAAAAGTGTGAACTCATGAACCCGGATCGATAAGCAAACCAGTACGCATACTAGAAAAGAACTGTTGGTCCCGGAACCGGTGGTATCCATACCGGTACACGTACTAGAAAAGTTCTGTGAACTCCGGAACTTGTAATTTTCTTAAGGTATCCATACCGGTACACAAACTGAAAAAGTTCTGTGAACTCCAGAACTAAGTCATGTTATATAGTATACATACCGGTATACGTACTTTGACTTAAATTTTCATGAACCAGTTAATTATTTGTACCTTGTACATCTACTTACCATGTCGATTAAATATATATGCACATGAATTATTTCACTGAGATAATTTGCAATTGAATAATCTCTAAAAACACCGTAGACATATTTGATCACATTATTATGACTCGAGTTAAGTCTTAAGTGTTTTATGAAAATGCTCAAGCTTATAGTTCAGTTGGCTAGTTTCGACTAACCATTCATGAGCATGGTATTTTATACACGGTTCAGTTACGGTTCATCCTAACCAGAGTGTATATCTTATTATGTTAATCAGATTCAAAGATTCATCCAACGGTGGATATTGTTTGCTTGGTTCCAAACCTATCTTAACTTAAACCTAAAGCAACATATGCTTTGAATGTCTATAAAAGGGGAACCTCAAAAAACTGGGATCTTTGAATCCCGACACTACTTTTCTTGATGTGTCCTAGTTGTAAAACTAAAGTCATCCTCTTCCTAAAACTCGTTTGGGGTTTAGCGACTACAAAGACTTCATAGGAATTCGTGAATCCAGGTCCGTATATTTTTTATCTGATAACTCGAGTATCTTGATCTTGTTCTATTGTTAAGCTTCTCACTTTGACAAGATAGATAGTAATCTTCAAAGTTCTCTTCGTCTCATACTTTGTTGATTCCACAAGTTTAATATTTTTGAGGTGAATAATAATCTGGGCTGCATTCAGGGTTGCATAAGTCCGAATTTTGAAGTTATCTAGACTTTGTCTATTACTATCTCTTTCCAATACCTTGATCTATGATCAAAAAGGGAATCACATATATAGGCTTATCAATGGGAGGTAGATTGGTTTAAAGTTTTCAATTGAGTTGAAGCAACTCTTAGGATGTAAAGGATGTCAGCTAAGGGAATCAATTGCGTGGAGTCCTGCTGGAATTCAAGAGATGTAAAGAGCGTGAATGTACCTTAATCGGTGTGATACTTGGTTACGGCTCAACAATATTACCGTTCGAAGTTAATTAGTAGTAGGCTACTGTATGTAGCGACTTAATACATTTTGGTGTTCAATCAGGACTAGGTCTCGGGTTTTTTTTGCATTTCGGTTTCCTCGTTAACAAAATTTCTGGTGTTTGTGTTATTTATTTTCCGCATTATATTATTTATCTTTATAATTGAAATATCACATGTTGTACGTTAATTAATCAAAGTATATACGTCCAAGCTTGTTTGTTGGATACGACTTGATTGATTACTTGGGAAATTGATCTTTGGAATCACCTAAGTACTCTCACACGTAAATCAGGTTCACAAACTAGTCTCTGTAAACTTTCTGATTGTGAGAGAAATATATATGTATATAACTCTAGATACTATTCCTTGATCGAGATTCATAAAGTTGAACTCTCAGAATTGCGTTTAAATTTATCCATACAGATTGCCTAAGAAAAAGTTGGTGGTGTATTTTGGTACCCCCGCGTTTTCATCTATCTTACTACTACTGATATCATTCATTCCAAATTGTAGCACATCCATTTAGTTTATGGTGAACCTAATAGTACTCTTAGACAACCTTTATGGGAAAACCAATACAATTTACCTTTCATACCCTCGGATGAACCAGATTTCTTGTAGGAGAATTTAATGCCCTCTTAGGTACTGAAGATAAGAATGGTGTCCTAGAGGTTGATGATGTGGACTTTTTTGACCTCAGAAACTTCTATAATGTTTTTGATTTTCATGATCCTGGCTTCTCTGGACATAGATTTACTTGGTCTAATATGCAATAGGGTCCTGACCTTATTCTTGAAAAAACTAGATAGATGCTTCATTAATCAAATAGTTGAACACCTTTTCCCTAAATATTGTGTCAATAATTTACCTAGGGATTCGTATGATCACTGTTTTATACACATTGGTTTTAACTTTGAAAATATTTGTATGATTAAACCTTTTCACTTCATCGCTATGTGGATTGAGGATCGTACTTGTAGAGATATTATAGCTAATTCTTGCTTTGTTAATGTGGTGGGATATCCTGCTTATAACCCTTAAGGATAAACTTTTAAGCACAAAAAAATCTCTCAAAGATTGGAATAAGTCCTCTTTTGGAAATATTCAAACTAACATAAAAACTACTAGAGAGGAACTTATTGGTATCCAGACTTCCAACCCCACTGACTCTTATTCGATTTCTAGACTTAAATCTAGACTAGAATTTATAATCTATAGGAATTGTATTGGAAGGATGAGTCCAAAGAAGTATGGCTTTTGGAAGGAGATGGAAACTCTCCCTATTTCCATAGAGTCACTCTTTATAAGAGAAAAAATAATGTTATCATTTGGATTAAGGATCCTTCTGGTAATATCTTAACAGATATAAATAGTATAGAATCCTCTTTTATTGATTATTTTATATCCCTATATGCCCATCATCAGCAGTATCAGGATAAAATTCTTGAAACTCTCCCTATCAAGTTCCCAGTGGAGAAAAATAGTCACTTGAATCTGCCTCTTACTGCAGAGGAAATAAAGCATGTTGTCTTTCAGATGGGTGGTAAAAAATCCCCTGGTCCTGATGGCTTTACTGGCCTTTTTCACCAGAAGAATATTGGGATATTATTGGAGAAGCTGTGGTGGATATGATGCAAACTTGTTTTCGTACTGGGAATATTGCTAAAGTTTTCAATCACACTAATATTTCCTTAATTCCTAAAGTCCCTTTAGCGGATCTGGTATCCAATATAAACCTATAGGACTTTGCAACTTCATTTACAAAATTATGTCTAAAACTCTAGCCAATAGACTCAAACCCATCACGGATAATTTAATTTCCCAAAACCAGAGTGCCTTTGTCCCCAAAAGAAATATTTGTGACAACATTCTTCTTGCTAATGATGCTGTTATTGATACATGAAAATAATTAATCCTAAAAGAGGTAGCCCCTTAACCTATTAAGGGGTCCTCTTAAGAATAAGGAATTAGGGAACTAGGTCCAACCCATGGGATAATGGGTGGTTCTATCCCAAGAAGGGAGTCCTTTAACTAGTTGGGCTTCATCCCAAGAGGGCATTTTCCTAGTTTCTTAATAACTTGAAAAGAGGAAAATAATAGTTTTTATTGTAGTCGGAATATAAAGAAGACAAAGAAACAAAGAGAAGTTTCTATATGATCAGGGTAAACTGTGTTACATAAATATATTCCTTTATATACAAGTAGGAAGAAGACCCTTGATCTGTATGGATCGCACATCCATGAGCCTTAGGCCCTGTAACACTCCCCCTTGTGCGGTTCAATAACAAAACTTTATTAGTGCTTCACATATAGTGCTTTGAATATAGTTCTTCAAATGTCTTCTCTCCTTGATGACTTGTGCCAAAATTAATTGTATTACTAAAACTTTGACAAGGTAAAACCCAGTGGGATAAAACCTTGGTACAACTCTTCACATGTATTACTTCACATATTGTCTCGTACTTTACATGTAGTTCATCACATGCAATACGATCTTCAAAGATCGATGAGTCTAAGTTAATTGCCTCGTTAAAACTTCTTCAGGAAAACCCAGAGGGACAAAAACTGAACTAAATAAAAAGATTACAATACAAAGCAAACTTAGAACATAGTTGGACTCGAATATGTTGCCTCATTAAAACCTTGACAAGGAAAACCCAATGGGATAAAACCTCGACGAAGGGAAAAGAGTACAACGTGACATATGCAAGTAAAGGTGATTCGTTGCAGATAATCACTTTGCTCCATTGAAGTTGACTAGTTTCTTTACAAATCTTAAAGCAGAAAATCCTCGTGGGAAATACAATAGCCTTAGCTAGGAAATTACATTCCCGGTGTTTGTTGTTGTCTCATTAAAAACCTTTCCGAGTAACAAAACCCTATGGGAAAAATAAACCTCGGTGAAGGAAAATAGTTCAACACACCATTAGATGCCCCCCCCTGATGTCAGATAATTTTCATTAGTACAATGTAGTCAAAAGGAGTTTATCACACTTTACTTTGATGACTTGAATGTTTATAAGACCATGTTGTTGATTCTGGAAGTTACGTTGCTTAACAGAATATCGCGTTTCATTTCCTTGATTCAAATATTTTCAGTAATATCAACATAATCTTTATGTCTTCAACGTTCAACATACTTGATGTTTTTAGTGTTATCTCGTTAAAAACCTTGTCGAGTAACAAAACCCTTTGGGAAAAACTATTCTCGATTGAAGGGAAAATAGTACAATATAACTTGAATTTCGAAGTAAAATATGTCAATATCATATCCTTGGATCCTCCCCCTGATGTCGGCATCTCCCCCTGATCACTTTCAGAGTTATTCCAGACAGTTCCTTTAGTCATGTATTTTTCAAAACTGAATATATGTAATGACTTAGAAAATAGTCTACCATATCTCCCCCTGATTACTTTAGTTGGACAAGAGATTATTGTTCTTTCATAATCAACAACCTTTGGATTGCACTTTCATTTGCATTCCTTTTTATGTCTTTGCAGGAGAAGTCTTCCTTGATTTTTTTTTAAAATATTTCAGAGCAAAAATCGGGAGATTGACTCGGTATCTAACTCGGTTTGAATTTTTTTCTCGATCTCTTCTTTTCATTCATTTCGTTCTTAATTCAGGTGATTTTTGTTATAATCAATGATTGGTGTTAACTTTGTTTCGATTGCTGATAATTAATATGTCGGAAAATAGCAAAAATCAGGATGAATCTGATTTAGATCATCAAACAAAGTCTGAGTTTAGGTTTTCTTCAGCTGATTCAAACATGGAGGATGGGAATTCACCTTCATTTTTTATTCCAGATGAAGTTATTTATGAATGCTTAGATGAATAGAAATTCCGTCTTATTGGTAGATTAAATTTTGTCAAATTAAAAATGGAGGTTGTGGTTAATTCTTTGAAGAACCAGTGGAAGATTAAAGGTAATATCCAATTTATCCCTTTAGGGAAAGGTTTTATTATCATTAAAATTGAAAATGAAGAAGATAGGAACCTAATTTGGAAAGATTATTGGACAATTGAATCTCAAACTTTGAGTTTAAGAGCTTGGGAACCTAATTTTAATCCATAAGAACAAAAAACTTCCCTAGATTTGTATGGGTTATGTTTCCTGGTCTCAGCATTGAATACTGGAAAGAAAAAATTATCATGGAAATGGGAAGAACTTTGGGTAAACCTATAAGAGTAGATGAAACAACTATTAACAGATCAGTTGGTTTTTATGCTTGTGTTTTAGTGGAAATTGATTTGAGTAAATCCATTCCCAGCAAATATGGGTTAACACCAAATATAGGAAATTTGAGCAAGTGGTTCAGATACCTCATCTACCAAAGTATTGTTGTTATTGTAATGCAATGGGTCATTTTGGATCAGAGTGTAGAACTCAAAAGAGAGAACATTTTCAAAGGCCAAAGAAAGTTAATAAGATTAAGAGGCAATGGAGGCCTAAGAATAAACAAGTTATTGGTTTTGATATTTGCCTCCCTGATACTGGAAATATTTCTTTTAACTCTTAAGGACATATCATTGATTCTATTAATGTACCAGATAATGACAGTATTGTTAATCCGTAGGAAATTATGCTTACTGGAAGATTTCAGATTTTAGAATATATTGAAGAGGGTTTTAAGGATGACTTAAACTCATTGGAAGTTTTTCCTAATATTTCTTCTAAACAAACTGATGGTCATGTGCAGTATACTTCTGAGAAAGGTGAATCAAGTGGAGTACTGAAGGAATTTCAATCTGCTGATATATCTCCACAAATTTATTTGGCTTTAGTTACTGTAACTAATATGGATGATTCTGTTACTATTGAAGAGGCAAATGATTCCAGCTCAGAAGATGGTGAAATTAAGGAGGTAAGTACTGCTTACTTGATTCATAATAGTTCTATTTCTTAACCTGTGAGTATCTTAAGGAAAGAGAATAATATTTCTAGTTCCCCTGTACAAATTAAGAAGGTTGTAACTGAAAAGAAAAAACCTCCTAGTAAACCTTTAAAGGCTACTCCAGTAACTAGTAAAGTAAGTAAAAACTTTCAGAAACTAGGAAATAAGGGGAATCCTTCCTCCCCTAACAATTCTCAATGAAAGTGATTTATTGGAATATCATAGGTCTTAAGAGGGAGAAGGCCAAAAATAAACTAAAAGCTATTGTAAATCAAAATAATCCCTCTTTAGTATGGGTTACTGAACCTAAAATTCACGCTAATTCTAAGTTTAGAGTTAAACTTCCTGGTATGAGCCATCAAATTATTCATAATACTTGTGATTCCATGAAAGCTAATATTTGGTTATACTGGAACAATTCGATCCCCACCCCTACAGTGATTTTTTCCTTCAAGACAATGTATTATAGTAGAAATTGGTGGAGTTTTAGTTACTGGAATTCATGCTGATATGTTGACCATCAATAGAAGAGAATTATGGTCTGACTTATGCACTATTAATAATATTAACAAACTATGGATGATTATTGGTGATTTTAATACTATTATGTCAGTTAATGAAAAAAAGGGGGGTAGAAGTCCTCTTTCAGTTGCTCTTAATGATTGGATTAATAATTTTGGTCTTATTTAAGCTCCCAAGAGTGGATTACAGTTCTCCTGGTCTAATGGTAGATGTGGAGGGAAAAGAATATTATGCAATCTTGATAGAGCATTCTACAACCTGCAATGGTTAAACAAATATAGTGACTGGAAATATCATGTGTCTTCAAGAGGAATTTCAGATCATAGATTTCTTATTGGTTCTAATGTAGATATCCCAAAACCAATAAATTTTCCTTTTAAATTTCAAACAATGTGGACTACTCATCCTGAATTCCTGAAAATGGTCTTTGAATCTTGGAAGGAAACATTGATTGTAAATCCTAGTTTTGTTTTTATGAACAAGTTAAAAGATTGAAGAAAATTCTAAAACAATGGAATTGGGAAGTTTTTGGTGATATTCATGTTAAATTGAAACAAGCCGAGGACAAGTTGCAGGAAACTAATATATTATCTGATGAAGATCCTTCTAATAATGTTCTTCTTAACAATTACATTACAGTAAGAGTAGAAAGAGATAAAGCATCTCAAAATTACCATACCTTTCTAAGCCAGAAAGCAAGAGTGAATTGGATTAAATTTGGGGATGCTAACACTGCTTACTTTCATACTTCTATCAATATGAGACAAATAAAAAACACTATTGCTGAGCTTACAGATGATTCAGGAGTGATTATTTCAGATCAAGAACATATAAACACTATGTTAATTGAATACTTCAAGACTAAATTTTCTTATCAACCAGTTTAGATTTCTGATTCCATTCTTGATGCAATTCCTAATGCAGTTTCTTATGAAGATAATACTTTATTAGAAAAAATCTCATCCAAAGAGGATGTCAGAGAAGCTGTGTTCCAACTAAACCAATATGGATCTCCTGGACCAGATGGCTTTACTGGAATTTTCTATAGAATAGCTTGGGATATTATTAGTGAAGATCTTACCGCAGCTATACAATTCTGCTGGCTCAACCAAGTGATTCCTACTGGTCTCAATTCAAAATTTCTTATTCTTCTGCCAAAATTAAAGGAGCTAAAAAGGTAAATCAATTTAGACCTATTGGCCTAAGTAACTTCTGCTTAAAAATTATCACTAAGATCATTACTATAAGAATAAACAGTTTTCTTCATAAGCTCATTTCCCTCAACAATGTGCTTTTGTCAAAGGAGGAAATATCTATGAGCAGATACTATTGGCTTCTGAACTTGTAAATGAAATAAGTAGTAAAAGAAGAGGAGGTAATGTAGGCCTTAAACTTGATATATCTCAAGCTTATGATGCTCTTAGTTGGGACTTCTTAATTTCAATTCTTAGACAATATGTTTTTTCTGAGAAAGTATGCACTTGGATCAAAATACTTCTTCAAACAACAAAAATTTCAATTATGTTAAATGGAGGACCTATTGGTTATTTTGGTGTGGGTAGAGGAATTAAGCAAGGAGATCCACTTTGTCCCATATTATATGTTTTGGCAGCTGACACTTTAAGCAGGAAAATCATGCAATATATTCAAGAAGGCAAAATCCAACCCTCGGTTATAAGGAGAGGTATATATCCTTCACATATATTCTTTGCTGATGACATCTTCATATTTTTTAATGGATGCAAGAATACTTTATCTCACCTGAAAAAACTACTACTGGAATATCAATCTTCTTCTGGCCAACTTGTGAGTGCTGCAAAGAGCAAATATTTTGTGGATGGGACAACAAATTTAAGGAAATTACAAATTGCTAAATCCATGAATATGTCAATATCATCATTCCCTGATAAAAATTTGGGTGTGATGTTAATCTCAAGAAAAATCAAATCTGTCCATTTATGGTGTTTTGTGGAAATGCTTCAAAGTAGATTAGCTAATTGGGTGGGTAAGTTTCTGAACTTTCAAGCTAGAATTACTTTGATAAAATTTGTACTTTAAAGTATACCCATTTATAATATTTCCATCTATAAATGGCCCAATAAAGTAATCGATGCCTGTGAAAAAATCATTAGAAATTTCCTTTGAAGTGGGAATGGTGAAGATAGAAAATTTATTACATTAGATTGGGATAAAGTTTGTGTACCTCTAGAGGAAGGTGGTATGGGAATCAGAAAATTAGAAGATGTTAACAGAGCTCTTCTTATGAAACTCCTTTGGAGAATTCTTAATTCTAATGAATACTGGGCATTATTTTTCCTAGGTAAATATCAAGATTTAAATGGAAAATGGATTACTTATTATAGAAAATCTTCAATATGGCCTGGAATTAAATGGATTTTGCAAGACTTTTATGATAATGTCAGGTGGATAGTTGGGAATGGTAAACAAATCTCCATATGGAATGATGCTTGGATTCTTGAATATAGTATTCTCAAGCTTTTTCCTGTGAATGAATACATACAACAACATATCCATCTAAAAGTTGATAACCTGATTCATAATAATACATGGGTTATTCTTGAGGAAATGCTAGAATTCATAGCCATAGAAGATCTTCCTATTCTATCTTTGGATTCTGACAAAATGATTTGGACAGCAGCTCAAAATGGAGAATTTTCTATGTCAAGTGCAATCAATATCATAAGAAAAAAACAACCTAAGATGAGATGGTATAAGAAAATCTGGAAATCTTGTGTTCACCCATCTACAGCTGGGAATGTTTGGAAGATAACAAGAGAAGTTTGTAATACAGATGAGACTGTGAAAATAATAGGTTTTAACCTTGCTTCCAGATATTACTAGTGCAAAAAAGATCAAGACTCAGTGCACCATATCCTTTGGGACTGTGATTATGGCCAAATAATGTGGAAATAGATTGGAGGGGTCTTTGCCTTTAAAAACCCCAAATCTTTTGAAGATATTATTAATGCTTGCAAGATGAAAAGTCCTGTAATGCAGGAAATATGGTGTATAGGTGCTTTCAACATCATGGTGGACATATGGTTTACTAGAAACATAGTTTATTTTGAGAATATAACTCCTAGTAGTATAGTTGCACAAAAGAGAATCTTCTCAATGATACAAGATTGTAAACCAAGAATCAAGGGATGTATGTATAACTCTTCTTATGACTTACATGTCCTTAAATTCTTTAATATGAAATGCAAGAAGGTTAAAAACTACACATCCATTGAGTTTACATTTGCACTGCCTGATCCTAACAATACTCTACTGTGTTGTGATGGTGCTTCAAGAGGGAATCCTGAAAATGCATGCTATGGATTTATTTCCAGAAATTATGAAGGAGTATTCTTAACAGCAGAAAGTATAGGACTTAGAGTTTCAACAAATTTTGTTGCTGAAGTTATGGTAACTATAAATGCACTAGAATGGGCAGTGTCTGAACTAAAGAACAAGGTAATAATCAATTCTAATTCTTCAGCAGTTATTACAGACTTTACTAAAAATAAGATCCCATTGTTCATATGGAATAGATGGAGATATGTGTGCAGCAAATTGAGTTCAATACACTTCAATCATGTCTTCAGTAAGGTAAATTTTTCTGCAGACTTTTTTTTGCAAAAAAGGGTGTACTTTTGGCTAAAGGTCAAGTAATGAAATTCACAGAGAGACCCCTAACCATGCACAAAATGGAATTTCCTGGCATTACCTACTACATATTTCACTAATGAGCTAAGTAGAGTTGGGCTTACTTAGTGCAGTTTTGAGTGATGGGCTTTGTTTTTCTTTGTAACCTTATTCTTTCCCTTTTCAGTCTGGATATGTTGTCCCTTTCTATTTTTCTTTTATTGATTCCTTGTAACTGTTTATTTTTTGATCAATAAAAGTTATTTTTTTGGGTAAAAAAAAAGTCTTTGCAGGGATAAAACAAATTTATGCCAATGGTTACTTTTAAGTACATGATTACATTCACTATACAATTCTAATGACTTTGTGTTGGCGCTGAGCTATATCTAGCTAACAAGTTCCCTGGGAATTTCATCTCCCAACACATCTTCGTCATCTTCCTTTAGACGAAATGGTCACTTACTTACATTTGAACCTTGACTAATCATGGGAGTTCTATCAGGATGCATGTCTTTGTTAAATTTCCTGACAACTTAAGACATATGCAAACTGGTGGAATAATATATCACAAGCTCAGTCTCCGGTCGAGCTTTCCCCTAATTTTTCATCTCAAATTCGGATTTCAAATAGCTTTTAAGGTCTCTTATTATATCAATAGTACCCATCATGTATGTACCATCGACATAGATAGCTACAATTCCAAATCAGGAAATTTCTTAGGAATACGCAAATAAAAATAACTTACTTGTCTATCCCCTCCAAATCAAATAGTCACTTAGACGGGTATACCATATCCGCCTGATTGCTTCAATCTATAAGTGAGCGTTCTATCTAACTGTAAACGCACTCTGTGGTTTAGCTAGAGTCACTTGATTTGGGAAACAAAAGGCTATCAAGTACTTTTGTAAATATTTGCTATCTCTTAATTCTTTTAGAGATACGTAACAACCACACACATATGTTGCATTTCAAGTCATTTTGAAATTACCGAGCTAACTAAGTAGCGGAACGCTATAACGTTCTTTACAAGAGAACAATTCCAGGGCTGTGTGAGAAACCTCGCGCCACAAGGCGAGTCTTTATACTTTAAGACTGCTTTCTTCTCATTATGCTTTGTGACAAATTAATCATGTATATTTGTCAAAGAACCAAGTTCTACCTGGATTGTATAGGCAAAATATGCTCTTCGTTGACATTAAGCAACAAGGAGCTTGGTTTGATATCATCTTGTTCAATTTCATTAAACAAGTGTATATGAAATTAATCATCAATATGATCGAATGATCTTTCCATTGACTCATGCGCATTCTCATAATCCACTTGGGATGTCATTGTTCTCTGGAATCATTAAACTTCGGAGCATCCTCCAGTTTGATTCGTGGACATATATATATGTCCCCGTCACATGCTTCACATGATTCAGTACGCATATCCCTCATTACTTCAGGGTTCTTTCTATTTTCTGATTTTCTACAATTAGCTTAATTTGAGAAATTTCTTCATCTCAACGGGTTAATAGAATCTCACTTTGAATGTCAACCACTTACTTTAGGTTGAATATAAACATAATGAATCTCTTGTTTGCAAATTTTAACATATACTGGTGTTTATGGGTGATAACTATTTCCGTCGGTTTTGGTAATTTGGGGTGTGTGGATGAGAAACGAATCTAAACCCTAAACAAATGCACTGCACGGGAGTGCTTTTGATTCGAGAGATCAATCTATAAAATTCTGGACTAAACCAAGAAATGATCGTTCCAGACTTGTTTCGGTCACAAAGTGAAGGAGATGGGGTTGATCTTAGGGAGGGAAGCGAAGAAGGTGTTGAGATTGTGAAGGTGTAGGATGTTTATGACTTGTATCAAAATACCGAACTGACTTGCAAATAATATAAGCAATCAGCTCTGGGTGTTTGAATACGTTGTATCAACACTTGATTTCTATGTTGTCTCCTTGGAAATAGGGAGGAGAACCTATTTATACAATTCATTTGAGCCTTATTCACGTCTCTCATGGGAAGTAGAGAAAGTGGAGTGATGGAGTTGTGTGTTAGTGTCACACGATTAGTCTTGCCCGCTTCTCTCATCATCACTAACCGTCTATGTCTTCCTAACACGTTCTTGTAATGGCGCGTTGCACGCTGCACGCTGTAAACCGCCAGACCAATACCCAGTATGTATCCCCCAGTTTGTGACATGATTGATGTCTCGAGTGTGTGGATCATGGGACCCACATAATGTAGCATGTAATGCTAGATTAAATAACTAAGTTATTTAGGGAGTCGATAGTTGTGAAGTATCGTGTGTATTCTATGCAGGTACTGCATCGAATATATTCAACATGTATGAAGCATCACTATTTTTTAAGGCTTAACGGAGTAAGTCACGAATTTATGCGTCTTAAAATAGCATCACGTCCAGCCTTCTTCGAGTGATCGTTTGGAGGATATACAAGCAACCCCTGACTTGGTCGATCACTCCATGTGGAAGAGTGGTGGAAGGTGATTGTGATGATGCCTCATTGGTAGCCTGGCCCATGTCTTAGGCTGTTCGTCCAAGATGGTGAAGTTGGACGGACGAGATAACTTGCGACCCACATCTGCGACCGTCGGATTAGGGTTTAGGAGGTGCGCAAGTACCTCCTTTCAGCTTGATTGAATCCAAGCATGGGAAGTTTTTTTATGGAGAACCGATCAGACATGCGTGTAGACGGCATGCTGGTGTCCATGTCCATACTTCACTGTCCCACGAAGGTGCGATCTAGGCCACTCAAGTTTACCGGTAAAGAAGAGTGGCTGAGATTGATTTGCGCAGGAATCCTGTGCCGCAAAGGATTCCTAAAAGGGCGTGGCATGCCACCTTCAGGGATCGCGAACCGAGGCGTCGAGCCACATTTTGTCTTGGTCGGTCGGACATGGAGATAGATGGTCCCACATTGATCATGTTGATACTCTCCGGACCTGCTTAGTCTATTCCCGGACCCTTCATCCAAGCTGGCGGTAGGCTACGCCCCCCCTTTGTGGAGGACGACCATATGGGACCCACATTGGGACCGTGGTGATCATGGTGATACCTGACTGACAGTCATGGGTTTGATCTAGGCCATCCAAACATGCCGGAGAAGTTGGATGGTCGTGATCAATTTGAGACCTTAGGGACCCTTAAAGCATCACGCCGGCCAAATTATGGGTGAACGTTTGCTCCTCCTAGGCTAGGTCGTGAGATGGTCGGCTATGTAGGTAAACCGGGGTCCCGCCGGTGTGCACAATGGTGCTTGCGTGACCAGGGATGGAAGGCTCCACGCCGTCCAATTATGCCGGTGAATATGATCAGCCTTGATGGGTTTGAGACTGCCGTAGGCAGTCTTTGTTCGTAAGAGTTCTTCCTAGCAGCTCCGTACCTGCACGGACGTCCAACTCTAGGCTGGTGTTTGGTGGTTGACCGACCATGGCATAAATAGGCCCGCTGGTGGTCATTGTAGTGATAGCCTACTCCTGCTAGGGTTCGTCTAGGCTAGTTAAATAGTGCGGCCAACTTGAGTGGTCGTGATTGTTTTTGAGACCGTTATGGACATTCCAGATTCAATTATGCTCGATCGGGCTAGTAACACACCGAGAGATGATTTTTTTGTTAGAGAATGGTGTAGCCTATACGAGTATTTCGTGCATGCCTCACTGTTGATACTTGGATATTCATGTTACTCTACTGAGAGTAACAATCAATCATCATGCCACACCAACAATGAGAGTTCTGCTGAGAACAACACAAGAAATACAAGGCGATTCATGCATTAATTGGTAATGCTAAAATTCACAGAATACTTGGGCATTGTTGCTACATGCTCCATTCTAGGTGAATTAATAAAGCGAAGAAGTATTCATCACTTATCAAATGGCCTTATCCTTTACAGGACGGCTGTACAAAATTTGGTTTTACAATTTTATCCTTGAACTAAAATCCACCATCAACATTTAGTCCCCTGCCTAGCACATGATGGTTACACTATTGTGGGGTAGGCATGATATGGTGACATATGAAACGTAAAAAGGGAGAGATAAATGAAGTTTGCCTAGAGGGACTTGGACCGGTCGTGTTGGCAATCACCCACATGATCAAGTTGGGCGCCATCACAGGCCTTGGCGGGACCGGTTTCCTCCTTTGGGTGTTTGAGCCAATAAGATAATCTTTCTTCTACCAGAGTTCTCCAATTACTTGTTATAAAAGAGGATCGACCTTTTTTTTTTGTTCGAACAGTTTCTCCCGTTCGTGACTTTGGATCGCCAAGCATCGCTTCCGCTGCCACCGCTGCGGACACCGCCGGAGCTTGCTGCCGTTGTTGTTGTTCGTCCGTAGAAAACTGTATCACATCGTATGCATGAGCGAATGTGGGCCCCACCTGTGCATGCTCCGACCAAATGTGGGATTTGTTGTGCATGCCTTGCTCGAATGTGGGACCCACCGCATGCCTACTTTGACTGGGGCCGGTTATGCCTACTTCGACCAATCTGGGGCTAGTTATGCCTGATCAACATGGGATCCTCCGCGTGACTGATTTTCCTGGGGCCGGTTGTGCCTGCTTCGACCAGATGCCAAACCTGTTGCCTCACCCAACACCAGACTTGCCCCTTGACCAACACCGGCCTTGCCTTGGCGAATACCGTCCTTGCTGCTGTGACCAACATCGGTCTTCCATTTTCTCGAACGTGGGACCCATGCGTGCTTTCTTTGCCCAAACATGAACCTTGTATATTCGAACGTGGTGTGGGTCCCGCTGTGTTCATGTCCTCCTACGGCCAAGGGAGCATGCTTCACTTCTCCTATCGACTTCAAGGTTTGTCATGTTTCACTGGGCCCTTGTGAAGGATGGATGAGACACATTTTGAGGAATGAGTACACCAAAGATATCTTGACCAAAGCGCAGATTATTGATGCAGCTTGCGTGTTGAAATGGCTCGAGAGGATGTTAGAGTGGCTTCTGGTGCGAACGTTGAGGTAGATCCTGGAGAGAGTGTTAAAGCGGTCTCTTCTTCAGTTTGGTTTCCCCTTGCAAACTACATGCTTCTTGATTGACCATCTCTCTTGTGTTGAAGAAGTCCTTGACTGACGGCGAAAGAATTTCATGTTGAGCCTCAGTCCCCAAGCGAACCTATCCTTCTTTGTGCATAATTCCTTCATGAACTTAGCATACCTTGGCATTGTCTTAATGGCCTCGATGAAGGGGATGTTGATTTATATCTTCTTGAAGATATCTATGAGTGCCTTGTCTGTCTTAATGGCTTAAGATGATTTATATTTTTCTATCTTGTATGGTCGATGATTTTACCATAATAAATATATCGCCGTCTCTCCTCCGTGACTCTATTACTTCTCCGTGGGGAAATACAATATGCAGAAGTTCGGATTACCTCTGTCCGTAGTGGTTGTTGCTATGGTGAAGCTCGGGCACTGGTATCAACAAACGAACAACGGTTCTTAGTTACAATTATGATCATAAGAGACTGGAAGGTAGAAGCGTGATAACAACTTGCATGAACTTGGCACTCTTCATACAACGGTAGAGATCGTCTTGTTATTAGAGGGATAAGCTGGAACCGATGGATTTCTTGATGTTTCGCACTCTCGCCAACTTTAGTAATTTCATTATCAAGCAACCTATCCTTCTTTGTGCATAATTCCTTCATGAACTTAGCATACCTTGTCTTGAGCTTCCTTCTTGGACTTAGCAAAACGACTAGGAAAAGGAGGTGGAATAGTGAAAGTAGGAACCGGTTCCTTGGATTGGGCGGTTGGTGTTGAATGCTCCTTTGGTACGGCTTCTTCCTTGTCTTTGACTACTTCTTCACTAGCTTCTTCATGACGAGTTGGACTCTCCACTTGTATTCCACTTCTTAAAGTAACCGGATTAACATTCTCTCTTGGATTCACAATTGGTTGTGAAGGAAGCTTTGTGGATGCTTGAGATTTCATTAAGTTCATATCGGTCGCCAATTGTCCCATTTGAGTTTGTAAATCCTTGATTGCCGAATCGGTTTTTTGTTGGGTTTGTTGTAACATAGAATTGAGACCTTGCATGCTTTGCATTATCACATTCAACTTGTCATTATTCGAAGAATCTTGCTCCTTGACTTGTTGTGGTTGGAATTGTTGTTGTTGAGGTTGGAAACGTGATTGTTGGAATCCACCTTGTTGCGCATATGGATTAGGATCCGCCTCTTGCTTGTTTGCATAGCTAAAGTTGGGATGATCCTTCCAACCGGGATTGTAAGTATTGGAATATGGATCGTACCTTGGCCTTGGATTTGGATATAAAGCATTTACTTGTTCGGTTTCATCATCCGGAATAATTACCGCGGCCAACCGTTGCACTACCCTATTTATGTTGTTTAACCGTTGATCGGATTGTGAAGACGAGTCACTAACCTCATGCACCAACTTAACCATTGAATCACCTCTTGCATAGAATTGTTGTGAGTTTGCCGCCATACTTTCAATCAACTCGGTAGCTTCGGCCACCGTCTTGTTCACTAGTGCACCACCACCGGCGGCGTCAAGAAGATATCTATCACTTGTTTGGAGACCTTCATAGAAGTATTGGATTATCATGGAGTCACTAAATTGATGGAGTGGACAACTTGCCACCAATCTCTTGTATCGATCCCAAAATTCATATAATGACTCTCCCACATGTTGCTTTATCCCACAAATTTCTTTGCGAATTTTAGTAGCCTTTGATGCGGGAAAATATCTCTCGAGGAAAAGTTTCTTCATCCCATTCCATGTTGTGATACTTCCGGAAGGCAAATAGTATAACCATTCCTTAGCATTGCCCGCCAAAGAGAACGGAAAAGCTTTCAACATTGCTCCATCCGCATTAGTATTTGGTGGAAGCATGGCCGTGACTATGGTGTTGAAGTCCATAAGATGTTTGTTTGGGTATTCATTCACCATGCTATGGAACTTTGGTAATTCTCTAATCAACCCCGGCTTGATCTCGAAAGTTGAGTTAGTTTGGATACACCATTGTTGTGTATCGAGCTTGTGAGAAGCTAGTTCCTTGAGTATACGATCACCCATTGCCTCTTCTTCTATGTCCGAATCTGCGAATTCACTTGATGTAAAACGAGGAAGCGGAGTGTTAACCGCTCGAATAAAGTCCCTTAGTTGAGTGCCGGATCGAAGACGTATTCTAATTGGACTCGGTCTTCCCCCTTGAAGCATTCACCAAATATAAAGTACCTACATCAAGGTTCACAAAACTAAGTTAGATTCGGTATAAAATCTAACAAAGCAAGAATAAAGCAAAAAGAAAAATAAAAACAACTAAAATCGCCCTTGCTCCCCGGCAACGGCGCCAAAATTTGTATGCATGTCGTAACCACAACAAATTAATTAATACTTTACTACCTAATTAAAGAGTAATATAGGGTAGTCAAGGTCGATCCCACGAGGAGCAAGAGATTATTAGTTGTAAAATTGTCACAAAAGGGGGGGTATTGGTTGTAAAATTTATAAAGCAAAAGAAATAAACAAAGTAATTAAAAGTGTAAGTTGAAATCAATGAGAGAAAATAGATCAAGGAATCCTTATTCGCTGCAAAAAAATGATTAAAGTTATGTTCTTTTCCACTTGTTATTAGTCATAGATTATCACCAACCGTAGGTATAGCAGCTAGATCAGTGCTAACCCCAAAATCCCTTATTTCACCGGATACGAAAGTTCTCGCCTACCGGATTCTATTCACCAAACCACCTAGTAGTAGATCACCCAAGATGTAATTTAGTTAAACGCATTAAGATTCATGAATTTATTAGGTTGATATTAGTAGTTAAACTCTTAGATCAAGGTCCACTTGCTAACGTTGTTTTTACACACAATTGCTCCACGGAATCCCTCCGCAAGGTCTTGTGTTTTCTACTTATGTAAATAGTCAAGAAACGATTACTTATCCCCTAACTTTCACTAGCTTTAGATTAATTAAAAAATCAATTTAGTTGGCCACCCAAACGACCTATCAATCAAGCATAAACACTAATATTAGTAAAAACAATCGATAATCATATGAAAAACTTCAAAGTAGAATTGAAACAAAACTCAAACCATTATTAAGAACTAGGAATTCATCCTCAATCAATAAGAGAATTAGCTACTCATAATTTGGAGTTCACACAATAATAATAATAATTAAGGAAGAAAGAAAAACTTATTGAAAAGATGATGGTTGCTCCTTCCTCCAATCCTTGTGCACTTTTACTCCTTCTCCAAAGTAGATGTGTGTAAAAAGTTGTAGAGAACTCCTCTATTTATAGGCTTCAATACTCTCCATATCTTTGTAGGAAAAGAATCCTCATTCCAAAAGAACACCACTTTCCCAATTTGAGCCATAGTCCAATTTCTAGTCAAATTCTCCAATACTTCCAAGTTGTCATCCAATTCCCACTTCTAAGTCTTTACAAACATGAGAGAAGTCCACCCAAAATTCTGCATTTTTGGTCACCGGAAAACTGTGTTTTTGACCGGAAGTTGTCGCCGCCGGCCACCTGAAAATTCCATCCGGTAAGGGAATATTCCGTCAATCCACCGTTAGGACTAACGGTCAAACAAGTCAAACGTCAATCAACTGTTAGTCAGCGGGTCAAGGAGGGGAAAGTCAGCTTCTTAGTCAGCTTCTGAGTGGTCTGAGTTGGCTGATTCGCTTGTCAGATCGGCTCATCGGACTCGTTCTGGATCGGTCTGGAACGGTCATCGCCGACACCGAGTTGACACGCCGGAGGGATGATTTGGCCGAGTTTTGGCTAATTACAGGGCATTTCCGACCGTTATTTCAGGCCATTCTTTTATTCTTCCTGCGACAATCCTAAGACATACATCTAATTTGGTTCAAGCTTCATTCTCCTGCTGGTTTTAACGGCAACAACATTCAACTCAGTTCTTGCTTTTACCGCAACACCAGCACAGACCCCATATCCATCTGTTCTTCACAACAAATTATGCTTGAATCCTTCAGACCACAATCCTTTAATCAGCAGCGACGAAAACCCATCAACCACAGCGAAACCCTTCCCTTAATTCATCAATTGCAGTGACCTAGACCATTCGATCAACATCTTCACCGCCATAATATCTCGATCTCTTCCTTTCTTGAACACCACCGTCTTCAATTTCTCCCCCTAAGTTCCTCCTTCAATCACAGATAGCTCTGTGAGTTTCTTCATTCGACGAATGCATCTCCATGTTCTTGAATCTCTAGTCCACCTTCTGAATCAAAGTCAGACCCCATTCACACAGCAGATCTATCTTGAATCTGTATATCCATCGTCTTCTCAATTTAACTATCACCCAATCGAACTCTCAGATTTACATAACCCAGCGACCTCCATTGCTTGAATTCGATCTCCATGGCTGCTGTCGCCTTTCCTCTTTTATTTCAGATGGAACAGAATGAGAGTGAGAATGATTGAGAAAGAGAAAACTCTCTTCTCGATTTAGGGTTGTGAATAATTGGGTGGCTATTTGCGCCCCATTTGCAGCCACCCAGTGATATTCACAGCCTCTTCTAAATGATAAGGGGTACTCCAAATGACCCTTAACAATAGCTGGTTTGCATTTAGTACACCTCCAAGAAGAGTTGCCCCTTAACCATTACCGGGCTCCAGATAGTGCTCGCCCTATGAAATGACAATTTTTTTCCCTTTTTGCCCAATTTGGGTGATTTCTCCTTCTTTTCTTCCGTGCGACTCCGGAGTACCTAATAGCTCAAAAACACACGTAAAATACATAATTTACTAGAAAAAATAGCAAAGAAAGCATAAACTACTAGATAGTAAATACGGTGTATTCTACACCTATCATCTTCAGGCACTGGTGATACGTTGAAGGGACAATCTTATTGTCATGAAGTCACGGTCTCCCTAGTATCATGTGGTAGTCCGGCTCCTTTTCTATGACTTCAAATTTCACCTTTGAATGGACAGGCCCTACAGATAAATTCAGATTGACATACCCGTACGTGTGGGTTTGGTTTCCTTCGAAGTCCTTCATAGTGGTAGATTGTCGCATGACCTTGCTTGGGAGAACCTTGAGCATCTTGAGTGTCTTGAGAGTAATCACATTCGCAGATGTTCCTGTGTCGATGAACGCCCTCTTGAACTCTGAATCCTTGATGCGTGCAGTAACGTGCAGGGACCGATTGTGACCTTCTTCCGCCATCATATCTTCTTCTGTAAACGTGATGTTTTTCACAGACATCTCTGATGTTCTTAAGGCTTCTGAATGTAAAGGATCTAAACGCATGTCCAAGACTATCTGGTTGATGGCAGCAAACGTCTCCAACCGCTGGCTCTTCGAGAGGTGTAAGAGTTCGCATAAACTTTCCATTAGAGAAGCCACCTCCTGATTCATTGGTATCTGGTTCATAGTGAAAGTGTTGACTTGAGGAGGATCGTTGCGAGGATCAGTCCCCAGTGCAGAAATCTTTGTGATGGGTGAACTGTTCATATTTGATGTCATCTTGATGAGGAGATCAAGTATACCGTTCATCCTTGATCAGGTCCATATTCTTCGTGTGAATCTCCTGCACCCGTGCTAACTCGATCAACATTGGGATTCTTCCGGATATGCCATTAGATACACCATTGAGAAGGGGGTATCTTCATAGGAGGTACTTTGACCGGAATTTGAAATTGTTGGGGAAGTCCTAAGACCAACCATTTTGAAATCGGCCAAATAGGATTGGGTATTGATGGAAATGACTTCACAACCGAGAGATTAATCTCCCACTGTGGTCGCTAATTGTTTATAGGTGAAAACTATTTCCGCCGATTTTGGTAATTTGGGGTGTGTGGATGATAAACAAATCTAAACCCTAAACAAATACACTACACGGGAGTGCTTTTGATTCGAGAGATCAATCTATATAATTCTGGCCTAAACCAAGAAATGGCCGTTCCAGACTTGTTTCGGTCACAAAGTGAAGGAGATGGGGTTGATCTTAGGGAGGGAAGCGAAGAAGATGTTGAGATTGTGAAGGTGTAGGTTGTTTATGACTTGTATCAAAATACCAAACTTACTTTCAAATAATGTAAGCAATCAGCTCTAGGTGTTTGAATACATTGTATCAACACTTGATTTCTGTGTTGTTTCCTTGGAAATATGAAGGAGAACCTATTTATACAAGTCATTTGAGCCTTATTCACGTCTCTCATGGGAAGTGGAGAAAGTGGAGTGATGGAGTTGTGTGTTAGTGTCACACGATCAATCTTGCCCACTTCTCCCATCATCACTAACCGTCTATGTCTTCCTAACACGTTCTTGTAATGGCGCATTGCACGTTGCACGCTGTAAACCGCCAGACCAATACCCAGTATGTATCCCCCAGTTTGTGACATGATTGATGTCTCGAGTTTGTGGATCGTGGGACCCACATAAGGTAGCATGTAATGCTAGATTAAATAACTAAGTTATTTAGGAAGTCGATACGTGTGAAGTATCGTGTGTATTCTATGCAGGTACTGCATCGAATATATTCAGCATGTATGAAGCAACACTATTTTTTAAGGGTTAACGGAGTAAGTCACGAATTTATGCATCTTAAAATAGCATCACGTCTATCCTTCTTCGAGTGATCGTTTGGAGGCTATATAAGCAACCCCTGACTTGGTCGATCACTCCATGTGGAAGAGTGGTGGACGGTGATTGTGATGATGCCTCATTGGTAGCCTGACCCATGTCTTAGGATATTCGTCCAAGCTGGTGAAGTTGGACGGACGAGATAACTTGCGACCCACATCTGCGACCGTCGGATTAGGGTTTAGGAGGTGCGCAAGTACCTCCTTTCAGCTTGATCGAATCCAAGCATGAGAAGTGTTTTATGGAGAACAGATCAGGCATGCGTGTAGACGGCATGCTGGTATCCATGTCCATATTTCACTGTCCCACGAAGGTGCGATCTAGGCCACTCAAGTTTACCGATAAATAAGAGTGGCTGAGATTGATTTGCGACAGGAATCCTGTGCCGCAAAGGATTCCTAAAGGGGCGTGGCATGCCACCATCAGGGCGCGCAAACCGAGGTATCGATCCACAATTTGTCTTGGTCGGTCGGACATAGAGATAGATGGGCTCATATTGATCATGCTGATACTCTCCGGACCAGCTTAGTCTATTCATGGACCCTTCATCCAAGCTGGAAAAACAGACGCTCATGACCGATTAGTGACATGTAATATGTTGCAAACCTTAATTAGGGTTTTGGATCGGTTGTGTGTACACGACTTCACCCTAACGATTTAGTAGGCTACGCTCCCTCTTTGGGGAGGACGACCATGTGGGACCCACATTGGGACCGTGGTGATCATGGTGATACCTGACTGACGGTCATGGGTTTGATCTAGGACATCCAAACATGCCGGAGAAGTTGGATGGTCGTGATCAATTTGAGACCCTTAGCGACCCTTAAAGCATCACGTAGGCAAAATTATGGGTGAATGTTTGCTCCTCCCTGGCTATGGCGTGAGATGGTCGGCTATGTAGGTAAATAGGGGGGCCGTCGGTGTGCACAACGGTGCTTGCGTGACCAGGTATGGGACGCTCCGTGCCGTCCAATTATGCCGGTGAAGATGATAGGCCGTGATGGGTTTGAGACTGCCGTAGGCAGTCTTTGCTCGTAAGAGTTCTTCCAAGCAGCTCCGTACCATCACGGACGTCCGACTTTAAGCTGGCATTTGGTGGCTGTTTGACGGGCGTGACTTGTACCTGACTGACCATGGCGTAAATAGGCCCGCTGGTGGTCATTGTAGTGATAGGTTGCTCCTGCTAGGGTTCGTCTAGGCTAGTTAAATTGTGCGGCCAACTTGCGTTGTCGTGATTGTTTCTGAGACCGCTATGGACAGTCCAGATTAATTATGCTCGATCGGGCTAGTATAACACACCGAGAGATGATTCTCTTTGTTAGAGAATGGTGTAGCATGTACGGGTATTTCGTGCATGCCTCACTGTTGATACTTGGATATTCATGTTACTCTGCTGAGAGTAAAAATCAGTCATCATGCCACACCAACAATGAGAGTTCTGCTGAGAATAGCACAGGAAATACAAGGCGATTCATGCATTAATTGGTAATGCTAAAATTCACAGAATACTTGGGGATTGTTGCTACATGCTCCATTTTAGGGGAATTAATAAAGCGAAGAAGTATTCATCACTTATCAAATGGCCTTATCTTTTACAGGACGGCTGTACAAAATTTGGTTTTACAATTTCAGCCCTGACCTAAAATCACCATCAACAACTGGTTCATTAGTTTATGGATGCAGTAGAAATGATGGAAGGGAAATTTTTGACTTGTATCACTTTTTGTGAGTTCTTCCACAAAAATTGGGATGCATGTGTTTAGAAACACAAGGGAATATATAGCTCCACCTTTTAGACGGTTTATTTTCATTGGCAGAAAATTCTATTAAGAAATATGTTACTTTTTTTTAAAAACAGTTTCCACATCAAAAACACAATAATGGTGCTAAACTACTTTTGAGTCCTAAATGTCATTTTTGAGTCGAGTTGGGTCTCAATTGTTGTATAGGACCTTAATAAAGAATATTAATATGACTAGTTTCGGTATAATAATCCCAAAGCCAAAATCCTTATGGTCGAAATGGATTTTTAGAAACCAAAATTCTTTATGGTTTTATAGGTAACTTGATTAAGTTAAAAGTCCATTTATTGGTTACAATCCAATAACATACAGCAATACTTACTTGACGATCAAAAAATAACGTCTATCCCATAACCCATAATTATATCACAAAGGGTATCAAAATATACAAATAAAAGATATGGAAATGTGCAAAAGTACAAAACATATGTTGCAAACTAATATTGGAAACGCAGACGTTACAATTTATTTATTTACAAATGGAATAAATGAACAGATAATAAAGTGCATCATAAAGTCTAAAAAAAATGTTAACTACAATTAACAGCATAAAAAAAACGTTGCACGTTTGAGATACACCTTTCACCAAAAAAAAAATACAAAATACATTCCAATTTTTTTTTTCAAAATAAATAAATAAAAGCATAGATAACCTAAGTTGTATATCACTAATGGATGGATCGGTTAATGAAATCAACCAACGTAAAATAAAAATAGAAAATGTTATCAATCAAAACAAGCAACGACAAAAGTCATAGAAACACGCCATGGACTTCAACAAACACGTCATGGTATAAGTCTATCTAAATCTAAAGTTTAGTTCATGGTAAAAATTAAACCCTTCATGGTAATTCAAGGTGCTTAATGAACATAACAAAAAACAAAACAAACAACCATGGAAAAGATCACCACATCCAAACAATCATCAAAATATATACCGTCATAACACGTGGAATTGTTAACGGACAAAATAGCGTGGAAAAATTATAGATCAATAACATTCATATCATGTGCAATCAATCATCAATGGATACACATAGTAGACAAGTATATTGTGAATCAACGGAGACTTATTAAAGGTTTGGATTTTGGAGTATTATACCTTTGAACGCCTTTGGCAGAAAAAACAAAATAATAGAAGCACCGACTGAGATCCCCAAAAACAGACTGTGATTCGATGATTACCAAGGGGAAAAAAACCTCTCTTTGTTGCAGCAGAGCTCGTGCTCCAACTAGTGCAGTTGATTGATCTCGGAACCAATGAAAATTGATCTTCTTTGTTCGTCGATTTGATGATAATCCAGAAAAAAAATCGCGGTTGAGCTCGTGACTGATAACATATTGTAGTCGGAATATAGAGAAGACAAATAAGCAGAGAGAAGTTTCTATACGATCAGGGTAAAACTGTGTTACATAAATATATTCCTTTATATACAAGTAGGAAGAAGATCATAGACCTGTATGGACCGTACATCCATGGGCCGTAGGCCTTATAACAGTTTTGTAATTTTAGTTTTATGGGTACTTATCCATAAGGAGAAAAGGAAATATTATTATTATAAAAGGGGAAGAAGTCATACTTAGAGGACACAATTGATTCACCTTATCTCTCTTAACCTCTCATCACCTTGGGGGTACTTTCTGTGATTAGGACTAGTTTCTCCTTCTCACTTTCACCCTATCAACATTGCGACCATAGTGGGAGGTTCTTAGTTTCTTTTCCAGCATAATACTCCCAAGCGCGAACCAGGAAGTACGAGCGGAAGGGATTCCTTCTGACATGGATGACATTATGATAGAAGATGTACACAGAGGAAGCGATGAAGAAGGATTGATCCAGTCAGTGGTTGGTACACCAATTGTACAAGGCGCAGGAGCACCACCGAGAAAAGGAGAAACATCGAAAAGAAAAACTATTGCCAGAACGGGCGAACATGATATGGTAGAAATGCAGAAGGAACTGGATGCGTCTATCAAGAGGCAACATGAGCTGCGAGGGCTTATGAAACGATCAAGAGAACAAAGAGCGACAATGCCAAGGATGGTTAGTGCCAAAAACACTGTTCAAGGGATGACCGAAGATGTGATCGCCAAATATCTTGAAATGAATTATCGAGTGACCAAACATGATTCCTACGACTCATTAGACCCACCATACTCCATGGAGGTTGCCGATTATCAATATCCTGAGGATTATACATCGTCAAAGTTCAAAACTTATAGAGGAAAAAGAAATGCACGAGAACATGTAAGTCGCTTCGTATCAGCAATGAATGCCTAAGCTCAAGAAGAGAACTTGTGTATGCGAGAATTCCCCAAGTCACTAACGGACAATGCCTTTACCTGGTACGACAACTTGAAGTTGGGAATCATCGATTCATGGCCCGCAATGGTATATGTTAGAGCACTGCTCGGTCTAACTTGCATGCATTGCTATCTCAAGCATGTTTGTCAATGTTAGTGATCAAAACTATAAGTCTTGATTTCTAGCCTATTTATAGATGTCTCGGACTAGCATATAGTTTGCGTAGTTGAGCTTAGTCTTCACGGAGTTTATCACTTAAAGGCAAATAACTACTAAGGAGAGCTTGTGGAACTTTATCGACAAAAGGTATGTGGAGCCTTAAACTCATATATCACTTGGAAAGTCTATTTCTACTCTAGCTCCTATATTGAGACATAAGTCGTATTACGATATAGTTTTCTATATATACATTTGAGATTTTGAGTTGAGTATATCTCGTTTACATATTTCTCGAAATATGTGTTGGTAAGCTTTCGCTTTGACCAAGTTCATCTTATATCATGAGAAAATTGCCGAGTAACATCTTACATGGTTTGTGTGATATAATCATTTGATGTAAGACTTGAAATGTTTCGATAATGATTATTTCAATATCTTGAAAATTGCTTTGATGCTAATAGTGTGTGAAAACGGCAATTGTCATTATAGAAGAATGTTTCAATGATTGAAATAAATAGTTTAGAATCTTGTAACCATCTTTGGATATAAGCATATTGTGTGTTCGCACATTTGTGTATAAGTCCAAAACCAGGAACCTAAAGTATGCATACTTGTGTGTATACAAAATGGTTGAGAGGAGACTGGATAAGTATGCGTACCCGTACGCATACTGGCGGAAGTTAACGTCCGTGAATTTCTGCTGATGTTGGATTTCAAAACCGACTCATTCAGTTACCTAAGTGAACATACTGGCCGAAAGTTCACGTCCGTGAATTTCTGTTGAGTTTGAAAAACCAAACTCACAAAACCGGTTTCTTAAGTACGCATACTTAAGTTGTTACTTTTTAAAGTCGGTAGTGTAGATGAACTTAAAAATTTATCAATAAGGAATGCAATCTTTGCAAACCGTGGCTATAATGTTCATGTATTGATTCAAGTGAATCAAACCGATTTTGCTTCAATTGTGTTCTTGTAAAAATCTATGAGAATATAGCAATTGAACAACTCTTTAACTAATTTCATTTGAGTCATTTGAACTAGTTATGGTTAAGATGAATAAGGTTGATATGAGAGTAATCATATGGCTAACCTTGGTTAACTATTTGTGAACCAACATGGTTTACACGTTTAGGTGCGGTTACATAAACCTAAATGAGGGTACATTTTATTTGTGTGTAACAAGCTAAGTTCGATCTAACGGTTAAAAGACATTAGCTTGGTGGAATCAGGTTTTTCATCTAACAGTGATTATTGAATGCTTTGTTACCAAGGTAACTTGGATTGCAAACCCTGATTTGAAAACTATATAAAGGAGAACTCTATCAACTGGGGAACCTAATCCCCACACCTCATGTGTGTTACTAGTTGCATAACTAGAGTCGATTCTCCTTTAACTTAGGTTTCTTCTTTAGACCCAGTAAGTTAACGACTTGAAGACTTCATTGGGATTATGAAGCCAGACCCAACTATTCTCTTTGTAGTTGCGTGTTCTGATCTTGCTGTTTCTATCGTGTTGAGTTCAATTGAAATAATTGACTCGAGATTTTATATTTCCTATAGGCAAGATATAAAAGTAGTCACAAACACATTCGTCTCATCGTTTGTGATTCAACAATAACTTGTTTCGCAAGTCGATTAAGTTTATTGTGAGGTGATTGATAATACTAGGCTGTTCTTCGGAAATATAAGTCTGGGTTATTAATTGGTTCATGTTCACCTTGATTTATCAAAATACGGAACAAAAACTCTTGGGTATTTCTGTGGGAGACAGATTTATTTAATCCTATAGAATTTTCTGTGTGATACAGATTTGTTTATCAAGTCTTAGACTTTGGGTCTTAACAACTCTTAATTATGGGTGAGATCAGCTAAAGGAATCAAGTGCGTGGTATCCTGCTTGGATCAGAGACGTAAGGAGCGCAACTGTACCTTGAATCAGTGTGATGTTGATTAGGGTTCAACGACAGTCCAGTACGAAGTTAATTTGTAGTAGGCTAGAGTCTGTAGTGGCTTAATACAGTGTGGTGTTCAAACTGGACTAGGTCCCAGGGTTTTCTGTATTTGCGGTTTTCTCGTTAACAAAATTTTGGTGTCTGTGTTATTTCTTTTCCGCATTATATTTTGTTATATAATTGAAATATTACAGGTTGTGCTTTAAGATCAATCAATTAGAATATCCAACCTTTGGTTGTTGATTTACATTGATTGACACTTGAACATTGGTCATTGGTACCGTTCAAGTTGTTTCACATAATAATAAGGCTCATGGATTTCTATCTGTTTGATTTGATGATTACATTATGAAATAAAGATATTAAAACTCTTTGATATACTTTACTCTAGATTGAGTCTGACTCTATAGTTGATTCTCTAGAAAGTGTATTGGAGTAAGTCTTCTCGGATTGCCAAACGAATTGTTGGGTGTGGTTGTTAGACACCCACATTTTTAATTGGTATCAGAGAAGGAAAACACATTAAAGACCTTAGAAGTTTGTGTTTGTAGCGATCTGAGGATGGACGATATTGTCTCTGATAAACGCATCACCAGAAATAAAAGTTTTGTTTCCTTAAGTCTATTAAAGAGAAAGATTTGTCAATCTCGAATATAGAAGAACCTTGTGTTCAAAGGAAACAGACATACTTTGACAAGTGTTTTCCTGACTACCTTACTGATGAGTCTGACTATGAATTTGAAAGGAATGCAGCCAAAGAAAGTAAAGTGATTCTAAAACTTGTTAGAATCCAGGATGATAATTTCAACCGGTTGAAAAACAAAGTCAATGTCCTAGTTGGTATGCTAAGTAAGTGTGACTCTCGTTTAAATATTCTTCAAGAGGAAAATCTCAAAAAGGATGCTTTGAAAATTGAACATCTCTTAAGTAAACTCTCATTTCAAGAGTGTTCAGAAGAGTCCGCCATACCAACTACTTCTGATTTAATTGGGAAATTGTCTGGTTCAGAAGCAAAACCAAAAGCCCTTCCTTTTGAAAAAGATGTGCATGTGTCTTCTTATAATCAAGAAATTTCCACAACACATGGAAGGAAAAATTCTCCCAACGATGATGTTAAGACTGTTGTGTCTAATCACTTAGGTGATCAGAAAGTATGTCTCTTTTGTGATTCTAAAGGGATTGGTAAACAAAATAGGAATTCTAGGTTGAATGAAAATTTTATCATGAGTCTTCAACACACCTTAGATTTAATTCTCAAAGGTGTAACTGACATTCGTATGTCTAAACCAATTGGTTTTAGTACTCACCCTGTGTAGCCCACCAGGAAAGTCAGTTCAATGTGTTCCTCAAATATGCAAACACATAATAGTCTTCCTAAACCATTTCGACGAAGAAGGTCTCATGGATATTCTTTCGTTAAGAAGGGAGATTATGTTATTCATGATATGAAAAAGGTACCAGAAGAAGGAAGCAGTGGAAAAATGGAAATCAACCTAAAAAGGATAATTGAAGGATATAATGAAATTATCAACAGTCTGACAATTCCCTCTGGCCAAAATTCTTCAGGTAAGAATCATCACTATGTGTCATATTTTGATGATAGTAAGTTTTATGATAACTTTTCACATCATAATGGTTTTCCTCCAAAGATCAGGAAAAATAGGCTTAACCATAAGCAACACTCATTTAATGAGCTCAAGGCTCATACTTGTGCTAATTAATCACAAGGTTGAATTCTCACTCACAAAAATCCTGGTTGAGTGAGAATCAACTATACTTCATGGCAAACTGTTTTCCGATTCTCTGGCTATTTTCTTATCGCTTCTAGCCTGATTATCTGTCACAAAAATGTTTGCGTAAGTATTTTTTTTTTGCATAACTTTTATTCTTCAATTCTTTTGTTTTGAATTAAAAGTGTCACTCTTGCTCTAAAAATTGTTCTTCTGTAAGAATACAATGTTTTATTGAGCAACAATCTGTAAGTTTTCTCACATATGCATACATCATCTTTGTATTGCATTTGAGTACTTCTCTTTTCGAGTCGCTTTTTAAAGGGTCAAGCTCGTGTTCGTACGGGTATCCTTGTTTCTTGTCACGAACCGACTTTGGAAACCCTAACTTCAGGGTTCCTGTGAAACCGTTTAAATACTAAACCCATCTTTTGAAAAGTACGCATACTTCATGCTACTTTTTGTCAAGAATGGCATCACCTTCAGGAACTTGTTATTTTCCAAAAGGTTTTCTTGATAAGGGTTTTGGTCTCTCACTCGAGGAGAAGGAAAAAGGAACTCTTGAGGAAATTGATGACACATCTTCTCAATCTCCTAATGTTTTATCAAATTTTGAGGATGATGAAGAGATTTCTAATGAAGTTTTTCAAAACTTTATTGATAAGTTTAATGATGCAAAGATGTTGCTTGTTAACACTCTAAAAGAGCTAGATGGGTCAAGTACTGATTTGATAAAGGTCAACACCGACCTTTCTCTAATGAAGACATGACTTAAGAATCGTCTCGATACCGTGTCTGAAGCTTCTGTCAACTCTGTCACAAGCTTGAAGGTCTAGGAACCAGTGAAGCTTCCGTACCGGAACTCTAAATATTGCTTATGATTGCTCTTTGTTTTTAGAGTTATTTTTTATTATGTCTAGTAAATCTTATTTTTATGTTTTTAGAAGAATAACTAGGGTTTGAAATTGCCATTATTGTGAGTACACATAGCCATGTCCAACGATTTTCATCTTCAATGTTTTTAGATTTATTTCTTTAAACTCTAAGTCTTTTGGAAGATGATTTTTGTAATTTAAACTTTTTGATTTTGTATATTGTAAATTGTTATGGGATATGTTGTTTACGTCTGTGAACCTGTGACTATCCCATACTTGTTCAAAAGTTATCTCTATTATGTCGGTATGAATGTATTGATAGAAGATAGAATAAACTTTTTACATTGCAAAACTTAAAGCCTTTTATGTCATTTTTTTGATAAAAAGAAAGGATAAAACTTTTGTTTAAAAGGATTAAGTCTATTATATCTCATTGTGCAAATAGTGATGGAAAATAGAATGAATCCCTGTCTATTCAGCCGTATTTGGTCAATCTCTGATCCACATTTTTGTGCATATACTGTGTTGCTCCATAAGTTTTCTTATATTTGAGAATGACCAATTGAATTGATCATTCTCTTATGGTCAGTTTAGTTGTTGCTCCGTAAGTTCTCTCATGACGAGCATGACCAATTGAATTGATCACTTTCTTGTGGTTAATTTAGTTGTGTATTCCGATTGAATTAATCATGGGTTCTCTTGTGGTTAATTTAGTTGTGCATTTCGATTGTATTAATCATGGATTCTCTTGTGGTTAATTCAATTGAATAATTTGGATTCAAATTCATGTTTTCATGTGATTTGGTTATGTCCAAAGAAATCCTTATTTTCTTGTGAAAATAAGGTCGCCTTTGTTGTTCTTTCGGGAATGACATTTTATGGGGGAAAGTTATTTTGAACTTGTGTTTAATTGCCAAATATTTGTGGGGAGTGCGGCTGTGGAATATTATAGGGGTTATCTCGTATTTTTAAACTCCTTGATGAATGCATTTAACTTCGACTTTATGATGGCATCTAAATAAGTTGATATGGTATTCTCTTTTGGTCATGAAGTATCTCTATGAAAATTTCATGAGGATCCCACTAATTTTCGTACCTTTGCCAATTTATATTGACAAAAAGGGGAAGAATTATTGTGTAGTGTGATACTACAAATACATATGGTTTACGGATCATTATGTAATGGGGAGTGGTTTTCATGTCGAGATAAAGTATTGACTAAGGGGGAGTGATACATATCACCATAGTGTTATTGTCAAAGTTGTGATACATATCACCATAACAATGATTGAGAGAATTTGTTTTCTCATTGTTATCGCTACGGATCTTCAACTAACGATGGTGCTAAACTTACAACCTTTGGGATCATTGGAGTACTTAGAAGTGACGAAGATTTCGAGTCATGTTGAAGATTCCAAGGAGATCAAGAATGTGGATGAGAAGCTACATCTTTTATTTATTTTGTAATCCATATGTATTGATAGTTTTGTCACTAAAATTGACAAAGGGGGAGATTGTTAGAGCACTGCTCGGTCGAACTCGCATGTGTCGGACTAGGATATAGTTTGTGTAGTTGAGCTTAGACTTCACGACGTTTATCACTTGAAGACGAAGAACTACTAAGGAGATCTTGTGGAACTTCATCGAGAAAAGGTACGTGGAGACTTAAACTCATCTATCACTTGGAAAGTCTATTTCTACTCTATCTCCTATATTGAGACATAAGTCGTATCACGATATAGTTTTCTATATACACATTTGAGATTTTGAGCTGAGTATATCTCGCTTACATATTTCGTGTTGGTAAGATTTCGCTTCGACCAAGTTCATCTTATACCATGAAAAAATTGTCAAGTAACATATTAAATGGTTTGTGTGATACAATCATTTGATGTAAGACTTGGAATGTTTCGATAATGATTATTTCAATATCTTGAAAATTGCTTTGATGCTAATAGTGTGTGAAAACGGCTATTGTCATTATAGAAGAATGTTTCAATGATTGAAATAAAGAGTTTAGAATCTTGTAACCATTTTTGGATATAAGCATATTGTGTGTTCGCACATTTGTATATAAGTCCAAAACCGGGAACCTAAAGTATGCATACTTGTGTATATACAAAATGGTTGAGAGGAGACTGGATAAGTATGCGTACCCGTACGCATACTGGCGGAAGTTCACATCCGTGAATTTTTGCCGATGTTGGATTTCAAAACCAACTCATTCAGTTACCTAAGTGCTCGTACCCGTACGCGTACTGGCCAAAAGTTCACGTCCGTGAATTTCTTCTGAGTTTGAAAAACAAACTCACAAAACCGGTTACTTAAGTACGCATGCTTAAGTGGTTACTTTCTAAGATCGGTAGTGTATGGTCAGTTGTCAGTCGAGCAAAAATAATTTCACTTTCTTACTTAACTAAAATAAATGAAGTATGTGATAAGAAAGAGTTCGTATCCAAAGAGAGGCTTTTGTTGTTATAAAATTTTCAGATTCTTAAGTAACCAGGGGGGGGGGGGTTTGATTATCAATGCAATAAAAATAAATTGAAAGCAAAGTAATAATAAAAGTAATCAATAAGGAGAAGATATTGGTCACGGGATAGTTTCATTCACAAACTTGTATTTTCATCAATGACTAGAATTAAATTTTTTATCTCTCATTTACTAAAAGTCCTAGGATACATTGATCGCAAGTATATCCCGCTAATTCCCTGATTTCATCACAACCACATTAAAAGATGTATATGTGAATTCTTCCTAGAAAGCAACCTAAAGTGTAAAAGCACAATTAGATTTAACTCCCTAAAAGCAATAAGTTCTATGGAATAAGACTAATTAAGGCAATCAAAATGTGTAAAAGCACTAATTCAATTTAACCAAGGTTATGATTCCTTTGTGACTCGTAGGATATATCACTACAAGCACTACCCGCAATTATGCTACTTAGAATCAGGAATAAACAACTTTTTCGTATTGAAACCCTAATATAGCTTTAGAAATGAATGCAAATCGGATTGATTCCGGGCTCAACCAAACAAACAATCAAATCATATATAATATAAACCATGAATCATAAACAATAAATTATTGAGACAAAACTAATGCATTGAATCAAATCTTATTTGTGAAACCCACTTTATACCATAACCAATAAATGAAGTTTAACTACTCATAGTTTTTGAGTTCATCATAATCATAATAATCAATTGTAAAATGAAAAAGATGAAAAATAAATGAAAGCATACCCTAGTCGTTGCTCTCCTCCAAAACTCCAGTAGAAAAGATTATGTGTTTTTCAAAGAATAGAAACTTTTCCCTTTTATAGCTTTTCAACTTTCCAAAATTAGGTCTTCAAAGCCCAAAATCCAATAACAAGAAGTCCACCAAGCTCATGTGTATGAAATACCCATGTGAAATATGTCCCAAAAATATGAAGCCGGAAAACTGTGTCTTTTGTCGGAAGTTGGCCGGAATCCGACATCGGAACAAATCTCAGGTGACCGGCAAAGTCCACCCGGCCACCTGTCAACGATCTAGCTCGGTCAGGGTCACTGAGTCAGTGTCTGAGTCATGTCTAACTCAGCTAACTTGTTCTTGGCCAAGGTTAGTTGCACAAGCCAGAGCCATGCACAATCATTATGCATCACAGCTCCAGCTTTGATGGCTATGCATTGTTCGTAGCTTTAGTTCAATGCCTTGTAGCTTCAATTCCACCAATTTGCACCTCAACACACTACCACTGCAACCAAGCCACAGCTGCAAACACTTCACACACTAGTGCCATCTCTTAGCATCTCAACCCTTCTGTTGATTAAATCTTGGAGCAACACAGCAACAAACATCACAAAAAAACATCAGTTCCAACTCTTAGCTGCAGAACAGTCCCAGTTACCACTGTACCAATCATTTCAGTCACAACATCACTTCAGTGTAGCTCTTCTCCATTCCCTGCACCTCAGCTTCTATTTCTATTACAGTCACCAATCTCTATCACCTCAGCTGCTCCATACACTCTTGTTCAATTCAACGCAGGCAATTCATATTATCATTTGTCACAACAGCATCCACTTGAGAATCACCAGATTGCAGCTGCAATGCCTTTTCGGAATCACAACCCCAATCCCCTGGACTAACATCTGCCATCAATTCATGTATTGCAGCCTCACCCTCAAGAGCCCAACCCTAGCATTCATCTAATTCCAACCCAGCAAAATCACCAGCTCCAACTGTGCTTCATAACCATCCACACATTCACTACCTTGATCATTACTGCCAAGAATGGCATCAATTCATCGCCAAAGGCACATAACACATGAAACCAAGACCAATACTAGCTCATTCCAATGCTACAACTACCCTGTACTTGGCTTAAACAGCTTCATTGTACTGTTAAACCAAGTACCAACAACATCTAGCTTATACACCTCCTTGAACCTTCTTAGGTTCACAGCTCCAGCCCCAATAGCATCGCGTTATCTACAATAACAAATCTCATTTCTCTCATCTTCAAATTCTCAAAAAAAACCCAACACAAAACCATTTCAGTTCAATACCACCCGCAGTTTAACACAAAACCCATTTCATAATCTCCATCAGTAACTCCACCAGCTCATCTTGATCTTGGAACCCATCCTAAACATACATCTATTCATAAACATCATCTCCTATGCCTAGCCATCACAAACAACTCAACTGCAACAACAGTTCACTTCCTTGAACCCATTTTAGATTAAGAACAACAACAACATCACCTAAGCCATTGTAATCCCAGCTCAACCCAGTTCAACCACCACACCAATCCAATTCAATAGCATCAACACTAGTCAGACAAACTATAATTCATGACCACTTGCTATATCTTCTCTGTACCATAATGAAAATATGAGCCATAACCTTCACTTAAACTGCAATCACCAACTCCTTCCATCATACCCTTGGCAGTAACATCCAATTCAGATGCAGTTCAGCACACTTCACAGCTCAGTCCAACTCCATTCTAAATCTTTAAGGCCATTGAACCCATACATCATCTTCCAAAACCAATGCTTCTTGGTTCACCACCAGTACTTTATCCTCCTTGAACTGCACCATTTGAGCTTCAATATAGCATCAACATTATCCCCAGCTGTAAACCCTAACATACATCTAGGTTTGCATACATATGAAGATCTATTTCAGAACCTGCAATGCACCTTCATACTTATGCTTTCCAATTCAACACATCACCTACAACAATTCAACTCAGGGACGACTTAACACTCAACACATCTCCAATTTCATCACTACAAACCCCATCTGAATATCAACAGATCCTTGGTCTTCTCCATCTCTCAAATTCAACCTGTTCAGACTCATCCTGAAAAACCCCTTTCACCAATATCTCCTCCCTGTACTTCAACCAAAACCCATCTTCACAATACTGCCACTGCTGCAACAACAGATGCAATTCATACCATAAGCTCAAATCCACCACCAGAACCACAACCCTAGCTTGAAATATCCAAATCAACTATGAACCACCTGAAACCATTACAGACCCACTGCAACAATCCTTTGTTTCTCTCTCATCTCTGTGTTTTCTTCTCAATCTTCAACAGTTCTTTATTTGAGCATCAACAGAGGCAATTAGGCGACTCAAACCTTCAATTCCATGATTATCCATCTCCCTTACAACAGTCTCTTGGATTCAAATTCAACACCGAGCCATCAGAACCACCATCCCTCAATTTCATAAATGCTGCTTTTTTATTTTCCTCTCAAATTCAGAACACCATGAAGCCGCGGCCAACAGATGATTGGGAGAAGACTATTCTCCCAATTTTAGGTTCAGGTAATGATGAGAATAAAATTATGTTTCTCTAAATTTTAGGTCTTGTGTTAGAAGAAGAATTAATGTATCCACCCCAGCTGATAGGATAAGGGCTACATGTTCAGAAATGACTTGTCGATTTCAGATAACCGAAACTTTAATTCTTCGACTCAACTATCAGTTACGGGAAATTGACAGCTCTTTCTTTGCCTCTACCTTGTACAACCTAGCCCCCTCTAAATATAGCTCGCATGTGAATTTGACCTTTTCGCCTTTTTCGCTCTAAATGAGTAATTTCTTCTCCTTTCGCTTCAAAAGACTCCATCACACCTGATATCTCAAAACTAAACATAAGAGATGCAATTCCCAATGATAATAGCAAAGAAAGCATAAATACTAGATATATGATGGTATTTTCAATGATGTTGTAGTAAGAAGGTTCTTGAGACTTTTGAAAGCAGAATTTTTAGACTTAATTCTTATAAATAAAAATGGCAAACTCAATTAAAAAGTGTTGTAAGAAAAATATGGAGAGACTGAGGCTAGGATTCCACCAATTTCCACACTCATATGGTTCATATATCAATTCTAAACAATGAAAGCTCAAATTATAAAGTTTTATTGACTCTAGTTAATTTCCTAAGGTAGATTTCGAAAGTAATGGGTGTAAAACTAAAGCATGGGACATCAAAACATCTAAGCTAAACATGACCCATCAATTGTAATCACAACCATTCAATGAAAATCATAAATCATTTGAATAATAGTGCAAATAGTATAAACAAGAATTGATAGAATTACCACATTTGTGAAAGTTGGATTCCTCCGTCACCCCAGAGGTTGGGTCTAGCACATCATGTTCGAAACACGCTCAAAGTATGATTTCATTACTCAAATGTGCTTACAAAGATGAATAGAGTGAAAAAGATTAAAACCGGGTGTTTGCAACGCTTATAAATGTTGCAAAACACTGTTACAAAGAACGATAACAGTAACGTGTCACTGACACTGTAGCTTTACGACACTGACCGATCTGTCGTTTACGCTGTTCAAGAACGACGGTCTTAGGCTGTCTGTTCATCGTGTTCTTTGTCTTTCATAGGAGCAGAAAAATATTTCCTGAAACTCGATCCAACTCCTCTTTGCAGCTCTCTATTCTCTTCCAAACTCTCCGTCCTTTTCTATGAGACCATAGCTCCCTTTTTATACCCAACGCATCACAAGATCTCTCCATTAACTCCATCATAATTCCCATTTACTCCCTGCCATTTTACGTATATTATTTCCTTTTGTTTCTCTGCATAAACCTGCTGGTGATTCCCACGCGTTTTCTGGCGTTTAATTCTTCCACACACGTCTGCTAACAACCCAAGCACCATTCAACACGCTGGGTTCTCGTTTAGTTATAGCAAGACTCGCTGTATCCACAAGCCAACTTCCAAATATATCGCAAATAAATCCCGATAATCTCTGCCATTTCTCTGTGTTCGGAAACTTCTTCTTTTGGGGCAAAATTCGTCATTACCAAGCCTGTTTAGCATGACAGCTCATTCCTACACCATATTTCCTACAAAATCTTGACAGAATTGATTTGAGAAAATCCCGTAGTTTGCATGAAAACAAATTCCCTCCAAAACAAATTTTTCAAACCGAGAAGAAGAGGTCCCCCTATCCTGAACTGGGGTTCGAATAACAATGGGTTGCCCCTTAGCAATTGTGTTACCCCTTATCCAAAGTGGGAGCCCGAATAGCAAATTTCCTCCGGGGGTATTCCGAGCAACTTTTCGAGCCAAATTTTCCAACAATCTTTATTTCCAAAAAATACCTACAAACACACAAAACACCATAATAAGGACAAAAATAAGTACTAACAATACGAAATATTAAGGACAAATTAGACACATAAATGCGTCTATCAAATACCCCCAAACTTATTATTTGCTAGTCCCGAGCAAATCTAATCTAGAAAATAAAATGACTACACTTAGCACGTGCAGCAAACCGTTAAACCGCTAGGTGTCCCTAGCGGCGGAGTGTTGTCTCCGGAGGGTTTACCAGAGGTGTACCCACAAAACCTGTACTTCTAATTGGTCACAAGTATCCAAAGAGCTATGAGGACATAAAAAATCTCAACCAATCTCCAAGTGACTAGAATGCCAGAGAAATTAAAAGTGCCAGCTCTAAAGCTGACTGAAGAAAAGGGGAGACACATCCGCAACACTGCTAGATAAAGAGATATCCGCTACACAGCTAGATAAACATTATAAGATACATCCGCTGATTTACATCTGGATAAGATTAGGAGAGAGATAAAAATGAGAGGGACATCTGCTACACAGTTGGACTAATTACGTGTGATGAGTTGAACCAGTGCTGGAAAGATCTTGTGTTAGATTGAAAGCGGACTAACAAAGCAACCAAATGTATCTTTCTTCGACTCTCTCATAGTGCTCAGTAGAAACAACGTCTTCTTCGGCTTCAACTGTTGATAATAAACTCTTGAACCTCGTAGAACCTTGACAATTCCTCTTTTCGATTCCTCACTTGAAAATTCCTTTTAGATTTCTACTTCCCTATGGCCTTATTGAACAAAATTTAAATTTAAACATTATATTATTATTATTATTATTATTTTCATTTTTTTTTTCAATATTTTTTTTTTTTTACTTTTTTTGGAAACAAGACAAAAAAATTTACATGGCCATCACAGAAGGACTTTAACACTTAGATCTTCGCAACTTGTAATGTCTTAGTATCATGAACTTCAACAACTTATATCGTTTTTCTTGCTCTTATAACTTCTTGTAACCCTTGATTTTTTTGAATTCTGATTTTCTATTATTGCTTCTAAACCTTAAACCTCTTCAACTTTCTTCATAGATTTTGATGTCACTCCGTTTGTTGATGATGATAAGTTTCTACTGAGAGAGAGTCGTAATCCAGTAACTAAGACTACATTGTGAGGTTGCTTTGTCTTTCTGGCATTTCCTGACCTACTTGCCTTTCCATCATGGATGGTTAGGTCCATCACGGTTACCCTATAAAAAGAACAAGTTCTTTCCTGAATTTCAAGGATCTCAATGTCTTTTTCTCTAATGTCTCAATAGGTTGTTATACCTAGCATTCTAGTTTCTATCTTTTCGGTGAGAAACAGTATGTAAACTTAGCTAACCGGATACCATGTGACACTAGAAGTTTCAAAAGTGCGACTAAAAAGTTCTTCCTCACCCCCAAACTTAAATCTAACATTGTCCTCAATGTTCTAAAGATAAAATTAAAAATATGAACAAGGAGAAACTGTTACCACTTGAAGCAAAAGAGTTAAGGAAATATATTACCGTGTCGCATGAATATTGGGTTACCTCCCAAGAAGTGCTAAGTTTAAAGTCTTCATCCAGACATTGGAATAATTAGTCACCTCATAGAATCATATAATAGTAGCCGGAATAACTGTGGGTTATATGGATCAAAAAGTGCTAACCACAAGAAGAGGAAACTGCAACAGACGAGGAAGATATCCAACACACCCTTATCTATTTTTTTGTTTAAGACAACTAAATCTAGTTGTGGTTCGGGTTCAGGCTCTATAAAAGGGTCTAGATAAAAAGCTTTCATCGGCTGGATTTCCTCAAAGGAAGGATCCTGAAGATCAGGTTCTAGAGTCTGGAAATACTCAATTAAGAACTTAGAAGCACATAACAATAACCTGAATAGATGGGGATCCTCTAAGTCAATCAGACTTAACTCACACAGTGGACCACAGTAGTGGTCATTCTTAAGAAAATGTGTCGACCCCAATTTTCTAAAGTAATTAGGTTTAGTCTCAAAACTTAATAACTGACACATCTGAAATTCATATGTTCCCACAATTGGAAGGAAGGTTTTTGGTGGGAAAACAAAGTCAGTCGTGGTATCATAGCCTGGGTTAACCACATCAACCAGAGGATGGGTTTCTAACAACTGAACTTCTTTATGGACACAACTAGGTTCAGAAAAAAGTGTATGGAGATAATATTTTAAAATGGTTGAGGCACATATGTCAAGTCCCAAGTTAGGGACCTTTCTAAGAGTTACAAATGGTTTAGGCACATGGAGAATGGTTGAGGCACATATGTCAAGTCCCAAGTTAGGGACCTTTCTAAGAGTTAAGGCACATGGAGAATGATAATCACCCCCAAACTTAGAGTTTTTAGTGTCTCTAGAAAGACTATTCACAACTTCCCTAATTTCAAGGCTATCTGATTCTTGAAAATGGTCAATTGATTCTTCTAAGTCAGGTACATCCTCACTCATCTCTACGAGTTCATTTTATTTATCTAAGTCTATTGTTTCTAAATCGCTAGACTCAAAATATACTCGTTCCTCTAAACCATCATTGGCTTCGCAATCAAAAGGAAATATTACATCGTCTAAAACGGGGGTATCTCTAATAAAATCCTCATCCTTTTGAATAGGTGAATTAAAATTATTTGGATTTGAACTAGAAACAATATCATTATTAAGCTCAATTGGAGTAACAAATTCCTGATCACTATGCCTACTTATTTCAAATTCTTCATCGACACTATCTTCATCATAATCATTATAATAACATAAAAATGGTTGAACCTCATCTACACAAGTAGTGTTACCAATTCTATCCTCGTTATCTTGATAAAAATTATCATCATTTTCTAGGGTATTATTGGAAATACTGTATTGGAAATTAAGATGATTTCGAGCAATTCTTTCGTTCATCTCAGCTATCATCTTGAGGGATTCCTCTATAGAAAGTTTTCTTTAGTCATAAACTAAGTTATTCATTTCTGCTAACTTACGTGTCGACTCCTATAACTTCCTGATGGACTCTTCTAAAGATGGTGTAGGAACAGAAGGATCATAAAAATGACTACTTTTCAATAGTTTCGTTGTATCCTCTAGAGACGAAGAACTAGTATCAAAGTCTTCTTGCTCGTAATACTGATGCACGTGTGGATAGTAATTGGGCTCACCATGGTATGACCCATAACCTTCAAAAGGTTGGCGTTCCCAACCACTATTCACACTTTGGTCATAAAAAGAGTGATGTCCATATTGTTCAGTTGGATAATCATAATCATTGTAATGGCTATTATAATACCAGTTTGACATCCTAACTGCAAGGGAATTCTACACAAGCAACAAGGCTGACTCGACCACAACAAACCTACTGATTTCTAGCAAACAAAAAGCATGATGGCTCCACTTAGATTGTTTCTAGACAAGCTTCTAATCCTTCGAAAGGGAATTCGTTACAATCTGAGCAAACCCCTCTGGAATCAATCCGAGTTTAAGTTAGTTGAATAGAGGCGAGGGAAGCTGCGTGGATCTTTGATACCCAAGGCCTCACCGCATTACAAGGCGGCACAGTCACACATTCAACTTACAGAAACCGTCATGAACTTTAGAGCATGCTCAAAAGAGTAACCAATATTTTTCGAACGACTTTCCTATTAAGCTCGTTACCCTATCTGTCTCGTTCTATTCCAAATTTTAAGTTTAGGTTCGCGTTTGGTATCATTTTCCTAAGGCGGGCAAGAAGAGAACGGTGATGAAATCCGAACCCTTATCTTATATGGCCAGTCCTTTCCCTTTACTAGGAAATTAAAGAAGCCGTTTTCAAAACCTCAACATATATGCATACAAAATCATCCAGTAAACCCGCTGACAGGGGATTCGCGGGTGTTTAGAATTCTTACCTCCCGTTCCAGACGGGGGATGAACCGTTGAAGTCGACTCGGGCCACGACTCCTATGTCATGTACGAACCCGAGGGGCCGAGATGATATCGTAATCGTTGTCCTTCCCTGTGAAGTTTATATTTAAACCAACCCTTCCGTAGGGTTTAAAAATAAAAGAATGTCCAAATGTCCAAGTCCAAAGTCCAAAAAAAGTAAAGTGCAAAAGAAAATGAAAATTACAATAATAGAGAAATCCTAATACAATCTAAAAAAAATAAACTCTCCTTTTTTTTCTTCTCTTTATTATATAAAAAAAAATAATCTTCTCCTTTCGCTTTGTCTTTAACTCCAAACTTTAAGTATTCACCAAAAGCTTTGGCAAATATTTCTTTCGCTCCAAATTCCAAAATCTGTAGTAAAAAGACAAAAACAAAAACGTAAAGAAGAACAAATAAAATAAAAACAAATAAAAACCTAAAATAAAAGAATAAAAATCTAAAAACTCTAGTCTAAAGACAAGCTCCGTGTCGACGGTGCCAAAAATTGATGTGAATCAATAATGTTGTTGTAGTAGTAAAAGGTTCGTGAGACTTGTGAAAGCAAAGAATTTTAGATTTAATAAAACTAAGATAAGATAAAAATATATACAAAATTTTTCACAAGATGAAGAGATGTGCTGGGACTCAAGATTCGGCCAAACTCACAACAAAAGGTTCAAAAATTAATTCTTCTAACAATTATCGCTCAACAAATAAAAACATGGACTCTTGTTTTGCCAAAGTAGATCCTCAAAACATTAATTGTATCCTATAAGCATAGATTATCTAAACAAAGCATAACCTATCTAATTGAATCACAACTAATTTTATCGAATCATAAATCAATTTAAAATAATGCAAAAGTCATAAAAAGAATTAAATAATTTTACCCATGTATGAAATTCGTCTCCCTCCGTCGTCCCAGGGTTGGGTCTAGCACATCATGTTCGAAACACGCTCAAAGTACGATTTCATTGCTCAAATGTGCTTACAAAGATGAATAGAGTGAAAAAGATTAAAACCGGGTGTTTGCAACGCTTATAAATGTTGCAAAACACTGTTACAAAGAACGATAACAGTAACGCGTCACTGACACTGTAGCTTTACGACAGTGACCGATCTGTCATTTATGCTGTTCAAGAACGACGGTCTTAGGCTGCCTGTTCTTTGTGTTCTTTGTCTTTCACAGGAGCAGAAAAATATTTCCTGAAAATCGATCCAACTCCTCTCTGCACCTCTCTATTCTCTTATAAACTCTCCGTACTTTTCTATGAGACCATAGCTCCCTTTTTATACCCAACGCATCACAAAATATCGCCATTAACTCCAGCATAATTCTCATTTACTCCCTGCCATTTTACGTATATTACTTCCTTTTGTTTCTCTGCATAAACTTGTTGGTGATTCCCACGCGTTTTCTGGCGTTTAATTCTTCCACACACGTCTGCTAACAACCCAAGCACCATTCAACACGCTGGTTTATCGTTTAGTTAGAGTAAGACTCGTTGTATCCACAAGCCAACTTCCAAATATATCGCAAATAAATCCCGATAATCTCTGTCATTTCTCTGTGTTCGGAAACTTCTTCTTTTTGGGCAAAATTCGTCATTACCAAGCCTGTTTGGCATGACAGCTCATTCCTACACCATATTTCCGACAAAATCTTGACAAAATTGATTTGATAAAATCCCGCAGTTTGCATAAAAAAAAATTCCCGCCAAAACAAATCTTTCAAACCGAGAAGAAGAGGTGCCCCCTATCCAGAACTGGGGTGCGAATAGCAATGGGTTGCCCCTTAGCAATTGGGTTACCCCTTATCCAAAGTGGGAGTCCGAATAGCAAATGTCCTCCGGGGGTATTCCGAGCAACTTTTTGAGCCGAATTTTCCAACAATCTTTATTTCCAAAAAATACCTACAAACATACAAAACACCATAATAAGGACCAAAACAAGTACTAACAATACGAAACATTAAGGACAAATTAGACACATAAATGCGTCTATCAATATAAAATTAGGTGTTTTACAACACCTATCAAATTCCCCCACACTTAGACTTTGCTAGTCCTCGAGAACTGGATTTTTACAATCAATTGAACAAAAGTGCGATTTTTGGGGCGAAAAAGTGCGATTTTTTCGGCGAAATTAAATTTTCTTCCAATTTTAGATTTTTGGGTACTAGTTCGTCTACTGTTGATTACTGATGGAGGATCCTATTGATCCATCCATCCCTGTCAAGTTACTAACATATGCTGATCATCTCAAGGGGAAAAAGGTTTTTCCAAAAACAGTGGTAGATCTGAATACTTTACCAAATCCTACCAAAAAAGAGGGTAAACCAGCTGTGGAAATTCCTGAAGAACTATACTTAGAAGGATGCGCGATTTGGAAATTCAGCCTCATAGGTAGGCTGGATCTTAAGGAACTTCAGTTTTCGGATGTCAAGAAAAATCTTTTGCTACAATGGAAATTAAGTGAAGATTGTGTTCAGTTTGTACCACTGAATAGAGGTTTCTTCATCATCAAGGTGCAATCACAAGAAGATAAATCAAATATCTTGGAAGCTGAAAAATGGGTTATTGCTCACCAAAAACTTAATTTAATGGAATGGTATCCAAATTTTGATCTAGATAAACAAAGATCTTCTCGAGCTTCAGTGTGGGTTAAGTTCCATGGATTACCGATGGAGTTTTGGATTGAAAAAACTCTTTAGGCTATGGGAAAAGATTTGGGTAATCCGATTATTGTCGATGAAAGAACGTTGGCTCATGAGTATGATCATTTTGCATCAGTACTCATTGATATTGATTTTGCAGAGCTGGATACGGATGGTATCCATGTTTCAGTAGGAGGAATCGAATGTTGGCAAACTTTTGAGATTCAAAAAAGGCCTAAATTTTGCTCAAACTGTTGTATTATAGGTCACCTTGACTCAGAATGTAGAAAAAAGAAAAAATCTCAAATTCAGCAAACAGAGGCTAACCCAATTGCACCGCAGAAGGAGGGGAATGAATGGCAGGAGGTGAGGAGAAGGAAGAAAGGGAAGACTTCTCAAATAATTCTGGTAGTACCAGAAGTTAAAGAAAAAAATGAGGGAGGTACGTCCACCACTAGTGAATTTGATGAAATTGGAGACACAAGATATGCGGATGAGGTAAACAACAGTTTGCAAGATGATTTAAAATTTTTAGAAGCTAACAAGATTTTGGCTGATGCTGAGTATGTAAAAAAAAGAAAGCTATTATACAGGAAAAATATGAAAACACTAGAGCCACTGATTCTACTGCAATCGATAGTGTTGGGAGAAAAATTGCGGTTCTTGGTAAAATTGACGAATCAAAAAGGCAAGCAAGAACCCCAGAGGCGAGGATTATATCTACGACATTGAACTTTATAAAGGATACTCATTCTCTGTCGGATCCAGAGGATAACTCACAGTTGGGTATTCGTGCTAGAAGGGGTATCTCGCCAGGTATCAATCCCTCCTCAAACTCTGTTAAACAAACAAAGCTAACTAAGAATCTACCCCCCAAAGTTTAATTATGCGGGTGTTGTTTTGGAATATAAATGGGGTGGCGCGTGAAGTGGCACATAGTAAGATTACAAGTTTAATAAGAGATTTCAAACCACATATTTTTTGTCTAGCTGAACCAAAGGTTTCTTGTTCTTCTAACTTTGGTAGGAGACTTCAGTTGGAGAGTTTTTCACCAAACATTATTCACAACTCTTTTGATTCAAATATTTCTAATCTTTGGGTGTGTTTTTTGAATGAAATAAACCCCACGGTACTGCATTTAAGTAAAAAGGAGATTACTATTGAGGTTGGGGGAGTTCATATATATTTTGTGCATGCTAGCTACATTCAAGTTACTAGAAGAAGGTTGTGGCATCAGCTGTCGATGCAAGCTGCTAATACTCCCTAGTTAGTCATAGGAGATTTTAACTGTATTCTGCATCTGGATGAGAAGAGGGGTAGTCGGGAGCCTAGGACCTTGGCTATTGATGAATTTAGTGAATGGATGGATGACAACAATCTGTTCGAAAATGATTATCTGGGTACCAAATTTACTTGGACTAATAGACAATTGGGTTCTGAGAGAATTATCAGTAAACTTGATAGGGCTATTATTAATGGGGCTTGGTTGGCAAGGTTCGAAAAATGGCGTTGTAAATCTCTCCCTAGAGAAATTTCAGATCATTCGGACCTTTTGGGCTTTCCGGTGGTGGTGGCTCGTCCTAAAAGAGCCCCTTTTAGAATTCATAAAATGTGGTTCCTGCATTCAAATTTTCTTCGTATGGTTCAGGTGAGTGGGAATGTGCCAGTCCATGGTTCGGCAGATTTTATTTTTCAGTACAAACTAAAGAGGTTAAAAGGGGCTACCAAAGAATGGAACTTGGGGGTTTTTGGTAACATATGAAAACACTAGAGCCTTTGTTTTCAATGGGTGAACTTGAGTATGTAAAAAAAAAAAAGCTATTATACAGGAAAAATATGAAAACACTAGAGCCATTGATTCTTCTGCAATCAATAGCGTTGGGAGAAAAATTGGGTTCTTGGTAAAATTGACGAATCAAAAAGGCATGCAAGAACCCCACAGGCGAGGATTATATCTACAACATTGAACTCTATAAAGGATACTCATTCTCTATCGGATCCAGAGGATAACTTAGTGGCTTTAGTAACATTAGTAATCGTCTTCCTTATCATCATTATCGCTTCTCCTAAAAATTTGTTTTCAATTCTTTCTCCTAAAAATGCTCTGGTGATTTTAGTATCTCGTTTTTTTTCAATTTGCTTCACTAAATTTGTTCACCCTTTGGGTGATTCGAGATGGTTGAATCTTCAGATCCCGGATCTATGCAGAGTACATCTTTTGCTGAAGTTGTTGCCGGTAAGAAACATCTAAATGCCACTTCCATTGATTTGGGTACGCTTCCAAACTCTTCTATGGAAGAAGGAAAACCATCCTTGGTGATTCCAGACGTTTTCTTTCAAAGGGGATGTGCTATATGGCAGTATAGTCTCATTGGGAGACTTGATTTTAAAGATATGAATCTGGGTGATGTTAAAAAGTCTCTTATTCAACAATGGCAACTGAGTGAGGATAAAGTGAAATTCTTCCCAATGAGTAGAGGTTTTTTCATTATCAAGTTATCTTCCAAACAGGATCAGCAAAAAGTGAATCGTAAGGAGTCATGGATCATTGGAAATCAAGCTTTGAAGATGCAAGAGTGGTTTCCAAGTTTTTATCTTTCTAAACAAAGAACCTCTCACGCTGTTGTGTGGGTAAAGTTTCCGGGGCTTCCAATGGAACTATGGACGGAAGAATCAATCTTATCTTTAGGTAAAACCCTGGGTACACCTATTGTGGTAGATTCAAAAACTCTAAATCATGATTATGGTTAATTTGCTTCTGTTTTGATTGATATAAATTTTGCTGAAAACGTTGCTGAGGAGATAATTATAACCTCTGGTGGGAGGAAGTTTTCACAATTTGTGGATATTCCTAAGAGGCCTACTTATTGTAAACATTGCAATATCATAGGGCATGCCTATGCCGAGTGTAAAAAGGATCGAAAGTTGTTCGGAAACAATAAGAATACGGATGCTAAAAAGACTCAAGCAGACAACAACAATTCAGTTGCTCAAGAAGGTGCTGCTAATAAGATTAAGGATGCTCCAACAAAGAATGCTGGGGAGAAGGGAAATACAGCTACTGGAGCTGCAAAGAAGAATTCAAAACCTACCAACCTTCCTATTGAAGGGAGACAACAACAGAAAAATGCGGCTATTGATACTTCTAAAGTTACTATGCAATTGCAAGATGGTGATAATCGAAATTTGAAAGATGCAAATGACTGGAGGCGTATGGGTACGCCTTTTAAATTCACTCCAATCGCGGATGATTTATTCAACAGTTCTGAGCACGTGGTGCATCAGAATAGTTTTAATGTTCTGTCCAGCGAATTAGGCCTTGCTGATGAGAAAAATGGTGAGGATTGGGAGAATACGGTAGAAACAAACCTTGAGGAAGAGTCTGATTTCTATGAAGGGAGTATTGGTTCTAAAGATTAGGGGGAAATTGATGAAGATTTTCGTGCTATAAAGGAAGTAAAAAGACTGTCTAAGAAGAAGAAAAAAGTTCAAACAAAAGAAAAGAACTCTCCAAAGTTGGTAGCTGGTCGTGATGGTAATTTAGAGAATTCAAGAGTTTTTGAATTCTCCATGGAAGCATCCAGTCAAAAGGTGAATGTAGACTCTTTTTTTATTATGGAAACTATAAAAAACAGCTTGGATTTTGTAGCCTCCTCGTCAGACAGTCAAAAAGTGGCACAATTCAACACGGAAAACAGCTTGAATAACTGCCGTGTCTTGAATTTGGAATCCCAATCAGATTCGAATTTAGTGGTCTGCTCGGAATCTTCACACGAACAAACCCAATTGGTTGCTGGACGTGTTGATAATTCAGGAAATTCTAGGGAACTTGAAGTCTCCTCGGTAGAAGACAGTCAAAAGGTAAGCATGGAGCAAGTTGTCTGCTCAGACACTTCAAAAAGGAATTTGGAAGCCCACTTCGTCTTGGATATGGAAAAAGATCTTTATGGGCAGAAAATTTCAAGACCGGATCTGGAATTAAAAAATAGCTCGGAGGCTTTTCGGGCTCGTTTGGATGCTATTAAAGCCCAGAGAGAAATTTCTCTTCTTGTACGTGCAATGTTGGAGGGTAGGACTGATTTGGAGGGGAATATTTTGGATGGATCTCCAAACATTAATAATGTCAGTCTCACGGTTCAAAAGGGGAGGTCACATGGGCCGTCTCAATCCAGCAAAGCTCTGAATCCTATCATGCTTGTTTCCAGGCAATTGCGCTTCAGATGAAGATGAGCATAGTGATCTCTTGGAAGGTTATGAGGATTATGGGGACTTGCATTTCATTTTAGCGGGTTCTCAGTCTAAGAAGAAAAATGTTAGGCATGCAAATAGGGGAAAATTGAGAGGAATAGGAAAATTACATTTTTGATTTTCTAGTTCGAATAAGTTGGGTATTAAAGTGAAGCTTACCGTAGTGAGTGTTTCAGGAAAAGTAAAAATGAATTGGAAAGATTGATTAAGAAAAAAGAAGGTGGTGGAAGCACTTGATTGTTTTTCCTTTTCTTTTGTGTACTTTTGTTATTTTATTGTACTTTTGTTATTTTATTTGTGAGCTTTTTGGTTGTTTTGGTCCCCTCTGGTTTATGGGGGTGGGGTGGCTTTGTTCATCCTTTTTTGTAATTCTTAATTACTTTTAATAAACCATTTTTTGACCTACCAAAAAATAATAATATAGTACTCGTCTTAAGCAGGATGAGTCGCGTTTTGAAACTGCGGCGCGCATCTCAGATGAAGATCCAACTGATATTGCTAAACTGAATATTATGAAGACTTCAATGAAAACTCTTGCTGAAACGAGACTGCAAAACTCTACAATGCTAAAACAGAAGTCAAGAAATCAGTGGCTAGTTTAGGGTTCGACCAACTCAAATTTCTTTCACAATAGTATTCGAATAAGAAGAAGTTCAAACACTATCTCAGAGTTAGAGGATAACAATGGGGTTATTATTTCTGACTGTGACCAAATTCGTGACCATGTGGTAAATTACTATGAGGACAAGTTTAATGGCCAAGAGGTTGATTATAATATGGAGTTATTTGAGTATGACCATGCTTCGATTACCTCAGAGAAAAATATTGCAATGGACAGTATTCCTGCTGATGAGGAAATAAAAAAGGCGGTTTTTGATTTAGGGGCTGATAGTGCTCCGGGGCCGGATGGTTTTTCGGGGTGTTTTTATCGCCACTGTTGGGAAATAATAAAGGAGGATTTGGGAAAGGCAGTGAAGCACTGTTGGATCAAACAATATATTCCAAAAGGGGTAAACTCTAGCCTTATCATTCTTCTCGCTAAGGTAAGAGGGTCTAAGAATCTGAGCAATTTTCGTCCAATAGGACTTAGTAATTTTTTCTTCAAAATCTTTACTAAGATTCTTGCTACTAGACTGGGAACAGTTTTGGACAAGCTAGTTTCAGAGGAGCAGGTGGCTTCTATGGAGGGAAACAACATTCACGAGAACATTAGTTTGGCGTCTGAAATGGTAAATGAGCTTCAAATTAATCATAAGGATGATAACATTGGTCTGAAGCTGAATATTACTCAAGATTTTGACACTGTGTGTTGGCTTTCGTGCTGGAGGTTTTTCGGAAGTATGGCTTTTCGGAAAGGTGGTGCTCTTGGATCATTCATATTCTGAACTCGACTAGGATATTTATTCTCCTAAATGGAAATCTGGAAGGTTATTTTACAATTAATAGAGGTCTGCATCTAGGAGACCCTCTTTCGCCGTTGATTTTTGTTCTTATTGAAGAAGTGTTGAGCAGAAACATTATGAAGCTGTTTGCCGAGAAGAAAATGACTCCCATGGTCAGAAGAGGTATTTATTCTCCTACGCATCTTTTCTTTGCTGACGACATAATGATCTTTTGTAAAGGGAACGTAAAAAGTTTGCAGAATATTTTCTCCTTATTGAGTAGCTACCAAAGAGCTTCAGGTCAGACAGTTTGTAGACAAAATAGTAGAATTTATTTTGGGGGTGGCTCTATGTCTAAGAGAACTTTTGTGGCAGAATATTTGGGTATGACTGTTGCGAGTTTTCCTGATCGTTATCTGGGTGTGAAAATAATGCATGGCTCAGTTAAGTATCACCACATTTCTAATGTGGTTGAGAAGATCAAAACGCAGCTCGCTGGGTGGAAAGGAAGAAATCTCTCGTTCAATGACAGGATTGTGTTGGTGAAATCTGTCATTAACAATTACTTCATTCACAACATGGCTATCTATTGGTGTCCAAGAAAGTTCATAACTCAATGTGAAAGAGCAATTCGAAACTTTATTTGGTCGGGAGACTCAAATGTAAGCAGATCTGTGGTGGTTGCCTTTGATAAAATCTATTGCCCGGTTGAGGAGGGAGGTCTGGGGTTAAATTGTATGGCTACTATAAATTTTGCTATTCTGATGAAGCTCTGGTGGAATATTAGAACTTCGAAAAAGAAGTGGGCAGGATTCTTTCGTAATATGTTCTTTGGAAGAAATGGTCACCTTAAGAAATATAGTATTAAATCTTCTATCATCTTTGGAATTCGGAAGGTCCACAAGGTGGTGGACTCTAACACTAAGGTTCAGCTGGGAGATTGTAGGTCTACATCCCTTTACTATGATGCGTGGGATGGTAATCTTTGTTTAGCAGATATCTTAAATGATTACTCTCTTGACAAAACTATTATGGTGAGTGATATGCTGGTCGATAACCAATGGAGGATCACAGAAGTTCATCTAAACAACTTCAGGGCGGCGAATCTAGATGTTAATCAGCTGCAAATTCAAGGTGGAGGGGAGGATACTCGAATTTGGATCCGGAATACAAAGGAAACTTCACTGTGGGCTCAGCAAAAAACTTGATTCGGCGGAGATATATCGGGCTGGAGGGAGCTGCTCTTATCTGGAGAAAAGAAATTCATCCATCTCTAGCAGCTCAAAACTGGAAGTTCTTGTGTAAGGCTTGTGCAACAAATGACTTGATCAAGAAAAGATTCAAAGTTCAACTTGCAAACAACTATTCTCTTTGTGGAGTTTCAAAGGAGACTCTTGACCATGTTCTTTTTCACTGCTCCTTCGCTGCTAGAGCATGTAATTGGATTGGGAATGTATTCAATGTTAAGGCTGAAGAAAATATGGTGGTCTCTTGCGAAACTTCTAAGGGTATGATTCGTATGATTCGTGACCTTTTGCTTCTGGAAAATTTAGTCATAAGATCAGAGTTGTGGTCGGTAAGAAACAAAGCTGTTTTTGAAAACAAAAAACCATCCTGGAATGTTTTCTTCAGGCGGTTTTGTTACTGATTCAAGACTTTTCGGTTCGCCTTCGTGGTTACATGTACAACAGTACTGAATATGTTATGTTGCTAGAGTATTTTTGTGTGACGCATAGGAGTGTAAAGTGTATTACGCTGGTTGAATGCTTTTGGTATCCGTCGGATTGTGATGGACTACAACTGAGTTTTGATGGAGTGGCAAGGGGGATTCCTGGAGTGGCTGGAGTTGGAGTTATTGCTAGGGATGCTAATGGTAATGTTATTGGTGCTCTGTCAGTTGGTCTGGTCACTACGACCAACTACTTAGCTGAAATCTACAATATTCTGGTGGGCTTGGAATGGGCTACTAGATGGGGCTTTTCTAAAGTTTCTATAAGATCAGACTCGGCCACAATGGTGGAAGCATATAAGGACAACAGCTTACCGTGGTTTACAAAACCAAGGTGGTTAGCGGTTAAACAATTATATGCAAACATTAGATTTATCCACACCTTTTGGGAAGCTAATTTTTCGGCGGATTCAATGGAAAAAAAAGGATGTTTACTTGATAACGAAATGGGAATTCATTTTAATGGAAGACCACCTTTTCTAAAAACGGTTGAAACATCTTTTGTGGCTTATATCAGGTTCAAATAGTGTATTAATTTTTTGGGGTGCTTTGCACCGCTTCCTTATAAACTTCTCTTGTATCTTTTGATATTTATTAATACAATTTTTTGACTTAACAAAAAAAAAAAAAAAAACAAATCAAACAAAATTTATTCTAAAGGATACATAGATCCCGTGACCGTTTACTAGAGAAATACGCGCAAAACCTATATTTCCAACTTACAAGTTCTCCGAAAAGATAGTATCCAACGCGCTAAGAAGACATAGAGATTCTGCACACTAGTCATAAGAAGTTAGACACATATATGAACACAATCTCATCCTTAAAAGTTGAGAGAGAAATAACCATCCCTTATCGAAAGAAATTCGGTTTCAGAGTGACCAAAAGTCTTGACTCTGCCTCACAAAAAAAGGATTTTATGAATACACTCTCAATAATAAACAACTCTTTATGGGTCACACATGTGTCCAAGTAGGAATGAAGAGAGAATCCTGCGACACGTTGAATAGTAGGAAGGCAAACCCTCCGAATTGTTTTGAAAACCCACATATTTTATTCATTTTGAAAATCCTTTTTATAACGATCTCTAAGAAAGGAAATCAACCACTTAACGAAGGTGGGAATATGCTTACTTACCTCGTTATCCATTCGGCGTGCAGTTAGCACCACTCTCACAACATCCATAGAAATGTCTTCGGTCTTCAATCTTTGTCTTCAGTCTTCAACTCTTGATGATAACTCTTGAACTTCGTAGAATCTTAGCAATGTAACTCTTTCCACTAATTCTTGTTGCTTGAAACTTCATTATAGATATTTCTTCTTCCATTGGCTTTATTGAAAGAATACAAAACTAAATATGAACTAAACAAACCAAAACATGATGCAATAAATTTTTGATTTTTTTTTTCTTTTGTAAGATGCAAGATAAATAAAGTAAATACAAAATGAAAACAAACAAAAAAAATTAAAACTAATGATGAACCTAATGAACTTTTCTCTTGTCTTTTTTTTTATTATTTTATTAGGGAACTAGTATAATGATAACCATTTCCCAAGTTTTTTTTTTTTTTTAGACAAGAGAAACTAAAACAAATACAAATAAAGATAAAATAAAAATGCAAGTACAAAGGCCATGGTGTGAGTACTTTACCGCTTGATTCTTCACAACTTGTATGTCTCGATATCATAAACTTCTTGAATTCTCATCTTGACAATCTTCACTCTTGTACAATAGTCTTCAACTTGTAATAATTATGCTCCTTGTCTTGTTGCTTTACTTGAATATGGAATCTGCTCATTTCTGTACCGTTGCTTGTAAACCTTGAACGTCTTCAACTTTCCTTGGAATTTGTGATGCTCCGCTTGTTGATGATGATGGTGTTTCTATGGACCTGTTGGTGTAGAGAGAGATAAAGTGGATGGTGCTAACTACGAACAAGAATACAAGTGGTATGTAAGTTAGCAATTCGATGTCACCATCATGATTCATAAAATAGCACTCAAGAGATCAAAATAGTGCTTCTATTTGTGGGAGGTTGGGTAGCTCACCATTCTACCCGGAATTAACGTACGGTGACACACACTCTAAAAGCACAAGTTTGGACAGGTACAAAGAATTGAAATTCGGTGCCTCACATTATGTAACATGGGTAGTCTCCACTATAAGGGACCACAAATCTAATACCGAATTCAGTCTGCACCTCATTTGCCACTGGCATAGTTAAATCCAACTTTAACTCTCATACAAGTAAGAAACCCGATCATGTTCTCCATCATCTCTAAGTTCAGTCACTCTTATGAGAATCTCGATGTAATATTAGCGACATGTATACTATGTAACTCTAAACTAACTAAAAGTTGGAGTTTTTCATGCATTAATTCACATAAAAGTTGAAAATTTATGAAAAAATTACAATGCAATGCAAATCCTACAACTACACCCTTAGTAGAATTTGTAAAACTTTAAGAAGTTCTTGATGAAGAATGACAATTTTGATTAATATTCTCAACTGATTACAAAGAAAGATGTTAATGGAAATTAGAACAGTTACAACTTTCTCTGTTATCTCTCCTAAGACTTTTTCTAATACTCACTTAAAGAACCTCTCTAAATTTAACATTTGAACTACTATTTATAGTGAAATATGTACAACTGTATATAACCTGCGAAGCATCCTAACCTCTGATCGTAAGTTTGTTCTATCTTCGCAAACCCTTCACACTTCTCCCATGTTTCTTCTATTATCACATTCTCTTGCGACACTTCTCTCTTGTATTTGTTACTATGTTCGTAACCTTATATCTTGCGATATTCTGTCCCTACATCTTGCCTCTTCTCATGTCATTTCTGCGAAGAAGTAATGATCGTGAGAATATAACCGTTACTTATTCTTTTTGGAATTCGAACACGTCTTTTGTAACCGTCTTTTCCTAACTATTCCCTTATAAATATTCCTTTTATTCCCTTCCTTATCTTTTTTACCTTCTCTTTTTACTTTTGCAACTTCATCTTCTTCTCACATTACATCTTAGGTTATTGCCTTCTCTTCCTGTTAATCCCATCATGAGTTTTCCGAGGTAATTTTCTTTTATCTCTTTCATCTTTCACTTGTTTATCTCTTTTATTTCTATTTAATCCATTATTTGACTTTGATTTCTTTCAGAAAAATTGCTTCTCAAATGAAATCTCCAACTAAAAGCTCAAACCCTAACCCTCGAAGAAGAAGATCCGAGAATCAAAAGGTAGTTAAAATACTCTGTCTTCCTTCTGAAACAATATATTATTGCCTCAGTTTTTAATCTACATTTTGATTCGTAGGTCGGTGAAGAATCCAACCTTACCAAGAGATCTCTTAATATCAAATCCAAGCCATCAATTTAAATCAGTGATTTCCTTCCTGTGATGGATAAAGAATTTCCCTCTCCTCCTCGTGAAAGCACTTCTTCGCAAACTCCTGCCTCTACTCCATTACCCAGTTTTCAGTCTCCCACCCCTGTCAATTTATCAACACTTTTTCAAGATCAACCTTCGCAAGTTACCTTCTCAACCCCTTCTCGTGAAAAACCTATTTTAGCTCCTAATCCTTTGAGTGCCGTTGCTCCAAGCAATTTACAACTTGCTCTTATTCCTTCGAATTCTTCTCCCCTTCCTCAAGAAGTTCGAGATGGAATTTATTCAGCTTTCCAGATGTTATCTGATGTTTTAAGTAATACTGCGAGGTCTTCAAATGTTCGCTCGCAGTCTGAATTTTGTGATATGCTCAACAACTTCATCAATCCTGATATTTCTATTTCATGTCAAGCCCTGGAAAAAGAAGTTGAATTGCTTCGCCAAACTCAGGAGTCTTTGAAAGTGGAGTGTGAGAATCTTCATAAAGAGAATCATCATCTTCAAAATGATTCTCTAGATTGTGCAATCCTTCGTAAGAGGAATGATGCATTAAAAGGTATTGCTATTATCTTTATATTTTCTCCTTTTGTTTGTTTCTATTTCTCGTATGTTTAAAACACCCCTTAAAACCCATTCCCCTTCATAGAATCAATCTAGGAATGTAGAATGTTGGTACTTCATCATGAATCTGACGCAGAAGAATCTCAAGCCAAGCATGAAAGTCTTTTGAACCAATTTTCCCATTTATCTAGTCTTCATTCATGTGCTCTTGATAATTTAGATTCCCTTTTCCAAGAGAATACCCAACTAATTTACGATCAAAAATTTTTGAACGATGAAATATCTAAGCTCACTTCTTCTTTAACTAAAGCCGATTTAAGAATAGAAACCCTATTAGAAGAGAATGAAACCTTATCAGAAGAAAGATGTTCGTATTTGAATATAATGGCCGTTTCTTCGCAACAATTGAATATTCTTCAGAGTAAATGTTGCGATCAAGAAAATCTCCTTTATTTGTTAAAAGGTGAACTTGAGGAATTAAAGAAGTCTCCAGATGCAGAGAGAAGTTCTTTTGCTGCCGAGAAGAAATCCCTTCTTAATAAAAATATAATCTTGAGCACTAAGAGGAATAAACTTACAAAAGATTATTCCCAACTAAAAAACCTTAATGCAAAACTTGCGAAGAATAACAAATTTCTTCTTTCCAAAGATCAAAGGCTTCAATCTAGACTTCAAGGATTAGTTGGTGATGGTTTTGATAAAGCTATGGATCAGATGAAGAATTGTTGTCTATCTTTAGCTCAATTTCTTACTTCACAAAGAGAAGGTAGTCATCAAAATTTGACTGCCTTTGATATACCTTTAAATTTTGTTATATTCGCAGAATTGATTCTTTGAATTTTACTTCACTCGTAGAATCTGAGAATAATCTTCGCAATGCTAAAGCTGGATTGGAGACCACCTGTTCTGAGCTTCGTAAGAAGAACGCTTTGCTTTCTACTCTTTTGATCAATTCTCGTGATCGTGCCAATCGGAGATTCAACCACCTTGCTTATGCCAAATATATTGAAGATATTAACCACCAAAAAGCTCTAATTCGTGAAAGTCATCTAAAAGCTCAAGTTTTCGTAAACAACATTCTCTTATCAAGATCCTTGCCTCCAGTGAAAGTTGAACCTCTGGAAATATCTGATGATGAAGTTGCTCGTGATCCTGATAGTGACTTTGATTATGAGAGTGATGATGAAGAACTTGATGGTGGAAAAGAATCTATCCCTCAAGGAGAAGTTCATGTTGAGGGCTCTTCAAAGGGTAATGTTTCGCAAGAATTGAACACTGCTGATGATCCTACTCATCTTAAAGATCCAGCACAAAGTGTTGATGGAGAGCACCAAACATGATAAACTTATTTTCCCAAGTTATCGTTAATCCTCTTGTTTTTCTTTCTTTTGAACTCTTTCTCTTGGTTACTGTTGGTTCTCTTTTTACGAACAATTTTTCTTACTGTTTATGTTCCTTAAGAAGTATATTTTATATTTTGCGATAATGAATTGACCTTTCTCTAGTTGAATACTTTCTTGATTTGCATAAATTGAATAAATTGATCATATGAAGAGAAATAACATATCTTAAAGACTTAGCTTAGTATTCCCTTTCCCCTTATTATTGCTCTTCAGGTGATCAATTGTTATTGTAAGTATTAGAATATCTGCCTCCGTTTAAGTTGCGAAGTTTCATGTTGTTGCGAAGTAAATAAAAAATCTCCCCCTTGAAGTATAAGAAGTATGAAACCTCCTTAAAGAATTATGAAACATCCTTGAAGAAGTATGAAAATTATGAAACATCGTTGAAGAAGTATAAGAATTATGAAACATCCTTGAAGAAGTATAAGAATTATGAAACATCCTTGAAGAAGTATAAGAATTATGAAACTCCCTTGAAGAAGTATGAAAATTATGAGACATCCTTGAAGAAGTAAAAGAAGTATTCAATCCTTGAAGAATTTAATGAGTATGAAATATCCGCCCTTGATTGCGAATACAATTGCCTCTTTTGGTAGGAATTCTTGATACATATTCTTGTTGAGAATATAAAGAATCTCCAATGACATTAACGGAATTGAATTCATTAATTTCTGTGGTCTTATCATGCCTTCATAAGTAAAGGTCTTACTTTGCCACCTCTTTTGCGATAAAGTCGCAGGACGTTGGTGCACTCGCATGCCTCAACCCCTTGACTTTATCTTAACAATATCTTTGTGTTTGAAATAATATGACAAGTCTGAATATACTTGCGAATATACAGTCTTATGACATTATCGTCTTGTGATGAAATCGCAGGACGTTATCACACTTTAATGTAATAACCCATTGATCTCATCTTAACTTCTTTGTATTTAATTCTGTGAGTATATATATATATATATATTTTTTTTTTACTCGCAGAAATACGATAGTTGCACAAATATGACAAGCCTTTATATTCTTGCGAACAAAAAGCCTCGTGACATTTGCGTCTTATAGCACGTATCAGCTCCCTAATGGAGGGTGCTTCCCTTTATCTTCCCCTTGGTTGCCCCTTCAAGGAAGCGTACATCGACCATACAAGGTTAGCTCTTCCCATCCGGTTTTTCCAACAACCAGCTTTTGTTCGCAACCTCTTATCCTTTTTTCCTATAGGGATTATAGTTACGAGGTTGCACCCTATGGGGTATCTTTGGGCCAAGTGCATCATTTACCAAGACTTTTCAAGAATGGAAGATGTGCTTCAAACCCATCCGGAACTCTTGACTCAACCGTGTACCTCGGCTCCTAGATCGTTTTCTGCACTTCTTGGGAAAGACAGTATGCCTTAGTCTCCCAACCTAAATCATGTTACATCGCAAGATTAGGTTGAGAATCCAAGGTGTATTACCCGGATAGGTACCCCGTTTTTGGGTTATGTACCCCGTAATGTCCATGTACTCAGGTTCCGTGGTGGTGTTCCGTTTCCCCTGAGCCATGCTTATAGGTACCCCCTTAAATGATGTACTTTAGGACTTTGCCTCTTGCGAAATGTTGCTTCGCGAACTAGGGTGTACGTCACAAAGGTTTGCCTGTGTAAAATTTCTGCGGCTTTTTTTTTTTTTTGAAAGATGATCACAGTTTGCGGCTTTCTTCTATGAAAGCTGATCGCAAATAAACTTTTGCGTCTTTCTTTAATGAAAGCTGATCGCAATAAGAATTTTAAAATTTGTAATTTTGGTAGTTTCTGTGGGATTAAATGATATTCGCAAAATTATCATGAGTTTTATGGATAATACCTTTTTAAATAAAATCTATTCCAGGGTCGACCAAGTCTTAAACCCATGTCTTTCCCTTCTGGATCCATCAACCGATAAGCTCCACTTCCCACAACCTCTTTAATGACATATGGTCCATCCCATTTTGGTTCTAGTTTTCCTCCATTTTCTTTCTGGTAGGGAGGTGTTTCTCGCATGACCAAATCACCTGGTTGATACTCACGTTCAATAACTCTCTTGTTATACTCTCGAGCTAATATTTCCTGATAAATTTTCATATATCGGAACACCTTTTCCTTTTTTTTATTCCAAATCATCCAGTTCACTTAATATCACCCCTGCACTTAAATTTCTTTCCCAAGCTTCTTTCTTTGTTGTCGGAATTACAACCACTGTTGGCAATACTGCTTATACTCCATACGTTAAACAGTAAGGAGACATTCCAGTTGCCTCCCTTCTAGTTGTATTGTATGCCCAGACTGCACTAGGCACTTGCTCGCACCACCCTCTGAGATGTCCTTCTAATTTCTTTTTGATTGTATCTGCGATTGTTTTATTTGTTGCCTCTGCCTGTCCATTAGCTTGTGGATATAATGGAGTTGATTTCCCACATTTTATCCTAAAAGCACTGAGTAACATCTCTATATTCTTCCCTTCAAATTGTTTCCCATTGTCGGATACTAATTGTCTTTGGAACTCCATACCTACAAATGATATTCTCAAATATGAATGTAAAAACATCCTTATCGCGAATATGTTGTCTCGCTTTTACTTCTGCGAGCTTCAGTAAAATAATCATTGCGACTATTAAGTATCTTCTCTGCCCAGATCCAGGTAAAAATGGGCCAACAATGTCCAATCCCCATTTCCCTAAAGGCCAGCAGCTTGTTGAAGAGGTTAGTGGTGCCCCTGGTGCATGAGTTCTTTTCCCATGTCATTGACATTCTTTGCATCGTCTCACCAACAATTTTGCATCTGTGTGCATATAAGTCCAATAATATCCTTGTATTTTTGCTCTATAAGCTAGATATCTTCCCCCACTATGATTACCAGCTTCTCCTCCATGTAACATCTTTAATATTTTTTCTCCTTCTTCACGAGTTAAACATCTGAGAGGCGGTCCACTGAAAGATTTTCTGTATAAAATTCCTTCTCGTAACTCATAATTTGTTGCACTACTCTTTAATTTATGTGCTTCTAGTATGTTCCTGGGTATTTCCCCTTTTGCGAGATATGCATGAATGTCCTTTCTCCAATCTGCGAGATTTTCTGCGATGTCGTCTGGTAGTTCCCTTTCTACTTCCATCGCAACAGCTTCCTCAATTTCTTCTTCTTTATTCACTGATGGATGTTGAATTGTATGTATTTTGATATTTCTTGTATTAGGGTTTGTCATCATACTTGGAATGAATGCAAAAGCATCTTCGAGTCGATTGTATTTTCTTGTTATATGCCTCCATTTTAATTTTGGTATCTTCGCAGATAATTCATCAACGAGTTTCTTGTATTTCTTCAAAGAAGACTCATTTGTGGTATATTCCCCTTTAATTTGAAAAATTACCAGCTGAGAATAACTTGTTATTCTTATATTTTTGAGATTCTTTTCTATTGCGATCTTCAATGCATGCACTACAGCTTCGTACTCTATTTCATTGTTCGTGGATGCAAATTCTAATATGAATGAGAATGCTATTCTTTCTCCTTCTGGTGAAATCAACACAACTCCTACTCCATTCCCATCACTGTTGGATGATCCGTCTACTAAAATTTCCCATCTATTTGGTTCTGTTAATAGGTCTTTTGGATTCCCAAATTCTTCTTCAATATCCATCATTTCTTCTACTGCCTCATCTTCTTCCAAAGGAAATTCTGCCAAGAAATCTGCGACAACTTGTGACTTTTGCGATGATAACACTTCGTACTTTATCTTATAATGGTTTACTTGTGCATTCCACCTTTCTATTCTTCCTGATCTTTTTGTGTTCTTCATGACTGACTCAATCGGGACTTTGTTTACCACTTTTATCACATGCGCTTGAAAGTATATTCGCAACTTAAATGATGCATAAACCAGGGCTAAGATTAACTTCTCCATTTTAGAATAATTTCTCTCTGCTGTGTTAAAAGTTTTACTGATGTAGTAAATGGGCCTTTCTATTCCTGCATCTGTTCGCAATAGAACTGCACTTAAATCATATTGAGTTGTTGCGAGATATACCAATAATTCTTCATCTTTCTCTGGTTTCTGTAATATGGATGTATTCGCAAGATATTCTTTGATTCCTTGAAAAGCTTTTTCACATTCCTTAGTCCACTTGAATTTTGCTCCCTTCTTAAGTATATTGAAGAAATGTTTGCAGTTATCTAACATTCGCGAAATAAATCTTCCAAGTGAAGCCAAGATTCCATTTAGCTTTTGCACTTCTTTTACCGTTGCAGGTGTTGGCATGTCACGAATTGCTTGTACTTTCTCTGGATCGACTTGTATCCCCTCCTTTGATACTATGTATCCCAAATTTTTTCCTGACGCAACTCCAATTGCACATTTTTCAGGATTCAATTTGATATTGAATTTTCTCATTTGCTCAAATATTTCCTTCAAATCTTGCACATGATCTTTGGCCTCTTTACTTTTTATCATCATATCATCTACATACACCTCTAAGGTTTTATGTATCCACTTTGCGAACACCTTTTCAACCATTCGTTGATATGTAGCACCCGCATTTCGCAGACCAAATGGCATCTTCACATAACAATATAAACCTCTTGGAGCAAAAAAGGCAGTATGTTCTTGGTCTTCTTCTGCGAGTGATATTTGATTGTACCCTTTATATCCATTGAGTGAAGTGACTCTATCATGACCTGCAGCTGACTCCACCATTTGTGGTATGTCTGGCAATGGAAAACTGTCTTTGGGACATGCTTTGTTTAGATCAGTGAAATCTATACAAATTCTTATCCCTTTATTCTTCTTCGGAACAATGACCATATTCGCAATCCATTCTGGGTATTTTGCTTCTCTTATGATTCCTGCATCCAGCATCTTTTGTAATTCTTCTTCTATTTGTGCATGATAATTTTGCGAGATCTTTCTTATTATTTGTTTGAATGGTCTTACGCTTTTATCTATGTTCAATCAATGACACGCCACTGATGGATCAATTCCTGGTATTTCATATACACTTCCTGCGAATATATCTTTGTATTCTCGTAAGAGATCAATAGTTCTTTTCTCTTCTTCTTCGTCCATCTTAGTTCCAATTCTCAAGATTAAAGGTTCCTCTTCAATTCCAATATTTATTTCTTTGGTTGGTTCTGCTGCAACGTAACTAGGATTTTGCTCTCCCATAGGTGTTGGTTTTTTGATTACTTTCATTGGTTCTCCTTCTTTTTTTGGGATCTCATTTGGTATTCCTTTTCCCTCTCTTGATCTTATTGTATACACTCTGAACTCCTCTTCCTTTTTCGCTTCTTTCGCAAGTTTTCTACGAAATTGTTTCTTTCTTGCTCTCCCTCCACATTGTTTTACTTCAATCTGATAACAAAACTTTGCACTATCAAGATCCCCTTTTATTTCTTGTATTCCACTTGGTGTAGGAAACTTAATTGATAGATGTAATGTCGAAGCAACAACTTTAATCTCATGAATCCATGGTCTTCCCATAAGCATATTATATGGAGATTCCATATCTACCACACATAAAACTATGTGTGTTTCGATTTCTCCCAGCGGTACTCGTAACATTATTTCCCCTTTGGATTTTGTTGTAGATTTTCCCAATCCATGGATAAGACATTTTGAATTTGTAATCTCTTCATCTTTAATCCCCATCCCCTTAAGTGCATGATAGAATATAATACCAACAGAACTCCCTGTATCAATCAAGACTCGGTTTAATTTCCATTTTCTATAGATTTTGTAGTTTTCTTTTCTTCTCGCATGATCGGAATTGTGACTACTAATGGTGAGGTGTGATTCAAGTATTCATTTGGGATTTCTGCTACTGAAAATGTGATTTTATGCTTTTCCCATTCTTTTAAAGTTGTTATTTTCTCCACTTCCATGATCTTTCTTCCTCTACAATCTCGTTTGTGTATCCTTCCCTTCATGTTGTTATGAAATTCATCAATCATTGTCTTTGTGATCATATTACATTCTTCTCTTTTGTAATCTTCATCTACTGACTCCATTTGATCTTCAAATTTCCAAAACTCCTTCAAATTTCTGTTATAACAATCCCTGTTTCTAGCGCCAATTATGTAGTTGCAGGAAATCCTACAACTACACCCTCAGTAGAATTTGTAAAACTTTAAGAAGTTCTTGATAAAGAATGACAATTTTGATTAATATTCTCAACTGATTACAAAGAAAGATGTTAATGGAAATTAGAACAGTTACAACTTTCTCTGTTATCTCTCCTAAGACTTTTTCTAATACTCACTTAAAGAACCTCTCTAAATTTAACATTTGAACTACTATTTATAGTGAAATCTGTACAACTGTATATAACCTGCGAAGCATCGCAACCTATGATCGTAAGTTTGTTCTATCTTCGCAAACCCTTCACACTTCTCCCGTGTTTCTTCTATTATCGCATTATCTTGCGACACTTCTCTCTTGTATTTGTTACTATGTTCGTAACCTTATATCTTGCGATATTTTGTCCCTACAATTCAGGAACTTATATGGTTTCTTCTTTGCAAACCTGCATAGTATGAGAATCAAAGGTTTCTAATGGCGAAAATCTAGAAACAAAGTCATTCAACAATATTCTCGAAACACATACATTCAAACCAATAAGAGGTAAAGGAGAAGAATTAATTGGCAAAGGGTTAGAAAAACCTTGCAACTCTTGTATTATAGTATCCTCTTCATCCTTAGAAACTTCAAGTGAATTACTTACCTCTTGCACATCGTGGTCCTCTATTGAAACTTGCAACAATTCTTTATTCGTTTCTGCCTTAACCAAAGTCTCGACATCAACATCTTCGTTACAATCTTTTGCATGCTCAATTGGGTCTTCCATAATATTGGTCATATCGGTTTCATTCTCAACATACTCCTCTTTGTTGCAAGGCAGATACTCTTTTGCGGATCCAAATTTCACTATGAGGAATTTTTTTAGAACACTCAAAAATGCATCATCCCCAAGCTCCACCCTTTGAATAAGCTCTTGATCATTATTAAGATCAATGCTTGAGTTATCTACAGAAGTGTCATCATAGTCCTTTTCGTCTTCATCTTGATCCCAAAAAGATTCCGCGGTACACCTTTGGAAAATGTCACCATGAGTTGGTTCAAGCGATGTATCTTCATAATCATCATCACTTTCATAGTTATCATAAGATTGGTTCTCACAGAATTTAGTGTTGCTAATCTCAAACTCATCCTTTTGAATAGGTGAATGATCATTATTAAGATCAAGAGTTGAGTTAACTACACAATTATCAACGAAAGACCCCAAAGGTTGTCCTTTTTCAACATTAGCATCAATCAAATATTCATCACAAACCACATGCACATTAGAATAGTTATTGTTTTGAAAACAATGTTCTTCTTCATACCTTTCTTCCTTGTAATCATCAATGCTTCTTCGTAAGATAGCTATACCTTCACGAAGTTCTTGGAGTTGCTCGTCTGTAGCCTCTTTATCTTTTTGAAACTCTTGTCGTATAAAGTTGGAAAAGTTGTAACATATTAGAGACTTGTTGTTCACGAGCATAAGAATCCTCCAATCCTTGTGGTTGTTCTCACACATCCCCGCCATAAGGTTGTTGATAAGTATGAGGACCAAAATATTCCGTAGGATATTGATCATATGATAGGTGTAGAATACACCTAATTTACTATCTAAGAGTTTATGCTTTCTTTGCTATTTTTCTTGTAAATTATGTATTTTTACGTGTGTTTTTGAGATATTAGGTACTCTGGAGTCGCACGGACGAAAAGAAGGAGAAATCATCCAATTTGAGTCAAAAGGGCAAAAAGGTCATTTCATAGGGCGAACACTATCGGGAGACGAGCCACGGTTAAAGGGCAACTCTCTCAGAGGAGCACTAAAGACAGTCTAGTTAATGTTAAGGGGCAACCTAATTGGATAGCCCTTATCCAAAGAAGAATGCTTGTTATAAGACCTCCAAATGGGTGGTCTATATCCATGACCCATATACCCAAACCCGAACCCGAACCCGGATCCACCCCAATCATATCCTAACCCTAAAAACGAGAAACATTCTCGTTCAATCATTTCCCATTCACTGAAATTTAGACAGAGGAGAAACGATCGATGTCCGGAACAAATCGAGAGCGATTAGTTCTCACTGAGAAATCGAAGAGTTGGGAATGAGAAGAGACGAGAGAAGATGGGTTGCGGCTGTTGATTTTGAAAGAATTGGAGGTGGTGTTGAACTGTTGAAGGTGCAGTCCGTGTTGGGGTTTTGAGAATGCTGTGTTGAATGGAACAAATTGAGAAGATAATGGTGATTTTGAGTTCATTCTTGTGATGAGAATGGGTATTGTGGCTATGTGAAACTGTTACAATGGTGGAACTAAAATTGGTGAGCTGCTGCTAGTGAGAATGGGAGATGGAGACGGCTAATGATGCAATAGAAGCAAAGGGTTCGAGTTGCTCTGCGAAGACGATATTGCAGTGAAGTAAACGAATGGAATTGCCTTAGATGTATGCTAGGTGGAGTTTGCCAGGTAGCTAATATGGAGTTGAACTGTGGTGTTCTCAGTGATCGATTGGAAGGAGTAGCTGAAATTGAACGAGTTTGTAATGCTGTCTGGGATTGATTGAGCAGATGGGTTTGTCGAATGAATCCACAGATGGGTGCTTTGCCCTGTGTTAGTGAATGAGGAGTGTTGTGGAGTTCTTTGGTTGCTTCAGGTGGTGGTTGGTAGCTGGAGTTGGGCGGTGTGAGCTTGAATCTGTGGTCGTGATGTCTGCAGTGGGATTGCAAATGGAGTTAAAGCTACAGATGCTTGTGTTAACCGCAGTTGTAGATGGATTACTGGCTTGAGGTTGTGAACGCGACTATGAAGGCATGACTGAGGTGAAACAGTGATTGCAGGGCAGAGAGAGGCAGTTGATTGACTTGTAGGTAATGGCAGCATTGGAATTTGCTGTGGAGATGCAGGTAGTTGGTGGTGATACTGTTGAGCTGATATGGCCAGGCAGCTGGAGTTGATACTGGTGGTTGATGATGGAATAGATTCCAAGAAGACATGGCAGGGAAGGTTGCAACCCAGCCATCATGGCTGGGTGTGCAGGTGAAGCACGGCCATCTTGGCCGTGAATGAAGTTACAGGGAAGTTGCAGATGGATGTTGGCAGAAGTTGCAGTACTCAGCCATCATGGCTGAGTGACAGTTGCAGTGCACGGCCATCTTGGCCGTGCATAATCTTGGCAGAATAAGATAGCCAACCAAGATTTGACCCTAGTCAACTAACAGTTTGACTGTTTTGACCGTTAGTCTTAACGGTTGACCAACGGAATATTCCGTCGAATATTCTCCCGACGACAGAAATTTCAGGTGATCGGCGGCGACTTCCCGGCGCCGGATTCCGGCCAACTTCCGACCAAAAACACAGTTTTCCGGTGAGCAAAAATGCAGAATTTTGGATGGACTTCTCTCATGTGTGTGAAGACTTAGAAGTGGGAATTGGATGAAAACTTGGAAGTTTTGGAGAATTGGACTAGAATTTGGAATATGGCTCAATTTGGGAAAGTGGTGTTCTTATGGAATGAGGAATCTTTTCCTACAAAGACATGGAGAGTATTGAAGCCTATAAATAGAGGAGTTCTCTACAACTTTTGACACACACATCTACTTTGGAGAAGGAGTCAAAGTGCACAAGGATTGGAGGAAGGAGCAACCATCATCTTTGCAATAAGTTTTTCTTTCTTCCTTAATTATTATTATTGTGTGAACTCCGAATTATGAGTAGCTAATTTTCTTATTGATTGAGGATGAATTCCTAGTTCTTAATATATGGTTTGAGTTTTGTTTCAATTCTACTTTGAAGTTTTTCATATGATTATCGTTTGTTTTTACTAATAGGAGTGATCTTAAAGACATTCATGATTGATTGATAGGTCGTTTAGAGTGCACGCTAAATTGATTTGTTAATTATTCTATAGCTAGTGAAAGTTGGGGGATAAGTAATCGTTTCTTGACTCTTTACACAGGTAGCAAACACAAGACCTTGCGGAGGGATTCCGTGGAGCAATTGTGTGTGGAAACAACGTTAGCAAGTGGACCTTGATCTAAGAGTCTAACTACTAATATCAACCTAATAAATTCATAAATCTTAATGCGTTTAACTAAATTACATCTTGGGTGATCTACTACTAGGTGGTTTGGTGAATAGAATCCGGTAGGCGAGAACTTCCGTATCCGGTGAAATTAGGGATTTTGGGGTTAGCACTGATCTAGCTGCTATACCTACGGTTGGTGATAATCTATGACTAATAACAAGTGGAAAAGAACATAACTTTAATCATTGTTTTGCAGCGAAGAAGGATTCCTTGATCTATTCTCTCTCATTGATTTCAACTTACAATTTTAATTCCTTTGTTTATTTCTTTTGCTTTATAAATTTTACAACCAATACCCCCCTTTTTGTGACAATTATACAACTAGAATCTCTTGCTCCTCGTGGGATCGACCTTGACTACCCTATATTACTTGTTAATTAGGTAGTAAAGTATTAATTAATTTGTAGTGGTAACGACACGCGTACAAATTTTGGCGCCGTTCTTCGGGGAGCAACGGGCGATTTTAGTTGTTTTTATTCTTGCTTTGTTAGATTCTATACCGTATCTAACTTAGTTTTGTGAACCTTGCTGTAGGTACTATATCTTTGGTGAATGCTTCAAGGGGGAAGACCGAGTTCAACTAGAATACGTCTTCGATCCGTCACTCAACTAAAGGATTTCATTCAAGCGGTTAACACTCCGCTTCCTCGTTCTACATCAAGTGAATTCGCAGATTCGGACATTGAAGAAGAGGCAATGGGTGATCGTACACTCAAGGACCTAGCTTCTCACAAGCTCGATACACAACAATGGTGTATCCAAACTAACTCAACTTTCGAGATCAAGACGGGGTTGATTAGAGAATTACCAAAGTTTCATGGCATGGTGAATGAGGACCCAAACAAACATCTTATGGACTTCAATACCTTAGTCATGGCTATGCTTCCACCGAACACTAATGCGGATGGAGCAATGTTGAAAGCTTTTCCGTTTTCTTTGGCGGGCAATGCTAAGGAATGGTTATACTATTTGCCTTCCGGAAGTATCACAACATGGAATGGGATGAAGAAAATTTTCCTCGAGAGATATTTTCCCGCATCAAAGGCTACTCAAATTCGCAAAGAGATTTGTGGGATCAAGCAACATGTGGGAGAGTCATTATATGAATGTTGGGATCGATACAAGAGATTGGTGGCAAGTTGTCCACACCATCAATTTAGTGACGCCATGATAATCCAATACTTCTATGAGGGTCTTCAAACCAATGATAGATATCTTCTTGACGCCGCCGGTGGTGGTGCACTAGTGAACAAGACGGTGGCCGAAGCTACCGAGTTGATTGAAAGTATGGCGGCAAACTCGCAACAATTCTATGCAAGAGGTGATTCAATGGTTAAGTTGGTGCATGAAGTTAGTGACTCGTCTCCACAATCCGATCAACGGTTAAACAACATAGAGAGGGTAGTGCAACGATTGGCCGCGGTAATTATTCCGGATGATGAAACCGAACAAGTAAATGCTTTATATCCAAATCAAAGGCCAAGGTACGATCCATACTCGAATACTTACAATCCCGGTTGGAAGGATCATCCCAACTTTAGCTATGCAAACAAGCAAGCGGCGGCCCCTAATCCTTATGAGCAACAAGGCGGTTTCCAACAATCACGCTTTCAACCTCAACAACAATTCCAACCTCAAGCAAAGGAACAAGGATCTTCGAATGATGACAAGTTGAATGTGATAATGCAAAGCATGCAAGGTCTCACTTCTATGATACAACAACATCAACAAAAGACCGATTCGGCAATCAAGGATTTACAAACTCAAATGGGACAATTGGCAACCGATATGAACTTAATGAAAGCTCAAATGTCTACAAAGCTTCCTTCACAACCATTGGTGAATCCAAGAGAAAGTGTGAATATGATTACTTTAAGAAGTGGAAGACAAGTGGAGAATCCAACTCATCATGAAGAAGCTAGTGAAGAGGTAGTCAAAGATAAGGAGGAAGCCGAACCAAGGGAAACTTCAACACCAACCGCCCAATCCAAGGAACCGGTTCCTACTTTCACTACTCCACCCCCGTTTCCTAGTCGATTTGCTAAGTCGAAGAAAGAGTTGGAATACAAGGATATTTGGGACATCCTTAAGAAAGTACAAGTTAATATTCCACTCATTGAAGCTATTCGTCAAATTCCTCGCTGCGCAAAGTTCTTGAAGGAGTTGTGCATGAAAAAGAAAAGGTTGCAAGGTAATGAAGTCATGAGTGTGGGGGAGAATGCTTCGGCGTTCATTCTCAAGAAACTCCCACCTAAATTGAAAGACCCCGGTAGTTTCACTATACCTTGCACAATTGGTAAAACACGGTTTACTCGAGCTATGCTAGATTTAGGAGCATCGGTTAATGTTATGCCATCCTCAATTTATGATTCTTTGAATCTTGGTCCTCTTAAGGAGACCGGGGTAGTTCTTGAACTTGCTAACCGATCTAATGTTTACCCGAAAGGGATTGTTGAGAATGTCTTGGTGCAGGTTAATGGGCTTGTATTCCCGGCTGATTTCTATGTCTTAGACATGAATGATGAGAATTCTTCCAAGTCTACACCTTTGCTATTGGGTAGACCATTCATGAGTACCGCCGGAACGAAGATTGATGTCCAAAATGGCAACTTGACTATGGAGTTTGATGGTGCAGTCATTCACTTCAATATCTTTGAGACAAGGAGATACCCAAGTGATGCGGAGTCACATTTTCCCGTTGAAGAGATTGATGCGGGCTAATGAATCTTGCAAGAGCTATGTCGGGCCGTCGACTTTAAAACAAGCGCTAAGTGGGAGGCAACCCACCGGTTTTGTATCTCTTATCCTTTTGCTTTTATTTTTATTTTTGTTTTGTTTTGTTTATTTATTTTTTATTGTTTTCATATCATATTTGCATCCCCATATTTAATTTCATTAAGTCCATAATCTATCTTAGAAGAGAATTATGATGAATACCTTTTCGTCAGAAAATTTCAGACTGCGCGTAGTTCAGTCCAGAGACCATAACTGTCAGACCGTTTATCAGAAAACTATGAAATTTTGACACTGTGTAGAAAACACGTAGGTGAACAACTTTTGTGAAATGGTGTTTTTCCAAATTTTACCAATTTGCACAGTTTTTGCGTTTTATCTGCTGTTACGTCAGAATTCAGAACTTTCGGTTTTACACATTGAGGACAATGTGAAGTTTAAGTGTGGGGGAGTGGCTAAGCATATATTTTTGCATATAAAAAAAAAAAGAGAATTTTTTTGCATAAAACTTTCAACTTTTAGAGATTTTAGAGTCACTAGCATACTTCTAGGTATGATTACATAGAGAATTCTGACCGACATAATTGAACTTGGAAGTGTTAGGGAACTACGTTCGATTTCTTGCTTGTTAGAGTGTTAAATAATGGATTTAATCATGCCGGTGATGCAAATTTGGTGCAGGGAGAAGTGCGTTATTAGAGTTGCTGATCAATCATTAGTGGAGACTACCCATTTTCATATCAACCAAGGCACCGACCAAAAATTCTTCCTTTACTAAAGAGCTTCTTTTGAGTGTGTGTCACCGTACGTTAATTCCGGGTAGAATGGTGAGCTACCCAATTTCACACCAATTTCAGCACTATTTTGATCTCTTGAGTGCTAATTTTTGTCAATCATGAGGGTGACGTCTATAGATGAAAGCCACCTTCTTGTAGTTCGAATTGCAGTTAGCACCATTCTCTCACTCGACAACAACGGGTCCATAGAAACACCACATCAACAACAAGGGAGCGACATCAAAATCTACAAGGAAAGTTGAAAAGGTTCAAGGTTTGCAAGCAACAATGGAACAAGAAAAAGAGCATAATTTTATATCAAAGTTGAAGACTTACAATACAATGAGGTAATTTTATATTCAAGTATTAAGACTTATTTACAAAAGCGAAGAAAAGCAAAAGGTGAAAATTATTGAAGTTTATGATTTCGAGACGATACAAGTTGTGAAGAATCAAGCGGTAAAGTACTTTTCCACGGCCATGTTTGTTTTGTTTATTTTGTGTTTTGTTTCTCTTGTCTAAAAAAAAAAAAAAAAAAAAAAAAAAAAAAAAAAAAAAAAAAAAAAAAAAAAAATAGAAAAAGAAAAGAAAGAAAGAAAATATATATATATATATGAGACAAGAGAAATATCTATTATTGTTTTGTTTTGAATAAGCCGTGGGGAAGGAAAATCTATAATGAAGTTTCAAGCGACATGGAGTTAAGGAAAAAGGTTACAAATTGTTAAGGAGTTATGAAAGCTAAAGTTTATCACCAATAGTTGAAGCCGAAGACCAAGAAGATGAAAACAAGGAACGGAAGACGTTTCTATTGGATTCCGTGAGAGTGGTGTTATCATAATTGGCAATCGGATGTGAAGGTAAGTAAGTAATCTCATCCTCGATATAAGTGGTTGATTTCCTTTCTTAGAGATCGTTAGAAAAATGGTTTTTTCAAAATGTTAAAAGATGTGGGTTTTTCAAAATTTCGGAAGTTATCCTTCCCACCATTCAACGTGTTGCAGGAATTCTCTCTTCATTCCTACCTGCACACATGTGAGACCCATAAAAAAGCCGTCTTTTTGAGTGCAATTATCATAAAACCCTTTTGGTGAGGTAGAAGTCGAGGCGAAATGCTTATTGATCGTTTCTCAAACACGTATTCTCTCGTTAGGGTGTGGTTATTTCTCACTCAACATTTAAGAATGAGAATATGTTCTTTAGTATTTCTAACTTTTTATTACTAGCATGCAGAAACTCTATGTCCTCATAGCTCTTTGGATGCTTGGGAAGCTAGAACGCTTTGAAAGTTGTAAGTTTTGGTTTGATTTGCTCGAGGACTAGCAAAGTCTAAGTGTGGGGGAATTTGATAGGTGTAGAATACACCTAATTTACTATCTAAGAGTTTATGCTTTCTTTGCTATTTTTCTTGTAAATTATGTATTTTACGTGTGTTTTTGAGATATTAGGTACTCTGGAGTCGCACGGACGAAAAGAAGGAGAAATCATCCAATTTGAGTCAAAAGGGCAAAAAGGTCATTTCATAGGGCGAACACTATCGGGAGACGAGCCACGGTTAAAGGGCAACTCTCTCAGAGGAGCACTAAAGACAGTCTAGTTAATGTTAAGGGGCAACCTAATTGGATAGCCCTTATCCAAAGAAGAATGCTTGTTATAAGACCTCCAAATGGGTGGTCTATATCCATGACCCATATACCCAAACCCGAACCCGAACCGGATCCACCCCAATCATATCCTAACCCTAAAAACGAGAAACATTCTCGTTCAATCATTTCCCATTCATGAAATTTAGACAGAGGAGAAACGACTGATGTCCAGGAACAAATCGAGAGCGATTAGTTCTCATTTGAGAAATCAAGAGTTGGGAATGAGAAGAGACAGAGAAGATGGGTTATGGCTGTTGATTTTGAAAGAATTGGAGGTGGTGTTGAACTGTTGAAGGTGCGGTCCGTGTTGGGGTTTTGAGTCATTGCTTGTGTTGAATGGAACAAATTGAGAAGATAATGGTGATTTTGAGTTCAATTTCTTGCGTGATGAGAATGGGTATTGTGGCTATGTGAAACTGTTACAATGGTGGAACTAAAATTGGTGAGTCTGCTAGTGAGAATGGGAGATGGAGACGGCTAATGATGCAATAGAAGCAAAGGGTTCGAGTTGCTATCAAGAAAGATATTGCAGGTGAAGTAAACGAATGGAATTGCCTTAGATGTATGCTAGGTGGAGTTTGCCAGGTAGCTAATATGGAGTTGAACTGTGGTGTTCTCAGTGATCGATTGGAAGGAGTAGCTGAAATTGAACGAGTTTGTAATGCTGTCTGGGATTGATTGAGCGAGATGGGTTTGTCGAATGAATCCACGAGATGGGTGCTTTGCCTGTGTTAGTGAATGAGGAGTGTTGTGGAGTTCTTTGGTTGCTTAGGGTGGTGGTTGGTAGTGGAGTTGGGCGGTCAGAGCTTGAATCGTGGTCGTGATCTTGATTGGGATTGCAAATGGAGTTAAAGCTACAGATGCTTGTGTTAACCGCAGATTGTAGATGGATTACGAGGCTTGAGGTTGTGAACGCTGACTATGAAGGCATGACTGAGGTGAAAACAGTGATTGCAGTGCAGAGAGGGCAGTCTGCAGATTGACTTGTAGGTAATGGCAGCATTGGAATTTCTTTGTGGAGATCTGGTAGTTGGTGGTGATACTGTTGAGCTGATATGGCCAGCAGCTGGAGTTGATACTGGTGGTTGATGATGGAATAGATTCCAAGAAGACATGGCGCAAACCTGCATAGTATGAGAATCAAAGGTCTCTAATGGCGAAAATCTAGAAACAAAGTCATTCAACAATATTCTCGAAGCACATACATTCAAACCAATAAGAGGTAAAGGAGAAGAATTAATTGGCAAAGGGTTAGAAAAACCTTGCAACTCTTGTATTATAGTATCCTCTTCATCCTTAGAAACTTCAAGTGAATTACTTACCTCTTGCACATCGTGGTCCTCTATTGAAACTTGCAACAATTCTTTATTCGTTTCTGCCTTAACCAAAGTCTCGACATCAACATCTTCGTTACAATCTTTTGCATTCTCAATTGGGTCTTCCATAATATTGGTCAAATCGGTTTCATTCTCAACATACTCCTCTTTGTTGCAAGGCAGATACTCTTTTGCGGATCCAAATTTCACTATGAGGAATTTTTTTAGAACACTCAAAAATGCATCATCCTCAAGATCCACCTTTTGAATAGGCTCTTGATCATTATTAAGATCAATGCTTGAGTTATCTACAGAAGTGTCATCATAGTCCTTTTCGTCTTCATCTTGATCCCAAAAAGATTCCGCGGTACACCTTTGGGAAATATCACCATGAGTTGGTTCAAGCGATGTATCTTCATAATCATCATCACTTTCATAGTTATCATAAGATTGGTTCTCACAGAATTTAGTGTTGCTAATCTCAAACTCATCCTTTTGAATAGGTGAATGATCATTATTAAGATCAAGAGTTGAGTTAACTACACAATTATCAACGAAAGACCCCAAAGGTTGGCCTTTTTCAACATTAGCATCAATCAAATATTCATCACAAACCACATGCACATTAGAATAGTTATTGTTTTGAAAACAATGTTTTTCTTCATACCTTTCTTCCTTGTAATCATCAATGCTTCTTCGTAAGATAGCTATACCTTCACGAAGTTCTTGGAGTTGCTCGTCTGTAGCCTCTTTATCTTTTTGAAACTCTTGTCGTATAAAGTTGGAAAAGTTGTAACAAATTAGAGACTTGTTGTTCACGAGCATAAGAATCCTCCAATCCTTGTGGTTGTTCTCACACATCCCCACAATAAGGTTGTTGATAAGTATGAGGACCAAAATATTCCGTAGGATATTGATCATAGCCAATAAATAGGTTTTGATTATACCCTTGGAATGGTTAGAAGTTGTCATATTGTTGAGGTTGTTGAAAACCGTACCCATCCATGTAGTATGCTACTTCCATGAGAAACAAGTACCTGAAATAAGATTCTCAAACCAAGGTTAAAAACCAGAAAATAAAACAAAAATAAAACAAAAATAAAACTAAAAACAAAAAATAAGAAACCAAAAACAAGTGACAACCGCTTCCTCCCCAGCAGCGGCGCCAAAATTTGGTCGGTTGTCAGCCGAGAAAAACTAATTTCACTTTCTTGCTTAACTAAAATAAATGAAGTATGTGATGAGAAAGAGTTTGTATCCACAGAGAGGCTTTCGTTTTTATAAAATTTTCAGATTCTTAAGTAACCGGGTGGGGGGGGGGGGGTTGATTATCAATGCAATAAAAATAAATTGAAAGCAAAGTGATAATAAAAGTAATCAATAAGGAGAAGATATTGGTCACGAGATAGTTTCATTCACAAACTTGTATTTTCATCAATGACTAGAATTGAAATTTTAAACTCTCATTTACTAAAAGTCCTAGGATACCTTGATCGCAAGTATATCCCACTAATTACCTGATTTCATCACAACCACATTAAAAGATATATATGTGAATTATTCATAGAAAGCAACCTAAAGTGTAAAAGCACAATTAGATTTAACTCCCTAAAAGCAATAACTTCTATGGAATAAGACTAATCAAGGCAATCAAAATGTGTAAAAGCACTAATTCAATTTAACCAAGGTTATGATTCATTTGAGACTAGTAGGATATATCACTACAAGCACTACCCACAATTATGCTACTTAGAATCAGGAATAAACAACTTTTTCGTATTGAAAACCTAATATAGCTTTATAAATGAATGCAAATCGGATTGATTCTGGACTCAACCAAACAAACAATCAAATCATATACAATATAAACCATGAATCATAAACAATAACTTACTGAGATAAAACTAATGCGTTGAATCAAATCTTATTTGTGAAATCCACTTTATCCCATAACCAATAAATAAAGTTTAGCTACTCATAGTTTTTGAGTTCATCATAATCATAATAATCAATTATAAAATGAAAAAGATGAAAAATAAATGAAAGAAAATCCTAGTCGCTGCTCTCCTCCAAAACTTCAGTAGAAAAGATTATGTGTTTTTCAAAGAATAAAATATTTTCCCTTTTATAGCTTATTAACTTCCCAAAATTAGGTCTTCAAATCCCAAAGTCCAATAATAAGAAGTCCACCAAGCTCATGTGTGTGAAATATCCATGTGAAAATATGTCCCAAAAAAGTGACACCGGAAAACGGTGTCTTCTGCCGGAAGTTGGCCGGAATTCGGCACCGGAACAAATCTCAGGTGCCCGAAAAAGTCTACCTGGCCACCTGTCAACGAGCCAGCTCGGTCAGGGTCACTGAGTCAGTGTCTGAGTCATGTCTAACTCAGCTAACTTGTTCTTGGCCAAGGTTAGTTGCACAAGCCAGAGCCATGCACAATCATTATGCATCACAGCTCCATCCTTGATGGCTATGCATTGTTTGTAGCTTTAGTTCACTGCCTTGTAGCTTCAATTCCACCAATTTTCACCTCAACACACTACCACTGCAACCAAGTCATAGCTGCAAACACTTCACACACTAGTGCCATCTCTTAGCATCTCAACCCTTCTGTTGATTCAATCTTGGAGAAACACATCAACAAACATCACCAAACAACATCAGTTCCAACTCTTAGCTACAGAACAGTCTCAGTTACCACTGTACTAATCATTTCAGTTACAACATCACTTCAGTGCAACTCTTCTCCATTCCCTGCACCTCATCTTCCATTTCTATTATAGTCACCAATCTCCATCACCTCAGCTGCTCCATACACTCTTGTTCAATTCAACGCAGGAAATTCATATTATCATTTGTCACAGCAGCATCCACTTGAGCATCACTAGATTGCAGCTTCAATGCCTTTCCGGAATCACAACCCCAATTCCCTGGACTAACATCTTCCATCAATTCATGTATTTCAGTATCACCCTCAAGAGCTCAACCCTAGCATTCATCTAATTCCAACCCAGCAAAATCACCAGCTCCAACTGTGATTCATAACCATCCACACATTCACTACCTTGATCTTTAATGCCAAGAATGTCATCAATTCATCGCAAAAGGCACATAAAACCTGCAACCAAGACCAATACTAGCTCATTCCAATACCACAACTACCCTGTACTTGGCTTAAACAGCTTCATTGTACTGTTAAGCCAAGTACCAACAACAGCTAGCTTATACACCTCCTTAAACCTTCTTAGATTCACAACTCCAGCTCCAATAGCATCACCTTGTCTAAAACAACAAATCTCATTTCTCTCATCTTTAAATTCTCAAAAAACCCCAACACAAACCCATTTCAGTTCAATACCACATGCAGTTTAGCACAAAACCCATTTCATAATCTCCATCAGTAACTCCACCAGCTCATCTTAAGCTTGGAACCCATCCTAAACATACATCTATTCATAAGTAGCATCTCATATGCCTAGCCATCATAAAAAGCTCAACTACAATATCAGTTCACTTCCTTGAACCCATTTCAGATTAAGAATAACAACAGCATCACCTAAGCCATTGTAATCATATCTCAACCCAGTTCAACCACCACACCAATCCAATTCAATAGCACCAACACCAGTCAGATAAACTGCAATTCATGACCACCTGCTATATCTTCTCTGTACCATAATCACAATCTGAGCCATTACCTTCACTTAAACTACAATCACCAACTCCTTCTGACGAGGTGTCGAATCTCGCAAAAATAATATTTCTCTACTTTTACACTAGAAAGTAGTATAATGTAAGCAGGATCGTCCCAAGGGAGGAATGAAGTCTAAGTTGTTATGCAAATACTCTTAGCAAAGATGATTGTGTTGTAGAAAATCTGAAAATTGTAAAATGTATTCAAAAATGAGATGGAATTGATTAAAGGTTCATTCTAGACCACGAAATTCAAACCAAATTGATATATAGCCAAGTTCGTTGCATTATCATGTTACTAACAACCCTAGAATAATTAGTACGCTCAACTATTCCGTTATTATCTCCTAGCTCACCGGATACGGAAGCGCTCGACTACCGGTTCCTACTTGCCAAGTTTCCTAGAGGTACGCTTACTAGGTTCGACTTAAACAAATGCTCTAAGTTTTGTGAGATAAGGTTGCTCCTAGTGATGAACTCAGAAGCGTGAATCACCTACTAGTGTTGATTTCTACATATGGATACTTAACAAAGTCCCATCATCAATACCCACATATTGCTACTTGTGTTTATATTTCTAGACAATTACGGGTCGAAGAAAATCTAAACTAGCAATAGAATTATGAATCAACTATTTAATTTCGAACTTAAACAATTAACAAATAATCCATGAACATTATTGGTAAAGTAGAAATCAATCAGTAACAAAAATAATGGGAGAAGAAGTTATTTCATATCAATTGTAGATTCATATTTCGGGCTTCGAAATCGCCCTTAATCAAAGAGAGTTGTAGCTACTCATAATATTGGAGTTCATAATCAAATATAATAAATGAAATAATGAAGATAAAAATGAAACAAGGAAGCAAACCCTAGTTCCAGCTCTCTGCAAAACTCCCAGTAGAATAGAAAAAATACGTGATAAACAAAGTGTAGAAATCCTCCCTTTTTGTAGCTTTTTTTCTTTCTCCAAACTAGGTCAAATCTCAAAAGCCCACATCCAATGTGTCCACCAAGCCCACACAAGAGAAAACCCACGTAGAAAACATACTAAAAACAAGTCACTGGAAAACTGGGATATTAGCCGGAATTTGTCCGGAATCCGGCATCGGTCGCCGGAATAAGTCGTCGGTCGCTGGACGGCCAACTCAGTCAGGGTCAACTTGTTTGTTTTGGCCTTGCACTATATTGCTACTTTGTGATAGGTGTAGAATACACCTTAATTTACTATCTAGTAGTTATGCTTTCTTTGCTATTTTTCTAGTAAATTATGTATTTTTACGTGTGTTTTTGAGTTATCAGGTACTCTGGAGTCGCACGGAGGAAAAGAAGAAGAAATCACCAAAATTGGGCAAAAAGGGCAAATTTATCATTTCATAGGAAAACACTATCGGGAGATGAGCCACGGTTAAAGGGCAACTCTCTCAGAGAAACACTATTTGGATCCCGGTAAAGGTTAAGGGGGAACTCTTTTGGAGGTGTACTAAATACATCCCAGATGAAGTTAAGGGGGTTGCCAGTTGGGTGGCCGTTATCTAAGCCGGTGGGGTGTTTGAATCCATCACCCAAGGGATAACCCTAACTGTCGTCTCTTCTCAAGTCATTAGCACTTGAATTTAAGAAAGAGAGAGCGGAGAAAACGGCAGCTTATTTGCTGATCCAATTCAAGGGGAAAGTGTAAGAACTGATAAATGAAGTTAGGGAAGAATTAAGATTCGAGATGGGTTTATTGCTGTGAATGATAGAAACGATTGGAGGTACTGTAATAAGTTCAGATGGGTTTGCAAGGAGATGTTGATACTGTTGAAATTTCAGAAGTGTGATGCAGTGGAGGAGATTGAAGACGATGATGAATTAGAAGTGGGTTTGTTGTTTAAACTCAGAAATTGAAAATGGGTTTCGATTTGAAGAAGAATTTTGGGAATTAGGGTTCTTGAAGGTAAAGGGGGAGCTGATGATGATTTCGGTTGGAAGAGTTCTGGTGGTGCTGAAAACTGGCAGATGTTGTTAGTAGGTTCGAATCGGAGATGGGTCTTGTTTAGATTCAGTTGAAGAACAAATTATGATACCGATGGATTGTGCATGTTATAGATGATGATTGATTACTAAATGTGTCGATTGTGATGAGTGGTTGTTACGTTGATGAAGATTTGTGCAAAGAAGGTGGTGCTGTTAATTGATGAAGCATGAGAAGCTTGAACTGAACTAGATGTATGCTTAGGTTGTCACAGGGGAATGGAGCTAAAAATTGAGGCCTGAATGTGGACTGAGAAGTCCTGTAATCAAACAGAACTCGGTCGGATTTTGGCTCCGGCGAGTTGACTCGGTAGCCGCCGATGACGAGGCCGATGACCGATCCAACGATTTGAATCGGATGAGTTAGATCCAGTAAGAACGAGTAAGACAGCTGACTTGGCTGATTCAGTCCCCCGCTTGACCCAGTTGACTAACTAAGACCGTTAGTTTGACCTAACTGTAACGGAATCTTGGACAGAATATTCCTTACCGGAGGAGAATTTTCAGGTTGCCGGCGGTGACGGATTCCAGCCTATTTCCGGCCAAAAATCCAGTTTTCCGGCGAGCCAAAGTTGCAGAATTTTGTGTGGATTTCTGTCGTGGGATGTGAAGAGTTGGACTTGGAATTGAATGAAGAATTTGGCTTGGATTTGGAAAGAGGTGATGGAAGATTTGACAAAGGCTTGGATTTGGAAATTGAGCTACAAAGGGAAAGGGATTCTATTCCTTGGAAGATTTGGAGAGCATTGAAGCCTATAAATAAAGGAGTTCTCTACACTTCTTTACACACATCTTTATATATCTTTTGCATATCTTTTGCACACTTTTACACACACAATACTTTTCTCTTTGTGTGAACTTCTTAGCATGAGTAACTAAATTGATTGAGGATGAATTCCTAGTTCTTAACATGTTTTGAGTTTTGTTTTAAATCTACTTTGAAGTTTTCACATGATTATCGTTTGTTTTTACTAATAGGAATGTTTATACATTCATGATTGATTGATAGATTGTTTAGGTGCGCAACTAAATTTATTTGTTAATTTGATCTATAGCTAGTGAAAGTTAGGGGATAAGTAATCGTTTCTTGACTATTTACATAAGTAGAAAACACAAGACCTTGCGGAGGGATTCCGTGGAGCAATTGTGTGTAAAAACAACGTTAGCAAGTGGACCTTGATCTAAGAGTCTAACTACTAATATCAACCTAATAAATTCATAAATCTTAATGCGTTTAACTAAATTACATCTTGAGTGATCTACTAGGTGGTTTGGTGAATAGAATCCGGTAGTCGAGAACTTCCGTATCCGGTGATATAAGGGATTTTGGGGTTAGCACTGATCTAGCTGCTATACCTACGGTTGGTGATAATTTGTGACTAATAAGAAGTAGAAAATAACATAACTTTAATCATTGTTTTGCAGCGAAGAAGGATTCCTTGATCTAATCTCTCTTATTGATTTCCTTTATACTTTTAATTGTTTTGTTTATTTTATTTACTTTCTTAAATTCTTAATCAATACCCCCCTTTGTGTGACAATTTTACAACTAGAATCTCGTGCTCCTCGTGGGATCGACCTTGACTACCCTATATTACTTGTTAATTAGGTAGTAAAGTATTAATTAATTTGTTGTGGTTACGACACGCATACAAAATTTTGGCGCCGTTGCCGGGGAGCATCGGATGATTTTAGTTGTTTTCTTTTTACTTTTTGCTTTATTCTTGCTTTGTTGGATTCTTTACCATATCTAACTTAGTTTTTGAATTGTTTTTCAAGGTACCGGTTTTCCATGTATGGTGGACAAGAGCAAGCATATTACAACAATCAATACGGTTTTCAAAATCTACATCATGGCAACTTCCAACCATCCTTAGGATACAATCAAAACCAATCTTTTGGCTATGATCAAAATCCTACGGAACCTTATGGATATTCTCATGCATATCAACAACCTTATGACGGGTATGTAAGTGGAAAATTACAAGGATGGACGGATAATTATGCTTCTAATACATTGTTTTCTAGTAATGTGCAGACGGAGAGTTGGGAATATACTCCTCTTCATCGTGTTTTTCCTTCACTTTTTAAGGATATACAATCTAGAAACTCTTTACACGGTGGTAAGCGTGTGAATGTCCGTAAACTTGCACAAAAGTTATACAAATTGGAAGATGATGGATACTCGGAAGAGCTTGTCGCAGAAATTAGTAGGACCATTCATATGGAACTTAAACGACGTCGGGATAAAGGTTATGAAACCGATGAAGATTCTTATTATGGTGATTCCGATAATGAAGATGATTGTGTTGAAAAGGACCAACCTTTGGAAACTTTTGATGACGCTAGTGTAGATTACTCGAGCCTTGATCTTAATAATGATCAATCACCTATTCAAAAGGTAGAGCTTGAGGAAGATGCATTTAGTGCTTGGAAAAAAATTCTTAGGGAAAATTATGAGTCCGCGGAAGTGTATGAAAGTTGCAACCATGAGGAAGTTATTCCAACTCCGGATCATAATAACGATCCTTCACCTATTCAAAAGGAGGAGATTTGGTGTGATTTTCCTATTGTTGTAAACGGTGTAACACCCTCACAAGAAGATCTTACAATTTTTACCGACGAAAATCACTTTAGTGAATGTCCCGATTCCGATGATGAAGATGTTGAAGAGGTGATGCTCGATAATGAAACCGAATTGATTGAATTTTTGGAAGACCCAATTGAACTTGCTAATGATTATGATGATGCCGAGACTTTAGTTAAGGTAGAAAATGATGGGGAATGGTTGCAAAGTTTGATAGAGGACCACGATATGCAAGAGGTACGTAATTCACTTGATTTTTTTAAGGATGAGGAGGATACCGTAATACAAGAGATTGTGCAAGGTTTGTCTAACCCTTTGTATATTGATTCTTCTCCTTTAACTCTTATTGGTTTGAATGTATGTGCTTCGAAAGTATTTTTGAATGACTTTGTTTCTCGATATCCACCATTGGAAACACTTGATGCTAACACTATGCAGATTTGCCAAGAGGAAACCATGGAAGTTCCCAAATTCTATGTCCTTTATACACTTCCGAGTGTGGACAAGAATAAGTGTTGGGGAAATTTCTATCGAGCTATAACTTTACTATTATTTTCTTGTGCTAATATTTGTATGGAGTTATTGTTTGCAAAACAGGTACTATGGGAGGATCCCCAAATTTTCCGATTATTAGTATATGGGGAGTGAATCTTACAAGAGCCATGTCGGGCCGTCGACTTTAAAACAAGCGCTAAGTGGGAGGAAACCCACCGGTTTTGTATTTCTTATCCTTTAATTTTGCTTTTTATTTTGTTATTTATTTATTTTGTTCCATATCATATTAGGATTTCCCACCTTGACTTTACTTGGACGATTCAATTACATTGAGGACAATGTAAGGTTTAAGTGTGGGGGAGTGGTTAAGCATATTTAAAAAAAAAAAAAAAAAAAAAAAAGAGAGAGAGAGAGAATTTTTTGCATAAAACTTTCAACTTTTAGAGATTTTAGAGTCACTAGCATGCTTCTAGGTATGATTACATAGAGAATTCTGACCGACATAATTGAACTTGGAAGTGTTAGGGAACTACGTTCGATTTCTTGCTTGTTAGAGTGTTAAATAATGGATTTAATCATGCCGGTGATGCAAATTTGGTGCAGGGAGAAGTGCGTTATTAGAGTTGCCGATCAATCATTAGTGGAGACTACCCATTTTCATATCAACCAAGGCACCGACCAAAAATTCTTCCTTTACTAAAGAGCTTCTTTTGAGTGTGTGTCACCGTACGTTAATTCCGGGTAGAATGGTGAGCTACCCAATTTCACACCAATTTCAGCACTATTTTGATCTCTTGAGTGCTAATTTTTGTCAATCATGAGGATGACGTCTATGATGAAATCTACCTTCTTGTAGTTCAATTTGCAGTTAGCACCATTCTCTCGCTCGACAACAACGGGTCCATAGAAACACCATAATCATCAACAACAAGGGAGCGACATCAAAATCTACAAGGAAAGTTGAAAAGGTTCAAGGTTTGAAAGCAACAATGGAACAAGAAAAAGAGCATAATTTTATATCAAAGTTGAAGACTTACAATACAATGAGGTAATTATATATTCAAGTATTAAGACTAATTTACAAGAGCGAAGAAAGTAAAAGGTGAGAATTATTGAAGTTTATGAGTTCGAGACGATACAAGTTGTGAAGAATCAAGCGGTAAAGTACTTTTCCACGGCCATGGTTTATTTCATTTTTTATTTTGTTTTGTATTTTGTTTCTCTTGTCTGAAAAAAAAAAAAACACGAAAAAAATGAAAGAAAAAAAAAAAAAAATAGAAATAGAAATAGAAAAAGAAAAGAAAAGAATATATATATGAGACAAGAGAAATATCTATTATTGTTTTGTTTTGAATAAGCCGTGGGGAAGGAAAATCTATAATGAAGTTTCAAGCGACAAGTATTTTGAGGAAAAAGGTTACAAATTGTTAAGGATTTATGAAGTTCAAGTGTTTATCATCAATAGTTGAAGCCGAAGATCAAGAAGATGAAGACAAGGAGCGGAAGACGTTTCTTTTGGATTCCGTGAGAGTGGTGTTATCATAATTGGCAATCAGATGTGAAGGTAAGTAAGTAATCTCATCGTCGATATAAGTGGTTGATTTCCTTTCTTAGAGATTGTTAGAAAAATGGTTTATCAAAATGTTAAAAGATGTGGGTTTTTCAAAATTTCAGAAGTTATCCTTCCTACCATTCAACGTGTTGCATGAATTCTCTCTTCATTCCTACCTGCACATATGTGAGACCCATAAAAAAGCCGTCTTTTTGAGTGCAATTATCATAAAACCCTTTTTGGTGAGGCAGAAGTCGAGGCGAAATGCTTATTGATCGTTTCTCAAACACGTGTTCTCTCATTATGGTGTGGTTATTTCTCACTCAACATTTAAGAGTGAGAATATGTTCTTTAGTATTTCTAACTTCTTATTACTAGCATGCAGAAACTCTATGTCCTCATAGATCTTTGGATGCTTGGGACATTGGAACGCTTTGAAGTTGTAAGTTTTGGTTTGATTTGCTCGAGGACTAGCAAAGTCTAAGTGTGGGGGAATTTGATAGGTGTAGAATACACCTTAATTTACTATCTAGTATTTATGCTTTCTTTGCTATTTTTCTAGTAAATTATGTATTTTTACGTGTGTTTTTGAGTTATCAGGTACTCTGGAGTCGCACGGAGGAAAAGAAGAAGAAATCACAAAAATTGGGCAAAAAGGGCAAATTTGTCATTTCATAGGAAAACACTATCGGGAGACGAGCCACGGTTAAAGGGTAACTCTCTCAGAGAAACACTATTTGGATCCCGGTAAAGGTTAAGGGGCAACTTCTTTGGAGGTGTACTAAATACAGCCCAGATGAAGTTAAGGGGGTTGCCAGTTGGGTGGCCGTTATCTAAGCCGGTGGGGTGTTTGAATCCATCACCCAAGGGATAACCCTAACTGTCGTCTCTTCTCAAGTCATTAGCACTTGAATTTAAGAAAGAGAGAGCAGAGAAAACGACAGCTTATTTGCTGATCCAATTCAAGGGGAAAGTGTAAGAACTGATAAAGGAAGTTAGGGCAGAATTAAGATTCGAGATGGGTTTATGGTTGTGAATGATAGAAACAATTGGAGGTACTGTAATAAGTTCAGATGGGTTTGCAAGGAGATGTTGATACTGTTGAAATTGCAGAAGTGTGATGCAGTGGAGGAGATTGAAGACGATGATGAATTAGAAGTGGGTTTGTTGTTTAAACTCAGAAATTGAAAATGGGTTTCGATTTGAAGAAGGATTTTGGGAATTAGGGTTCTTGAAGGTAAAGGGGGAGCTGATGATGATTTCGGTTGGAAGAGTTCTGGTGGTGCTGAAAACTGGCAGATGTTGTTAGTAGGTTCGAATCGGAGATGGGTCTTGTTTAGATTCAGTTGAAGAACAAATTCTGATACCGATGGATTGTGCATGTTATAGATGATGATTGATTACTAAATGTGTCGATTGTGATGAGTGGTTGTTACGTTGATGAAGATTTGTGCAAAGAAGATGGTGTTGTTAATTGATGAAGCATGAGAAGCTTGAACTGAACTAGATGTATGCTTAGGTTGTCACAGGGGAATGGAGCTAAAAATTGAGGCCTGGATGTGGCCTGAGAAGTCCTGTAATCAAACAGAACTCGGTCGGATTTTGGCTCCGGCGAGTTGACTCGGTAGCTGCCGATGAAGAGGCCGATGACCGATCCAACGATTTGAATCGGATGAGTTAGATCTAGTAAGAACGAGTAAGACAGCTGACTTGGCTGATTCAGTCCCCCGCTTGACCCAGTTGACTAACTAAGACAGTTAGTTTGACCTAACTGTAACGGAATCTTGGACAGAATATTCCTTACCGGAGGAGAATTTTCAGGTTACCGGCGGTGACGGATTCCGGCCTATTTTCGGCCAAAAACCCAGTTTTCCGGCAAGCCAAAGTTGCAGAATTTTGTGTGGATTTCTGCCGTGGGATGTGAAGAGTTGGATTTGGAAATTGAGCTACAAAGGGAAAGGGATTCTATTCCTTGGAAGATTTGGAGAGCATTGAAGCCTATAAATAAAGGAGTTCTCTACACTTCTTTACACACATCTTTATATATCTTTTGCATATCTTTTGCACACTTTTACACACACAATACTTTTCTCTTTGTGTGAACTTCTTAGCATGAGTAACTAAATTGATTGAGGATGAATTCCTAGTTCTTAACATGTTTTGAGTTTTGTTTTAAATCTACTTTGAAGTTTTCACATGATTATCGTTTGTTTTTACTAATAGGAATGTTTATACATTCATGATTGATTGATAGATTGTTTAGGTGCGCAACTAAATTTATTTGTTAATTTGATCTATAGCTAGTGAAAGTTAGGGGATAAGTAATCGTTTCTTGACTATTTACATAAGTAGAAAACACAAGACCTTGCGGAGGGATTCCGTGGAGCAATTGTGTGTAAAAACAACGTTAGCAAGTGGACCTTGATCTAAGAGTCTAACTACTAATATCAACCTAATAAATTCATAAATCTTAATGCGTTTAACTAAATTACATCTTGAGTGATCTACTACTAGGTGGTTTGGTGAATAGAATCCGGTAGTCGAGAACTTCCGTATCCGGTGATATAAGGGATTTTGGGGTTAGCAATGATCTAGCTGCTATACCTACGGTTGGTGATAATTTGTGACTAATAAGAAGTAGAAAAGAACATAACTTTAATCATTGTTTTGCATCGAAGAAGGATTCCTTGATCTAATCTCTCTTATTGATTTCCTTTATACTTTTAATTGTTTTGTTTATTTTATTTACTTTCTTAAATTCTTAATCAATACCCCCCCTTTGTGTGACAATTTTACAACTAGAATCTCGTGCTCCTCGTGGGATCGACCTTGACTACCCTATATTACTTGTTACTTAGGTAGTAAAGTATTAATTAATTTGTTGTGGTTACGACACGCATACACTTTGCCACGCCAATGATGCGCCATTGTGTCCCCTTATATCTTCACTGCTTCCAAACCTGTACCTACAAATGCAATGCCATAATTGTGACCATAGCAGCATCTCCTTGAACTTCATTGCTGCATCTTCTCTAGGTGATTACCAGTTCACCCACCAGCTGAATTACATCATCTCTTCTCTTACTGTCTGCAACACAGCATCATCAATTAAATCACAACACTTACAGATCAGCCTTCCCTGCACTTCTGCAACTCATTACCCTGCAACTGCACTCCTAGCTGCAACTACTTCCGTTCCTTGGCGCCTCTGTTGCTTCATCTATGTTGTAACTTCTCCATTGCTTCCATGCATCTTCTCTAATTCTTATCCGTCGACAGCAGACCAATCCCCACCAAGCAACAGCAGCAACACAACGACTGCACTATTGCCCATATCCATCCAAACTCTATAACTGCCAGCAACAACACCGTTCGAATCCATACTGCAACAAAGCCTCAATCCAATCACATGCACGAAGCTCCACATCTCAGCTACAACAAGCTGTAATTCCCTGCAGTATCACTGACCCAACCACCAGTCACATCAGCAAAACTTATTGCAGCACCTCCTTGTACACATTTGTGCTTCAGATTCATCACCTGTAATCAACACAGCCCATTCATCCATTTCATGTAGCTCCTTCCCTGAACAATAACTGATCTATAGCTGCATATTTGTAACAGCTACAGCTCCAAGACCACCAATTCCATTCTGAGATGCTAACTCACTCTCTGGCCATGCTGCAGTCCAATCCACCAGTTCAAATACCTCAATTCCAATTCACCAAAGCCTTCTCCAATTTCTGTTACAACACCTGCAATATTAGTTCATTGCAACATCTCCTCCATAAGCTCACCTGCAATGCTCCACAGCTCACAGCCACCAGCTTATGATCCTACAAGCACCCTGGTAGCAATCTCTGTAGCTTCATCACTTCCAACTTCAAGTACCACAGCTCCACTGCCAGAACCCAGCTAAGACTGTAGCTATTCTTCACTGCAACACTTTCAATTTCTCCTTGCATTGCCTTTCTGCTACCACAGCGACTTTGAGCCACTGCAGTTTCCATCTATCTCATATTCCAAACTTGCCAGCACAGCATCCTTGCAATGCTACCTGCAACATCAATGTAACCAACAGCTACCATTCCTTCAGCTGTAGCTCACACAATAACATATCCATATCCAACTGATTTAGTAGCAGCTGCACTGCCTTGTACCCACAACTCCAGCTGAATCTCAACCCTTGTAAAATGCAGAACAACACATACATCCATAGCATCCACCTGCAACCTCAGTTTCTTCACCATAGCCACAACAGCAGCCTAACTTCCAATAGCATAAACCCTAACTTAAATCATTATCAGTTGCTCACCTGAACCAAACCCATACCAGATTCAGAAACCCATTAATTTATCACCAGTTATTCCATATTTGAACCACAACCACAGATGTTCTTCAATTCATTGAATTTCATCATCACCCATTTCTGCTTTGAACTGCACCACCAAGTTCAACTAAATTGATTCCCAGAATCACCAACTCTGATATTTGATAACCCTTTCAACAGCAAACAAACCTATCAATTGATCCCCATATCATTATCTTGATTCCACCATAACCACCGTACCAAACTCACTACACACATCATCAAATTCATTTGCTTCTCAACCTCTCTTCAATCTCTGACTCTCTCAATTTCAGTTTCTGTGAATTTCTGAGACACAATGATTGAGAAAACAACCTTTTCTAAATTTTAGGGTTGTAATAATTTGGGTGGATAGTTACACCCCATGGATAGGGACCACCCCACTCACTAGATAAGGGTCATCCAATAATTGGTCACCCCTTAACCATAGCTAGTCTTTGTTTAACTGTGAATCAATCCTTTGTGCTCCTTTTCGCTCCAAGTAGATGCTCGCCTGTGGATGACTCTTTTGCTTTCGAATTATTTCACCCGCAGCAACCATCCTTTACTTCTCATATCCACTTATTTCCTTCAATTCTATTCATCACTAAAGCAGTCATGCTTTTCAGACAGGGATGAAGAAATAAAAGCAAATATGAGAAATAATCTCCTCCAATAGCCATTGCATATGTGATGGAATTTTGCCCTGTTTCTTCTTCTTTTGTTCCCAACGACTCCAAAGTACCTAAATATTCAAAAGCAAACATAAGATACATAATTTACAAGAAAACTAAGAAAAAAAAGCATAACCAATAGATAAATAAATAGGTGTTTTAGACACCTATCAAATTCCCCCACACTTAGACTTTGCTAGTCCTCGAGCAAATCAAACAAAATAATTCTAAAAGATACATACAACTCCGTCTCGTCGAGGCTAAGGTTACTCTAAGCATGAATAGCAGGCCTTTGAACCCCTAGGTGTCCCTAGTGGACGAGTTTTAGTCTTGTGAAGGTTTACAAGAGGTTTTCCTACAAAACCTATATTTCCAACTCCGTCTATTTGTGACAAATCAATGAACGAATCCAAAATGACTACATGAGGAGATACCTTGTGCAAATTCAGTTCATATATAAATGCATAAAGTTTTTCTTAGAAAGTCGAACAAACCACAATACTCGGAATCTGACTAACCACAATCACAATGAAAAGATTAAGAAGATGGAAATAGACATAGATGTTGCGAATATTCACAAGTGATCGATGTATCCCATATCTGTCTGAAGGTCACCGCCAAGATGAACCTATCCTATTGGATTGAGCTACTGGTCAATTCTAGTGTCAACACACTGGCATATACAAGGGAACCAGTGGTCAACAAACTTATTTCTACATCAACTCACTGGAATATACAAGGGAACCAGGAGTGACTTTATTCAACACAATAATAATATTTTTCTTTTCTTTTCTTTTTCACTCTTTTTTTTTTCTTTTTTTTTTAGACGGCATGATTAGATCTTTTGGATCCAAGCGCATGCTTCTTGTCAGCAAGTACGTGATAGTTGCCTTGGATCCTGCATTCCACACTTGTTTAGGCGACGGAGACATGGACTACGTTTCACACATACTGCTATTCCCAAGTGTCATTTTTATTCCGTTTGGTCTAATTGGTCGGTCTCTTTCTCTCTTTTTTTTTCTTTTTTTTTCCTTTTTCTTTTTTTTTCTTAGCAACTCAATCACTCTATTTCATCCTAGCAGTAATAACAACTCGATTTTTAGTGACCCACCAAAGCACTTAGAGAACAATAGATAAATATGGAAAAATAAAAAAAATAGAATGCGATATGGTGATATTCCAAGATATGGTAACAACTAACATATAATTTATAATTTCTGAGCCATGTTCGTCTTTGTTAATTAATGGTTTCCTCAACTCCTGCAGTAAAAATGGTTCCATCCACTAATGGTGTCATCCTAAAGGCATAAATTTCTAGATTTCGGAGTTCAAAAAGCACAATTTTTTCTTTGTTTTTCTATTTTTCTATTTTTTTTTATTCTAAAGGAATAAAACAAACTATACAATCATATAAATGCTCCCCCACACTTAAACTTTACATTGTCCTCAATGTAAAATTGAATCGTCCAAAGAAAGTTCAAGGTGGGAAATTCCGCAAATGATATGCAAAAACAAAGAAAAATAAAAGATAAAATGCTGAAAAATAAAAAGATAAAGGTAAAGATACAAAACCGGTGGGTTGCCTCCCACTTAGCGCTTGGTTTAACGTCGTCAGCCCGACGTTTAGCTCCAATTACTCCTCCAGAGGGAGTGGATCATTCAATGTGATCATATCCTGATTCTCCGCCACAAACTGCTCATAGTATGGTTTCAAACGATGGCCGTTGACCTTGGAAACCAGCCCTGTTTTGGGACTAGTAATCTCAACTACACCATGCGCAAACACATTAGTAACAACAAATGGTCCAACCCATCTGGACCTAAGTTTACCCGGAAACAATTTAAGACGAGTATGGAATAAAAGTACTTTCTGCCCTACTTCAAAACTCTTTCGGGAAATCATTTTATCATGGAAATCTTTGGTCTTTTCTTTATAAATGCGTGAACTTTCATATGCATCATTTCGTATCTCTTCTAACTCATTGAGTTGAAGTTTCCTATGTTCACCAGCTGCATCTAATTCCATATTACATACATTGATAGCCCAATAAGCTTTATGTTCAAGTTCGACGGGAAGATGGCAAGGTTTGCCATAGACAAGCCTAAAAGGAGACATACCAATTGGTGTCTTATAAGCTGTCCTATACGCCCACAAAGCATCATTGAGTCTATAACTCCAATCCTTCCTTGTAACGTTCACCGTCTTCTCTAAGATGGTCTTAATCTCCCGGTTGGAAATTTCAGCTTGACCGCTCGTTTGAGGATGATACGGTGTGCCAAGGTTATGATAAATGTTGTACTTCTTTAGAAGAGCGTGAAAGGATCTCTTGAAGTGCGAGCCTCCATCACTAATCACCACTCGAGGCGTTCCAAACCTAGAAAAGATATGTTCCTTCACAAACTCACAAACAACATGAGAATCATTGGTGGGAGTGGCTTTAGATTCCACCCACTTAGAAACATAATCTACAACAAGAAGTATAAAAAAATTGGAATTCACAGAAGGCCCCATAAAGTCTATACCCCAAACATCAAAAATCTCAACAGCGAGAATTGGTGTTTGCGGCATTTGGTTTCTAGCACCAAGGTTGCCTGTCCTTTGACACCTATCACAAGCTTTGCAAAACAAATATGCATCCTTAAACAATGTAGGCCAATAAAAACCACTTTCGAGAACCTTGAGGGATGTCCTCTTGGCTCCGAAATGGCCACCACAAGCATATGAGTGACAAAAATTCAGAATTGATTGGAACTCGGATTCAAGTACGCACCTGCGGATCATTTGATCGGAGCAATGCTTCCACAAATAAGGTTCATCCCATATATATTGCTTGGAAATCTTCTTTAGCTTGTGTTTTTGGAATGTAGACATGGAACTAGGTACTTGTCCCGTCACCAAGAAGTTAACAATATCAGCGTACCATGGAGTTGTGCCACCAACCGCAAAGAGTTGCTCATCCGGGAAGCTATCATGCAAAGGAATCGCTTCTTCGGACACAACCAATCTGCTTAGATGATCCGCTACGGTATTCTCGCTTCCCTTCTTGTCCTTGATTTGCATGTTGAACTCTTGAAGAAGGAGTATCCACCTTATGAGCCTTGGCTTAGCATCCTTCTTTGTTAGCAAGTATCGAAGCGCAGCATGGTCGGAGAAAACAACCACCTTCGTACCCACTAAATATGATCGAAACTTCTCAAGTGCAAACACTATAGCCAAGAGCTCTTTTTCAGTTGTGGAGTAGTTGATTTGCGCTCCGTTGAGAGTTCGAGAAGCATAATAAATGGCATATGGAACTTTACCATCTCGCTGTCCCAACACGGCTCCAACGGCGTAATCACTTGCATCGCACATTAACTCAAATGGCTTGCTCCAGTCGGGTGGTTTGATAATTGGTGCGGTAGTCAAAAACTCTTTCAAAGTATCAAAAGCTTCCTTGCACTCCTTGTCACAATCAAAGGCCACATCTTTTTGCAAAAGTCTACACAGGGGCATTGCAATCTTGGAGAAATACTTGATGAATCTCCTATAAAATCCTGCATGACCAAGAAAAGAGCGAACCTCCCTCACATTTGTGGGGTATTGTAAGTTCCGAATCAAATCTATCTTAGCCTTGTCAACTTCTAACCCTTTAGAAGATACAACATGGCCTAGCACAATCCCATGAGTGACCATAAAGTGACATTTTTCCCAATTAAGCACAAGATTAGTTTCCACACATCGTTTAAGAATAAGTGCAAGGTTATCTAAGCATTTGTCAAAAGAATCACCATACACGCTAAAATCATCCATAAACACTTCTATGATGCTTTCCACATAATCTGAGAATATTCTTACCATACAACGTTGAAAAGTGGCTGGAGCATTGCACAAGCCAAATGGCATACGTCTATACGCAAAAGTAACAAAAGGACAAGTAAACGTCGTCTTTTCTTGATCTTCCGGAGCTATTACAAGCTGGTTATAACCTGAAAAACCATCAAGGAAACAATAGTAAGCACGTCTAGCCAACCTTTCAAGCATTTGATCAATGAATGGTAAAGGGAAATGATCCTTTCGGGTGGTAGAGTTTTTGTTTTCGGTAATCAATGCAAACTCTCCAACCGGTCTGGATTCTAGTTGGAACCAAGTCGTTATCTTCATTTTTCACCACTGTGATTCCGGACTTCTTTGGAACGACTTGAATCGGGCTCACCCATTTGCTATCGGATATGGGATAAATAATCCCGGCATCTAACAACTTCAGGATTTCTTTCTTGACTACTTCCATCATTGGAGGGTTCAAGCGACGTTGAGCTTCTCTTGTTGGTTTTTCCCCCTCCTCAAGTAGTATTCGGTGCATACATGTGGAAGGACTGATTCCTTTGATATCGGCAATGGTCCATCCAATGGCATACTTATGTTCTCTTAGAACTCGAATAAGCTTCTCCTCTTGCACCTCGGTGAGGTTGTTGGCAATGATTACCGGTAACTCTTCATTGTCACCCAAATATACATATTTAAGGTGATCCGGAAGAGGTTTCAACTCAAGAGTAGGTGCCTGCACAATCGAGGGTAAAAGTTTCTCATTAGTAATCGGCAAAGAAACATAAGACGCATTATAATTTGGTGGAACTTCTTGTAATGAGTTAAGAGATAAAACAGCCTCTTTAAGCTCATCACAAATAGACAATTCACTTTCAATGTCTTTGTATTTCCCATAACCTAAACCTTCGACTATGGTGTTTTCTAAAGTATCATCACTATTTAATTCAAACATCTTTTGAGCTAGAGTATCAATAATATCAATAGAAAAACATGAATTCACGTCACTAGGATATCTCATAGCCTCAAAGATATTGAAACTTATGATCTCATCATCAAATTCCATAGTTAAAGCACCCTTGAAAACATCTATCTTGGTTCTTGCTGTTCTCATGAATGGTCTACCCAACAGCAAGGGGGTAGTCGATGGTGAATCCTCATCCATCATGTCAAGAACATAGAAATCAGCCAGAAATATGAGTTGATTAACCTGCACCAAAACATCTTCAATAACCCCTTTCGGGTAAGAATTAGACCTATCAGCAAGTTGTATAACAATACCGGTATCTTTAAGAGGTCCAAGTTTCAATGATTCATAAACGGAGGCAGGCATAACATTAATGGATGCTCCTAAATCTAGCATAGCACGCTCAAACCTGACTTTACCAATAGTACATGGTATAGTGAAGCTACCGGGATATTTCAACTTAGGTGGGAGTTTCTTTTGAAGATATGCCGAAGCATTTTCCCCTACACTCATCACTTCATTACCGGTCAATTTGTGCTTGTTAGTGCACAATTCCTTCAAAAACTTTGCCCAGTGCGGAACTTTCCTTATCGCCTCGATGAGTGGAATGTTCACTTCAATCTTCTTAAAGATTTCCAAAAGTTCTTGGTACAATGTCTCCTTGTTCGACTTCGCAAACCTTCTAGGAAAAGGAGGAGTAGTAACATGAGTAGAAACACGAGTTTTAGAGTTAGAATTTGTTACCGGATCAGCCTTTTTAGGGGATGTTTCACCCTCTTCTTTCTCCAAATCAGGTTCATTGGACACCGGAGATATTTCCGATTTTTCTACTTGTTTCCCACTGCGTAGCTCAATAGCATTGGCATTCTCCTTGTGATTTACTATTTGAGAAGGAAGTTTTCCCTCTGCTTGTTCTTCCAATTTGCTCACTGCATTAGCAAATTGACCCATTTGTGTTCGGATGTCTTTCATATCCATCTCTGACTTTTGCTTATCTTGCACCATTATGTTGAGGATGAGATTCAACTTGTCATCTATACTCGTGCCTGGAGTTTCTTGACGTGGCTTTTGCAAGAAATGGTACCCACCTTGTTGATTAAAAGTAGGATTTGGAGCTGCAGCTTGCTTGTTGGCATAGCTGAAATTGGGATGATCTCTCCAACCCGGATTGTATGTGCTAGAGTACGGATCATACCTCGTCCTTTGCTGATTTTGGTACATGACATTTGCTTGCTCAACATCTTCTGTATATGATGATGATGGTATGACAGCCGCTGCGATTTGATGCATCATCCTCTCCATGTTGCCCATCCTTTGTTCCAAGTTTGAAGAATTGCCAACTTCATTCACCTTCCTCACCGCTGATTCATCTCTAGTGAAGAATTGTTGAGTGTTCGCAGCCATATTCTCCAACAAACTTGTAGCTTCCGCAATGGTTTTGTTGGTAAGTGCACCACCACTTGCGGAATCAATCAAATGTCTCTCAGTAGAAAGCAAACCCTCATAGAAATATTGAATCACAAGTTGATCGCTGATTTGGTGGTGTGGGCAGCTAGCTAGAAGCTTCTTGTAGCGCTCCCAATACTCATGAAGAGTCTCCTCCGATATTTGCCTAATACCAAAAATCTCTTTGCGAATCACAGCTGCTTTTGATGCTGGAAAATACTTCTCGAGGAACAATTTCTTCATCCCATTCCATGTGGTTATGCTTCCAGCGGGTAAGCAAAAGAACCATTCTCCTGCAGAATCTAAAAGGGAAAAAGGAAATGCTGTAATCATAGCCATATCCGCATCTGCAGTTGCTTGCTTCATACTAGTTACAACATGATGAAATTGTTGTAAATGACGATTAGGATCTTCTCCCGATAAACCTCTGAATTTGGGAAGCAAGTTAATCGATTGCGGCTTCAACTCAATGTTTCCATTCAGCTGAATACATAAAGGCTACTGATCAAGGTTTGGAGAAGTGAGCTCCTTGAGTGTTCTTGGAGCAGGCGTTCGAGCTTCCATTGTGTTGTCTTCCTCTTCGTCTGAGTCCAAGAATTCACTTGGTGTAGAACTAGGTGGAAGTGCAGTGTTGAATGCTCGAATGAAATCTTTCAGTAAAGTGCCCGAACGAAGACGTATACCAATAGGACTTGGTCTGCCTTCTCCGCGCATTCACCAAAGAAATCGCACCTGAAAATCAGATTCTTAAAGATTGAATAAGTAAACTGAAATTGTAACCAAAAGCAAAAATAAAAACTAAGAATAAGAATAACAACTAAACTCGCCAGTGCCTCCCCGGCAACGGCGCCAATTTTGACGAGGTGTCGAATCTCGCAAAAATAATATTTCTCTACTTTTACACTAGAAAGTAGTATAAAGTAAGCAGGATCGTCCCAAGGGAGGAATGAAGTCTAAGTTGGTATGCAAATACTCTTAGCAAAGATGATTGTGTTGTAGAAAATCTGAAAATTGTAAAATGTATTCAAAAATGAGATGGAATTGATTAAAGGTTCATTCTAGACCACGAAATTCAAACCAAATTGATATATAGCCAAGTTCGTTGCATTATCATATTACTAACAACCCTAGAATAATTAGTACGCTCAACTATTCCGTTATTATCTCCTAGCTCACCGGATACGGAAGCGCTCGACTACCGGTTCCTACTTGCAAAGTTTCCTAGAGGTACGCTTACTAGGTTCGACTTAAACAAATGCTCTAAGTTTTGTGAGATAAGGTTGCTCCTAGTGATGAACTCAGAAGCGTGAATCACCTACTAGTGTTGATTTCTACATATGGATACTTAACAAAGTCCCATCATCAATACCCACATATTGCTACTTGTGTTTATATTTCTAGACAATTACGGGTCGAAGAAAATCTAAACTAGCAATAGAATTATGAATCAACTATTTAATTTCGAACTTAAACAATTAACAAATAATCCATGAACATTATTGGTAAAGTAGAAATCAATCAGTAACAAAAATAATGGGAGAAGAAGTTATTTCATATCAATTGTAGATTCATATTTCGGGCTTCGAAATCGCCCTTAATCAAAGAGAGTTTTAGCTACTCATAATATTGGAGTTCATAATCAAATATAATAAATGAAATAATGAAGATAAAAATGAAACAAGGAAGCAAACCCTAGTTCCAGCTCTCTGCAAAACTCCCAGTAGAATAGAAAAAATACGTGATAAACAAAGTGTAGAAATCCTCCCTTTTTGTAGCTTTTTTTCTTTCTCCAAACTAGGTAAAATCTCAAAAGCCCACATCCAATGTGTCCACCAAGCCCACACAAGAGAAAACCCACGTAGAAAACATGCTAAAAACAAGTCACCGGAAAACTGGGATATTAGCCGGAATCCGGCATCGGTCGCCGGAATTAGTCGTCGGTCGCTGGACGGCCAACTCAGTCAGGGCCAACTTGTTTGTTTTGGCCTTGCACTATATTGCTGCTTTGCCACGCCAATGATGCGCCATTGTGTCCCCTTATAGTTTCACTGCTTCCAAACCTGTACCTACAAATGCAATGCCATCATTGTGACCATAGCAGCATCTACTTGAACTTCACTGCTGCATCTTCTCTAGGTGATTACCAGTTCACCCACCAGCTGAATTACATCAGCTCATCTCTTCCTGTCTGCAACACAGCATCATTAATTCAATCACAACACTTACAGATCATCCTTCCCTGCACTTCTGCAACTCATTACCCTGCAACTGCACTCCTAGCTGCAACTACTTCCGTTCCTTGGCGCCTCTGTTGCTTCATCTATGTTGTAACTTCTCCATTGCTTCCATGCATCTTCTCTAATTCTTATCCGTCGATAGAAGACCAATCCCCACCAAGCAACATCAGCAACACAGCGACTGCACTATTGCCCATCTCCATCCAAACTCTATAACTGCCAGCAACAACACCGTTCGAATCCATACTGCAACAAAGACTCAATCCAATCACCATCACGAAGCTCCACATCTCAGCTGCAACAAGCTGTAATTCCCTGCAGTATCACTGACCCAACCACCAGTCACATCAGCAAAACTCATTGCAGCACCTCCTTGTACACATCTGTGCTTCAGATTCATCACCTGTAATCAACACACCCCATTCATCCATTTCATGTAGCTCCTTCCCTGAACAATAACTGAGCTATATCTGCATATTTGTGACAGCTACAGCTCCAAGACCACCAATTCCATTCTGAGCTGCTAACTCACTCTCTGGCCATGCTGCAGTCCAATCCACCAGTTCAAACACCTCAATTCCAATTCACCAAAGCCTTCTCCAATTTCTGTTATAACACCTGCAATATTAGTTCATTGCAACATCTCCTCCATAAGCTCACCTGCAATGCTCCACATCTCACAACCACCAGCTTATGCTCCTACAAGCACCCTGGTAGAAATCTCTGTAGCTTCATCACTTCCAACTTCAAGTACCACAGCTCCACTACCAGAACCCAGCTAAGACTGCAGCTATTCTTCACTGCAACACTTTCAATTTCTTCTTGCATTGCCTTTCTGCTACCACAGCGACTTTGAGCCACTGCAGTTGCCATCTATCTCATATTCCAAACTTGCCAGCACAGCATCCCTGCAATGCTACCTACAACATCAATGTAACCAACATCTACCATTCCTTCAGCTGTAGCTCACACAATAACATATCCATCTCCAACTGATTTAGTAGCAGCTGCAATTCCTTGTACCCACAACTCCAGCTGAATCTCAACCCTTGTAAAATGCAAAACAACACATACATCCATAGCATCCACCTGCAACCTCAGTTTTTTCACCATAGCCACAACAACAGCCTAACTTCCAATAGCATAAACCCTAACTTAAATCATTATCAGTTGATCACCTGAACCAAACCCATACCAGATTCATAATCCCATTAATTTATCACCAGTTATTCCAGATTTGAACCACAACCACAGATGTTCTTCAATTCATTGAATTTCATCATCACCCATTTCTGCTTTGAACTGCACCACCAAGTTCAACTAAATTGATTCCCAGAATCACCAACTCTGATCTTTGATAACCCTTTCAACAACAAACAAACCTATCAATTGATCTCCATATCATTATCTTGATTCCACCATAACCACCGTACCAAACTCACTACACACAGCATCAAATTCATTTGCTTCTCAACCTCTCTTCAATCTCTGACTCTCTCAATTTCAGTTTCTGTGAATTTCTGGGACACAATGATTGAGAAAACAACCTTTTATAAATTTTAGGGTTGTAATAATTTGGGTGGATAGTTACACCCCATGGATAAGGACCACCCCACTCACTAGATAAGGGTCATACAATAATTGGTCACCCCTTAACCATAGCTAGTCTTTGTTTAACTGTGAATCAATCCTTTGTGCTCCTTTTCGCTCCAAGTAGATGCTCGCCTGTGGATGACTCTTTTGCTTTCGAATTGTTTCACCCGCAGCAACCATCCTTTACTTCTCATATCCACTTCTTTCTTTCAATTTTATTCATCACTAAAGCAGTCATGCTTTTCAGACAGGGATGAAGAAATAAAAGCAAATATGAGAAATAATCGCCTCCAATAGCCATTGCATATGAGATGGACTTTTGCCCTGTTTCTTCTTCTTTTGTTCCCAACGACTCCAAAGTACCTAAATATTCAAAAGCAAACATAAGATACATAATTTACAAGAAAACTAAGCAAAGAAAGCATAATCAATAGATAAATAAATAGGTGTTTTAGACACCTATCACCTTCCATCATACCCTTGGCAACAACCTCCAATTCAGATGCAGTTCAGCACACTTCACAGCTTAGTCCAACTCCGTTCTAAATCTTCAAGGCCATTGAACCCATACAACATCTGGCAAAACCAATGCTTCTTGGTTCACCACCAGTACTTTCTCCTCCTTTTACTACACCATTTGAGCTTCAATACATCATCAACATTATCCTCAGCCGTAAAACCTAACATACATCTAGGTTTGCATACATATGAAGATCTATCTCAAAACCTGCAATGCACCTACTTCTGCTTTCCCATTCAACACAACACCTACATCAATTCAACTCAGGGACGACTCAACACTCAACCCATCTCTAATTTCATCACTACAAACCCAATCTAAATAGCAACAGATCCTTGGTCTTCTACATCTCTCAGATTTCACCAGTTCAACCTCATCCTGCAAAACCCCTTTCACCAATATCTCCTCCCTTTACTTCAACAAAAACCCATCTGCACAATACTGCCACTGCTGCAACAACAGATGCAATTCATACCATAAGCTCAAATCCACCACCAGAACCACAACCCTAGCTTGAAATTTCCAAATCAACTATGAACCACCTGAAACCATTACATACCCACTGCAACAACCCTTGGTTTCTCTCATCTCTGTGTTTTCTTCTCAATCTTCAGCAGTTCTTTATTTAAGCATCAACAGAGGCAATTAGGCGACTCAGACCTTCACTTCTCTACTTAGCCATCTCCCTTACAGCAGTCTCTTGATCCCTAATCTCTCTCGGATTCAAATTCAACACCTAGCTATCAGAACCACCTTCCATCAATTTCAGAACTACTGCTTCTTTACTTTCCTATCAAATTCAGAACACCATGAAGCCGCAGCCGATAAATGATTGGGAGAAGACTATTCTCCCAATTTTAGGTTCAGGTAATGATGAGAACAAAATTATGTTTCTCTGAATTTTAGGTCTTGTGTTAGAAGAAGAATGGATGTATCCACCCAAGCTGATGGGATAAGGGCCACATGTTCAGAAATGACTTGTCGGTTTCAGACAACCGACACTTTAATTCTTCGACTCAACTATCAGTTACGGGAAACTGACAGCTCTTTCTTCGCCTCTACCTTGCACGACCTAGCACGCTCCAAATATAGCTCGCATGTGAGTTTGACCTTTTCACCTTTTTCGCTCTAAATGAGTAATTTCTTCTCTTTTCGCTTCAAAAGACTCCATCGCACCTGATATCTCAAAACTAAACATAAGAGATGCAATTCCCAATGATAATAGCAAAGAAATCATAAATACTAGATATAAAATTAGGTGTTTTACAACACCTATCAGTGTACAAGAACTTAAACATTTATCAATAAGGAATGCAGTCTTTGCAAACCTTGGCTATAATGTTCATGTATTGATTCGAGTGAATCAAACCGATTTTGCTACAATTGTGTTCTTGTATAAATCTATGAGAATATAGCAATTGAACAACTCTTAAACTAATTTCATTTGAGTCATTTGAACTAGTTATGGTTAAGATGAATAAGGTTGATATGAGAGTAATCATATGGCTAACCTCGGTTAACTATTTGTGAACCAACATGGCGTACACGTTTACATAAACCTAAATGAGGGTAAATTTCATTTGTGTGTAACAAGATAAGTTCGATCTAATAGTTGAAAGATATTAGCTTGGTGGAACCAGGTTTTTCATATAAAGGTAATTATTGAATGCTTTGTTACCAAGGTAACCTGGATTGCAAACCCTGATTTGAAAACTATATAAATGAGAACTCTAGCAACTGGGAAACCTAATCCCCACACCTCCTGTGTGTTACTAGTTGCATAACTAGAGTCGATTCTCCTTTAACCTTAGGTTTCTTCTCGAGACCCTATAGGTTAACGACTTGAAGACTTAATTGGGATTGTGAAGCCAGACCCAACTATTCTCTTTGTAGTTGCATGTTCTGATCTTGTTGTTTCTATCATGTTGAGTTCAATTGAAATAATTGACTCGAGATTTTATATCTCCGATAGGCAAGATAGAAAAGTAGTCACAAACACCTTCGTCTCATCGTTTGTCATTCCACAATAACTTGTTTCGCTAGTCGATTAAGTTTATTATGAGGTGATTGATAATATTAGGATGTTCTTAGGGAATATAAGTCTGGGTTATCAATTGGTTCATGTTCACCTTGAATACCAAAAGATGGAACAAAAACTCTTGGGTATTTCTGTGGGAGACAGATTTATTCAATCCTATAGACTTTTCTGTGTGATACAATTTTTTTTATCAAGTCTTCGACTTTGGGTCGTAGCAACTCTTAGTTGTGGGTGAGATCATCTAAGGAAATCAAGTGCGAAGTATCATACTGGGATTAGAGACGTAAGGAGCGCAACTGTACCTTGAATCAGTGTGATATTGATTAGGGTTCAACTACAGTCCAGTCCAAAGTTAATTTGTAGTAGGCTAGAGTCTGTAGCGGCTTAATATAGTGTGGTATTCAAACTGGACTAGGCCCCGGGGTTTTTCTGCATTTGCGGTTTCCTCGTTAACAAAATTCTGGTATATGTGTTATTTCTTTTCCGCATTATATTTTGCTATATAATTGAAATATCACATGTTGTGCGCTAAGATCAATTAATTAGAATATCCAACCTTTGGTTGTTGATTTACATCGATTGACACTTGAACATTGGTCTTTGGTACCATTCAAGTTATTTCACATAATAATCAGGCTCACGGGTTTCTATAAGTTTAATTTGTTGATTACATTGTGAAACAAAGATATTAAAACTCTTTGATATACTTTACTCTAGATTAAGTCTGACTGTCTAGGTGATTCTCTAGAAAGTGTATTGGATCAAGTCCTCTCAGATTGCCAAACGAATTGTTGGCTGTGGTTGCTAGACCCATGTATTTTCAGTATAGATCTTGTTGAAGAAATTTTACTCCGCCTAGAGAAGAGTCATTGCGATAGACATAGGAAGGTGCACACAGAGGATAAGAGAAGAAATCAGAAAATACATCACGCACTTTAGAAACTTCACACTAGAATGTCACGAAGATATCCCAGAGGTGTGCCTAATAGAAACATGCATTAGAGGAATGGATACTATTTTCAGGTTAAATCTAATAAATTTTAAGTTCCAAAACTTTGTAGAAGTTGAAGAAGTCGCGGCTCAGATATCCGATTGTGCTGACACCATGAGCTCAGGAGGAGTTGGGCATACTTGGCAACAACACACTGTCAATACCGCGTCTGCACCAGCCTTTAACAATCGATCTCAAATGAACGAAGGTGTAAAAGGAACAACTGCCTTCAATTCATATCGAGGACAATCGAGAAAAAGAGGAGGAAGAACAGATGGAGGAAGGTCTAATCCGCCGCCTCCTTTACCGTACAACAAAGAACAGATAGTGGGGCTTCTAGATCAATGGGTGGTGAACAATGAATAAACCTTACCACCAGTCACCGTAGAGCCCACTGCAGCGGATAAAACACATGCGCGATATTGCCATTTTCATAGGAGAGTGCGCCACCCGACTGTGGAATGTTTCTTTCTACGCTACATTGTCCAGAGGAAGCAAGCTAAAGTGGAGTTGGAAATAAGAGATCAAAACATAAAAAATGACCCTCTCCCTCAGCATCAGGTCATGATGATTTCACACGATCCAGTGGACGGAGAATCCTGAAGACCTTTATACGTTGGAGAAGAAGAGGCATACGAAGCATCTGAGGCAATAACCTTTCCGGACACAAATGGAATCTCTAGCAAGTTTGCGCAAACCGTACTGGCATAACATTTTTTTGATTCTTTAAGTTTTAGTGAAAATCAAATTCGTGAAGCGTCAAAATAAATTGTTGCGATCGCCTTAGGAAACCCATATGATCCAGTGTCTAAAGGAGCCATTAATTTCACGGACAAAGATATTTGTTATCCGGGAGAACACCCCCGTCCCCTATACTTGACGACCTTCATTAACAAGAAACCACTTATGAGAGCATTTGTGGGTAGAGGAGCATCTCTCAACTTAATTTCATTGTACACGTTGGAGCTACTCGGGGTACCACAATCGGCGATAAAAATGCATGCACCGACCGTAAGAGGATTCGGAGGACAAACTCAAATGGCGATCGGAATAATGCACTTGGTAATGAAGATCAGACATATCATAGTACTCATATCCTTCTACGTACTCGAAGTCGACACTACACTCCACATCCTACTTGGGAGAGGATGGCTCTTGAACCACAAGGTAGTAGCGTCTATGTATCAAAACCAACATCGGAGGTAAGCAATACCGTATCCCTACCATAGGTAACCCGTTTGGTCCAGAAGAAGCCTACATGGCCGATGCAGTCTTTTACATATAACCTATCACATATCAAGAAGTCTAGCCGGACCACTTAATACCTCTACCAAAATATGAAGAATTTCAGCCGACAGGCAAGTGAAAGAAAAACTAAGTCAGTGTTCAGCCTGTCAAGGATGGGACCCGCCGTAACAAGCAAAAAAGCAAAGGTCGAAGTAAAAGATGTCCAATTCAAACATTTCTCATGATCAGAGGGAGGACATGTCTACCACTTATAGCAATTACCCAGGAAATTCTCTCAGCATTAATATCATTGCGCAATGTCATCAATAGACGAAGAGATGGTAGAGGCGACCCCTATAGCGGACGAGCAGCATGAGGATACAGATGTAAATACCTCTAAAGAGGAAGTAATGTAAAACCTACCTGAGAAGAAAATAACTATCGATCCGACACTTGATGGGCTTGAGGAAATCAATATTGAATCATAGGAGTACCCGCGCTGCGTGCGTATCAGTAGAGGTGTAAAGTGGGTTGTACCAGCACGAGCACAGCCCAGCACAGCACGCTAAAATTTGAGCACAGCCCAGCCCAGCACGTGACTTAGCCCAGCACGGCACAGCACGTTAGTTAAATGGGACGTGCTGGGTTTGAATAATTGGCACAGTAGCACATCACAACACGCGGCACGAATAAGCACGTGGCACAGCCCAGCACAGCACGTTAAGAAAGCACGTCATAATATGTACAAGTACACCATATAACAAGGCATAATACATCACATTTTTTGTATATTTCACAAAAGAGTCACTACTCTAGCTAGTTTTTAACATTTTATACTGACTTATTTATAACAACACATATCATATCTTAATATTTGGAAAATATATTTCAATATCGTTGTTATAATATCGTCATTTATATTTAACTAGAACATTAATTTACATGACGATAATCCAATTTTATATTTGATGGACTATTTATTTTTATTGAATAAACTTGTTAATTTTACTTGAAATAATATCAAATGGTATGTTGTCTAATTAAATTCTTGTGATAATGTCCGACTTAATGTATACATTAAGTGATTTCAAATTGTTTATAGCACGTGTGCTAGCACGGCACAACACGACACGTTTATTCGTGTGTTGTGCCCGTGGGCTGTGCTGTGCCTAGCTTTTGACTAGTAAAGCACAGCACGACACATCACGTTTAAATCGTTGGCACAGCACAGCACGGCACATGGCACGTGAAGCACGCGACTTCGTGTGCCGGGCTGTGCCGGGCCGGCACGTTTTACACCTCTACGTATCAGCAAACACTTACAAGGAGAGGAGAAATAGTGGATGAACCAATTGCTCTGCGAGTATCAGGACGTATTCGCATTCAAGTATGATGTAATACCTGGCCTCGACAGTAATCTGGTTGCTCATAACTTGGGCGTCTCGCCGGAGTACAAACCAGTAAAACAACGGAGCCATAATTTCCCGGAAAAGATAAAGATCGCAATCAAAAAAGAAGTGGAAAAGCTGCTCTAAGCCAAATTCATCAAGCCAATCCAACACCCCGTATGGTTAGCTAATATTTTTCCGGTAGAAAAGAAGAGTGGGAAGGTCCGATGCTGTGTCGATTACCAGGATTTGAACCGAGCCTGCCCCAAAAATGACTTCCCGGTGCCAAACATAGATATGATGGTGGACAACACGTGCGGCCATAAGATGTTCTTATTCATGGATGGATTCAGCGGGTATAACCAAATCAGAATGGCGGCGGAAGATGCTCATAAGACATCCTTTCAAACACCACATAAAAACTTCTATTATGTTGTGATGCCCTTCGGACTTAAGAACGCGGGTGCAACTTACCAACGAGCGATGGTAGCCATATTCCATGATATGATACATCAAATAACATAAGTATACATAGATGATATCATGGTAAAATCAAGATTCTGCGAAGATCACTTAGACCATCTGAGGCGCGTATTCAATAGATGTCAATAGATGTCGAAAAACCAAACAGTTCGAATGGGGAGACGACCAGCAACATGCATTCCAGAAGCTCAAAGAATGTCTGATTAACACGCGCATCCTATGACCACCGATCAAGGGAGATCCACTCTACTTATATACAATGTTCACCAGTTTAGATATCAGATCTTTGCTGTCCTAGGACCTCGGCAATGATCAGCTGTGTCCAATCTACTACATCAGTCGGGGGTTTAGGGAAGAAAATTTTAGATATTCAAAAGCAGAACAAGCATGCTTGGCGATCATGTATGCTACACATAAGCTGCGACCATACCTACTCGCTCATGAAACTATAATAGTTGTAACAACCAACCCAATCTCCTATCTAGCCACAAAACCAGTCCTGCCCGGAAGAACGACCCGATGGTTGCTGCAGCTGTCCGTATTCGAATTGAAATATAAACGACCTAAAGGAGTCAACGGACAAGCAATTGCGGATTTGCTAGTTGCATTCCCAGGAACAAACATAATAGAAGTAAGTAACGAAATACCCGGAAAAGTCCCATAAGCAGAAGTAGAAGAGCGATGGGTGATGTTTTTTGATGGATCATCATACGGTTCCCATGGAGGAGCAGGCATCGTGTTTGAAACACCCTCGCAATATCTGTTATAATATGCGTTCAAATTAGATTTTGGGTGTAGTAACAACGTGGAGGAGTATAAAGTATTAATCTTAAGACTACGATTGGCAGAAGAACTTAATTTCGGAGTGATAGACATAAAAGGATATTCAAAACTCGTTACAAACCAAGTAACATGGGAGTTCCAGGTAAAAGAAGTGCATCTGCCCCCTTATCGTGCAGAAGTCCAAGAGTTGTTGGAAAAAAGAGGAAGCACAGTCATAGAACATATGGGGCGGACCTCTAATCGGCACGCTGACGGGTTATCCACCCTAGAAGCAAACATGTGGTTAAACGAACCCGAAGAAGGCACGGTGGTAGTAAAGAAAAGACCGTTACCAAGTACTTGGAGAGAAGACGTGGACTTCGAGCAGAAAGATGATTGGAGGCAGACTTACATCGATGTTCTAGTCCAGAATACAGGAGAAATGTTGTTGCCATCAAAGGTGCTAAAATAATTCGTCATGGTACATGGGGCGCTGTATTACCGAACACCCGGAGGGGCACTTTCACGATGTGTGGGAAGAATGAAGGCGCGGGAGATTCTAAACTGCGTACATGAGAAATCATGTGGGAAAACAGGTGGTATACCACTATATCGTCGGCTACAAAGAATGGGTGTATATTGGCCAAATATGGCAGTCCAATCTGCAGCAGTACAAGATAAATGTAAAGATTGCCAAGCGCCCCCACAACAAGCCGAAGTATGCAGCATAGAGGCAGAAGATTGAAGGTAGCCATACATAGGATACATCAAGCATGGGCGCCTACCACAGAACATGCACGATGCTATGAAAATTCAGCGGAAACCCGCCTGCTTCTTTATAAACAAAGGTATTTTATACAGAAGAAGTTACGGAAATACGATACGGCGTTGTCTATCCATCGAGGAAGCGGAGATAATAATAGCTACAACCCATAATGCGAAAAATCAAGGTATGCGAAAAAATTTCTTATAACTCTACGAATGTGGATTCTATTGGCCTACAATGGAATTTGACACAACAGAGCACGTAAGAAAGTTTCAGCAATGCCAAAGTCACAGTCCATTGATTCGAGCACCACATACACTGTTACATAGCATCGTCACTCCTTGGCCCTTCCACAACCATGGACCCGACATCATTGGGACAATAAGTATGAACTCGTCAAGGCGACAAAAATATATCGTCACCGCGACTGAGTATTTTTCAAAATGGGTGGAGGCTATCCCATTACGTAACTACGCCGGTGTCACCATCGCAACATTTATCAAGGAATACATCATATGCTGATTTAGCGCCAATAATCATCTGATTTGATAACAAAACTGCTTTCGTCAACAAGGATGTCAGGGATTTGTTAGATCAGTATGAGATTATTTCCACACTTCGACTGTCTATTACCCCCAGGGAAATGGGCAGACAGAAGCTACTAACAAAACATTATTAAGTATATTAATCCGGACAATGCTTGATCATCATAGAAGATGGGATGAACAACTACCACTCGCTTACTGGGCATATCACATTTCTACACAGAGTTCAACTGGAGCCTCACCATATTCTCTAGTGTATAGGGAAGAAGTAATACTTCCAGCAGAAATTTCCATTCCCTCACCACGAGTAGCAACGGCTAGTCTTACCACCCCGGACAACGTGAGCAGACTCTCCCATCTTCACACTTTAGAATAACAAATGGCTAAAACTGAACGACTTGCGGATAAGTATAGATAAAGAACGACGAACTACTATAACCAAAAGGTGAAAGAACAGACCTTTTTAGTGAATGATGTAGTGTTAAAAATCGCCCCACACGTTCAACGAGATGCAAAAGCTGGGAAATTTGCCGCAAATTAGGAAGGTCCCTTTATAATCCAAGAAGTCACAGAAAGCCGATATTACTATCTCAAGCGGATGAACGGTTAATATATTACTACGCATAATCCTTATTTTAAATGTACGGCAGTGTTGATAGGGAAAAATGATTTGTTGGTTTTATAGGAAAGTGAAGAGACAGCCGTGCGGAGGAGACTCCTCAACCGAGAAAATTGCCTTAACCTTTTGCAAACAGATGCACTGCACGAGAGTTCTTTGAGTTCAAGAGATCAATCTGTAGGACTCCGGCCTAAACTAAGACAATGGCCATTCCAGAATCAATTCAGTCACAAGAGAGGATGGGTCAATCTGTAGGAGGGAAGTTGAGAAGTGTGTGACATCAATGATGATCAAGGATTGTGGATGTGTTGTGTATTCTACGTAAATAAATCAGATAAGTTCTAATTGATTGAATTTGCTCCGTTGAGAGAGATTTCTCAAACGATGAAAATTCTTGTGTGTCGAGATTTCTTTGTTCAGACGAGCATTCTTGTTGTTTCAATCATGGATTCAGAGACTTATTTATATTGCAAGAATAGTAGACACATTGATACCAGTAAGTGTGACGGTTGCTAGAGTGAAAGAGTGGGAAAGTGGGAAATCATGTTAAAACTAGTTACTCATCGTGCGGAGACTTGGTTGATAGTCCACCCACTATTTTTCTAACTCCTCTAACCTCTTGCATGACTTAATCAAATTCTCATCGTGGGTGAACACACGTGTCGTAGGCCGCCATACCAAAACCCTAGTTAATATCCCCCCATGTGACACGATAGCTGTCTGCAAGGCAGACGTGTATTTAGTTAGTCAGTTGTTGACTTGATCATACGATAAGTCTAGATATTGTTGAGTCAAGCATGATTGAAAAATACTCTATGATTCATAGATTGAGCATATATGTTGAGATATATATGTAGTTCACGAATGAATGTTGATAGCTGAATTAATATTGCTAATTTGAGCAAATATTGCTCGTTCGATTAATTGTCGAATATTGATAGTTGAATCAATATTGCTAATTTAAGCAAATATTGCTCGTGTGAGCAAGTATTGCTCACGTGAATAATTAACTATTGATAGTTGAACCAATATTCCTAGTCTGAGCAAATATTGCTCGATTGAGCAAATATTGCTCGTTTGAGCGAATACTGCTCGTTTCATGAATTATTAGTAGCCGGACCAAATATAATTAATTAGAATGTTGATTGTTGGATCAACATAAAAATCTTGGTGTTTGATCGTTTAGAATTATGGTCTGAAGAGCATTTGATTCAAAACCCTAATTTTAATCTATTGCTGATCAATTGATGATTTACTGCAAATCAATCAATGAGCGAGAGAGTGACCGAATACATGGGATGATGGCCGACCATGTAGCACCCAGGTGCTCAAATGAGCATGCACCAAATTTCTTTAAAGACCAGTTGGTGGAGGTGTGATTAAAAGCTGATTTAATCATTTATTTGAAAATAGTGCTCGTCTGAGCATTAGGCAATAAAAACCTAATTATAGAGAGATGAGGACCGACCAAGAAGCCATGGAACTGGCCCTTGGTGGTCGTGGGACCAACTGACGATCATTTGATGAAATTCCAAATTATTTGGAAAGAGTTTGAACCCAATATGAACAGATTAGGTCAAATCATGAAGATGTGTGGGACCGGCTCTTTGCAAGTCAAAGAGCCGACCCTGTTCGGTCAAGATGACATGCCCGTGTCACCATAGTGTCCGTGTCTCAGTCCTGAGAGTTTTGCTATTTTGTGGTGCGCGTTTGAGCAAAATTTTGGATTTTCAGAAGAGTTTGATCTTGACTGAAACTCTCAATTTTGCTTGAATGAGAAAGTAGGACATTGCTCATGCGATCAATATTTTGAGAATATCAAACTAATAATATTTTAATATTTTCTGTGAATAGCCTAGTCGGTCATGTGACCATTTGTATTTTTGGCTTTTTGCTAGTTTGAGAAATATTGGTGAAATATTGAAAAACCAGGGTTTTTGCTCGAACGAAGGAGTTTCATGAGATGAGAGAAGGAATAATAATAAAATAAGGAATAAGAGAGGTTGTGTGACCGGCCACGGCTAGGGCATGGCTGGCCGGCTAGTAGGCTCGGTCCCGTGATACTCTTCCCATTTTTATATTATTTTCATCGTGTGAGAAAATATGGAGAAACTAAGAGTTTTTCTCGAACGAGGAAGTTTGCTCGCATGAAGGAGTTTTCATGAGATTAGGAAAAATAATAAAATAAGAAAGAAAGAGGGGCTTGGGATCAGCCATGGCGGCATGACCGGCCGTCCGGTGGGCCCGATCCCCTTAGGCGCCTCTTTATTATTTTATTATTATTAGTTTTTCTTCCTTATTTTGCATAGGTTTCCTCGTTCGTCCATATTTTTTGAATGTTCGTTCGTGCATTATTATTAAGTATACTCGCACCATTTTCTCGGGGCTTACTCGGTGGTGGCCCAGATGCCTGTACGTTGAATATTTATTACTAACCCATGGAATTCTACTGGGAAAATCCATGAATTGAAGTAACGAAATATTATGATGAACATAGAATATTTTCTAAAAATTCAATTGATGAATCTTGCGACTAAAAATAATTAATTGATCAATTGATGGATCTATACTAGCAGGCAAGCTGTCTAGGAGCATTATGATTATTCAAGAATTGAGCGATATGAGCCAATTGAAGCGTCACATTTATTCTGTATAGTCAGGGAAAATATTGTTACATCATGAAGACATTATCTCTCTATACTAGTAGGCAAGTTGTCTAGGAGCCGTCCAATCATTAAGATTCTATACACATGTCTTTTATATAGTCAGGGAAAACATTATTACATCCTGAAGATGTCATCGCTCTATACTAGTAGGCGAGCTATCTAGGAGCCGTCCAATCATTTTAGATTCTATATAAAAGTGATTACTGAAATTGTTCAGTATTGATGAAATATGCAGTGGTCTCAATTGAGAGACTGCATATTCATGTATGTTCTGAGAGGCAATACACTTAGTCAGAGGTTCTTATAGATGATCTGAGAGGCAATACACTCTGTCAGAGATTATCGTGGCATGAGCTTTCATGCTTAAACGAGAGACACGAGTCTCTATACTCGTCTGATTACTGGATCAGAATATGCAAGGTTATGATTTTACGATTTTAACCTTTGTCAAAAATCCACCATCAATATTAAGTCACCTGCTTAGTAAGGGACAATCATGTTCCTCAGTCAGCATTGGATGGTGAATTTTTATCCATAAACGAAATAAGTACAGTAGAACCTCTGTAAATTAATACTCGCTAAAATAATAATCTCTCTAATATAATAAAATTTCTTAGTCCCTTCTTGGGCCTATAGTGCTAAAATAATAATTTCGACAAAATAATAATTTTATACGTTTCAAAAATCTCCCTTAAGTATTTATAGGTCCCAAATATTATATAAATTAATAATTACTAATAAGAAAATTGAAAAGGTTTTTATATGTATTTAGGAAACTATGAATCAATAGTTGCTTGTTTTTCTTTGAAGTTCAAATCTAATTGTATTTCATCCCTAATAGTTCGTAATGCACTCATAAGACCTGGAGTTGCATTATTATATTGCAACAAATTATATTCCAATGAATGTTATGTTTTGTAGTCACTTCAAAGTCCAAATCGTTCAAATTATATGATTCAAATTCAATTTATTGACATTATCAATATGAAATATTCTCTAAGTTAATATATTATTAATTTATCTTTAAAATAATAAATTATTAATTTATCTTTAAAATAATAAATTATTAATTTATCTTTAAAATAATAAATTATTAATTTATCGATAATTTAATATCTCTTTAAATTAATAAAATTGAGTGGTCCCAAAGCTATTATATTATAGAGGTTTAACTGTAATTGAACTTAGTCGAAAAAGAATGTTATCGAATTTTCGATTTGCTCCAATGATGTCGCGTTCTAGCGATCTATTGCTTGAATGAAGATCCAAGTAGCATGATAGAGCATCTTCTGGAGAGCATAAATTGGTGTGGCACTGTTGATTTGGGTGGTGGAACGCTCAATCTTGGTCGGCTTAGCATACGGGACCGACTCAAGAAAGAAAATCCTTGTGGAATTAGGTTTTGGAAATAAAATTTGATATAAAAGGGGAGAGACACATTTTTTTTTCCCTCCTAAATTGACCGACCACCCTTCTCCTTCTTCATCTCCCATGTCCGAGCAGCATGGATTTTTTATTTTGAAGTTTGCCGGCACCGACCAAGGTAAGCCAAAAAAAAAATTCGTCTTTTTTTCTTTTTCTTTTTAATTGTCCATGATTTTTCATGTTAAAAAATTATAGACATATATTGATACATATGTATGCGTGAGTTTTCATATGAAACCGTTATTTTAGAAACAGACGTTCGTTCGTTAGTTTAAGAAACAAACAACAATCCCTGACATAGGAGAGATTTTTATTTTGACACAGAGTGATAAATTTTTTGTTTATGAACTTTCATGAAAACCAAAATTTTATTTTGACGTATGAATTTTCATAAAATTGAAATAAACCCTCATTTCGAAGACGAGGGAGAAATTTTTTATTTTATTTTTAGATGCGTACGTGACCTGCTCACGTTTTTTTTTATGTGTACGTGACCATCCCACGTAGATTTTTTTTTTACGTGAATAATTCACGTTTGAAAAAAGAAAAAAATGTTGAAAATCGGAATTTTGATTTTGAATAATCAGTAATACATAGACAATTATTTATGATGAAATAATACCTTGGCGTGAGCTTTCACAATTCGGTAGTGGATCTTCACACAATGAAAACTATGTTTACGGTTTTATGAAAAATCAAGTTTTGATTTTTTTTGAATAATGAGTTTTGCTCGTCTTTCCAGGTTCAAAGAAACGAGCAAGTTTTGAAATATTATTTTGTAGACAATCAATTAACTCTTTTATCACAATCACTACTGTTAGTGAAATCGTAAACATGTAAGAGTTGGAAAGTTACCATTTTGTAAACGCTGATGTGAGCATCTTATTGTTTTTTTGTACTTTAATTCCACTGCTTTGATGAAATTTGCATCTATGAATGGCATACTGAAGTATAAATGTTGTATGGATGTCACAACTACTTTGCGGAGATGTCAAACGATGCTAATGAGATTCCTTTAATTGACAAAGAGGAAGAAGCTGTGACTAAGAGCACTCCAAACACGGATGATGATGCTTCAATCGATGAAGAGGAAGAATCGGTGATCAAGAATACTCCAAACGCGAATGACGACTTTTTTGTAGTTCAATATAGACCCGAAAAACGTCTTCCATGTTCTTCATTTCTTCTTCTTGTCAATCCCAGGGACATTACTCAAAAGAAATTAGTATCTCCTCGAGCGATAATTCGATTCTTTCTGCAAGGAGGATACTATTATTCTTCACTTATAGAGTTTAAGCTTTCTCGAAGACCTTTAGCAGAATTTTCTGGATGGGCAAGACATATACTGGGTTACGATCATGTCCGAGCTATGTTGGATCATGCACAAGTGACAAGGGCTATCCAAGCAGCTGGAGACTTGTTTATTTATCACGATGTGAGAGATATGGTAGCTTTGATCGCTCACTGGTGCGTTCCTACTCACACCTTTATATGCATATGGGGAGAGTTTGCCATCACTTTGGAGGATGTGGTTGCTTTGTTGAACCTTCCAGTTACGGGTAATCTTCCTGAAGGACTTTCAACAGAGGAGACTGCAATGTCTAACATCTTGACAGCTAAGATGGACGACCTTAATCAATTATCTAACAAATTTTGTTATGCTCAATGGTTAACTAAGGTATTGGTGGCCGAGAGATAGATTTCCTAACTGGCCCATCGATGGTACATTAACCATTAGGCTTTCTTGTGCTTGTGGATGTGATGTACTTGAAGATAGTGGAAACTTGTTGAAGCTTTTTGTGATTCCTTTTGCTATTAAAATGGCTCAAGGTGAGAGAATTCCTATCGGTAGTCTGTTATTGGGTTTGTTATACTCCAATTTAGATTCCTTAGTTGCAGACTCCAGCATCTCTAATAGTTTTATGAAAATTGAATCTTATGTCAATTCAATGTTTGTCCAAGCATTAATGTGGGAACGCTTCAAGAATTATGCACCGATTCCTCGTAGCATCTTGCAAGGACCGAATGTTGATTCTCTTCATGCTCTCTCTGATAAGGATAATGCCAGGATTATGCGTTGGTCTACAAAATAGCCTCGGCTCAAGACACACCTCATTGATATGTTAGATAACAAATCTGAGTTTAACTTTCGTCCATGGATCTCGGTACCTCATCTTGTTTCTCAGTTAATTACTTCCAATGTTGCTGGAGAAAATACTACTTTGGTGTCTGGTATAGACCTGAGTATTGGTGAGAGATCTTTCATGCTGAGTTGCACTCCTGGTTATTTAGTATCGGTAGTACATAGAGAGTTCCTTGTGGAAGAATATAATATTGACAGAGTAGCACGCCAAATGGGTCTTGACTAGTATGTTCCAAACATTCGAAAGAATAAACCATTAGTTGAGCAACTTAAGAATCGTTTGGATTACACATACTTGAATGGACGTGAGTGTTTGTTTCCTTGTTCTGACCGACCCACATATGAAACTCCGGGTTATATAGGCTTCTGGACCCAGCAACTTGAGTGCCTCCAGGACTTTGTAATGGATGCTCGAAACCCCTCACAATAACCTCCTACTACTGAGATGATGTCCGCTCAGCCGAGATTGAAATATCATTTTGGCGGCGATAAACGAAAAATACTTCCAGGATGTTCACTAGTAAGTATTCTTCATATGATTTTATTAAGAAATAATAATTATATATTAATCATTTCATTTACTTTACCACAGGATAGTCGTGCTGTAAGACCTCGAATGGATGTGAATTTCTCGGAAATAGCAGTAAGCCTTCGGGGTGGAGAATCCAGAAGTAAGGACTATAAGATGATACCGAAAACTGTAAAGTCCCCAGTTGTTTCTTTGGTGAGTCGTTAGCACTTCTTCCACCGTGAATTTTTCTTATCCGTGCAGTTAGGATCACGAAACCAATGTTTGTTACTTCGCTCCATCGAGTATTGACGGTCTTTAATTCACTATTGCTGGACATGCGACTCTTGATTCTAGTGAAGAAGAAGTTAATGTAAGTGCCCCTTCGCATAGCCACTTATGGTATTTCTTGAATAAAATAATAATGATTATTGTTAATATATCCAGGAGGAGATCATCATGGATAAAGAAAGCGCTGATGATGCCCATTCATCTTCGGAAGATGGTGATGAAGAAAATTCTCAAGAGGCGGAACCGAATGAAGGTAATGACGCTCCTAATGGTGACACCGGAAATATCAACCCCTCGAACAATTTAGAGACCACTCAAGTAAGTATCTATCTTGTAACTTATTCATAGAAGTATAAAATTGCTGATTTGTGAATGATTGAATGAAAATCCATGTGAATAAATGAGAAGTTTTGGGGAAATACGTCACCAGAAAATTCAGAATTCAGCCTCTTAGTAAAAACGTTGTAGAATCTTCATCAAATGTCGGATTTCTACGGTCTACAGAGCTAATATTGATGATACAAGCAATGTTGTGGATCAAAGTGGTGGTACAATCATTTCTGCACCCCAAGATCGTGAGGATGTTACTGCTGGAGCCATTAAAGAGACCAAAGTTTAAGTTACCATCACTTCAGAGATAGAAAAAACTCTTCCAGAGATAGCAGAAACTGTTCCAACAACTGATACTCGTATAGTGGTGCACAAATACCCTAATGCAGGGTTGCTCTTGATCTTCCACTCAGCGAGCCACTCCCGTATCATGAATTAGTTGGTGGATTCAACGTCCCCATTGGATATGCTAGTTTATATCAGAAAAAATGGGAACTGTATGGTCACATTGTTGTCACCAAAGATCCCAATTGCGTTTATTTCTTGATATTGTAGGTAGTATCCATCTTCCGTGTTATAGATGATATTCGAACCAGAACTAGAAATATTGTGACCAATTATGTACTCTTTGATTGGGAGTACAACTTGTACCATTCTGACAAACTTGGTTTCAATGTGGGATGCCTTCGTTAGAGAATTGAAGCCATTAAAGAAGCAGTCAAAAAAAATGTACCCTTGACAAATGATGATGTGATGGAGAAGGAGGCTAAGATCGTCTAGTTGATTGAAGAACTGGAGTTGGAAAAAGTAGCCTTGCGAGACCTGAAGATTGCAGAGGAGCAAAAATCTTACTTCAGTGATTTCCTTTAGTTTCCTTTTCATGATTCCTTGAACCCTGAACTTGTGAGAGATGAGAGGTTTTATTTTAGTTTTGATTTTGATTGATTTTGGAAAAGTAGATGATTGGGTATTTTCTTTTGGATTTGATAGAGATTTTCTTTAAGTGAACTGAACTTTGATAAATTACTGAATTCAAATACTGAATGCAAGTATTGCAAACACTTTGGACAAATTAAAATACAGTGAAAGAAAATCCTAAATGCCAAATTTATATTTTTGGGTGTTCATGCCTTGAACCCCAATGCCTCAAACGTCCAATATCTCAGGCATCAAATGCTTTGAGCCAAGTCTCGTGTATTATTGCCACATTCGCTTTGCCATACATGTTGATTAATTTGTGATATCCTCCAGCAATAGACTTAGATATCATGAAAGGTCCTTCTCAGTTGGAGGTCATTGTAGATGAAGATTGCGCTTAGTTGCTTTGAGAACTAAATCTCATTCATGAAACTTGTTGGGCTTGATCGTTCATGCCCTGAATATCTTCTGATAGTTCGGAATTCCTCATACAATGGGATTCCATGTTTATGGAGATTTCCAATCTTGATGCACATGTGGACACTCGTGCAAAGGAGAATATCCAAGATATTGTTTGTTGTGTTTGAAAATTATATCAGTAATGAACGTGAAAAGGCGAGGGTACCCCAAATATAACTCAAGCTATAACTTTTACTTCCTATAAGTCCTTTCCCTGAAAGTGATTGTCTATAGAATGAGTCGAGACAATACAACAAATCGGTTCACACTTTGTGTGATCGTCTATGGATACTAGATCGAGACAATAAACAACAAAGTGTGTTTACTTGACACAAAGGTTCGGACCTAACCAAACTCAATAGGATTCATGTATCAAGTAAATAGGAATTAACGTTTGTGTAATTTACTTTAATTATAATAAAACAATTATAATGCGGAAATATAAAGTAAATGACACAGCAAGATTTTGTTAACGAGGAAACCGCAAATGCAGAAAAACCCCGGGACCTAGTCCAGAATTGAATACTCTCAGAATTAAGCCGCTATACAAAATAAGACAACTTCGTATAGTTGAGACCAAGCAACTAAACCTATAGTTCACCTAGTTCCCTTAGTATTCCTATGCCTCCAACCTGTAAACAAGTCACGTACTTGGACCAATTCCTTTGGATCGTATTCCAAACAATAAAGGAACAACAAATCTGTTTGGTATCAACTCTCTTCAACCAAGTGATATGAGTTGCACAAAGGTTCCCTTATTTATATTAACATAAACTCCTTTGGCAGGTTCCGAGATCTATTTTACGTTAAATCACCCAAAGGAAAACACTAAGATTAAGCCAACAACACTCTTCAACCAAGTGATATGTGTTGATGCCGATCTTCCTCAATTAATCAATCCAATCTACCACAAGGATAAACCGATTATTAATTGGATCCCTTTTTTCCCAAACAAGTATTGTGCACACCAAAGATTATAAAAATACCAAGTAAAAAATTTCCAATATCTTATTTGTCTTCAAATATTCATAGATATTCAATAAACACCTGCACACAATCACTTGAATCTATTGTGATCAATCACAAACAGAACGGAGTCTGTTAACAATGGATTATCACAAGACCGTCTTTAGATCTAACAACAGTCGAAAGATTCCTGTCGAAACCTTGAACTAGTTTGAGTGAATCTTATATCAGAAGAGAAGATTCTCAAGCATAAACGAACTAGGTGCAATCAAGATTCAACCTTTGTTAGTCAATCAAATCAATAAGAAAACTAAAGATAAACCGAAATATCTAGTTTCCCACCAACGGGTCGCGCTAGAGCTTCTCAATCCCAAAGAAGACTTTAAACTGAGTGGCCGTAGGAGAATTCACCTAATTAGATTACTCTCCTCTCCGATAGGCGCCTCACCAGTAACAAAGACAAAAGAGGAAGTCTAGGTTACGTAGGATTAGTTTGCTAGAAATGAAAACTCAAAGTATTTATAGACAAGGATGTTTGGACACCAAGGAATTTCCAAAACCGAAAATATTCTCAAGATATTTTCATTACTCCACCAGATTCGGTTTTCATAATTCATGTGAATGCTCTGTCCAAAAATAGTTATCGAAATCTCCTTGGAAAATCTAATTAGCAAATGCACATTACTAATTCTTTTTTTCCATATATAATTAAAAACCCTTAATTAAAAAGATTCCTAAATTATTTAAATTCGATCATGGGATTTACTTCCTTCTTAGCCTTTAAGGAATATCTTTGAACAAAATAAAATAAGTATTAATACACCGTGTTCAAAGAGTGTCGACATCTTACTCTTGCAAGTCTTTACCATGCTTGCTCACTTGAAACCAATTTACCACACTTCCAAACAAGTTTAGAATTGGTTCATCTGACTTTCAAGAACTATGTGATTAATCAAGTTCCACTCAATCACATCTCATGGGTTTCCATGTAAGTACTGTGCATAGTTACACTAGCTTACCAAAGAAACGGCTGACTAGGTACTAGGATCGGTTCCCCACATATATATGGTATCTAGCTTATATGCACTGCACATGTCCATAGGATCGGTTCCCTCTTCCCAAAACTTTGCTGCACATGTTCATAGGATCGGTTCCCCTTTCTTCCATAAACCTTGCTGCACCTCATACAAGGATCAGTTCCCCTTTGTGATGTAATGTACCTCTTACTAGGATCGGTTCCCCTCTTCCCATTAATAAGTTTAGACATACAAAACCCGATCATACTCCACGTGATTACTTAAGATTGATTTTACTAATAAAAGTTATACCAATACAAAAGTCAGGCCTTATGTGAATAGTTTTACCAAGAACACACACAAGTTGTGAAAGGTTATACACATCACACATATTGGTCGTTCATAAGATATGCAATGAAAAACAACCCCAATAACGCCTGGCGATTTCCCTTTCGGTTCACAACACGTATCATGAACTTACTTCCTTAGAACACATGTAAACATTGTTCCCTAGGATGAAATCCTCACCTCATACCCATACATAATCACAATAGCATTCATACGATTATGTTGATGTCTTATATACAAAGTTTAATGGTTAAGCAAGAAACTTCATATTGTATTCCTTAATACTATGTCTATCTAGAGTGTTCATGCTTCGCAGTTTTATGTTTTCAATATGCACAACTTGAAAGATACGTTAGGGAATGAAATAGTTCAAGTCAAATATTACTAACCTCGAGTGAAAGGATTATGTTATTGTTGTAGCTCCGTCTTCTTCTTCACATCTTCAAGTCTTCGTAATACTTGTAATGTCTTATCCTAATACTTTCAAGCTAACCTATGCGAAGTTGACTCTAGTACATATAAATCAAGCGACTCTTAAATGAGTTTTTCTTTACTAAAATATGACAACCAAACTTGACATACCCACGCTTGGTGGGTTCAACCGAGCAATGCTCTAACAGAACATCTCAGTGAGATGCTCAATCCGGAGAGGGTTATGGATTTATCCACTTAGTAAAATATTTTTGTGGTGAAGCTACTTATTCATAACGTCTTGTAATGGCAGAGTTACTAATAGGATTGAGTCCTCGAACTAGAAGAGCATGTTTGAAAAAAGATGACATGGACGTATGAGGAATAATGAGACTTTCTTGAGTACGGAATCTCCTGATATATGCTAGCGCACCTTCCTTGGGATTTTATTTTAACTCCATCAAAGCTTGGAATTTCTACAGATGCTTCGTTGATGGAACATCTGTTGAATCTTCTGAATCAGAGCTTTTCTCGTCTGAGAGGGGTGTAGGCATCCCATCAATAGTCATCTTTTCAGCGGGAACCCATGCTCGTCCGAGAACCATATCATACCCGGGATGCTCTCGGATTATGTAAAACTTGGTTTCTGTCCAGGCCGAGTTTGCTTTAATTTGGAAAATAATGTAGCCATAAGCATCTCTGGGCATTGCTTCATGATCCATGATTGAAATGTGACCATGAGTAGCTTCTTTTAGAGTGATACCAATATCTCTGAGGGTTTTCAACGACATGACATTGACAGAAGTGCCAACATAAACCAACGCTCGTTTAAATTCGTTTCCTTTGAGATAGACTATGGTGAGAAGTCCCCGGTCATACATATCATTTTCCGTGATTGGAGGTTCAGGGAGTGTCTCCTGAATTGATAAATGCTTCCCTGACATGATGTGATTTAATGCAGCGAACATGTCTTTCCTTTGAGCTTTTGATAGGTACAACAATTCACAGGCACACTCAATTAAGGATTAGACTGCTTTCTTGACAGGTGGTTCAGAGAGTGAAAGTCCTGACCGGGAGAGGGTCTCGGTGTACTCCTTTAGTCCCCAAGTTAACCTCACCTGATATTACCTTTTCTTTGTATATGCGCTTCAAAATCCTGCAGTTACTTGTGGGATGAATAATGAGGATTCTCCATGTCCTCTTCAGCTAGTTTTTTTCCTGACATATGGTAATTTGATTGCACCATCTTGGATCCATAAGTCTAGCAGTTCGATCACCTCTTCAATTAGAAAAGGGAAGTCAGGATCTACTTGATCAGCTTCCGTGCGCTGAGTCGGGGCTTGTACATTCTAGGTTTGATCATCCTTCCTTTGTGCTTTAGAAGGGGGCAAACGTGCTTGTGTTGTTCCTCGGCTTTTAGTTTGCTCCCTTCTGTAAAAACATTCATGGAAGGTTGGAGGATATATTACTTGTTGATCAAGAGTCTGCTACCTCGCTTTTCCCGCAGTTCTTCAGCTTTTGTATCCTTTGGCCTTTCTAGTAAAGCAGGTGCGGTAGTTGCCGATTGTTTTTACGCTTCATGAAGCTCTGAATAAGTATGGAACCGGAGGTTTTCTAATAAATATCTGTAGACCGAGATCATTTAGTTTATGCATAAGTCTACAAGTTGCTGTTATGTGACATTTGGATCATGACAGTCCAAAGCATGGACTTTGAACCTTTTCACATAATCATTTGGATGTCATTGCTCCTTTGAAACATCCTTCCCATATTGGAGAGAGTGACTTGTTCAGAGACGGAGAAGTATTTTCTGTAGAATGCATTGAACATTTCTCCCCAACTGGCAATGCTTCCTGGTGCGATGTTATTATGCCAGGTGTATGCTCTGCCTGTCAGAGAATTTGAAAATTCCTTCAGACGAACGACATGCTTGTTTTCATGCTCGCCCAATGACTCCAGAAATCGAGAAACGCGTTCTCGAGCATTGCATGTTATATTATAAAGTGTGAACGTCGGAGAGGTATAACTCTTTGGAAGAGGAATCCTTTCCGTAGCAGCAGGGTATGGAGGTTGGTGACGATGGACAGTGGATGTCTTATCTTTTCCAAGGTCCTCCAAGAGGCGTTCCAAATCTTCACGAGTGATGAAACTGGATGGTTCTTTCGCTGGTGGGTTTTATGTAGCTTTACAGACATCATCATCATCCACCACATAAATTAGAAATATTTCAGGATCAGCAGCCGGTGATGTTTCTTTGGCTTTTCCTTTTTCCGACCCGTCCTGAGTTTTCTCTGACATTTTGTCGGTGAGATTTTTGAGATAGGTGCATAACTCCTTATGTGTTGCGGCCATGTCAGTCTGATTTTTAGCGAGAACTTCCTGAACCTTCATAAGATCAGCTATGGTAGGCGGATTTTCTCTGATTTCTTCAGGAGACCGGCCGAAGAGAGGATTACTTCCGATGTTGGTTTTAGGAGGAGTGGTGTCAGTAGCGCCATTGTTGGGAGCTGGAGTGACTGGATTACCACTGTTGTTGTTGCTAGTGCTAGTACCATTCAGGTTAGGATTTGTAACTGAACCTAACCTAAGATCAACCATCTTTGTGAAAGTTGGGATTGCAACCAAGAGATTAATTTCCCACTGTGGTCGCCAATCTGTTGATGGGGAAAAACGATTTGCTAGTTTTATAGGGAAAGTGAAGAGACGACCGTGCAGAGGAGACTCCTCAACTAATCAAATTGCCTTAACCTTTTGCAAACAGATACACTGCACGGGAGTGCTTTGGGTTAGAGAGATCAATCTATAGGACTCCGGCCTTAACCAATACAATGCCATTCTGGAGTCAATTCGGTCACAAGAGAGGATGGGTCGATCTGTAGGAGGGATTTTTTTTTTTTTTGGTAAGTACAAAATTGAACTAAAGAATAACAAAATTTACAACGAAAGTTGTAAGAAAAGGGAACAAGGCGCCCCAAAAAAACTTACAGCCTAATCAAAACGAAAATAAGATACATTTGGTAATTCAATAGACAAGATAAAATTAGGCCTATTATCATAGCTAAGACCATGTCCTTCCTCCAACAAGCAACCCCTTTTGGCCATACAATCTGCCGCAAAGTTTGCTTCCCTATAAGAATGTATAAAGCGAATATCCTTGTATTTTGCCCTTACAACCACCCATCTTGGTCTTAAAAACCAAGGAATAGCATTAACGTCACTTGAGAAGACCAAAACAACACTCATAGAGTCTGTCCTAATACAAATATTGTCCACTCCAAACTTAACAGCCCACTCTAAACCAACAATCACACAAAAAAGTTCCACCAAGTAGTTAGTTTGAATACCAAAACCAACACTCATAGATCCAACCACATTATCACTTGCATCACGCACTACCACACCCGCACTTTCCCTTCCAGGATTACCCCGCGCCGCCTCATCACAACACATCATCAACTCATTATGAACCGAAGGCTCCCAAAAGCACTCTTTTGGCACAAAATGTTTAACTTGTCTATGCCGAATTCTAAAGAAATTAAGAATTTGAAGATCATCTTGAGAATTAAACATAAAACCTTTAAGCTTTATGGAGTAATCATGAATTTAATTGAAGACCTTTTTTTGAAATAAAAGCCAACTAACCTTTTGGTTACCATAGATAAACCCATTACGAGTCATCCAAAGCTCTGATCTAATTACCAAAATAGCTAGCAACCATAAGTCCTTAATCATCCGACTCCTACCTTTAGCAGCTTTATAAGAAGTTATGAAGTTTTCATGAGGAAGAAGATAAAAAACATTCGAGATCCAATTCTAAGCTCTCACAGCAAAATTGCAAGACCACAAAATGTTCTTTAACGATTCTTCTTGGCTATTGCACAAATAACATTTGTTAACAACATGGTGTTTAAATCTGCTTATTACCTTGTCTAACGTTGCACAGGCCCCTCTCATAAGTTTCCAATTCCTAGTTGCAAGGGCAGGGTGTATCGCTGGTCTCCACAACAGACTAGAACCTTCCAGAGCTGGATACCTCCGTCTAACCAAATTCTTTGCAGAACTGACAGAAAACAACCCCTTATAATCAGGTTTCCACACACTGTAATCAGCACCTCCCATCGGAATTGCAATATTTACTAAGTCCACACCAGCAGCAATCAGGTTTTGTCGCACAACATCAGGAAACATCCACGCCCCATTGTAAATAAAATCACCTACCAGCAAGATGCTATCCAAATTAGCATGCCCTATAATATCAGCAATATAAACCTCCCCACATTAGACGTCAAAATACAAGGAGGTGCTTTGACCATCACCAATCAGCACCTTAGAATTAGATTGCACGTCCCTATGAACCCATTTAAATCCAGGGAGAATGGAAGATTTTATGTAGCCAACCAACTGACCATTACGCTTGTAAAATTTAGCACGGAGAAAACGCGCCCAGACCTTTTTAGAGGTACGAATATTCCAATATAACTTCATTAGCATAGATTTGTTCTTAACCCTCATTTGCGTAATCCTAATACCACCTTCATTATAAGGAGCACAAACCTTATGATAAGCCACCACAAAAGATTTACTAACCTGAGAATCACCCGAATACAAGAAGTTACGAATAGCAACCTCACATTGATGAATGAATTTTCTAGGCCACTTATAAACCGCCATATTGTGAATAGAATAACTTGCAATCATCGACTTGACCAGCACCACCCTATCTTGGAAAGATAACATCCTCCCTTTCCAACCCGCTAATTTCTCCTTAATATTTTCAACCACATTGCTAACATGATGATATTTAACTGCACCCGGCATAACCTTTACTCCCAAATATCTATCCGGAAAAGTAACGATATTCATTCCAAGAAAACTAGCAATGTTAGCCCTCCTTCGTAAAGAGCCACCTCCATAATAAATCTTGCTTTTTTCACGACTAACGGTTTGACCCGATGCCCTTTGATAATCACCAAGAAGAGAAACCAAGTTCCTCAAACTTTTCATATTATCCTTGCAAAAGATCATGACATCATCAGCAAAAAATAAATGGGTAGGCGAAATACCTTTTCTAGTGACCATAGTAGTCATATTACCTTCACGAAATAATTTCGTGATATTCCTACTTAAGACATCTTCAATCAACACAAAAATCAAAGGCGATAATGGGTCACCCTGCCTCAAACCCATATCAATACTGAAAAAACCTTCTGGGCTACTATTAATAAGGACAGAAATTCTAGCTGACTTAAGAATCTGCAAAATCCAATGACACCAATCATCTGAAAAGCCATATTCTTTAAAAACAGCCAAGATAAAAGACCAACTAACCGTGTCAAAAGCTTGAGTAATATCAAGCTTTAAACCCACATTACCATCCTTGCGCTTAATATGAAGCTCATTCACCATTTCCGAGGCTAGACTAATATTTTCATGGATATTTCTACCCTTCATAAAAGCCACTTGCTTCTCCGAAACCAAGTTACCCAAGGCATTCCCCAAACGAGTAGCTAGAATCTTAGTAAAAATATTGAAAAAGAAATTACTAAGACCAATTGGTCTGAAATTCCTAAGAGTATTAGCACCTATTTCCTTGGGAAAAAGAAACAACAAGCTTGAATTAACGCCATGAGGAATAAATTTGTTGGTCCAACAAAAAATAACGGCCTTTACCAAGTCCTCACTAATGATTTCCCAGCAATGCCAGTAGAAAAAGCCAGCAAACCCATCTGGACCTGGAGCACTGTCCTCTCCTAAGTCAAAAACAACCTCATGAATCTCCTCCACAAAAGGCAAGCGATCCATGAAACTACTCTCTTCAACCGAGATACGATCATGCTTAATATCAAAAAGAGAACTCACCGGAACAGAATCATCTCCATTAAACTTATCAGGATAATAATTCACAACCGTGTATCTAATTTGATCGCAATCAGTAGCCATCACACCAGAATAATTCACCAACTCTGAAATAGTATTACTACTCCGCCTCATCCGAATGCTATTATGAAAGAAACTAGTATTACTAGCCCCCTCCACTAGCCATTGATTCCTAGATTTTTGCTTCAACATAGTAACAAATTGTATATGAATATCGTTTACCTCCACTTGAGCATCTTTCATCTGATTTATTTTTTGAACATTTAAGGGGTCATCATCAGTCACCCGAATAACCTCCTTAAGCCTAAGTTGCGCCTGTTTTAGCCTAGTATGAACATTAAAAAACACATGCTGATTCCACAACTTCATTTCCACCTTGAATCACTTCAATTTTTGAGGAAAGACAAAAGCCAGAGACCCAACCAAAGGAGCATTCCAACTATCCCTTACCATTATCATAAAATCAGGATGTAAAAACCACATCTTTTGCACACGAAAAGGAGCTCTACGAGGCCTAGTGTTTATAAAAGGATAACCAATAAGAGGAGAATGGTCAGAAACTTCCCTAGGAAGAGCTTTACACCACCAATTCTCGAACCGATTCAACCAATATTCATTGATCACTGCCCGATCTAACTTACTAATAATTCTTCTAACCCCCGACTTCCTGTTGGACCAAGTGAAGTTACAACCCAAAGCTTCCGCTTCAAAAAGACTATTCTCATCCAACCAATCACTAAATTCATTAATAACATCATTTCTAGGAGTAACACCACCCTTCGTTTCTTCATTTCGCAAAATACAGTTGAAATCCCCAATAACCAACTAAGGAACTTGCTGCGAACCCATATCAAGTTGACGCCAAAGACTTCTTCTTGTAACCTGAATAGAACTACCATGAACCAAGGAAATATAAACACTATCCACAGAAATTGTAATAGCTTGACGAGACATATTCAACACCGTAGGCTCTGAATAATTCAGAGACCACATAACCCACAAATTTCCAATAGAAGAATCCGTAGAGTTATGAATTAAAGAACTATTAAAACTATCAATTTTGAAATGACGCATAGACCTAGAGGAAACAACCACTCTTGGCTCTGTGATTTCAATAATATCAGGTTTAAAATCTTTAACAATTTCCTTAAGCTTACATTGTGCTTCATCACACACAATACCATTAATATTCCAAAAGAGAACTCGCATTAATAACCAGTTTTTTTGGGGATCGTTATTCTAACACGGTACGCTATTATACTATTGTCTTTATTTTGGAAAGGCTCAGTTTGCTTAATATTTATGTCATTCATATTTTTGTTACCTGAAGAAATACTTTTTTTATTCATGTCTTTGGGTTTATTACCACCTGGAACCATAGCCTGACCAGAGACAGACCGTGAAGTATTTGCTGAAGTATTATACCGTGGAAGAATAGTTGGAACTTGGTTATTCCATCTGCCCGAACTTGTATCAAAAGTCTCCAAGACAACATCTGGATTATCGCCCAAACCTAGCTCATTATTTAAAGCATCAAATTGATTGGGAGAGATCACACTTTCATGGATAGATAAACTGCCAGTTAAAGGAGTGCTAGATGAAGAAACCACAGTCTTACCATCAATAGGAATCCTACTCTCCCTCGCTTCAGATCCTATAAATGGCTTAGTTTTTGGAAACTCACTCACCGGAGCCCTAGAAATTAATGCTGCATGTTCAGCTACCTTTAGCTTAGTTTTTTCCAATTCAGCTAAGGCAGAGTTCGCAGCAGCTTCAGACTTAGTTAATTAATCTTGTAGATATATATCAATAGCTTCAATAATACTCCCTGACTCAATTTCCCCCTCTTCTGTAATTTCATCCACAGTAGTAACCCCAACTACGTCAACATCCTGGCCATGCACAACATCAGATCGCTGCCCAATAGTCACGTTTTTATCAACCTCGGGAACAAACGGGATGAGTGGAGCATTCTTACCTTTTTTCTTACGAGTAGCCTCCTTCCATTCATTACCAGCGTTCAGAACAGTTCTGCTCACATTACTGAATTACTCCCCTGCACTTTTTGCCCTTGAGAAGAATTCTGGATTTGCAAGCTGTTTACATTATTTTTTTATTTCTTTCGACACTCAGACTCTGAATGTCCAATAAGTTTGCACTTGGGACAAAACTTTGGCTTCTTTTGTATCTCAAAGTTCTTCCAAAAATCTAAACCACCTACTGTTACATGAATAGCATCTGTGTCAAGTGTTTATACCCTATATAAATAGTGTACGTGCGTGCCGCACAAGCTATTCGGAATGGGCATAGTACGGTTTATTGTGGAAACCGGTGGGTTTATTGTGGAAACCCACATGGCTTATTGTGGAAGCCTGTATTTGGGTTGTTAGGGAAACCAGTGGGTTTATTGTGGGAACCCACTAGGCTTATTATTGAAGCCCAGGAGTCTTGAATATTTATTTATAATTATTTATATTATTTGGGATAAATACAAAATCCTAAATCAAAGGGATAATTATCTTAAATATTAATAATTATTCAAGATAAATAAGGATTATGATAAATATTAGGGTTTATCATGAATCTGGACGTGTTTTGGGATTTATACGGATGAGGGAAGTTATTGGGATAACTATCAAAACCCTAAAGCTACATCTAGTTTTGCCTATATATAGAGGCTAAATCTCAGCACAAAAGGTACACAATTTCTATTCCTTTTCTTAACAACCTACTTGCATAGAACTCTTGTAGATTTTAGCATCGGAGTGTCTTTGCAAGTACCCCACACCTCTTTCCATCTCAATATCATTGGACCAATATCTTTTGGTGCCGACTAAGGGTATCACGAGAAAGGGATCGTGTTCTCTGAGTATTTTTTGAAACTAGGGTTTCAGAAAACACTGTTCACCGAACTTACTGTGCACCAAAGTTGATGTGCACCGGAATACTATTCACAGACGGTATTGTTCACCGACGTAATTATTCACCGCCGTTACTATTCACGGAACCAGTTTTTATTCACCGGAGACTGCTGTTCACCGAGGGTTACTGTTCACGGGGCAGTTATTATTCACGGAAAAGTTATTGTTCACGGAAAGCTTCAATATGATGAATTCAACAGGAGCAGATCAAATCGAGATGGACTCAGGCGTACCAACTCGACATCAATCTAGCCAGCAGGCCAATACCCAGACCATGAGGAGTGCTATCGTCCAAGGCATCGATGAAAGGGACGGGAGAACATCGTCCTTGTCACCCGCAGCATCTGTTTCTCGTTCGCGCTCAGAGGGGAGTATTCCGAGGGTGAACTATGTGTTGGTCAATAGATCTCCACCTCCACCCACCAGCAGGAGATTCCGGTATCAAGGGGAGTCGTCGGTTAGACACCCAAGCAACCGGGGCCAGCGGGAAAAGGATTTTGCTAGCGGAGGCGTGCGAGCAAGGGCTAGTAATCCACCTGTTGGTCAGGTTAACGCAAATCCAGTTTTGCAAACCAGAGTCCTTGTTGGTCAAGTTAGCGTCCCTCTAGATCAGCAGAACAACACACCTGCAGCTCAACAAATTAACGACCCACCAGCTACGCCCATCGATTTAACGGTCTGTGAGCGGTTACAACAACTAGAAAGAGAAAACAAACGTCTAAAGGTGGCGTTAGAGAAGAGAAAGGATCTGGAAGCACCGGCTAACTCACGCTCTGGGAGTCGAAGGTCAAATCAGCAGGGGTTTGAAAACCCGTCAAGAAGGAACGTAGTTATCAATGATCGATGGCAGAGCCGACATGATAGAGGGAGAATAGAGGAGGAAAGCGTCCATTACCAGAGTCGTGGTCATCGTGATAATGGCCGTTATGATCGTCATACTCCTAACGGTGAAGGAGATAGTCAAGCAGGGATGAGTCTTTTGAGGCATAGACGGAGGGTCGATCGCGATAATGATCGACACTCAAAGAGGTCATGAAAGAAAGCATTCCAAGAGGAGGACGGAACTGGTTAGGAATGAACGTATTCGCTGGGAAACCGAAAGTGACTCCGAGAAGGACAAAGTGCTCAACAAAAAAAGACTTAGTGCCATGATTGATGAGTTATTAACACATAAACAATCTAGAGACGAGGAGTAACAGATTATGTCCATGAAAAAGTCAATGGATTCTCCGTTCGTTGAAAATATAAGGAGGTATCACCCTCCTACGAATTTTATCCAGCCACAGTTCAAGGATTTCTTCGATGGAGGAAATGGAAACCCGGTGGAACACGTCCAGCGTTTCCAAGATTCGATGAGTTTGTGGGGATACATCGACGAACTACTTTGCAGGACTTTTCCAATGACTTTAACTGAGAGGCTGGCGAAAACCTTTCTGATTTCAACAGGAGATTTCGTCAGGAAGTTAGCAAGGTTGGAAAGGTGGACGAAGGGTTTATAATAGCATCATATAAGAATGCAATGGAATATGATGAGTTTGGAATTTATAATTCATTAGCAGTTGAACCAGTCGGAAACCTCAGAGAGCTATATGATAGGGCCGATAGGTACGCAAAGGCAGAAAAGGAAAAGAAAGCAAAGTTGTCACGAATATCGAATAAGACAACGACTGAAGGTACAGCAAGGCCTAAGCAGTAATTTGAGAGTAATTCCAAAAACAAGAGCCGTCTTGCAAGTGAGGAACGGATATAATAGATCTAGTTCTTGCTTCACATGGGGGCATCTTTTCTACTTGGGAATGTCTCTATAAATATTGGGGGCGGCTAAAGTGTCTCCAAGCATGCAATCAAAGGAGAGTGACACCTGCGTGCTCACGTATAGGAAAGGAATATGGGAAGCTACGCAAAGCAAACTGGCGACCTGTACCATATAGGTAACCCAAGTCTTTATCTAGCAGTTTGTTTCTTCGTAATGTCGTTGGAATTGGAGGCGTGACATACTGCAAAAGAGATATTTGGCATTAATTAAAGCACCTCGTACCAAAGTTACGACAGAGTAATTACTTGAGAAGAAGAATAAAGATGATGATCGACGTTTATGAAGAATACAGTGAATGGAGCACCACTTTTTTAAGTAAGAAGACCGCACCAAGGCATAGAGCTATTGAGACATTCACAAAGGAATAATCGGATCAACATGGCATAAAGCTATGCAGGAGTATCGTGTGGGACCTTTTGCTGGAAAATGGGTTATCATTGCCCTGCTTGGCAAGCTAGTACGTGAGTATTTTGTACAAGGAATTTTTGGAGTACATCTGAGTACTTGAAAATGTTGATGCAAGCTTGGACGCATCTCAATATCATTGGACGTATTGGAGCGAAAGGAGCAAAGGAGAAATATGAAAGAACTCAATGGCTTATTGTGGATGCCTAATCCGGCTTATTGTGGAAACCGGTGGGTTTATTGTGGAAACCATCATGGCTTATTATGGAAGCCTAATTCGGTTTATTGTGGAAACCGGTGGGTTTATTGTGGAAACCGGTGGGTTTATTGTGGAAACCCACATGGTTTATTGTGGAAACCCACATGGCTTATTGTGGAAGCCTAATACTATTTATTGTGGAAACCCACATGGATTATTGTAGAAGCCAAATCCGGTTTATTGGGGAAACCCGCATGGCTTATTGTGGAAGCCTAGCACGGTTTATTGTGGAAACCGGTGGGTTTATTATGGAGACCCATATGGCTTATTGTGGAAGCCTTGCACGGTTTATTGTGGAAACAGGTGGGTCTATTGTGGAGACCCACATGGCTTATTGTGGAAGCCTTGCACAGTTTATTGTCGAAACCGGTGGGTCTATTGTGGAGACCCACATGGATTATTGTGGAAGCCTTGCACGGTTTATTGTAGAAACCGGTGGGTCTATTGTGGAGACCCACATGGCTTATTGTGGAAGCCTTGCACGGTTTATTGTGGAAATCGGTGAATCTATTGTGGAGACCCACATGGATTATTGTGGAAGCCTTGCACGGTTTATTGTGGAAACCGGTGGGTCTATTGTGGAGACCTACATGGCTTATTGTGGAATCCTTGCACGGTTTATTGTGGAAACCGGTGGGTCTATTGTGAAGACCCACATGGATTATTGTGGAAGCCTTGCACGGTTTATTGTGGAAACCGGTGGGTCTATTATGGAGACCCACATGGCTTATTGTGGAAGCCTTGCACGGTTTATTGTGGAAACCGGTGGGTCTATTGTGGAGACTGTAGTTGCGGATTATCTCACAACTACACCCTCGTAAGAATCCAATATGATGATGTGAAGATGAAGATTAAAGTACTAAAATTATAAAAAGACACAAAGATTTTTACGTGGTTCGATCAATGTGATCTACATCCACGATGCTTCACTAGTGATTGTATGTAATTACATGATTTTACAATTGAGACTCCATTAATGAATATTTGAAGCTCTAGAATTTTTTGGGGAAGAAGATGATAAAGAAAATAAATCCCTCTCTAAAATTTTCTCTCTCCTCCTAAAATTATCCTCATCTCTCAAATTGTATCTCTCCCTTTCCTCTCATGCCTAAATGGCTATTTATATGATTTTACACATTGGATAACAACTAATCTTTCCCTTAATTTCGGATCAAAGAATCATCATACGAACCTTCGCAAATTTACTTCACGAACTTCATTTACTCGTAAAACGTTCTTCGTGATTTCTTTATCTTCGCAAAATATTCTATACTCGCAAAATGTATTTTCTCTCCACAATTTCGTAAGTTATCATTTGCTGTGATATTCCGCTCCTACATCTTGCCTCTTTTTTCTTGAATATTGCTTGAAGAGCGATCTTTAAGAAAAAATCCGTTGTTGTAGTAATCTTTGATCTTTGTTGATGAAGGAACGAGCGAAAGAATACTAGTCTTGAAAAGTATATACTTGCCTCTATTCTTTTGCGAAGTCCCGGAATGTTGCGAAGTAAATAAGAAGTATCAACCATTGAAGTATAAGAAGTATGAAGTATCCTTGAAGAAGTATAAGAAGTACTTAATCCTCGAAATATATAAGAAGTATGAAGTATCCTTAAGAAGTACTTAATTCTCTAAATGTAAGAAATATTGCGAACCCATCATGCGAACTCTCACTCCATGTTCTTTGCCTCGTGCTATGCTGTAATGCAAATAAAAATTTATATTAGTATTCAACATTTCTTTTATCAAAATTTCTTATTTTTTATTTATATGCTACTTCAAAATCTTTTTGTTTGTTTTGACTTCCTTTGTATTATCTATTTCATCTCTCTTGACAAATATTTTTCCATGGAAATGATCCTAATAGGTACCCCCTTATATGACGCACTGAGGTGCTTTGCCATCTACTACTCTCCATGTCGAATATCATATCATTGGAAATAAAGTAAATTTTTCAAGAGAAATATATAAATTGATTTGTGCGAGATGTTTTTCTCGGGTTCTTTTGTAATTGTGAAATCTTGAGATCTTTGTAATTTCTTTTGTAATTGTGAAATCTTTGTAATTCTGCGATTGTATCGCGCTTTATAAATCAAATCAAAAAATCTTTTATTTTTTGCAAGTAAAATGTTTAAGGAAAGAGGTACTTAGCTTTTATGTGAGTCGTTGTTGTCTCTTGCGAAGTATGAGGTTTGCTTGCGAAGCTAGCATCATCTGCATGTTCTCACATCATACCAATTATTCTAGCCCACTCTTGCAAAATAGAATTCTGCTGCTTTGCGGACTTTTGCGAAGTAAACGAACATTTGCGAAGTGTTGGTGCTGCGAATGTTCGCACCGTAAACATTTGCGAAGTGTAAAGGAGTAGAAATGTTGGTCTTGCGAACGTTCGCAAGGTAAATATTTGTGAGCTTTAAAAAGTATAAGTGTTGATTCTGCGAACGTTCGCAAACTGAATATTTGCGAGGAACAAATCTTCAAATTAGAGGAGAAATAGCAACTTCACAAAAATTAATGTTAATTCGTAGGCGGACAGTTTGGCTGAAGCTATTGACGTTGATATTTTACTATTGTTTTCTTCCTTCAGGTTAACCTCTCAGGACTTCTCCCTCCTGATCGTTTCACTCGTGCCCTTCTGAATGTAATCCTTCAAGATACTTTGATGAGTATGATCCGTTTTATTCTTTGAGGAGGCTTCAGGTGGATTGCTGGCTCGATGAAGTAAACTTTACGTAGTAGTTTGTTGTTAATCTCAATACATACTTCACATAGAAAATACCTGGTACGAGCTACCATGTTTGTGATGAAGTAATTTCTTCCAATAATTTGCTTCTTCTCAGCTGTACACTTTACATCTTCGCAGCTTCTATATTTGCTCGCAGGAACGAATTCAATTGATTCAATCAACTAAGATGATAAAATATATTCATCACTCAAAGAAAGGAATACTTTAATTCTTCATAACATCATTTTTCTTCGTTGATCTAAACTAGCTGAGATGCAGACTTAGTTGATTGAACCATAACATCTCCCTGAAGATGATATTAAACCTTCAAATCCGTTTTCTACTCCATTATTGGATCTACTTCTGGAAGACGCCATTACCGTTTCAGATTGAATTTTCTAGAAAGTGAAATTGGGGAAGAAAATTGAATTTTCTAGAGAGAGAAGGGGACCAATTATGAAACGAAATTGTTGATCCAACAAGTTACAGGAAGGACTAATCCATTTAATCTTTCCCTGTTTCTAGCGCCAATTATGTAGTTGCGGATTATCTCACAACTACACCCTCATAAGAATCCAATATGATGATGTGAAGATGAAGATTAAAGTACTAAAATTATAAAAAGACACAAAGATTTTTACGTGGTTCGATCAATGTGATCTACATCCACGATGCTTCACTAGTGATTGTATGTAATTACATGATTTTACAATTGAGACTCCATTAATGAATATTTGGAGCTCTAGAATTTTTTGGGGAAGAAGATGATAAAGAAAATAAATCCCTCTCTAAAATTTTCTCTCTCCTCCTAAAATTATCCTCATCTCTCAAATTGTATCTCTCCCTTTCCTCTCATGCCTAAATGGCTATTTATATGATTTTACACATTGGATAACAACTAATCTTTCCCTTAATTTCGGATCAAAGAATCATCATACGAACCTTCGCAAATTTACTTCACGAACTTCCTTTACTCGTAAAACGTTCTTCGTGATTTCTTTATCTTCGCAAAATATTCTATACTCGCAAAATGTATTTTCTCTCCACAATTTCGTAAGTTATCATTTGCTGTGATATTCCGCTCCTACAGAGACCCACATGGTTTATTGTGGAACCGTTGCACGGTTTATTGTGGAAACCGGTGGGCTATTGTGGAGACCCACATGGCTTATTGTGGAAGCCTTGCACGGTTTATTTTGGAAACCGGTGGGTCTATTGTGGAGACCCACATGGCTTATTATGGAAGCCTTGCACGGTTTATTGTGGAAACCGGTGGGTCTATTGTGGAGACCCACATGGATTATTATGGAAGCCTTGCACGGTTTATTGTGGAAACCGGTGGGTCTATTATGGAGACCCACATGGCTTATTGTGGAAGGCTTGCACGGTTTATTGTGGAAACTGGTGGGTCTATTGTGGATACCCACATGGATTATTGTGGAAGCCTTGCACGGTTTATTGTGGAAACCGGTGGGTCTATTGTGGAGACCCACACGACTTATTGTGGAAACCGATGGGTCTATTGTGGAGACCCACAGGGCTTATGGCGGAAGCGAGCCACGAATGTTAGTTCTTCTTTTGATTTTCTTAATCCATCAAAAAGTTGAGAATTAAGAGGGGGCGATGTTTGTACCCTATATAAATAGTGTACGTGCGTGCCGCACAAGCTATCCGGAATGGGCATAGTACGGTTTATTATGGAAACCGATGTGTTTATTGTGGAAACCCACATGGCTTATTGTGGAAGCCTGGATTTGGGTTATTAGGGAAACCAGTGGGTTTATTGTGGGAACCCACTAGGCTTATTATTGAAGCCTAGGAATCTTGAATATTTATTTATAATTATTAATATTATTTGGGATAAATACATGGGATAATTATCTTAAATATTAATAAATATTCAAGATAATTATTATTCAAGATAAATAAGGATTATGATAAATATTAAAGTTTATCATGAATCTGGACGTGTTTTGGGTTTTATAAAGATGAGGGAAGTTATTGGGATAACTATCAAAACCCTAAAGCTACATCTAGTTTTGCCTATATATAGAGGCTAAATCTCAGCACAAAAGGTACACAATTTCTATTCCTTTTCTTAACAACCTACTTGCATAGAACTCTTGTTGATTTTAGCATCGGAGTGTCTTTGCAGGTACCCCCACCTCTTTCCATCAAGAATTCATTGGAGAAGATAATCGACGGCGGCGATTCGATCATCATATACATATCTCGAAGATTGGTGGGGTGATTAATTTTGCACCAACATCAAGCTCATCAAAATTAATATCAATTAAAACTGAAGCAAAGTGACCATACTCGTGAGCAAGAGTCCTTTTATCAACCACTATAGGTGTACCTAGGGTTTTACCTAGAGCCAAAAGAGTTTTTTCAATCCAAAATTCTACTAGAAACCCTGGAAACTTAGCCCAAACAGTAGCATGTGAAGTTTTGTGCTTGTCCGCATCAAACCCTGGAAACTATTCCATGAGATTTAACTTTTGTTGATCAAAAAACCAGGCTTCCACGTTTAGTAACTTGTCTTTATCCTCCTGAGATTTTAACTTGATAATAAAAAAACCTCTATTCATGGGAACAAATTAAATACGCCCCTGACCAATTTTCCATTGTTGTTCAAAATTGTTTCTCACATCTTGTAAAGTAATCCCTTTTAAATCTAAGCGGCCTATGAGACTGAACTCCAAAGTTCGCACCCTTCATTGTAACAATCATCAGGTATCACAACTGCAGGTTTTCCTTCCTTCACGATAGGGGTTAGTAGCTTGGACAAATCATATGTAGTAGCCGGTAGCTGTTTTTTACCCATTACCTTTTCGGCATAGGTTAAAACTTTCGTTTGAGGTGGATCAGGAAGATCCCCCATCCCAAATCACCCAAAGATGATCGAGATAAGAGATGGAAAAAAAGAAAATTTGAAAACCCTGAAAAAATCTCCAGAGAAGGGAAATTTTTAGGAGAGAAAAAAAATTTACTTAAAACCCTCAATCCAAATAATTTGAAATACAATACGATTGTAATAATTGTAAAGAAATCAAAAAGATCATGGAGGGAAGATGAGAAGTGTGTGAGATCAATGTTGATCAAGGATTGAGGATATGTTGTGTAACCTGTATGAATAAATAATTATATTTGGTCCGACCATGTAGCGTCCAGGTGCTCAAATGAGCATGCACCAAAGTCCTTTTAAGACCAGTTGGTGGAGGGGTGATTAAATGGTGATTTAATCATTTATTAAAAATAGTGCTCGTCTGAGCATTAGGTAATAAAAATCTAATTATGGAAAGATGAGGGACCGACCAAGAAGTCATGGAACCATCCCTTGGTGATCGTGGGACCGACTGACGGTCATTTGATGAAATTCCAAATTATTTGGAAAGAGTTTGAACCCAATATGAACAGGTAAGGTCAAATCATGAAGATGTGTGGAAACGGATCCTTAAAATCCAAAGGGCCGACCCTGGTCGGTCAAGATGACATTCCCGTGTCACCATAGTGTCCATGTCTCAATTCTGAGAATTTTGGTATTTTTTGGTGCGCATTTGAGCAATATTTTGGATTTTCAGAAGAGTTTGATCTTGACTGAAACTCTCAATTTTGCTTGAATGAACAAGTAGGACATTGCTCGTGCGATCAATATTTTGAGAATATCAAAATAATAATATTTTAATATTTGTCGTGAGTAGCCTAGTCGGTCATGTGACCATTTGTATTTTTGGCTTTTTGCGCTAGTTTGAGCAATATTGTTGAAATATTGAAAAACCAGGTTTTTTGCTCGAACGAAGGAGTTTCATGAGATGAGAGACGAAATAATAATAAAATAAGGAATAATAGAGGTTGTGGGACTGGCCGGACGGCTAGTAGGCCCGGTCCCGTAATAATCTTCCCAATTTTATATTATTTTCATCGTGTGAGGAAATATGGAGAAGCTAAGAGTTTTGCTCGAATGAGGAAGTTTGCTCGAATGAAGGAGTTTTCATGAGATTAGGAAAATAAGAAAATAAGAAAAAATAAAATAGAGGGGCGTGGGACCGGCTGGCCGGTGGGCCCGGTCCCCTTAGGCGCCTCTTTATTATTATTTTTTTCTTTCTTATTTTGCATAAGTTTTCTCATTCGTCCATATTTTTGAATGTTCGTTCGTGCATTTGGGTGCTCGTTCGTGCATTATTATTAAGTACACTTGCACCATTTTCTCGAAGCTTACTCGGTGTTGGTGATAGGTGCCTAAAACACCTTGATATTTATCTATTGTTCATGCTTTCTTTGCCAAGTTTTCTTGTAAATTATGTATCTTATGTTTAATTTTGAGTTTTAGGTACTTTGGAGCAAAAGAATAAGAAACGTCGCTTAAAAGATCTAAAGTGTCATTTCATGTGCAACTTCTATTGGAGAAAAATTATTTCTCATTATTTGCTTTATTTCTTCATCTCTTTCTGAAAAGCATGTCGGCTTTAGTGATGCAAGTTATGTTTGAAAAGCATGGCAGCTTTAGTGATGAAGAGAAATTGGGGAGAAGAAGTGGATCTGAGAGGTAAGAGACGGCTACTGTTGGTGGAAGAATTCGAAGAAGTGGTGTATTTGTGGAATTTGAACCCTCGGGGGAAAGTATTGGAGGCACCCCAGAAATGCGCTAAGGGGCACCCTAATTACTAAGGGATATCTCAATTACTATAGGCACCCAGCAGCTGGATAAGGGATGTCCATCTTCAAGCTTTTAAATTTGAAGTTTTGGCTGGAAAATAGGTTTTTCAAAGGACATAGCACTTCCTCATACTTGCATGGAAAGTCTGGAGGGCCCTTGACATTGTTGTAACCATAAGCTGGGTGTTTCGAAGGCTGGGCATCCTGGTTTGTCCCTTGCACTTTGCTACTTCAGTGACAACAACCGAGTGATGCAAATCGAAATGTTTTTTGGACGAACATTTTCCCCTTTTGGGACCGACTCGATGTTCTTCTTCCACTTTGGTCATCCTTGGTTTCTCTAATAGCACGGTGTGATGACGAAGCAGATCGCTTTGAAGCATAATGGAGTTTCTAAAAGGTCTACAAACTGAGATTCTCAAGGAGGGATCGATATACATGAAGCAAGTTATTGATACATATTTCCAAGAGATGGGATTCTGTTACATTCGGGTCATGGAAATCCAAAGGCTGAGATCTAAATCTTAACAAAAAATCATTGGGATGCTCATTAGCTCTCTGAACTATTTTTCCCAGATCATACAGGGTAGTATGTTCAGAGACGAAAAATTACTTCTTGTAAAAGATATCCACCATCTGATTCCAGTTAGCAATGCTGTGAGGTGCTAAATTGTGGTAGCAAGTATAAGCTCATCCAGTTAGAGACTTGGAAAAGTATTTTATTCGCACGACATGATTTATCTCGTGTTCTCCCAGCGCTTCGAGAAATCGAGACACATGCTCACGAGCGTTTCCAACTCCATTGTATAATGTAAACGACGGAGATGTATATCCCATGGGAAGAGGGATACATTGTATTTAGGATGGGTAAGGAGGACGATGACTTTGTAGAAAACCGACATTCTTCATGCCTCTTTTTGGGGCATTCAACAACCTCTCTAGATCTGCCAGGGTCAAATATTCAGGCGACTGTTTGTCTTTCTGGAGCTCACGAGTATCACTGGTACGGTAGTTGACGTGGTCATGAATAGGGATCGGTGTACACGGGATTTCGCTATCATTATTTCTGGAAGACTTGGGATCTTTGTGCTGGTAAGGACGAAACTTCCCTCGCGAAGAATCGAGAATTGCTGACTTCTCAATCAAAGTTTTCAAACTGTCTAATATTGCGATTTTAGTTTCTCCCATATTCTTCTGAGATTCATAAAGTTTTTCCTGATTCGTAGCCAGGATTTCCAGAGTCGGTGGATCTGACTTGGCGGTTTAAACAGGATGCTCGATGCTGGTAACAAGACGCTTAGTGATCGTACGAGGAGGTTCAGTCCTAGTAGTATTAGGATTGACAGGACGCCGGGTACCAATATTAATACCAGTATTAAGATTGACAAGATATTCAGTACCAATATTAAGACGTTCAGTAACCACATTAGGGTGTTCAATACTAACATTAGGGCATCAGTACCAACATTAGGACGTTCAGTACCAATATTAAGACCCTCAGTCCCAATATTAGGACACTCAATGTTTATGTTAGTCCCAACAGTGCTGGTGTTGATAGTGGTTTTTAGTATATGGCTAAAACTGTAAAAGTATGTCTCCCTGACCCGGTATCAGGAGTAGTAGACCTTGATATGTCTATATTCCGCAAGGAATTTGAAGAATATATCAGAATCTGGTGAGTGCCTATGTCTCTCTTCATGTTATATTGAAACTCAAGATCCTAGATGAATTGTTCACTAGTATAGAGCCTAATGAGTATTTAAGCTCCTAGGTGCATTACTCACTAATGCCGGAGCCTGGTGAGTATTCACTCTTTGCTATGTTCCCCAGCCGAATTCTTGATATTTACATGACATGACATGACAATTAATGTTCGTTCGCAACTGAGTAGCATGAATTTCCCGAAGTTTTAGGATTTAGATATGCATGGAAATACTCAATTAGAGGCACACAAAGTTATGTTGGCCTCTGAAACATAATTAGTGATTTTGTATGAACACACAAAATTCACCAGAAATTGATTGATTTTTCGTCAGCTCACAAAATTCAATCTTTCTAACCTAATTTTATTAATTTACAAAATTAGGCTTTTTGCGCCCTGCGTGATATTTTGAACCCTATTGGTCGAAACTACTCCTAGATATACTAGGAAATTAATTCATCACCATGGCGCTAGTAGGAGCAAGATCCTACCAAAAATCATAAAACAAGAAATAAATAGGAACTGCGGCAAGTAAGAGCAGCGACAAAAGGAGGCATGGCCGCGTCACTTGGCCGACTGATTTGCTTCAACATGCGCCATCTGTGGCCAGTTGGCCATGCTCCATGTTGCTACTTGCCGGCCCCCTCGTTCCCGTCGGCCAATCAGATCGCTTTAAATGCGCCACACACACTTTTATTAAAGTTGGAAGTTGGCTGGTCGATACACCTAATTCCTTAAGGAATTTAATATAGGCTTCCCATGTCAGTCTTAAAAAAATCATGGCCGTACATTTTGGCCACTCGATTTATCAAGTCTAGCCACTTTTTAACGCGGTCGGACAAGCACCACCATACACACCGGCGGTCCCACTAATGCCATGGCCAACCGGAATCCTTTTAACTCGCCAACAGAGCCACTAACCGATTGCTTAAAGTTAGTTGGCCGCGCGACTTACAAAACCCTTTTTTTTGCTAAATCATAAAATTTATTAACAAGAAGAACTAAAAAGTTTTACACAAGAAACAGAAAAACAACCACACCAACAAGGAAGAAAAAACTAAAAAATACAACTCAAAAAAGAGTTAAACAAAGAAAACAAGCTAGCTGGTATGAGAGAGCCCTCTTCTGCTGATGCCAAAAAAATCAAGGATCTGCTTATCATATCCTTGATTCCAATTAGTTCCCTTCATTCTGTAACTGCCTTCAAAAACCAAAGTAATAATCCTTCTCTTGAATTGAATTGCATTGGGTTTATTTTTTTTGTTAAGTCCGTAAATATATAGATGAATATCAAAAGGAAGCAACACAAATAGTTTTGGGGAAAGAACCCCTAAAGAAAAAACACACTAAAATAAAACACTATTTTAATCTAAAATAAGATACATTATTATATTCCAACGTTCTTAAGAAGTAAGGTCTTTCGTCATAAGTCAAACCCCTCCCATTCCGAAGGAGGCAACCTCTTTTAGCCATCTTGTCTGCCGAGAAATTAGCTTCCCGGTAGGTGTGCACAAAGCGAATCGTTTCATACTCGTTAGAAATCTTCCTCCATCTTTCCCTGGCAAACCAAGGAATGTTACCTTTTTGAAAAGCCCAAATTGTACTCAAAGAGTCTGAGCGGACCACCACCTTACTAACATTCCTGTTTAGAGCCCATTCCAGGCCCACTATAACTGCATACACCTCTGCAAGAAAGTTATTTGTTGTGCCCAGTGTATGCGTGTCGTTACCACAACAAATTAATTAATACTTTACTACCTAATTAACAAGTAATATAGGGTAGTCAAGGTCGATCCCACGAGGAGCACGAGATTCTAGTTGTAAAATTGTCACACAAAGGGGGGTATTAAAAAGAATTTAAGAAAGTAAATAAAATAAACAAAGCAATTAAAAAGAAATCGATAAGAGAGAATAGATCAAGGAATCCTTCTTCGCTGCAAAACAATGATTAAAGTTATGTTCTTTTCCACTTCTTATTAATCACAAATTATCACCAACCGTGGGTATAGCAGCTAGATCAGTGCTAACCCCAAAATCCCTTATATCACCGAGGATACGGAAGTTCTCGACTATGGGATTCTATTCACCAAACCACCTAGTAGTAGATCACTCAAGATGTAATTTAGTTAAACGCATTAAGATTTATGAATTTATTAGGTTGATATTAGTAGTTAAACTCTTAGATCAAGGTCCACTTGCTAACGTTGTTTTTACACACAATTGCTCCACGGAATCCCTCCGCAAGGTCTCGTGTTTGCTACTTATGTGAAAAGTCAAGAAACGATTACTTATCCCCTAACTTACACTAGCTTTAGATTAGACTAACAAATCAATCTAGTTGTACACCTAGATAATCTATCAATCAATCATGAATGTCTTTAAGATCACTCCTATTAGTAAAAACAAACGATAATCATGTGAAAACTTCAAAGTAGATTTAAAACAAACTCAAAACATGTTAAGAACTAGGAATTCATCCTCAATCAAATTAGTTACTCATATTAAAGAGTTCACACAAAGAGAAAAGTATTGTGTGTGTAAAAGTGTGCAAAAGTATTGTAAAAGATGTGTGTATCTAAGTGCATCTATATGTCAATGTGTTAATGTGTATGGAAGTGTAGAAGTTCTTCTCTATTTATAGGCTTCAATGTTCTCCATATCTTCTAAGGAATAGAATCCCTTTCCTTTTGTAGCTCAATTTCCAAATCCAAGCCTTTCTCAAATCTTCCATCTCCTCTTTCCATATTCCCACCAAATTCTTCATTCAATTCCAAGTCCAACTCTTCACATCCCATGAGAGAAATCCACACAAAATTCTGCAACTTTTGCTCGCCGGAAAACTGGGTTTTTGGCCGGAAATAGGCCGGAATCCGTCGCCGCCGGCCACCTGAAAATTCCTTCCGGTAAAGGTATATTCCGTCCGTCAACCGTTATGACTAACGGTCAAAGAGGTCAACCCGTTAGTTGACTAGGGTCAAATCTGAGTCATAATGAGTTAGACCGAGTAAGCTGGCAACTCGGCTGACTTGGTTTGGTTGCCAAATGCTATGCCAAGGGCTATGCACGGCCAAGATGGCTGTGCACATTCCTGCACTTCATGTCATTCATTCCCCTGTAATTATTCCTAGGCATACATCTATAGTAACTCGCATTCATTCCATGTACAATTGCTGCTATTGCACTCTTGAGTTGAACTGCAAAGATCATCATTCTCTCAGACTTCTCCTTGTCCCGCATCAATCCTACCATTCCTCTAATTACAATCAACAACTTCATTCTTTTCTATCCCCATCTCAGCTCCATTCAAAATCAATCAGCAACCATCAATTTCTGTTCTTGCTTCATCACCAACATAAACCCATTAGCTCACGTAAACAAGAAGATTCTCAAATCCATGTTCTTCTATTCCCGCCAAACACCACTGTAAAGATCACTCCATTTGAATTAGCAAAGTCCCTTTCTGTTCTTCTCAGCTTCTAATCACCCTCAATTACATCATTACTTCCATTAATTGAGCACCACAGTCTACCAACACAACTCAAATTCTTCTCCTCGTAAATCAACTTCTCTAACTCACAACAAAAGATCATAGCCACAAACCCATCATTGAAAGCAACAACTTCCTTTGATCACTGCAGAACCTCCAATATCACCCATCACTCTAGCTTAGACCAACAGTACCCGAATCATCATTTCTTGCTCCCTGAATCAAATCGAACTAAACCCACTCAATCTCGTTTCAAACCCAATTGATTCAAACCCATGTATCCAATCCATTTTCCGAATTCACCTATAGCACCAAAACCCCAAATCGCTTCATCTGACCGACGAACCCATCTCTCGATTCATCTTCTCGAGCATCCGAGCATCATCTTTCTGTTGATTTCGACGCAGCTCCACTTCCTGTTCGTTACCATCTTCTTGATTCAACAAACTCAATCTCTCGGACAAACAACGGCAGCAATGGTCGCTCTCGTTTTTTTTTAGTTTTTCATCTCTTTCAAGTGCGAACAATGATTGAGAAGATAGAGTTTAGGGTTATAAAGCGGGTTCGGACTCGGGCATGGATCCGGTACGTGTATGCCCCATGGGTGTGGGTATATGGGTCGATTTAGACACCCCACTAATTAGCAACCCCATATGATATTTACATATACTCATGATGATAAGGGACACCAGATGGCACCCCTTAACTTGAATTGTCCTTTATTTAGCACTCCTCGAGAGAGTTGCCCTTTAACCGTGGCTCGTCTCCCTATGAAATGACAATTTTGCTCGATTTTGGTGATTCCTTCTCCTTTTCCTCCGTGCGACTCCAGAGTACCTAATAACTCAAAAATACACGTAAAATACATAATTTACTAGAAAAATAGCAAAGAAAGCATAAAATCTTAGATAGTAAATTAGGTGTATTCTACACCTATCAAATTCCCCCACACTTAGACTTTGCTAGTCCTCGAGCAAATCAAACCAAAACTTACAACTTCAAAGCTGTTCCAGCGTCCCAAGCATCCTAAGAGCTATGAGGACATAGAGTTTTCGCATGCTAGTAATAAGAAGTTAGAAATACTAAAGAACATATTCTCATCCTTAAATGTTGAGTGAGAAATAACCACCCCATAACGAGAGAACACGTGTTTGAGAAACGATCAATAAGCATTTTCGCCTCGACTTCGCGCCTCACTTAAAAGGGTTTTATGATAATTGCACTCAAAAATACGGCTTTTTTATGGGTCTCACATGTGTGCAGGTAGGAATGAAGAGAGAATTCCCGCAACACGTTGAATGGTGGGAAGAATAACTTCCGAAATTTTGAAAAACCCACATCTTTTAATCATTTTGAAAAACCATTTTTCTAACGATCTCTAAGAAAGGAAATCAACCACTTATATTGAGGATGAGATTACTTACTTACCTTCACATCCGATTGCCAATTATGATAACACCACTCTCACGGAATTCAATAGAAACGTCTTCCGCTCCTTGTTTTCATCTTCTTGGTCTTCGGCTTCAACTATTAGTGATAAACACTTGAACTTCATAAATCCTTAACAATTTGTAACCTTTTTCCTTAACTCCTTGTCGCTTGAAACTTCCTTATAGATTTTCCTTTCCCACGGCTTATTCAATAACAAAACAATAATAGATATTTCTCTTGTCTCATATATATATTTTCTTTCTTTCTTTTTTTTCTTTTTTTTTTTCTTTTTTTCTTTTCTTTCATTTTTTTTTTCTTTTTCTTCTTCTTTTTTTTTCTTTTTCATTTTTTTTTAGACAAGAGAAACACAATACAAATCAAAAAAAATAAAATAAACCATGGCCGTGGAAAAGTACTTTACCGCTTGATTCTTCACAACTTGTATCGTCTCGAAATCATAAACTTCAATAATTCTCACCTTTCGCTTTTCTTCGCTTTTGTAAATAAGTCTTAATACTTGGATATAAATTTACCTCATTGCATTTTAAGTCTTCAACTTTGATTTAAAATTATGCTCATTGTATGTTGCTTTACTTGGATATGAAATTTGCTCTTTTTCTTGTCCCATTGTTGCTTGCAAACCTTGAACCTTTTCAACTTTCCTTGTAGATTTTGATGTCGCTCCCTTGTTGTTGATGTGGTGTTTCTATGGACCCGTTGTTGTCGAGCGAGAGAATGGTGCTAACTGCAAATCGAACTACAAGAAGGTGGCTTTCATCTATAGACGTCACCCTCATGATTGACAAAGATTAGCACTCAAGAGATCAAAATAGTGCTGAAATTGGTGTGAAATTGGGTAGCTCACCATTCTACCCGGAATTAACGTACGGTGACACACACTCAAAAGAAGCTCTTTAGTAAAGGAAGAATTTTTGGTCGGTGCCTCTCATGATATGAAAATGGGTAGTCTCCACTAATGATTGATCAGCAACTCTAATAACGCACTTCTCCCTGCACCAAATTTGCATCACCGGCATGATTAAATCCATTATTTAACACTCTAACAAGCAAGAAATCGAACGTAGTTCCCTAACACTTCCAAGTTCAATTATGTAGATAGAATTCTCTATGTAATCATACCTAGAAGTATGCTAGTGACTCTAAAATCTCTAAAAGTTGAAAGTTTTATGCAAAAAAAATTCTCTTTTTTTTTTTTTTATATGCAAAAATATATGCTTAGCCACTCCCCCACACTTAAACCTCACATTGTCCTCAATGTGTAAAACCGAAAGTTCTGAATTCTGACGTAACAGCAGATAAAACGCAAAAACTGTGCAAATTGGTAAGGAATTTGGAAAAACTCCATTTCACAAAAGTTGTTCACCTACGTGTTTTCTACTCAGTGTCAAAATTTCATAGTGTTCTGATAAACGGTCTGACAGTTATGGTCTCTGGACTGAACTACGCGCAGTCTGAAATTTTCTGACGAAAAGGTATTCATCATAATTCTCTTCTAAGATAGATTATGGACTTAATGAAATTAAATATGGGGATGCAAATATGATATGAAAACAATAAAAAATAAATAAACAAAACAAAACAAAAATAAAAATAAAAATAAAAGCAAAAGCAAAAGGATAAGAGATACAAAACCGGTGGGTTGCCTCCCACTTAGCGCTTGTTTTAAAGTCGACGGCCCGACATGGCCCTTGTAAGATTCATTCCCCATATATTAGCAATCGGAAAATTTGGGGATCCTCCCATAGTACCTGTTTTGCAAACAATAGCTTCATACAAATATTAGCACAAGAAAATAATAGTAAAGTTATCGCTCGATAGAAATTTCCCCCACACTTATTCTTGTCCACACTCGGAAGTGTATAAAGAACATAGAATTTGGGAATTTCTATGGATTCCTCTCGGCAAACCTGCATAGTATTAGCATCAAGTGTTTCCAATGGTGGATATCGAGAAACAAAGTCATTCAAAAATACTTTCGAAGCACATACATTCAAACCAATAAGAGGTAAAGGAGAAGAATTAACATGCAAAGGGTTAGACAAACCTTGCACAATTTCTTGTATTACGGTATCCTCCTCATTCTTAAAAAATTCAAGTGAACTACTTACCTCTTGTATATCGTGGTCCTCTATCAAACTTTGCAACCATTCTTCATCATTTTCTACCTTAACCAAAGTCTCGGCATCATCATAATCATTAGAAAGTTCAATTGGGTCTTCCACAAATTCAATCAATTCGGTTTCATTATCGAGCATCACCTCTTCAACATCTTCATCATCGGAATCGGGCCATTCACTAAAGTGATTTTCGTCGGTAAAAATTGTAAGATCTTCTTGTGAGGGTGTTACATCGTTTACAACAATAGGAAAGTCACACCCAATCTCCTCCTTTTGAATAGGTGAAGGATCGTTATTATGATCCGGAGTTGGAATAACTTCCTCATTGTTGCAACTTTCATACACTTCTGCGGACTCATAATTTTCCCTAAGAATTTTTTTCCAAGCACTAAATGCATCTTCCTCAAGCTCTACCTTTTGAATAGGTGATTGATCATTATTAAGATCAAGGCTCGAGTAATCTACACTAGCGTCATCAAAAGTTTCCAAAGGTGGGTCCTTTTCAACACAATCATCTTCATTATCGGAATCACCATAATAAGAATCTTCATCGGTTTCATAACCTTTATCCCGACGTCGTTTAAGTTCCATATGAATAGTCCTACTAATTTCTGCGACAAGCTCTTCCGAGTCTCCATCATCTTCCAATTTGTATAACTTTTGTGCAAGTTTACGGACGTTAACACGCTTACCACCGTGTATAGAGTTTCTAGATTGTATATCCTTAAAAAGTGAAGGAAAAACACGATGAAGAGGAGTATATTCCCAACTCTCCGTCTGCACATTACTAGAAAACAATGTATTAGAAGCATAATTATCCGTCCATCCTTGTAATTGTCCACTTACATACCCGTCATAAGGTTGTTGATATGCATGAGAATATCCATAAGGTTCCGTAGGATTTTGATCATAGCCAAAAGATTGATTTTGATTGTATCCTAAGGATGGTTGGAAATTGCCATGATGTTGAGTTTGAAAATCGTATTGATTGTTGAAATATGCTTGCTCTTGTCCACCATACATGGAAAATCGGTACCTGAAAAACAATTCAAAAACTAAGTTAGATACGGTAAAGAATCCAACAAAGCAAAAATAAAGCAAAAAGTAAAAATAAAACAACTAAAATCATCCGATGTTCCCCGGCAACGGCGCCAAAATTTGTACGCGTGTCGTTACCACAACAAATTAATTAATACTTTACTACCTAATTAACAAGTAATATAGGGTAGTCAAGGTCGATCCCACGAGGAGCACGAGATTCTAGTTGTAAAATTGTCACACAAAGGGGGTATTAAAAGAATTTAAGAAAGTAAATAAAATAAACAAAGCAATTAAAAAGAAATCGATAAGAGAGAATAGATCAAGGAATCCTTCTTCGCTACAAAACAATGATTAAAGTTATGTTCTTTTCCACTTCTTATTAATCACAAATTATCACCAACCGTGGGTATAGCAGCTAGATCAGTGCTAACCCCAAAATCCCTTATATCACCGGATACGGAAGTTCTCAACTACCGGATTCTATTCACCAAACCACCTAGTAGTAGATCACTCAAGATGTAATTTAGTTAAACGCATTAAGATTTATGAATTTATTAGGTTGATATTAGTAGTTAAACTCTTAGATCAAGGTCCACTTGCTAACGTTGTTTTTACACACAATTGCTCCACGGAATCCCTCCGCAAGGTCTCGTGTTTGCTACTTATGTGAAAAGTCAAGAAACGATTACTTATCCCCTAACTTACACTAGCTTTAGATTAGACTAACAAATCAATCTAGTTGTACACCTAGATAATCTATCAATCAATCATGAATGTCTTTAAGATCACTCCTATTAGTAAAAACAAACGATAATCATGTGAAAACTTCAAAGTAGATTTAAAACAAACTCAAAACATGTTAAGAACTAGGAATTCATCCTCAATCAAATTAGTTACTCATATTAAAGAGTTCACACAAAGAGAAAAGTATTGTGTGTGTAAAAGTGTGCAAAAGTATTGTAAAAGATGTGTGTATCTAAGTGCATCTATATGTCAATGTGTTAATGTGTATGGAAGTGTAGAAGTTCTTCTCTATTTATAGGCTTCAATGTTCTCCATATCTTCTAAGGAATAGAATCCCTTTCCTTTTGTAGCTCAATTTCCAAATCCAAGCCTTTCTCAAATCTTCCATCTCCTCTTTCCATATTCCCACCAAATTCTTCATTCAATTCCAAGTCCAACTCTTCACATCCCATGAGAGAAATCCACACAAAATTCTGCAACTTTTGCTCGCCGGAAAACTGGGTTTTTGGCCGGAAATAGGCCGGAATCTGTCGCCGCCGGACACCTGAAAATTCCTTCCGGTAAAGGTATATTCCGTCCGTCAACCGTTATGACTAACGGTCAAAGAGGTCAACCCGTTAGTTGACTAGGGTCAAATCTGAGTCATAATGAGTTAGACCGAGTAAGCTGGCAACTCGGTACTGACTTGGTTTGGTTGCCAAATGCTATGCCAAGGGCTATGCACGGCCAAGATGGCTGTGCACATTCCCGCACTTCATGTCATTCATTCCCCGTAATTATTCCTAGGCATACATCTATAGTAACTCAGCATTCATTCCATGTACAATTTTCGCTATTGCACTCTTGAGTTGAACCGCAAAGATCATCATTCTCTGCACTTCTCCTTGTCCCGCATCAATCCTACCATTCCTCTAAGTACAATCAACAACTTCATTCTTTTCTATCCCCATCTCAGCTCCATTCAAAATCAATCAGCAACCATCAATTTCTGTTCTTGCTTCATCACCAACATAAACCCATTAGCTCACGAAACAAGACTCTCAAACCCATGTTCTTCTATTCCCGCCAAACACCACCGTAAAGCATCACTCCATTTGAATTAGCAAAGTCCCTTTCTGTTCTTCTCAGCTTCTAATCACCCTCAATTACATCTGTTACTTCCATTAATTGAGCACCACAGTCTACCAACACAACTCAAATTCTTCTCCCCTGTAAATCAACTTCTCTAACTCACACAACAAAGATCATAGCCACAAACCCATCATCGAAAGCAACAACTTCCTTTGATCACCGCAGAACCTCCAATATCACCCATCACTCTAGCTTAGACCAACAGTACCCGAATCATCATTTCTTGCTCCCTGAATCAAATCGAACTAAACCCACTCAATCTCGTTTCAAACCCAATTGATTCAAACCCATGTATCCAATCCATTTTCTTCGAATTCACCTATAGCACCAAAACCCCAAATCGCTTCATCCGACCGACGAACCCATCTCCGATTCATCTTCTCCGAGCATCTCGAGCATCATCTTCTCTGTTGATTCGACGCAGCTCCACTTCCTGTTCGTTACCATCTTCTTGATTCAACAACTCAATCTCTCGGACAAACAACAAGAAAGAATGGCTGCTCTTTTTTTTTAGTTTTTCATCTCTTTCAGTGCGAACAATGATTGAGAAGATAGAGTTTAGGGTTATAAAGCGGGTTCGGACTCGGGCATGGATCCGGGTACGTGTATGCCCCATGGGTGTGGGTATATGGGTCAGATTTAGACACCCCACTAATTAGCAACCCCATATGATATTTACATATACTCATGATGATAAGGGACACCCAGATGGCACCCCTTAACTTGAATTGTCCTTTATTTAGCACTCCTCTGAGAGAGTTGCCCTTTAACCGTGGCTCGTCTCCCTATGAAATGACAATTTTGCCCTTTTTGCTCGATTTTGGTGATTCCTTCTCCTTTTCCTCTGTGCGACTCCAGAGTACCTAATATCTCAAAGACACACGTAAAATACATAATTTACTAGAAAAATAGCAAAGAAAGCATAAAATCTTAGATAGTAAATTAGGTGTATTCTACACCTATCACCCAGACCAATGCTCATAGCTGTCACAAAGTTGATTTCATGATCTCGAATAACCACACCTGCTCCCGCAATTCCCGGATTTCCCTTCGCCGCACCGTCGCAACAGAGAAGAAGCTATCCCCTCATAGGTGGCTCCCAAGTGCATAGAACTGGCCGCACTGATTTCACTTGACGATGACCTACTCGGAAGCAGTTCAAAATCATCAGGTCAGCTGTAGTATTGTGCATAAAGCTTTTCAACCGAGCAGCGTATTCATTAATCAACCGAAAGATTCTACATTTCATGAAATGTGGACTGACTGCGACGTTGTTGAAGCATGCCAAGTTTCTTGTATTCCACAATTCCGAGCGAATAACTAGAATGGTTAGAATCCATAAGTCTTTAACAATTCTACTCCTACCTTTTGCAGCTTTATAACAAGCAACCAGATCATAGTTCAGCTGAAGATTGAACAAACCCGAAGCCCACAACCACATTTGGGAAGCAATACTGCAATTCCAGAGAATATGTTCTAGATTTTCTTCTTCATTCTTGCAAAGATAACATCTGTTTGGCATTTCCCTTTTGAATCTGTTCTTCAACTTGTCTTGCATTGCACAAGTGTCTCTTACAAGCTTCCAGTTCTGCGCTGCCAGCTTTGGATGAATTGCCCTCCTCCATAACAGACCATAGACCTCTTCCGTAGCAAACTTTCGTCGCAAAAGGTTTTTTGCTGAATTTGGTGAAAAAATTACCCTTCATGTCTGGTTTCCACACCCTGCTTTGTCTTGCCCCCTCGAGAATAGGAAGGTTGTTGAAGTTTACCCCTGCTATCATCAAGTTTTGATAGTGTTCTCCCTATAGCTGCCACGAATTATTGACAATAATATCATTTACCATGACGGTTCCATCCAGCCCTTGATTACCCAGCTTGTCCGCAATACACATATCATTTTCGTACCATGTATCAAAGTACAGCGAAGTATCCCTTCCATCGCCTAAAATAACTTTTGTATTCTTCTCCACGATCCGATCGAATTAATCGATGCCCGAGAATCGAAGACTTCAGTCCATGCTTCTTAATTCTACCCCCGCGGTTAGTGTACTTGGCCCATAGGAACCTTGCCCATTTCTTTTTGGAAGAACGAATGTTCCACCACAGTCTCATAAGAAGAGCCTTGTTGTCACCGCCATGCTAGAGATTCCCAAACCCCCTCCTTCAAAGGACAACAAACCTTAGGGAAACCCACCACGCACTTTCTAGGCACCTCGGCGTCTCCCGACCAAAGGAAGTTGCGAATTACCCTTTCAACCTGGATTATGAACTTACTCGGACATTTGTACACCGCCATGTTGTGGACTGAATAGCTTGCTATGATCGCATTGATGAGAACGATTCTGTCCCGAAACGATAAAGATCTTCCCCTTCCAAACAGATAACTGAGTCTTAATATTTTCGATAACATTGCTAATGTGACGGTATCTAATCGCCCGGGCATGATTAGAACACCCGAGATAGCGGTCGGGAAAAGTAGACACTTCCATACCCAAAATAGAAGTTATAGTCCTTCCCTCGACAAAGACCCTCCCCAAAGAAAATCTTACTCTTCCGATGATGCACCGTTTGGATGACGAGTTTGGTAAGTATCAAGAAGCTCTAGAAGGTTATACACACTCTTCAAGTTTGCCTTACAAAAAATCATTATGTCGTCCGCAAAGAAAAGATGGGTAGGAGAAGTACCTTTTTTATTTTTTGAAAGCATATGCGTCATTTTCTTATCTTGAAACAAACTTCAACAGTGTTTCGCTAAGAACGTCTTCTATCAAAACGAAAATGAGAGGCGAAAGCGGGTCTCCCTGCCTAAGCCCCCTGTTAATTTTGAAGAAGCCCTCGGGGTTGCCATTTAGGAGAATCGAAATGCGAGCAGAGTTGAGGATCGTAGAAATCCAGGTGCACCAGCTGTGTGAGAATCCATACCTCCCGAAAACTTCCAAGACAAAAGACCAACTCACCGTGTCGAAAGCTTGAGTGATGTCTAGCTTTAAGGCTAAATTACCATCTTTACGCCTAGTTTTCAGCTCATTTATCATCTCCGAAGCCACCGTAATATTTTCATGGATGTTTCTCCCCTTCATGAAAGCTACCTGCTCCTCCGAAATAAGACTATCCAACACAGAACTGAGTCTAGAAGCTAATATTTTTGTAACAATTTTCAGGAAGAAGTTACTCAGACCAATTGGCCTAAAGTTTCGTAGCGTGTTAGCTCCCCTGACTTTAGGGAGTAAAATCAGAAGGCTAGAGTTTGTACCTTGGGGAATTAGACCTTCTCTCCAGCAGAAAGAGATTGCATTGCAAAGATCTTGACTAATCAAATCCCAAAGCACTTCCTAAAGAAACAACTCGAGAAGCCGTCCGGACCGGGCGCACTGTCAGGGTCCAGATCAAAAGCAGCCCTCCTTATCTCCTCCATATCAGGGATTTCATCCATTTTCCGGCTCTCTTCCGACGAGATAATTTTTTGGTCATAGTTAAAAAGCTCTCCAGGAATTTGCATTTCCTCCCCGTTAAATTTTGAACCAAAATAGGAGAGTACGTGTTGTCTAATTTGGTTGTAATCCGTCAGGGTATTCCCATTTTCATCCACCATTCCGAGATCATGTTGCTGCTCCTGCGCATCCTTATGTTGCTATGGAAAAAAGCCGTATTACTAGCCCCTTCTTTTAGCCATTTATTTCTCGACTTCTGCCTCATCATAGTAGCATGCTCCTTCCGAATCTGCTGAAGAGTTGCCGACGCTTCCTTGACGAAGTTTAACTTAGAGATGCTTTCTTGGTCTTCATCAGAAGTCCGAATAGCGCACTCCATAGTAAGATTAGCTTGCTTCAGTTTAGTATAAACATTACCAAAGATTCTGAAGTTCCAAACTTTCATAGCCTCCTTCAATCTCTTAAGTTTGAACGGAAAGATGAAAGCCGGAGACCCCACCACTGGATGATTCCAACTTTGAGCGACCATGTTCATGAAATCCGGGTGGTCAAACCACATTTTTTGGACTCTAAAAGGGGCTCTTTTAGGTCTTGAATGTTCCGCTGAACAACCATTTAAGGGAGAATGATCAGAAACTTCTCGAGGAAGAGCTTTGCACCTCCAGTTTTCAAATTTGTTTAGCCACGCCTCATTAATGATTGCCCTGTCTAGCTTGCATAGAATTCTACTCAACCCCGACTGGCCATTTGCCCAAGTGAACTTTGATCCTAAAAAATCAGCCTCAAAGAGATCATTGTTGTCCATCCAATCACTAAAGTCATCGATGACTGAAGTTCTCGGCACCCGACCCCTTTTTTCTCCTCATTTCGAAGCACGCAATTAAAGTCCCCCAACACCAACCAAGGCGTATTACTATTTCCAGAGATAAGTTGGTTCCATAACTGCCTTCTAGTTACCTGGAAGCAGCTCGCGTGAACGAACGAGACCATCACTCCTTGAGTTTCAATCGTCACACCGCTTGCTAGAATTAATAACGTCGGCTTCGAAATGTCATTAGCCAAAAAATCCAGATGTTTGCTTTAGATAAACCTACAGCATTATGAATGATATCTTTATTGTAACCATCAACAATTAAGCTTTGCATAAATCTAAAAGTAGCGTGCACTTTAGGCTCCGCTATGCAGAAAATATTCGGCTTATTGTCCTTGAGAAGCTCCTGTAACTTGCAACTTGCAGCATGGCGTGCAATGCCATTTATGTTCCAGAATAGAACACGCATTAAAAACCCATTTTCGAGTTTTTGTCAGCTGACTCGAGTATTATCCCAGACTTATTCTTGGAGAGAAACCTCTCTCAACTCTTTGTCTTAGGCTTATTACTTCCAAGCCTGATTCCGACTCGGATTCCGATATAGGTTCCAGGTTTGAGCATCTTTCTACTGCTGAAGAAACAACTTTCTGTACTCTTGCAATGCGTTCTCTATTTGCTTCTTGGTCTGCCCTGAACTTAGCATCAGCCGGGCTCTCACTTTCTTCCGCCAAGTAATTGAGAGGAGCAAACGGGTTGGTGTTTGGAATAAACTCTCCTGCCATGAACCTGTCACATAAAGGAGTAGCTGTTGCCATTTTCCGCACGATAGGAATCCTGGTTGCCTTGCTTGGAGCAGCTTCTCCCACCGGACCAAGTTTCGCAGTTGCGGACATTGACTCTATCTGAAGCTTATCTTGTTTCATACCATGTAAAAACGATTCTAGTTCAAAGATTCAGCTGTTCATTTGACCGAGCATTATGTATTTCCATCTGCCTTGCGATTAGCATTTTCTTTGCCAAAGCCTGCTCCAAATAAACATTATTTTCGTTATTTTGCACCTGATTGACCTCCTTTGGACTTGTTTTCTTGTTTCCCCTCTTCCTTCGCTGGGCAATGTTCCATTCTCCCCCATTCTGATCTACCACCTGAATCACTTCAGTTTGTTTCTGTGTGCCATTGTTAACTACAACTGTTTTCTCAGAATTATGTTTTGGTTGTTTCCTGCATTCCTGGTTGGAATGACCAATTAACTTGCAGTGAGAACAAAATTTGGGCATCTTTGATATCTCTACTTGCTGCCAGAAATCTCTACCACCGACCGTGATGTTGATTTCGTCAGTGGCGGTTTCTGCAAAATCAATGTCTACAAGAACCGCAGCAAAATGGCCATATTCATGAGCTAACGTACGCCTATCAACTACAATTGGAGTTCCTAACGAATTTGCTATAGCAAGAAGTAAATTTTCAGTCCAAAATTCAAGAGGAAGAGCAGGAAAAGATACCCATACTGAAGCGTGAGAAGTTCTTTGCTTTTCCGCATCAAATCCTGGAAACCACTCGATGAGATTTAGCTTTTGTTGACCAAAAAACCATGCCTCAGCGTTTAGCAATTTATCTTTTGATTCTTGAGATTGCAGTTTGATTGTGAAGAACCCTCGACTCATCGGAATAAATTGAACCAGTAATCCTTCCCCATCTTCCATTGCTTTTCCACTCGAGCTTCACTTCCTCAAATTTTATCCCTTTTAGATCCAAACGCCCTATTAAGCTGTATTTCCATATATCACAACCTTCCAGGTATAGAACATCAGGAAGAACAATGGCTGGTTTTCCATTCTTAACAGTCGGCTTGGGTAGAGTACTTAGATCAACCGATGTTGATGAAAGTTGTTTTTTTCCTTTAAGTTGATCAGCGTAGGTTGGGTTTCTCAGGAGAGAAACATCCACCATCTTGAATCACCAATCGGACAACCAATTTAGTAGATCAAGCAATTTTCAGCTGAATTTTTTTTTTTTTTTGATCGAAATTTAAAAAGTAAAAAAATCGCCCTAAAAAATCACCCTTTTTGGAGAGAGATATTTTTTTGAGTTTCTCAATTCCATTGCATTGGGTTTAAAGTTCTCAAACATTACCTTATTCTTCAGAAACCAAAGTTCTCTTATTATTGATAAGGCTGCAGTTATCCAAACTTCCTTGAGAAGTGAACTCTTATTCTTTGCCATAATGAAAATGTCCTCAAAAGTAACTGGATTATGGTGATTGGAAACTGAACCAATCCAATTCCAGATATTAATACTGAAATCATAGCTCCACAAAATGTGATCCATGTTGTCATGATGATTCTTGCAAATACAGCATCTTGAAGCAATGGAGTAACCCTGCTTAACTCTTTTAACATCATCCACATAAATGCCATGAATAATTTTCCACACATTACTAGATATGTGAGGATGCAGATAAGATTTCCAAATTTTCAAAGGCCAAGATAAAGTAGGTTCTCTATGTCTTATGAAGTTGACAATAGAAGAAGTAGAAATTTTACCTGCAGTATCACCAATCAAAACAACAGAATCTAGTCCTCCACTAACAGATGGTAAGGAAGCTGGTATGTCATCTTGGATTTCAACTAGAATGTTCCAGTTTTGCTGAAGAAGTAAATCTTGAACTTTCATAAGCAGATTAGCCTTTACATAGTCAGTATATCCAATGATTTCAATTAAAGGTTGATCTTCACACCAAATATCAAACCAGAGAGAAATATGGTCACCAGTGCCTATCTGCCATGAAATAGCAGTTCTTAGTTGCTGTCAAGCCCATTTCAAGCCAGTCCAAACTAAAGAATATTTCAATTTATTGCTCCACTGACCCATTCTATCTTTGTATTTAGCTGCAAAGAAGTTTGCACACTCTGCATCTGAAGTATGCAATTTGAACATCATCTTCATTAAAAGTGCCTTGTTAATCACAGCAAGCCTTCTCATCCCCAAACCACCTTCCTCAATAGGAGTACACACTTTATTCCAAACCAAGGTAGTATAATTTATAGTTTCACCATCACCAGACCAAAAAAAGTTCCTCATAATAGATTCACACTCCTTAATGATTGACATTGTCCATTTATACACTGACATAGAATAAAGAGGATAACTAGAAAGAATAGATTTGATTAGAATCAATCTATCATGAAAATATAAGAGCTTACCTTTCCACCTTGCTAAAGTGTTCTGCATCATTTCTACAATTGGCCACATAATAGAAGACTTAACCCTACCAGGATTTAAAATAATTCCCAAGTACTTATCTGGAAAAGATGAACACTCCATACGCAGGAAACTTGAAATTTGTTGCTTTCTTTGAGGAATACAGCCATCAATAAAGCACTTGCTTTTACTTTTGTTTATAATTTGACCAGAACAGTCTTGATACTGTTGTAGAAACTTGAGAATATTATCCAAACTCCTTTTAGAACCATTAGTGAATATCAGGACATCATCAACAAAAATCAAATGAGTAGGGTGAACCCTTTTCCTAGTCACCATTGGCTGCAACTTACCAGATAGAGCTAATTGAGTAATTCCTCTGCTTAAAACTTCTTCCATTAAAATGAAAAGAATTGAAGACAAAGGATCTCCCTGTTTTAAACCTCTACTCATTGAGAAAAAACCTCTAGGACCCCCATTGACCATAATAGAAATTCTAGCAGAAGCAAATAAAGTCTGTAACCATTGACACCAAGCTGAAGAGAAACCAAATTTTTGCAGCAATAGAAATAGAAAATTCCAATTTACTGTATCATAGGCCTGAGAAATATCTAGTTTCAAACCAACATTACCTCCCCTTCTTTTGGATTTCATTTCATTTAAAAGTTCTGAATCAAGAATAATCTGTTTATGAATACTCCTTCCTTTGACATAGGCAACTTGCTGAGGAGAAATTAACTTAGTAAGTAACAGACTCATTCTAGAAGCAATGATTTTGGAGAAGATTTTGAAGCAAACATTGCTTAATCCAATAGGTCTGAACTGATTTGGCTTCTTTGTACCTTGTACTTTTGGTAATAGAACTAAATAATTGAATTCAAACCCTTTGGCATAAATTTCCTTTCCCAGCAGTACTGAACAAAACTGATAAAATCTTGATGTATAATGCTCCAACATTTTCTATAGAAAACACCTGAAAATCCATCAGGACCAGGGGCACTATCTGCATCTATACTAAAAACAACTTGTTTAATCTCTTCAGCAGTAAGCAAGGCTTCCAACAAAACTTGATCTTCATTTGTAATGATAGAAGGAATAACTTCCAGCAAAGCATTATTAATAACAGTTTCTTGTTGTTGAAATTTTTGCTCAAAAAAGGTAACCAACAAATTGGCTATATGCTCCTGATTAGCTATAATATTCCCATTATCATCCTCCAGCTCAGTTATAAGGTTATGAGAGTGCCTAATCTTGATGTTAACATGAAAGAACTGTGTATTAGCAGAACCTTCTTTTATCCACTTCATTCTTGACTTTTGCTTCAACATGGTGCTTAATTGAACTTCTCTTGAGTTATAATCATTTTGAGCATGCACCAAATCTTGTAACAGTTGAGTGTTATGAGGTTCTCTGTCTGAGATAAGCATCTTACTTTTTACTCTTTCTTCTGCTTCTTTGATCTTTTATTGAATATTACCAAACACATTCCAATTCCAGTCCTTTAAAATCTGTTTCAATCTCTTTTGCTTTTGCATAAAAATGAAAGCTGGATTACCAACCACTGGAGTGTCCCAACTTTGAGCAACAACCTGAAAAAAGCTTTCATGCTCAATCCACATCTTCTGAAATCTCCATGGAATATTGTTTGTTTTAGGAACATTTATACATCCTCCAAATAAAGGTGAATGATCTGAAACAACCCTTAAACCAACTTTATAACCCCGGTCTTGAAATTTATTCAACCATTCAATATTAAGAAAGGCTCTATCAAGATTACATAAAAATTTTCTATTACCATGTTGACAATTGGACCAAGAAAAATCTAGACCTGTTTTTGGATCTTGAATAAGCTGACATTGATCCACACACTCATTAAAATCCAGTATTGCTCTCCTAGAAGGTATTCTCCCACCCATCTTTTCATGACTAGCAAGAATTACATTGAAATCACCCATCACTAACCATGGCCTTTTAAGGTCACTAATTAGCTGCATTTCTGACCATAAATATCTTCTTTGCACCATGTTAATACTAGCATGAACACCAGAAACCAGAAAATCACCAACCTCCACTGTGGTCATTTGATTAGACATTGAAATAACAGATGGTACTGCAATTGAACTACTCCAAAAAATCCAAATACTACCCTTATGATGATCAACTGAATTATGAATTTCCATGGATTGCATTCCAGGCAAATTTAATTTACTACAAAAAGAAGTTGTACAAAACACATGAGGTTCTGCTATCCAAACTAAAGAAGGTGAAAATTTCTTAACTAAATTACTAAGTTTTTGCTGGGCCCTGGCTCTCCTAAGACCCCGCAAATTCCAGAATATAATTTTCATGTAGGTGAATCAGGGATTTTAGGCCCCCCCTTGCCAACATTCTATCTAAAATTATACTTGTTTGAGTGCTTGACATTATTACTACTAACCTTCTTAGCAGATACAGTATCCACCTTATTTGATGAAGCAGAAGCAGCAACTTTAGTTGGTGTTGTAGGTTCTGTTTGCTTACCTTTAGAATTAGAAGTAGATGTAGAAGCAACTGAAGACCAAGTAGTGAATGGAACTTGTTGTGATACAACTGAGCCTGAACCAGAGTCAACAAAATTGATGACACTATTTTCCAATTCTGAAATATCTGCTGGCTGACATATAGACTCTTTAACTTCAACCTTATTGTCTTGAACGAAAGCATTAAATCTTCCTCTATTTAAAGGTATATGTTCTGAGTTAATTAATAGGCTTGGAGTGGGAGTAATAACACTGACAACTGAATCCATTTCAGTTTGCACTTCTTCAACAACCACTTTATCAGTTTCTACTTCAGTCCTATCACAGATATCAAATAAAGAAGTAGTTTGCTGAGGGCTACTGCCATGCTCTTTTGATCTATTCACTCTGCACTCAGAGAGTAAATGCCCCACAATTTTACAAGATGGAAATTTTTTTGGACAATCTGGAATTAGAATATCTTGAAAAAATCAACCAAATTTTGTATTAATCCATACTTTGTTAGGAATATGTTTAGAAAAATCTACCTCTACAAGCACATTTGCATAATAACCGACCTCACATCTTTCAGTTGCTGCATCAATCTTTAATGGAGTTCCAAGTTCACTGCATATTTTAAATAGAATTTTTTCCTTCCAAAATTCTAGACCTAACCCAGGCAATTTAATCCAAACTGCAGCTTTGGAAGTTCTTTGATAAGAAGGACGAAAATTGGATACCCAATTCCTAATTCGTAAAATTTGATTTTAAACTTCCCATACTCCAGATTTAATGTATTTACGATCAACTTCATTATCAAGTTTAATCGTGAAGAAACCTTTACCCAAAGGAATAAGTTTACAGCTACCAATTAACTTCCATTGATTTTTCAAAAATATCAACCGCATCTGCAAATTTAACTTTCTGCAATTCTAATCTACCGATCAAAGAAAACTTCCAGGGATTCAAACCCTCATAAAAAAGATCATCAGGAAAGTTAACTGAAGGTAGTCGCTTATAAAAATCAGAACTATGAATTCCAGCCATATCGGTGTTAGATTTCGGATTAAAATCCATGAATCTAAACACCTAATCACCAGAAAACATTTGAAGCAATAAAAGATGAAGAAATTAAGATTTTCACCTGATTAACACCTGAATTGATTGAAGAAAGAGAGCTGAAAAATCCAAATTCCGAGAGATTTTTTCCTGAGTCGATCGCCCGATTTGCAGAGACCGAGTCAGACCGATCAACCTCAAGACTTACAAAACCTTAATTTCTATTAAGCAGCGTTACATTACTGCCACAAAACAATCTCGGCCGTCCAACTTCGCCAGCCGAATTGACCGGCCTAGATTCAATCTTAATCAACGGGCAAGGTGCAAATACACTCACCAACAACCCGACTATAGCACTGGTCGGTCGAATAGTCTATAACATGCCGCCGACACTAAAAATCGTTGGCCCAAAATGGGTTCGCCACACGGATTTTAAAACCTAAATTAAATCATTGGCAGCCATTAATTGTCGCAAATCATCTCGCCGCCCGACTTCTCCAGACGAATCGGCCGGCCTAATTCCTATTTTAGGCAGCCAACAAGATGTGTCCATGATCACCGGCCATGCCGCATCCTGCCCATGTGGATCTTAAATGATCGCACAAAACCTAAATTAAATAAATGGCTGGCCTTGCTTCTTATAGGAGTCTTAAATAAATTAGCGGCAACTAATAACTACAGCAAATCATTTCAGTCATCCAATTTGGCTAGCCAATTTAACTGGTCTGGATTTAACTTGGGCTAACCAACAAGATGTCAAAATGGCTACCAACTATCACTCTCCTATAGGGACCGACCGGCCTATCTTTGGCATACATAAATAGCTCCCATAAGCTTCCTGAAAGTGGTTGGTCATGCTTCTTTTAAGACATTAGGTTCCGCGACCCCCAAGACAGGCTCAATACAACGATGCTTCACATGCATCCATTATTTTGAACTGCTTGCTTAAAAGCGATGCTTTACATGCATCGGATACATGTGATATTTTATGAGTTATTTAACCTAATGGCGTTACGTACTATTCTTTGCGACAAGTCTCATAACTTGGCTCTTCACACATGACTACCCGCCGCCTAGCTTGCACGTGATTGGTCAGAATAATTAGGCAAGACCCACTCAGCAACTTACTACATATTTTCTATAAAATACTCGAGACATCAAACATGTCACAAACTCGGGGATGGTCATCAGGGTATTGGTCTGGAGGTTTACAACGTGCGACGTGCAACATGCCCGTTATGAGAAAGTGTCAGTAAAAACGGACAGTTAGTGGCTGCAGAGAAGTAGTGTGTGTGTACCGACCAGTCTTCCCTCATTGAAAAACATGGTTATCAATATTTTCACACGATCACGCTTCTCCATCACTCAACTACTCTCCTTTCCTATGAGATCAGGGTGCGTGCAACTATGACGATATAAATAGGTTTTCAACCTACTTCAACCAACAATGGTTATCAATACAGTATCCAGAAAAACACAAAAAGAACTCATAGATTATATCCCGCAGGCGAGTTCCACATTCTTATATAAGTCATAAAAACAACATACATTCAGAGTTAATGTTAGAGAATAGATCAGTTGAACCCACCAAGTGTTGGTATGTAAAGTTTGGTTGTCATATTTTAGTGACCAAAACTCATTTAAAGAGTCGCTTGATTATTTACTAGAGTCAACTTCGTATAGGTTAGATAGAAAGTTACTAGGATATGAGACTTCCAAGTATTACTTGAAGACTAGAAGAATATGAAAAAGTAAAGAGCTACAACGAAGACATCATCCTTCCACTTTAGGTTAGTAACATTTGACTTGAACTGTTTCATTCCTAACGTATCTTTCAAGTCGTGAATATTGAAAACATAACTGCGAAGCTGTGAATGATTATACTCTAGTTAGACATAGTATTAAGGAATTACAATATGAAATATAACATATATCTTTTGAACTTCGTATATAAGACATCGACATAATCGTATCAATGTTATTTTATGTATGGGTATGGGTGAAGATTTCTTCCTAGGAAACAATATTTTACATTCTGAAAATGCAGGGGTCTAACAACCACACCTAACAATTCGTTTGGAAATCTGAGAGGACTTACTCCAATGCACTTTATAGAGAATCAACTAGACAGTCAGACTCAATCTAGAGTAAAGTATATCAAAGAGTTTTATCTCTGTTTCATAATATAATCATCAAATCAAACAGATTGAAATCTGTGAGCCTGATTATTATGTGAAATAACTTGAACGGTACCAAAGACCAATGTTCAATTGGAAATCAATGTAAATCAACAACCAAAGGTTGGTTATTATAATTGATTGATCTTAACGCACAACATGTGATATTTCAATTATATAACAAAATATAATGCGGAAAAGAAATAATACAGGCACCCGAATTTTGTTAACGAGGAAACCGCAAATGCAGAAAAACCCTGGGACCTAGTCCAGTTTGAACACCACACTGTATTAAGCCGCTATAGACTCTAGCCTACTACAAATTAACTTCGGACTGGACTATAGTTGAACCATAATCAATCTCACACTGATTCAAGGTACATTTGCGCTCCTTACGTCTCTGATCCTAGCAGGATACTACGCACTTGATTTCCTTAGCTGATCTCACCCACAACTAAGAGTTGCTACGACACAAAGTCGAAGACTTGATAAACAAATCAGTATCACACAGAAAAGTCTATGGGATTGAATAAATCTGTCTCCCACAGATATACCCAAGAGTTTTTTGTTCTGTCTTTGATAAATCAAGGTGAACAAGAACCAATTGATAAACCAGATTTATATTTCCAAAGAACAGCTTAGTATTATCAATCACCTCACAATAAACTTACTCGACTAGCGAAATAAGTTATTGTGGAATCAAAAACGATGAGACGAAGGGGTTTGTGACCACTTTTCTATCTTGCCTATAGGAGATATAAATATCGAGTCAATTATTTCAATTAAACTCAACATGATAGAAACATCAAGATCAGAACACGCAACTACAAAGAGAATAGTTAGGTCTTGCTTCACAATCCCAATGAAGTCTTCAAGTCGTTAACCTACAGGGTCTCGAGAAGAAACCTTAGGTTAAAGGAGAATAGACTCTAGTTATGCAACTAGTAACACACAGGATGTGTGGGGATTAGGTTTCCCTGTTTCTAGAGTTCTCCTTTATATAGTTTTCAAATCAGGGTTTGCAATCCAAGTTGTTAGATCATTGTTCGGTTGAACTCGCATGCGTTGCTATCTCAAGCATGTTTGTCAATGTTAGTGATCAAAACTATAAAGTCTTGATTTATAGTATACTATATCTAAGGTCTCGAACTAGGATAGAAAGTGTAGTTGAGCTTAAGAACTCCATGATGATCATCATACAAGACAAAGGACTACTCAAGGAACCAGTGAATCTTTATTGACTACAAGGTATGTGGAGACTTGAACTTATCTATCACTCAAAAGTATATCTAATTTATCTCCTATCTTGAGACAAAAGTCATTTTGCTATATATACTTAGATTATACACATGTGATATTTCGAGCTGAGTATATCTCGCTTATCTATTTCTCGGTAAAGATTTCGCTTTAGCCAAGTTCATCTTTACCTAGTGACGAAAGTCATGTTATTTTTCAATCATTTTGGAAATTGCTCTGACGCAAAATAGTTTGTGAATAACAACTATATAATGCCCTCTGAGAATGTTTCAATGATTGAAATGAGAGTTTAGACAATATTACCATTGGAGGATATAAGCTATTTTTTTTGTTAAGTCCAAGGTTTATTATAACAAAAAAAAAAGTAATTACAAGAATTACAAGATGGGAGGCTCAAGGCCTCCCCACCCCCATAAACCAAAGAGGCAGGAAAACTCTAAAAGCTCAAAAAATAAGCTCATAAACACAACTAAATAACATAAAGAGAAAAAATAGGAACATTAATATCGTTTGCGTCCCTTGTTTCCAACTCTAAAAATTCCTCTTCTTGGAATGAAGACCAGCAATTATTTGTGTCAAATCAAGGTCTCCATAAGGTTCCTTGTATTCATCTTCATAAATATCATCATATTCATATGCATCCTCATCTGAAGCATAATTACCACCAGGAATAAGTTGAATAGGAGATTGAGCTTTTTTCTTAGGTGCCATTCTATCCATTAGCTCCTTTTTTTCCTTAAAATAGTTTTGTCTAAAGGCTGGATGATGCGTGTCGTATGCGTCAAAAATAATTCACTTCCTCACTTTACTAATTATGAATATAGTATTCGATAAGAAAGAGTTCGTATCCACAGAGAGGCGATTGTTGTTATGCAATTTTCAGATTCTTATGTAACCAATTAACCCAAGAGTGTGTTTTTTTTTATTAAAGTAATAATACTAAATAAAGCAAAGTAAATAGTTGGAATAATCAATAAGGAGATGATATTGGTTAAGGGATAATGTCATTCACAAACATGTATTTTTCATCTATGATTAGAATTGGTATTTAATCTCTCAATTATCAAAAGTCCTAGGATATCTTGATCGCAAGAGTATCCCGTTTCTTTCCTAATTTTATCACAAACAACATTAAAAGATGCTATCGTGAAATCTTCTTAAAAAGCAACCTAAAGTGTAAAAGCACAATTTGATTTAACTCCCTAAGAGAAATAAGTTCTATGAAATAAGACTAATCGATGCAAACAAACGTGTAAAAGCACTAATTCGTTTTAACAAAGGTTTTGATTCATATGTGATTAAAAATATGTATCACTACAAGTATTAACCACAAGATGCTACTAAAAATCAGAGATAACAACTTTTACGTATTGAAAACCCTAATATAGCTATAGAGATGAAAACAAATCCAATTGATTCCGGACTCAACCAAACTAGCATTCAACTCATATGATAATAAAAACGATGAATCATAAACGATAAAATTGAGACAAAACTAATTCATAGAATCAAATAACATGCTTTAAGAAATCAACTTTTATCCCATAACCAATTATTGTATTTATCTACTCATATTCATGGAGTTCATCATCATAATATTCAAATAAATAAGATGAAACATAAAATAAAGCAAACCCTAGAAGTAGTTCTCTGCAAAAGCTCCAAGAATAGAATAAAACGTTGTTTCTCAAAAGTTGTAGAAAACTTTCTTTTGTAGTCTTTTTCTCCTTCCAAAACTAGGTTTTGTCTTCAAAGTCCATTAGTTGGAAATCCACCAAGCCCACGAGTGAGAGAAACCCATGTAGAAAATCTCTCCCAAAAACGCTCGCCGGAAAACTGGGTTTTGACCGGAATCCGGCACCGGAATCTCTCCCAAAAACGCTCGCCGCTGGCTACCTGAAAAGTCAAACCGGTCAAAGTCCACGACCCAACTCGGAGTCAACTGAGTCAACTGCCAAATCTAGACGAGTCTGACGCTGAGTCAAATCGACTCAGAAATTCAAGTGCTAACAGGGATGACTTGGTTTGGTTGTTATAGCAGAAGCCATCTGCCAGGCCAACCCGCACTTCATTCCCAGCCATGATGGCTGGGCATCTTCACAATTTCTTTGTTCCAACTTTCCCTGCTTGCCAACCACATCAGTTACCACTCCATAGACTACTTTAGCATCACTGTATCTGCTATTCATCTCAACTTAGCCATCACTTGTACAGCTGCATAACCCATTGCCATAACAGCAACCTACTATTATCAACAACAGTTCATTCCAGACCACCAACCCAATGCAACACAGCTGAAACTTCAACCTCTTCTCAGTATAACCAACTCAACAACTGAGCCACACATCACCTACAAATGCACAACAACAACTTAACAGCTGTAGCTCATTCTCCATTTGCAATTCCATATCATTTGCCACCACCAATACCAGTTTCAACTGCTGTTGCTTCAACATAGTCAATCCATACATCCTCCAGTTCAAAGCACAGACACAACACACTCTTGCTAACTGCCACTCCAAGTGCAACTCCAATCCTTGTTATCAGTGAAATTCCATGCCACTAACTTCCCTTATATCTCCTTCCTTGTCTTCAAATCTGAGTTGCACAACAACTCCATTTCAGTCCTTGTTACTGCTTCCCAGCTGCAACATCATGACCTACAATTTCAGTACCACCATCTCAGATTCAGTCCGAGCTCAAATCTTCTCTGCTTCCAATTACAGTTCAATGCCATCATTCCTGTAGCACCAATCCAGTTCACCTGCAACTCGTTCTATTCTAAATCAGCAACAATGACAGTTAACACCTCCATTACAGAAATAACACCAAAACTAATTTCATTCCCTGCTCTTGGAGGTGAATCCATCAGAACCCCCATCTCTGCTATCAATCTCACATTCACCTGGTATCCTAGTAAAACCCACAGACTCAATTCCACTATTTCACATCTGACATTACAGCTTCACTGCAACTCAAACTACCAGACCTCCCTGAGTTTCTCAGACCACCACCTAGATTTGACAGCACCACCAGCATCATTCTTGGTTAATTTTCACCCAAGGAAAACCCTAGCATCAGCAGCCATCCTTCCAGGAGCTCAATTTCAACATCTTCTTCCCTGAATCACACATCAACACCAACTGGTTCAAACCACATACCCATTCTCTGAATTGAATACATCCACTGTCTTCATCAGATCCTCTTTCTATCCTTCAAAAACACCAACACACAGAGATCCTTAAAACCCAATTTCTTCTCTCAAGAAACTCAAACCGCTATTTCTTTGTCTCTGCACCACGGCTCAGATTCATACTATCCAAACCCTTGTTCTTCTGAAGCTCTCCTTCTTCAACAATCTTCATCTCAATTTCGCCCTTTAAATCCTGAATCTCTCAAATTGCTCTCAGACAGAGCAACAACAACCATTTCTGGTGAAAGAAGAATGAAGTGAAAACGAGAAATTTCTTTCTGGATTTAGGGTTATAAAAATGGCCGGATTAAAGCACCCCATTATTTGACACCCCAAGTTGGATAAGGGTAATCCAAAAATACTAGGCTTGTCGGTTCCGAATGACCGACAACTTAAATTCAACTCAATGGTCAGTTATGTGAAACTGACACTTCATTCTCGCACACCTTAGCCTGCTTCAAGTATAGCTTGCCCGTACATTGACCGCTTTGCCCCTTTATGCTCCAATTGAACGCTTTCTCCTTCTTCCGAGTTCCTCCGCTAAAAACAACCGTCCCTTATTTCTCATATTCACTTATACTCTTCAATGAGAGTCATCACTAAAGTTTTCGTGATTTTAAGACAGAATTCGCATCACTAAAGCTGACATACTTTTCAGACAGGGATGAAGAAATAAAAGCAAATAGTGAGAAATAGTCCGCCTCCAACGCTTTTGCCATGTTTCCTCCTCTTTTGAACCGAATGACTCCAAAGTACCTAAATACTCAAAAACAAAACATAAGATACATAATTTACAAGGAAAATAGCAAAGAAAGCATAAATACTAGATATTAAATTAGGTGTTTTACAACACCTATCAAATTCCCCCACACTTAGACTTTGCTAGTCCTCGAGCAAAACAAACAAAACAATTATAAAGAATACATACAACTCCGTATCGTCGAGGCTACGGTCACTTTAAGCATAAATAACAAGCCTTTGAACCCCTAGGTGTCCCTAGTGAACGAGTTTTAGTCTCGTGAAGGTTTACAAGAGGTCTGCCTACAAAACCTATATTTCCAACTCCGTCTATTTGTGACAAATCAATGAACGAATCCAAAATGACTACAGGAGGAGGTACCTTGCAAATTCAATTCATATATTAATAAATAAACTCTAATTAGATAGTCGAACAAGCCACAATACTCGGAAACTAACAAACCACAATCACAATGAAAAGATTAAGAAGATGGATAAAGATGTAGATGTTGGCGAATGTTCACAAGTGTTCGATGTTTCCCATATCTGTCTGAAGGTCACTGCCAAGATGAACCTATACCTATTGGATTGAGATACTTGGTTTGAATTCTACATCAACTCACTGGCATATACGAGGGAACCAGAAGTGACTTTATTCAACCACATATAATACTTTCTTTTGTTTTTATCTTTTTTTCAATTTTTTTTTTTTTTTTTAAACAACATGATTGGATCAAACTGGATCCAAGCGCATGATTCTTGTCAGCAAGTACATGATAGTTGCCTTGGATCCTGCATTCCACGCTTGTTTAGGCGACGGAGACAGGGACTACATTTCACACATACTGCTATTCCCAAGTGTCTTTTTATTCCGTTTGGTCTAATTGGTCGGTCTTTTTTTCTTTTCTTTTTCTTTTCATATATTTTTTTCATTTTTTTTAATTTTCTTTTTCTAGTAACTCAATCACTCTATTTCGTCCTAGCAGTAATAACACGTCGATGTTTAGTGACCCACCAAAGCACTTAGAGAACAATAGATAAATATGGAAAAATAAAAATAGAACGTGATATGGTGATATTCCGAGATATGGTAACAACTATCATGTTAATTGTGATTTCTGAGCTATGTTCGTCCCGTGTAGTTAATTGGTTCCTCAACTCCTGCATTCAAAATGGTTCCATCCACTAATGGTGTCATCCTAAAGGCACAAGTTTCTAGATTTCGGAGTTCTAAAAGCACAAATTTTTTCTTGGTTTTTTTATTTTTCTGATTTTTTTTTAAAAGCATAAAACACACTAAAAACAAACTATACAAACATATAAATTCTCCCCCACACTTAAACTTTACATTGTCCTCAATGTAAAATTGAATCGTCCAAAGAAAGTTCAAGGTGGGAAATTCCGCAAATGATATGCAAAAACAAAGAAAATAAAAATAAAAGCAAATGCATAAAAATAAAAAGATAAAGGTAAAGATACAAAACCGGTGGGTTTCCTCCCACTTAGCGCTTGGTTTAAAGTCGTCAGCCCGACGTTCTCCTTGTTCACTAAGACTCCTCCAGAGGGAGTGCATCCACAAAGTTCACACCTTCCACAACTTCGGAAGTAAAGTTCTCATAATATGGTTTCAGCCGGTGTCCATTCACTTTAAACTCCTTACCTGTAGCTATGCTACGAATTTCTACTACACCATGAGAAAACACATTAGTAACAATAAAATGTCCGATCCAACGTGACCTTAATTTACCCGGAAATAATTGCAAGCGAGAATTAAACAAAAGCACTTTCTGTCCAACACAAAATTGTTTTCTAGAAATCATAGAATCATGAAATGACTTAGTTTTCTCCTTGTAAATGCGCGAGCTTTCAAATGCATCATTGCGTAACTCTTCTAGCTCTTGGTGTTGCAACTTCCTTTGTTTTCCAGCACCATCTAACTCCAAATTGCATTGCTTAATAGCCCAAAACGCCTTATGTTCAATCTCAACGGGTAAGTGACAAGGCTTACCGTACACAAGCCTAAAGGGAGACATCCCAATAGGTGTTTTGTATGCGGTTCTATAAGCCCACAAAGCATCATTAAGTCGCATGATCCAATCTTTCCTTGTTGGACTCACCGTCTTCTCTAGTATGGATTTCACCTCTCGGTTCGACACCTCGGCTTGTCCATTGGTTTGGGGATGATAAGGTGTTGCAATCTTGTGCGACACATTGTACTTCTTCAACAATCCTTGTAAGAACTTGTTTTTGAAGTGAGAACCCCCATCGCTAATTATGGCTCTTGGAATTCCAAACCTTGCAAAAATATTAGCTTGCACAAAATCTGAAACCACTTTAGAATCATTAGTTGGGGTGGCTTTAGCTTCCACCCATTTCGAGACATAATCAACAGCAAGTAAGATATAAAAATTCCCATGGGAGTTGACAAAAGGACCCATAAAATCTATACCCCATACATCAAAAACTTCAATAAATTGAATAAAAGTTTGTGGTATTTGATTTCGGGCACCTAGATTTCCTGTCCTTTGGCACCTATCACAAGTTGTGCAAAATATATGTGCATCCTTAAATATAGTTGGCCAATAAAAACCGCTTTCAAGTACCTTGTGAGGTGTTCTTTTACTCCCAAAATGTCCTCCGCAAGCATAGGAGTGACAAAAAGACAAGATAGAGTTAAATTCAGATTTGGGAACGCACCTTCGTATGACTTGGTCGCTTCCATGTTTCCATAAGTATGGATCATCCCATATATATTGGTTCCCTAACCTCTTAAGTTTGTCCCTCTCAGCACGAGACAAGTTCTTTGGGATTTGTTTAGACACCAAGTAATTCACAATATCCGCATACCATGGTTCCGCAAACGCAATTGAGAATAGTTGCTCATCCGGGAAACGCAATTGAGCCGTCCACAGCAAGACGGCTCAAATGATCCGCAATGGTGTTCTCAATTCCTTTCTTGTCTTTGATTTCAATATCAAACTCTTGCAAGAGTAAAATCCATCGTATGAGCCTCGGTTTCTCCTCTTTCTTTGTAAGCAAGTACCTAAGTGCTGCATGATCTGAAAAGACAACAACTTTTGTACCAATTAGATAAGAGCGAAACTTTTCCAAAGCAAAAACAATAGCTAATAACTCTTTTTCAGTGGTAGTGTAGTTTTGTTGGGCTTCATTTAACTTTCTAGAAGCATAATAAATAGCATGAGGTATCTTCCCCACACGCTGCCCAAGCACCGCACCAACCGCATAGTCACTTGCATTACACATGAGCTCAAAAGGCTTGCTCCAATCCGGTGGTTTAATGATAGGGGCTGAAATCAAAAGTTCTTTCAAACGATTGAATGCCGCCATACACTTCTCATCAAAGTTAAAAACCACATCTTTTTGCAATAAGGTACAAAGTGGTGATGCTATCTTGGAAAAATCCTTGATGAATCTACGGTAAAAACCTGCATGACCAAGGAAAGAACGAATCTCCCTCACCGTAGTGGGAGGGGTTAGAGTACGAATAAGGTCTATCTTAGATTTATCAACTTCCAAGCCTTTAGAAGATATTATATGGCCTAAAACTATGCCATGAGTTACCATGAAATGGCACTTCTCCCAATTAAGCACAAGATTTGTTTCAACACATCGTTCAAGGATTAGTGACAAATTGTTCAAACAAAGGTCAAATGAATCACCAAAGACACTAAAGTCGTCCATGAACACTTCGATTATGTTTTCAACATATTCTGAAAATATACTTACCATACATCTTTGAAAAGTAGCTAGAGCATTTCATAAGCCAAAAGGCATCCTTCGATAAGCAAAAGTACCAAAAGGACAAGTGAAAGTGGTTTTCTCTTGATCCTCCGGCGCTATCACAATCTGATTATAACCTGAATAGCCATCAAGAAAGCAATAATAAGAGTGTCCAGCTAGACGTTCAAGCATTTGATCAATAAAAGGCAATGGAAAGTGATCTTTTCTAGTAGTGGCATTCAATTTCCTATAATCAATACAAACCCTCCAACCGGTTTGCACACGAGTTGGGACAAGTTCATTCTCATCATTCTCCACCACGGTCACACCTGATTTATTTGGTACAACTTGTACCGGGCTCACCCACTTGCTATCGGATATGGGGTAGATAACACCCACTTCCAAAAGCTTGAGTATCTCCTTTTTCACAACTTCCATCATAGGGGGGTTCAAACGACGTTGCGCTTCCCTCGTAGGCTTTGCATCGTCCTCCAAACGAATTTTATGCATGCAAACGGCAGGGCTTATACCCTTGATATAGGCAATTGTCCATCCTATGGCCGTCTTGTGCTTCCTTAGCACCCTTAGAAGTTTTTGCTCCTGTAATTCACTAAGCTCGTTAGAAACAATCACAGGTAACTCTTCATTTTCACCCAAGTACAAGTACTTTAAGTGACTAGGAAGAGGTTTCAATTCTAAATTTGGAGATTTAACAATAGAAGGTAAAAGTTTTTCATCACTGCATGGTAAAGATATAAAAGAGATATTATGAGTTTCCGGGCATCCTTGTAGTGAATTGAGATCACCAAGGGATTCTTTAACCTCATTACCACACTCTACACCATTATCAATGGATGTAGTTAGAACGGTTTTCAAAGCATCTTCACCATTCAATTCAAACATTTGTTGTGCCAATGTATCCATAACATCAACGGAGAAGCAAGAGTGGACATCACTAGGATATCTCATTGTCTCGAAAATGTTGAAACGTATTACTTCTCCATCAAACTCCATAGTTAGCGTTCCCTTATCCACATTAATAATGGTCTTCGCCGTTTTCATGAAGGGACGCCCAAGTAGCAATGGAAGAGATGAGTCCGGTGAACCTTCATCTATCTCTAAGACACAAAAATATGCTGGAAATACTAGTTGATTAACCTGCACAAGAACATCCTCAACAATACCCATAGGGTAGACATTAGAACGATCGGCTAATTTCAACACAATTTCAGCCTTTTTGAGAGGACATAAATCAAGTGACTTATACATAGATGTAGGCATAACATTAACGGATGCACCTAAGTCTAACATTGCTTTGTTAAATGTAGTGGTACCAATTGTGACGGGGATGTCAAAGCTGCCCGGGTCTTTGCATTTCAGTGGGAGTTTGTGTTGTAATATTTCCGAAGCATTCTCCCCCACACTAAGCACTTCATTACCTTTGAGCCTTTGCTTATTGGTACACAAGTCCTTCAACACTTTGGCATACTTTGGAACTTGCTTAATAGCATCAATTAGTGGTATGTTCACATGAATCTTCTTAAGAACATCTAAAATCTCCTTTTCTAGCGCCTCCTTCTTATAATTTGCAAATCTGCGAGGAAAAGGTAAAGGAGGGACATAAGTAGGAATAGGAGTTTTAGAGTTAGGAATAGGTACCTCAGAAGTTTGGGGAGAATCCTCATTCTTCTCCTCCAAAACAGGTTCCTTTGGTGTTTCCACCTCGCCCGAATCAGCAACTTCGGGTGGCACAAGTTGTGTACCACTTCTCAATGTAATTGCATTCACACCCTCTTTTGGGTTAATAGGTTGAGAAGGGAGTTTCCCACTATTTTGTTCCTTCAATTGGTTCAACTCAGTAGCCATGGAACCCATTTGTGTCTGCAATTCCCTGATCGCACTCTTGGTTTCTTGTTGGCTATATTTAAACATAGAAGAAATTCCTTGCATCATTGTTTGAAGCTTTGCATCGATATCGGAACCTTGATTTTGCATTGATTGTTGTGGTTGCTGAAATTGTTGACGCGGTTGGAATTGTTGTTGTTGATGTTGAAATCCACCCGAATTGTTGAAAGTAGGTTGTTGAATCGCTCCTTGCTTGTTCTCATAGCTAAAATTAGGGTGATCTCTCCATCCCGGATTGTAAGTATTGGAATAAGGATCATATCGTCTTGGCTGATTTGGAAAAACCGCATTAGCTTGCTCATTGACGTCTTCATACCCATGAGAACTTGGTATCACCGCGGCTGAAACTTGTTGTAGAATTGCTGTGATGTTTCCCATTTGTTGACGAAGTTCCTCCACCTTGCTCACTTCATTGACTCTCCGAAGAAGCACATCCGAACCACGACTCAAGAATTGTTGAGAGTTTGTTGCCATGTTTTCAATCAACTCTCTAGCTTGTGCCACCGTCTTGCTCACTAGCGCACCACCACCCGCTGCGACGATAAGATTCCTATCATTTGATTGGAGTCCTTCATAGAAATATTGGATGATCATGGCGTCACTAAATTGGTGATGAGGACAGTTTGCCACCAATCTCTTGTATTTCTCCCAACAATCATATAACGATTCTCAGACATTTTGCTTCATTCCGCAAATCTCCTTGCGAATTTGAGTAGCCTTAGATGCAGGAAAATATCTCTCTAGAAAGAGTTTCTTGAGCCCATTCCAAGTTGTAACACTCCCGGAAGGCAAGTAGTATAACCAATCCTTAGCATTACCTTCTAATGAGAATCGAAAAACCTTCAACATAGCACCATCCGCCTCCATATTTGCTTGGAGCATAGCCATGACAATGGTGTGGAAATTGATCGGTTGTCAGCCGACGCAGAAATAATTTCACTTCCTTACTTCCTAAAATAAAGTAGTATGCAATAAGAAAGAGTTCGTATCACAGAGAGGCCTTTGTTGTTATAAAAATTTCCAGTTTCTTAGTAACCAAGGGGGGATGTTGTTTTATCAAAGAAATAAAAATAAATTGAAAGCAATAAAGTATGAAAATAATCAATATGGAGAAAGTATTGGTCACAGGATAGTTTCATTCACAAACACATATTTTCATCAATGACTAGAATTGAAAATTAATCTCTCATTTACTAAAAGTCCTAGGATATCTTGATCGCAAGAATATCCCGCTAATTCCCTGATTTCATCACAACCACATTAAAAGATGCATATGTGAATTCTTCCTAGAAAGCAACCTAAAGTGTAAAAGCAAATTAGATTTAACTCCCTAGAAGCAATAAGTTATATGGAATAAGACTAATCAAGGCAATCGAAATGTGTAAAAGCACTAAATCAATTTAACCCAAGTTATGATTCATATGTGACTAGTAGGATATATCTCTACAAGCACTACCCACATTTATGCTACTTAGAATCAGGGATGAACAACGTTTTCGTATTGAAAACCCTAATATAGCTCTAGATATGAATGCAAATCAGATTGATTCCGGACTCAACCAAATAAACAATCAAATCATAATATCAATATTAACAATGAATCATAAACAGTAAAATATTGAGACAAAACTACTTCATTGATTCCAATATTATTTGTGAAATCTACTTATTATCCCATAACCAATAAAATAATTTAGCTACTCATGGTTTTTGAACTCAACATAATTATTATTAAAAATAAAATGAAGAACATGAAAATAAATGGAAGCAAACCCTAGTCGCTGCTCTCCTCCAAAAACCTAGTAGAAAAATACGTGATAAGTGATATCCTCCCTTAAAAGAATAGAAACTCTTCCTTTTATAGCTTTTCCAACTTTCCAAAATTAGGTCTTCAAAGCCCAAATACCAATAGCAAGAATTCCACCAAGCCCAGAAACCAAGTGTGAGAAACCCATGTGAAAATATGCTCTCCGGAAAACTGGTGCACTGGCCGGAATCCGGTCACCGTCGCTGGAATCCGACTACCGGAAAACTTTCTCCGATCACTTGAAGCATTAGAAGATGTCACCAGGCAATTGCACACTCCCAGAAGCTCAACTCGATTTCTCTGCAATTCAAACATTCACAAAATACCACCTAAACCAATTCCTTATTCTTGCAAAAACGCACCCAAAAGTGCGACTCGTAGCTCATATATCCGTCCGCCAACTTCCATATCCGACTCATACCCCCCTCGCGATTCACTGAAATATTGCAATTCACACTTTAACTCCCGAAATCCGGCAACCCGAGCTAGTACCACCGACTCGCCATTTCTGCCCCGTTTTCGCACTGTTTCTGCATTTCAAACTCATCTCTTCCCTGTAACTACACAGCCATTTCCCTGTATAATCCAAGCATTCATCTTAATCACTTCGCTTCAGTTCCTGCGACACCAACCATCCCCTGCCGCAGCTTCAATTACTTCACTCTTTATGCTCTCAGCAACCCAATCAACATTATCTCTTCTCAATCAACTCCATCTCTTGCCTGCCAAGCCAAGTACCAGCACACTTCAGTTAGTTCAGATTCTCCATCGCAACGCCGTATAACTCCCATACTCCTGCAGCTTCAATTATCAGATCGACTAACTTCTCGTGCCAACTCACTGGCTCAATTGCACTTGCTGCGATCATTTCCTTGTAGCACCACCTGAACTGCACTTGGTTTCCTGAACCTAAGCATCTAACCCAGCACTTCCACCTCGACTGCAGCCATGAATATCACCTGCAATAGCATCACTTGAACAGCCCACCTGTAATAGCATCAGTTCTCTCGGCTACGACTGCATTTCCTTCTCCGTCTAGCCACCTACAACATCTTAATCTCCAGGACGACCACTGTGCCAGTCAGTACCACCTCCTGCAAAACAACAGCTCCAGTTGCAGATCAAAATACCACCAGCTGTAGCTTTAATTCCACTTCTTCTCTGCCATCCGTCACTCTTGTCCACAGCCCTTGCACCAGCTCTTCCATGCTTCGCCAGCACCTCCAACCCTGTAAACCTTGCTTAGCCAACCAACCACTCTGCCAAACTTCAGTCACAGCCACGATGGTTGTCATTCCATAATATCCTCTTCCTTCTCAACTGAGGTCACCACCAAACCACGCACCTACAGTCCCAGTTATGTGCATTAGCACCAGCAACTGCACTTGAACAGCCCACCTGCAGCACCATCATGCCAACTCTGTCATACCCAAGATGGTTGTTCTCCCTGTAACTTCAACTTAGTTTCAGTTCCAAATCCAGTAGCTCTTGCTCAAACCTCACTGCATTGCTTCATATTAATTCCTACAGTTCATCCTTGCCACCAAAAACAACTCAATATCCATCCCTGTCACACCACCAACAGTTCTGTAACACAAACATCCCAGCTCATCCATAGCACCTACAATAACATCTCTGTCATCTCCTTGCTCCTGTTTCCACCTGTGTGTACCAACACCAGCTGCTTAATCATTCGCAGTCACAGCAGTAAGACTCATTGCAGCACACCAGTACATCTCTCAACTCAGCTGCAGACACAGCTCCACTCCAATAACAGCTCCAAATACTCTTCACTTCTTTGTGTCAACAACGGCAATTCACTGCACAACTCATATAATTACCATCTTCTCGACTGCAGCTATCACATGCCATATATCAATTCAGCTCATCCACCACTTGTAACTGCATCATTTCTTGCTCTAAACTGAGCTAGCACCACCACAAACCATTAGCAGCTACACCTGAAATCCATTACTTCCAACCCCATGAACACAGTACCACTGAACATCTTGAGTCTCAGTACACAAAATCTTCACTGCCAACAGTTGACAGCATCAACTGTGGCTCAACCCATCATATTCATTACAAACTTCATTTGAGTTTTCAAACCCTTTCAACAGATCGCCATCAACACCACCTTCCATAAACATCACAACTTCCTTCTGATTCTCATCAACAAATTCTGAGCAACACCCATTAGCAATTTCATCTCCTGTTGTACCTTAAAAAACCCAGTTCACATCTTCCTTGGGCTCCTGCAAAATCCCAACACAAATCCAGTTGCACTGCAATTTGTTGATTTAGTTCAGTACCACACTCACTCTGGTTGTCAATCAAACCCCATGGCAGAAAACTCATCTTCTTCTCAGGGTAATAGAACCAAAATCATCTTCTTAATTGAATTCAAACCCTAAGTAATCTTTTTCTTCTCAATCTCCATTCCATCTCTGCTTCATCATCTGTTCAATTTATTCTGATTCAAAACCCTAACCTAAAACTCCTCCTTCTTCTGAGATCAACAGAACACAACTCATCTCACTAAGAATCAGTATCTCTCAATCTCTCTGTTAATTCACCAATGGAGCCGCACTAGCTCTTAATTTCAGGCAAAGAGACAATAATTAGAGAAATTACAACTTCTCTGAATTTTAGGTTTGTGTAGGAGGTGGAATTGGATATATCCACCCAGGTGGATTGGATAAGGGGTAGTAGATCACACATTGCTTTTCGGTTTTAGGGAACCGACCGCCTAATCACTTCTTTGCTCAATCATCAGTTTTGGAAAACCGATGGTTCATTCTTCACCTCCTCCTTGCGCACCTCAGCACTCTCCAAATGTAGCTCGCATGTGAATTGACGTGTTTGCATCTACGCTCCAAATGGGCAATTTTTCCTTCTTTTGCTCCCAAGGACTCCATTGCTCCTGATAACTCAAAAGCAATCATAAGATACATATTTTACAAAATAAATAGCAAAGAAAGCATAAATACTAGATATAAAATTAGGTGTTTATCACACCTATCAAATTCCCCCACACTTAAACTTTGCTAGTCCTCGAGAAAATCAAACAAAACTTATACTAAAGAATACATACAACTCCCGTGAGCGTTTTCTAGAGAAATACCCACACAACCTACAATTCCAACTTACAAGTTCTCCGAAAAGATAGTATCCAACGCGCTAAGAAGACATAAAGATTCTGCACACTAGTCATAAGAAGTTAGATACATAAATGAACACAATCTCATTCTCAAAAGTTGAGAGAGAAATAACCATCCCTTATCGAAAGAAATTCGGGTTCGGAGTGATCAAAAGTCTTGATTCTGCCTCACAAGAAAGGGTTTTATGAAATTGCACTCAATAAAAAACAGCTCTTTATGGGTCACACATGTGTCTGGGAATGAAGAGAGAATCCTGCGACACGTTGAATAGTAGGAAGTCAAACCCTCCGAAATGTTTTGAAAACCAACATCTTTTATTCATTTTGAAAACCTTTTTTCTGACGATCTCTTAGAAAGGAAATCAACCACTTAACGAAGGTGGGAATATGCTTACTTACCTCGTTATCCGTTCGGCGTGCAGCTAGCACCACTCTCACAACATCCATAGAAACGTCTTCGGTCTTCAATCTTTGTCTTCGGTCTTCAACTCTTGATGATAACTCTTGAACTTCGTAGAATCTTGACAATGTGATTCTTTCCTCTCATTCCTTGTTGCTTGAAACTTCACTATAGATATTTCTTCTTCCGTTGGCTTATTGAATGAATACAAAACCAAAATATAATCTAAACAAACCAAAATATGATGCAATGAATTTTTTTTCTTTTTTTTTTTTCTGTTTTTTTTCTTGTGTGTTAAGTAAATACAAAATGAAAACAAACAAAACTAAAAACTAATGATGATCCTAAAGAACTTTTCTCTTGTCTTTTTTTTTTTTTTACTTTAGGGAACTAGCATATGATAACTATGTTCCAAATTTTTTTTTTTTTTTTATACAAGAGAATATAATAAAAATAAAAATAAAAATGCAAGTACAAATGCCATGGTGTGAGTACTTTACCGCTTGATTCTTCACAACTTGTATGTCTCGATATCATAAACTTCTTGAATTCTCATCTTGAAGATCTTCACTCTTGTACAATAGTCTTCAACTTATAAAAATTCTACCCTTGTCTTGTTGCTATACTTGAATCTGAAATCTGCTCATTCTTATACCGTTGCTTGTAAACCTAGAACGTCTTCAACTTTCCTTCGAACTTGTGATGCTTCCCTTGTTGATGATGATGGTGTTTCTATGGACCTGTTGGTGTAGAGAGATAAAGTGGATGGTGCTAACTGCGAACAAGATTACAAATGGTATGTAAGTTAGCAATTCGATGTCACCATTCATGATTGATAAAATAGCACTCAAGAGAAGAGATCAAAATAGTGCTTCTATTGGTGGGAGGTTGAGTAGCTCACCATTCTACCCGGAGTTTACGTACGGTGACACACACTCTAAAAGCACAAATTTAGACAGGTACAAAGAAATGAAGGTCGGTGCCTATCATGATGTAACATGGGTAGTCTCCACTATAGGGGACCACTACTCTACTAACGAATTCAGTCTGCACCATATTTTCCACTGGCATGGTTAAATCCAACTTTAACTCTCATACAAGTAAGAAACCCGATCATGTTCTCTGTTATCTCTAAGTTCAGTCACTCTTATGAGAATATCGATGTAATCTTAGCGACATGGATACTATGTGACTCTAAACTAACTACAAGTTGGAGTTTTTCATGCACTAATTTACACAAAAGTTGAAAATTTTGAAAAAAAATTACAATGCAAATGCTTAACCACTCCCCCACACTTAAACTTTACATTGTCCTCAATGTAAATTGAATCATCCAAAGTAAGTCAAGGTGGGAAATTAAGAATGACAAATGACAAGAAATCAGCAAAATAAAATCAATATAATACAAGAAAAAGCTAAAAACAAAACAAGAAAATGAAAATAAGACAAGAGATACTCATCCTATGGGTTGCCTCCCATTTAGCGCTTGGTTTAAAGTCGTCAGCCCGACTATCTCCTTGCTTTCTATGACTCCTCCAGAGGGAGTGCATCCACAAAATTAGCTCCTTCCACCACTTCGGAAGTGAAATTCTCATAATATGGTTTCAACCGGTGCCCATTAACTTTAAGTTCCTTTCCTGTACCAATACTACGAATTTCTACTGCACCATGAGAAAACACATTAGTAACAATGAAAGGTCCGATCCATCGTGACCTTAATTTACCCGAAAATAAATGCAAGCGAGTATTAAACAAAATCACTTTCTGCCCAACAAAAAATTGTTTTCTAGAAATCATAGTATCATGAAATGCCTTTGTTTTCTCCTTGTAAATGCGAGAGCTTTCAAATGCATCATTGCGAAGCTCCTCTAGCTCTTGGAGTTGTAGCTTCCTTTGCTTTCCAGCCCCATCCATATCCATATTGCATTGCTTTATCGCCCAAAATTCCTTATGCTCAATCTCCACGGGTAAGTGACAAGGTTTACCGTACACAAGCCTAAAGGGAGACATCCAAATAGGTGTCTTGTATGCGGTTCTATACGCCCACAAAGCATCATTAAGTCGTAAGCTCCAATCTTTCCTTGTTGGATTCACCGTATTTTCAAGAATGGATTTCACCTCTCGGTTGGAAACCTCTGCTTGTCCATTTTTTTGAGGATGATAAGGTGTTGCAACCTTATGTGACACATTGTACTTCTTCAACAAGCTTTGCATAGTCTTGTTGTTGAAGTGGGAACCCCCATCACTAATTATGGCTCTTGGAATTCCAAACCTTACAAAAATGTTAGCTTGCACAAAATCTGAAACAACCTTGGAATCATTAGTAGGGGTGGCCTTAGCTTCCACCCATTTAGAGACATAATCAAAAGCAAGTAAGATGTAATAATTCCCATGAGAGTTGACAAAAGGACCCATAAAATCAATACCCCATACATCAAAAACTTCAATAAATTGAATAAAGGTTTGTGGCATTTGATTTCGGGCACCTAGATTGCCTGTTCTTTGGCACCTATCACAAGTTGTGCAAAATATATGTGCATCCTTAAACAAGGTTGGCCAATAGAAACCGCTTTCAAGTACCTTGTAAGCGGCTCTCTTACTTCCAAAGTGTGCTCCGCAAGCATAGGAGTGACAAAATGACAAGATAGAATTAAACTCAGATTCGGGAACGCACCTTCTCATTACTTGGTCGCTGCCATGTTTCCATAAGTATGGATCATCCCGTATATATTGGTTTCCTGACCTCTTTAGTTTGTCCCTCTCAGCACGAGACAAGTTCTTTGGGATTTGTTTAGTTACCAAGTAATTCACAATGTCAGCATACCATGGTTCTCCAACGGCAATTGAGAATAGTTGCTCATCCGGGAAACTTTCACGCAATGGGATGGCTTCCTTGTCCACAGCAAGACGGCTCAAGTGATCCGCAACGGTGTTCTCAATTCCTTTCTTATCTTTGATTTCAGTATCAAACTCTTGCAAGAGTAAAATCCAGCGTATGAGCCTCGGTTTCGCTTCTTTCTTCATTAGCAAGTACCTAAGAGCTGCATGGTCAGAATAAACAACAACTTTTGTACCAATTAGATAAGAGCGAAATTTATCCAATGCAAATACAATAGCTAGAAGTCCACCAAGCCCAGGAACCAAGTGTGAGAAACCCATGTGAAAATATGTCCCAAAAATATGCTCGACGGAAAACCGGTGCACTGGCCGGAATCCGGTCACCGTCGCTGGAATCCGGCCACCAGAAAACTTTCTCCGATCACTTGAAGCATTATAAGACGTCACCAGGCAAGTGCACACTCCCAGAAGCTCAACTCGATTTCTCTGCAATTCAAACATTCACAAAATACCACCTAAACCAATTCCTTATTCTTGCGAAAACGCACCCAAAAGCGCGACTCGTAGCTCATATATCCGTCCGCCAACTTCCATATCCGACTCATACCCCCCTCGCGATTCACTGAAATATTGCAATTCACACTTTAACTCCCGAAATCCGGCAACCCGAGCTAGTACCACCGACTCGCCATTTTTCGCCCGTTTTGCATTTGTTTCTGCATTTCAAACTCATCTCTTCCCTGTAACTACAAACAGACATTTCCCTGTATAATCCAAGCATTCATCTTAATCACTTCGCTTCAGTTCCTGCGATACCAACCATCCCCTGCCGCAGCTGCAATCACTTCACTCTTTATGCTCTCAGCAACCCAATCAACATTATCTCTTCTCAATCAACTCCATCTCTTGCCTGCCAAGCCAAGTACCAGCACACTTAAGTTAGTTCAGATTCTCCATCGCAACACCGTATAACTCCCATACTCCTGCAGATTCAATTCTCAGATCGACTAACTTCTCGTGCCAACTCACTGGCTCAATTGCACTTGCTGCGATCATTTCCTTGTAGCACCACCTGAAGCGCACTTGGTTTCCTGAACCTAAGCATCTAACCCAGCACTTCCACCTCGACTGCAGCCATGAATATCACCTGCAATAGCATCACTTGAACAACCCACCTGTAATAGCATCAGTTATATCGGCTACGACTGCATTTCCTTCTCCGTCTAGCCACCTACAACATCTCAATCTCCAGGCCGACCACTGCGCCAGTCAGTACCACCTCCTGCAAAACAACAGCTCCAGTTGCAGATCAGAATACCACCAGCTGTAGCTTTAATTCCACTTTTTCTCTGCCATCCGTCACTCTTGTCCACAGCCCTTGCACCAATTTTCTCATGATATAAGTTGAACTTGGTCGATACGAAAGCTTACCAATACATATTTCGAGAAATATGTAAGCGAGATATACTTAGCTCGAAATATCAAATGTGTATATAGAAAACTATATCGTAATACGACTTATGTCTCAATATAGGAGATAAAGTAGAAATAGACTTTCCAAGTGATAAATGAGTTTAACTCTCCACATACCTTTTGTTGATGAAGTTCCACAAGCTCTCCATTGTAGTTCTTCATCTTCAAGTGATAAACGACGTGAAGTCTAAGCTCAACTACACAAACTATATCCTAGTCCGAGACATCTATAAATAGGCTAGAAATCAAGACTTATAGTTTTGATCACTAACACTGACAAACATGCTTGAGATAGAAACGCATGCGAGTTCGACCGAGCAGTTCTCTAACAATCTCCCCCATTGTCAATTTTAGTGACAAAACTATCGACACATATGGATTACAAAATAAATAAAAATTCTAGATTCTCATCCACATGCTTGATCTCCTTGGCATCTTCAACATGACTCGAAATCTTCGTCCCTTCCAAGTACTCTAATGATCCCAAAGGTTGTAAGTTTAGCACCATCATTAGTTGAAGATCCGTAGCGATAACAATGAGAAAACAAATGCTCTCAATCATTGTTATACGGTGTCAAAGTATTATTATACAACATCAAAGCTTAATTGTATGAAAACTTTGACAATAACACTATGGTGATATGTATCACTCCCCCTAGTCAATACTTTATCTTGACATGAAAACCACTCCCCCTATTACGTAATGATTCGTAAACCATATGTATTATTTGTAGTATCATACTACACAATAATTCTCCCCCTTTTTGTCAATATAAATTGGCAAAGGTACGAAAACTAGTGGGATCCTCATGAAATTTTCATAGAGATACTTCATGACCAAAAGAGAATACCATATCAACTTATTTAGATGCCATCATAAAGCCGAAGCTAAATGCATTCATCAAGGAGTTTAAAGATACAAGATAACCCCTATAATATTCCATAGTTGCACTCCCCACAAAGATTTGGCAATTAGGCGCAAGTTCAAAAGAACTCTCCCCCATAAAGTATCATTCCGAAAGAACAACAAAGGCGACCTTATTTTCACAAGAAAAGAAGGATTTCTTTGGACATAACCAAATCACATGAAAACATGAATTTGAATCCAAAGTATTCAATTGAATTAACCACAAGAGAATCCATGATTAATCCAACCGAAAATTAACCACAAGAGAACCCATGATTAATTTAATCGGAATACATAACTAAATTAACCACAAGAAAGTAATCAATTCAATTGGTCATGCTCGTCATAAGAGAACTTACGGAGCAACAACTAAACTGACCACAAGATAATGATCAATTCAATTGGTCATGCTCAACATTAGAAAAATTACGGAGAAACACAGTATATGCACAAAAATGTGGATCGGGGATTGACCAAATACTGCGGAATATACAAGGATTCATTCTATTTTCCATCATTGTTTGCGCAATGACATATAATAGATTTAATCCTTGTAAACAAAAGTTTTATCCTTTCTTTTTATCAAAATAATGACATAAAAGGCTTTAACTTTTGTAATGTCAAAAGTTCATTCTATCTTCTATTAATACTTTCATACCGACATAATAGAGATAACTTTTGAACAAGTATGGGATAGTCACAGGTTCACGGACGTAAACAACATATTCCATAACAATTTGCAATATACAAAATCATAAAGATTAAAATTGCAAAAATCATCTTCCAAAAGATTTAGAGTTTAAATAAATAAATCTAAAAACAATGAAGATGAAAATCGTTGGACATATATATGTGTACTCACAATAATGGCTATTCCAAACCCTAGTTATTCTTCTAAAAACATAAAATAAAAAAAAAAGATTTACTAGATATATTCAAAAACAACTCTAAAAATAAAGAGAAATCACAAGCAATAATCAGAGTTCCGATACGGAAGCTTCACTAGTTCCAAGAGCTTCAAGCTTGTGACTAACTGTATCAACTGCATCTTCGGAGAATATATCCTCATTGAGAAGATCCTTAACTTGTGACTTCATGAGAACAAGGTCAGAATCAACATTTTTCAACTCAGTTTGTAACAAGTTAAGATCCTTTATAGAGTTCTCGAGCTTCATTTGAGTCTTCCCAAGATCAGTGAGAAAACCATGAACTACTTCAGCAGAGACCATCTCAGCATTTTCTCGATCTTGGTGAGAAAACGCATAATAGCATGAGGCACAAAATTCGAGTTCGTCATACTTAACAAGGGTTCTTTTCTTCTTCAAAACAAACTCCAAATAAACTGAATCATCAATTGAATCGGCTGGTAAATCCCAAGAACTTGGAGTAGACCCCATCCTTAAAAGAACACAACTAAAGTATGCGTACTCTATAAGAGGATTGGTATTTATAGGTTTCTCAAGAACCAGAAATTTAGGGTTTCCAAGTTTGGTCGGTGCCTAAGTGAAAAAGGGTCCACGTACGTATACATACTTGCCCTTATACCAAGAGGTTGCGAAGAAGATTTGGCAAATTTTTGCTTGGTGATTAAATAAAACCTCAGCTCTTAAAAATTGTTCTCACAAGAGAAAATTTTAAAGTGCAACAATTTGTCGCCCCTTTTTAGAACAAGTAAAGCAACATAACAAAATACAAACAAAATAATCATGCAACAACAAATGTTTGTAAGTGATAAACCGGCTAAGAACGATAAGAGGATAGCTGGAGAATCAAAAAAAAAATCCACAGAGTATACCTGATTATATCTCACTCAACCAGGATTTTTTTTGAGTGAGAATTCAACCTTGTGATTAATTAGCACAAGTATGAGCCTTGAGCTCATTAAATGAACGTTGCTTATGGTTAAGCCTTTTTTTCTTGATCTTTGGAGGAAAACCATTATGATGTGAAAAGTTATCATAAAACTTGCTATCATCAAAATATGACACATAATGATGATTCTTACCTGAAGAATTTTGGACAGAGGTAATTGTCAGCCTGTTGATAATTTCTTTATATCATTCAATTATCCTTTTTAGGTTGATTTCCATTTTTCCATTGCTTCCTTCTTCTGGTACCTTTTTTACATCATGAACAACATAATCTCCCTTCTTGACAAAAGAATATCCATGAGTCCTTCTTCGTCGAAATGGTTTAGGAAGATTGTTATGTGTTTGCACATTTGAGGAACACATTGAACTGACTTTCCTGGTGGGGTGCACATGGTGAGTACTAAAACCAATTGGTTTAGACATACGAATGTCAGCTGCGCCTTTAAGAATTAAATCTAAGGTGTGTTGAAGACGAATAATAGAATTGTCATTCAACCTAGAATTCCTCTTTTGCTTACCAATCCCTTTCGAATCACAAAGAGATACACTTTCTGATCACCTGAGTGATTATACACAACAGTCTTAACACCATCCTTGGGAGAATTCTTCCTTCCATGTGATGTGGACATTCCTCGATTAGAGGAAGACATATGCACATCTTTTTCAACAGGAAGGGATTTTGGTTTTATTTTTGAACCAGACAATTTCCCAGTTAAATCAGAAGCAGCTGGTATGGCGGACTCTTCTGAACACTCTTGAAATGAGAGTTTACTTAAGAGATGTTCAATTTTTAAAGCAACATTTTTGAGATTTTCCTCTTAAAGAATCTTTAAACAAGAGTCACACTTACTTAACATACCAACTAGGACATTTACTTTGTGTTTCAACCGGTTGACATTATCAGTCTGGATTCTAACAAGTTTTAGAATCACTTTACTCTCTTTGGCTACATTCCTTTCAACTTCAAAGTCAGACTCGTCAGAAAGGTAGTCAGGAAAACACTTGTCAAAGTATGTCTGTTTCCTTTGAACATAAGGTTCTTCTATATTCGAGATTGACAAATCTTTCTCTTTAATAGACTTTAAGGAAACATAACTTTTATTTCTGGTGATGCGTTTATCAGAGACAATATCGTCCATCCTCAAATCGCTATAAACACATACCTCTAAGGTCTTTAATGTGTTTTCCTGCTCTGATACCAATTGAAAATGTGGGGGTCTAACAACCACACCCAACAATTTGTTTGGAAATCTGAGAGGACTTACTCCAATACACTTTTTGGAGAATCAACTAGATAGTCAGACTCAATCTAGAGTAAAGTATATCAAAGAGTTTTAAAATCTCTATTTCACAATATAATCAACAAATCAAACAGATAGAAATCCGTGAGCCAAATTATCATGTGAAACAACTTGAGCGGTACCAAAGACCAATGTTCAAGTGTCAATCAATGTAAATCAACAACCAAAGGTTTGATATTCTAATTAATTGATCTTAATGCACAACCTGTGATATTTCAATTATATAAAAAAAATATAATGTGGAAAAGAAATACCACAAACACCAGAATTTTGTTAACGAGAAAACTACAAATGCAGAAAAACCCTGAGACCTAGTCCAGTTTGAACACCACACTATATTAAGCCGCTACAGACTCTAGCCTACTAAAAATTAACTTCGGACTGGACTGTAGTTGAACCCTAATCAAAATCACGCTGATTCAAGGTACAGTTGTGCTCCTTACGTCTCTGATCCCAAAAAGATATTATGCACTTGATTCCCTTAGCTGATCTCATCCACAACTAAGAGCTGCTACAATCCAAAGTCGAAGACTTGATAAACAAATCTGTATCACACAGAAAAGTCTATAGGATTAAATAAATATGTATCCCACAAAAATACCCAAGAGTTTTTGTTCCGTCATTTGATAAATCAAGGTGAACAAGAACCAATTGATAAACCAGACTTATATTCCCGAAGAACAACCTAGTATTATCAATCACCTCATAATAAACTTAATCAACTAGCGAAATAAGTTATTGTGGAATCACAAACGATGAGACAAAGGTGTTCGTGACTACTTTTATATCTTTACTATCGGAGATATAAAATCTCGAGTCAATTATTTTAATTGAACTCAACCCGATAGAAACAACAAGATCAAAACACGCAACTACAAAGAGAATAGTTGGGTCTGGCTTCACAATCCCAATGAAGTCTTCAAGTCGTTAACCTACAGGGTCTCGAGAAGAAACCTTAGGTTAAATGAGAATCGACTCTAGTTATGCAACTAGTAACACACATGAGGTATGGGGATTAGGTTTCCCAGTTGCTGGAGTTCTCCTTTATATAGTTTTCAAATCAGGGTTTTGATTACACTTTCTTACTACTCAAAATAATTACACTTTCTTACTACTCAAAATATATAATGAAGCAAGGGCAATAAAGGATCGTTCCCACAGAGAGGACTTAGGTTGTCAATATGCTTCGGTTTCCTATAAGTAACAAGGGGGGATTTTCTATTTTTTATGTAACTAAAGTAATATGAAAGCAAAACAAAGAAATAAAGCACGCAAATCAAGGATGTGAAATATTGGGTAAAGGTTTCATCTTCAATTGTAAACAAGTATTGAATGTATGATTAGAATTCGTATTTAATCTCGCTATCATCAAAATCCCTAGAATACCTTATTTCAAGAATACTATGTAAATTTCCTAAGTCATCACACTTCCATGTAAAACGATACAAGTATGAATACTACCTAGAGAATAACTCAACGCCTTGCGCTAATCAAGTTCAATTCCTAAAGGGCATTAAGTTTCAGAAATAGGCTAATCAATGAAAATATCATACATTGCGCATGACAATTCGGGCAAAGGTCAATTTATACATATGATTACAAGAGTGTATCACTATAAACCGTAATCATATCATGCTACTCGTATTCAAGGTTATCGCTCGATGATGAACCCTAAATTATCTATAGAATGGATGTATGTTCAATCAATTCTATACTCAACTAAACAAACATTCAATCATATTGCAATACATCAATCATGCAATTATTATAATCAGTAGAAATCAAACGATAATATGGTGAGAAAACTAATTCATAAAATTCATAACTTGTTTCCAAAATCCAACTACATCTTTAACCAATAATTTTTTATTTTTTTTGCTAGGTCAAAATGGTTTATTAAGCAAAAAAACGTAATTACAAGAATTACAAAAAGAGAGGCTCAAGGCCTCCCCACCCCCATAAACCAAAGGGGAGAAAAAATAACAACAAAAAATCTAACAAAAATAATCTCCTAAAACTCAAAAAACTATCAAAAAGAAAGAGAAAAGGATTTTAAGTGCCTCCACCTCCTCCTTTGTTCTTATTTTTCCTCTTTGGAGTTTGCATTATTTTTGATTGATCTTGTATTTCCTTGCAATACTCTTTTCGAAAAGATAAATCTTTTAGAAACTTCTGTTGAATATCAAATTTTGTTATTATAAGAAGAACCTCATGCTCCTCTTTAGATAAATGAATTTCCACAGACCCAGCATCACTGTCAGTAACAAGATTATTATTGGGCTTGTGTAAAATCCCAATATTTTCACCTTCATGGCCACTGTTATGTCTTGTATGCTCCATATTAGTACTCAAAGCTTTACGTTGTTGTAGCAAAGCATTGTGCGCAGCTATATTCCCACACCTACCCGGAGATCCTCCATTAATATTTGACTTGGCGTGTAAAGAAAAACCTCGTTGCTCCAAAAAATTTCCACGTTTTTCCTTTTCTAAATCTTGTTCTGTAGAGCTTGCTGAAGGCCCAATTATCTTGTTCGGCTCTGTATTCTTCAAATTAGGACTCGGCCCAGACTTATCCTCCACCAAAACACTGTCAGAGCATCCCGCATCTTTCCCATTGCTCTCTAAAAAATCCCTACCATTATCATATAGGTCAGACTGTAAATTACGCTCAACAAGAATTTTTGCAGCCCTTCGATCTACTCTTTTTGCTTCCCAACTTGCCAAAATATCAGTGTCCACAGCTCCATCATCTGAAAGTTGTTCCATTTCACTGTCTTCCTCTTTCTCAATGATCACATGACTAGCACTGTCTTTGGTATCCAGACCTAACTCACTCTCAAGGATATCAAATTTATTTTTGTGCATAACAACTTCAGTCGTTAGTAACTCATCCAAAAGAGTGATCTTCTTTGTCTTTCCACTAACCAACTTCCATTCTGTGTTTTGAGAATTGTTGTTAGCTACAGAGGCAGTAAGATCTACCCCACCACCACCAGAAATCAATGGAACTGAATTATTATCAACCATACTCGGATTATCTCCGGGCACACTAGAAGATCCTTGCATCATCTTATCTTTAACTGGCTGCCACTTTTGACTACTCTTTGTAGGGTTATCCGAAGGATTCTTTTTTGTTTTCCTCCTACATTCAGATTCAACGTGTCCAAAAATTTTGCAACGTGAGCAAAATTTAGGAATTTTTTGAAGTTCTACAAACTGATCGAAACTTCTTCCATCCACTGTTACATGAATGGAATCTGGAACTTTCTTTGCAAAATCAATATCAACTAACACAGCTGCATAACATCCATATTCATGATTCAACGTCTTCTTGTCCACCAAAATAGGAGTACCCAGATTTTTTCCAAGAGATAACAAAACTTTTTCTGTCCATAATTCCACATATAAGCCAGGAACATTGACCCAAACAGCAGCATGGGATGAGCTTTCCTTGTCCGGATCAAACCAAGGAAATCAATCTTGAAGTCGTAACTCCTGTTGATCTAGTTTCCAAGTTTTTCCAAGTTTTTTCACGGACTCTGAGTTTATCCTCTTCAGATGAAAACTTTATAATGAAAAAATCTTTGCTCATAGGCGTGAACCTGACCTTTCCCGGACCAAAATTCCATTGTTCTTCCAAAGATCTTTCAACATCAATAAAACTTTTAGCCCTAAAATCTAGTCTTCCAATAAGACTGAAACTCCAGGCCGCACACCCCTCTTGAAAAAAATCTAACAGAAGTTCCATAGAGGGTTTATCATCTTGAAAAATGGGGTTTGGCAGACTACCAATGTCAATAGTGGTAGGATTCAACGTTTTTTAACCTTTAACCATGTCTTCAAAAGATGCAGACATATTAGCTGCGTTACTTGAACTTGTAGCATGGTTATCACCCATTTACGATCATCCAAAGATGATCAAAGCAATGGAGAAACGTGAAAACAAGAAACCCTAGATAAAAAAAGAAAAAAATCTCCAGAGCAAACTAGGAGGATTTAACCAATAAAAATAAATCAACTACTTGTGTTCATGGAGTTCATCGTAAAAGTTGGAGAATAAAACTATCATGCAAACCCTAGACAACAAAGTATCATTACCCCTAATGGAGATATATTGGATATAGATAAAGAATTCTCTATTTATATGTTTCTACCAAAATTAGGTCATAGGCTCATAACCTATTAAAACCCAAACAGCTGACCTCCTTAACTCAGTCCAAGCCCAATAGCATTCACAGCCCACTCTGTACACATTAACTTGCTGAGCCTATCAGTTACGCGGAACCGACAAGTTATTTTACCTTGTTTTATCTTCACTAGGACCACAACATAGCTCGCCTCCTTCCCTATATTTTTGCATTCATATTCATTCATTTTCATTACTGACATAACCACCATGACCATTATCAACCAGCCCCAGTCATTGCTCCACTGCCTCATACCAACATCTCCATTACTGCAACACTCCTTGTAATGTGATACCTGAGCATCACCTCCAAGCCATCTCCTTATTACAGCTGCACCAACATCATTCAATTTCCAACAACAGCTTTTATTCCCTGTCACAACCAACACCAGTTTGCATAGTCACCTGCAACATCTTCACTCATAACCTCAAGCCACCAGTTGATTGCACCCACACTTCAGTCCATCCATTACTGTACCACCAACTCTACTACCACCATATGTAACATCATCCATCTCCGCACCAAGGCATGCCATCCATGCCAGCCGCACCACTGTGCCAAAGACAAACCATGGAAGCTACATCTCCGCGCCAAGGCATGCCAACCATGACAGCCGCACCACTGTGCCAATGGCAAACCATGCCAGCCACATCTCCGCACCAAAGCATGCCAACCATGCCAGCCGCACCACTATGCCGATGGAAAACCATGCCCGCCACATCTCCGCTCCAAGGCATGACAACCATGCCAGCCGCACCACTGTCCCGATGGCAAACCATGCCAGCCACATCTCCGCTCTAAGGCATGCCAACCATGCCATCCGCACCACTGTGCCAATGGCAAACCATGCCAGTCACATCTCTGTGCCAAGGCATGTCAACCATGCCAGCCGCACCATTGTGCCAATGGAAAACCATGACAGCTACGTCTACCACGCCAAGGCATGCCAACCATGCAACCCACACCATGCGCCCATGGCATGCCAAACCCTTGGCCCCACTATGCCAAGCCAACCGCACCTAGCCATGGTCCCAACCAAGATAGTCGCACCATGCTCCCATGGGATGCCAAACCCTTGGCCCCACAATGCCAAGCCAACGACACCTAGCCATGGCCCCAACCATGCTAGCCGTACCATGCGCCCATGGCATGAAAAACCCTTGGCCCCACCATGCCAAGCCAACCGCATCTTGCCTTGGTCCCACCATGCCAAGCCGTCCGTGCCAAACCCTTGGCCCCACTATGCCAAGACAACCGCACCTTGCCTTGGCCCCACCATGCCAAGCCGTCCGTTCCAAATCCTTGGCCCCACTATGTCAAGCCATCCGTGACATTTTTCCTTGGCACCACCATGTCGGCCTTCCCCATATGGCTATCAAAACGAAGGCTTGCGACGATTAACGACCACCCTTCCATCCTAGATGCAAATCCTAGCCGTCCAAGGTCGCCAAACAACGCATGGTAACCTTTGGCCCAGAACCCTAGTTTTGGCTAAGCCATCCGCGCCATTTTGCCTTATCGCGCCATACCATGCCGACATTCCCTATTACGGGTACCAAAACGAAGGCGTGCAACGATTAACGACCACCCTTCCATCCTAGCCGTCTAAGGTTTCCAAACAACGCATCGTAACCTTTGGCCCAAAACACTAATTTTGGCCATGCCAAACCGCGCCAAGGCATGCCATGCCAAATGTGCCAATGGCATGCCAACCACCTCTCCGCGCCATACCATGCCGGCCTTCCCTATCACGGCTACTAAAACGAAGGCGTGTGACGATCAACGGCCACCCTTCCATCCTAGATACAAATCCTAGCAGTCCAAAGTCGCCAAACAACACATGGTAACCTTTGGCCCAAAACCCTAATTTTGGCCACGCCAAATCGTGCCAAGGCATGCCATACCATATGTGCCAATGGCATGTCAACCACCTTGCCACGCCATACCATGCCGGCCTTCCCTATTGCGGCTGCCAAAACGAAGTTGTGCGACAATCAACGGCCACTTTTTCATCTAAGGTTCAGATCTTAGCCGTCCAAGGTTACCAGCTAACGCATGCCAACCTTTGGCCCTAGCTTGGTCGCGCCTTAACAAAGCCAAAACCCTAACCTTTGGCCGCACCTAAACTATGCCATATTAAAGCCATATTGATTATGCTTTTACGCAACTGGCTACCAAATGAAGGGTTGGAATAATCAATGACTACCTTTCTTCTTAAGATGCAAAATATCGACCGTCAAAGGTCGCCACCGAGCCGGCAAGTCTTCCAAGATCAACTTGCCAGACAACAACAACGCACTACATATTTTCCACGAAAACACTCGAGACATCAACGCATGTCAAAAACTGGGGGATGCTCTTTGGGTATTAGTTTGGCGGTTTACAGTGTGCGGCATACACTACGCCCGCTATAAGAAAGTGTCATAAGGATGAGGCGGTTAGTAAATACAGGGAGTAATGGTGAAACGGTTTATTTTATGGAACATCAATTCCAGGCGTTACCGGTTACCACCTCTTCCTATTTACTCACCCGTTTTCCATTTCTTAATGAAACCAGAGTACATTTTACTTCGACAGGTATAAATAGGCATTACCTATTTCCACTGAACAACAAGTTCAAGTCAGGAGCATACAACACTCAGAAAATATTTGCTAGCTCTCCATATGTTAGCTTCACATTTTCTGATACAAGTCGTAAAACAACTACTCTTCCATAATCAACTATCCTGGTCTCAACACCTTCTTCGCTTCCTTCCACAAAACCAACCCTTCTCCTTCACCTTGTGACTGAAGCAAGTCTGGAATGGCCATTTATTGGTTTAGGCCGTATTTGTACATATTGATCTCTCCAATCTAAAGTACTCCCTTGCAGTATATTGTTTAGGGTTTAAATTTGTTTTTCACCCATACACCCCGAAATTACCAAAATCAGCAGAAACCGTTTTCACCCTCAAACAATTGTAGACCACAGTGGGAGATTGATCTTTCGGTTACAACGTCAATTTTCGACCATCGATATTATGCTTCGACCTAGACATCAAGATGGTAGAAGCATGCGATCCGCTCAGGGATCGACGACTCAGTTACCAGACGACCCGATTATCAGTCTTGACACGGCCATGGATAACTGGGGAATGCCTAGGGATTAAAATCGAATGATCCAACCAGGGATCGACGACTCGATTATCAGATGAGACGACTGGGGACTTTCCATAATAACGACGATGCTTCCCATAAAAACTCGGTCTTACACCCGGAAGGTTCCCTTTTCATCAGGAAACCTGAAAAACCGAGTAAGTCTTACCTAGAAAAGATACATGGTTTGTTATTTCAAGTTTTCACGGGAATGATAAAACCGATAGCCATGTTATGTTTCACCCCATGTCATCTACCAACACACGGTTCCATGGTTTTCCTGGGATATTTGCGTCATTTTCAATCGTAACCAATACAACATCATTCCGAAATAATTTATTCCAGAAGAATAATCCAAAACGCTCAAGGTAACATTTGTCTATCAACCCAAGGAATCCAGGAAATCCAAACCATAAACTAGGCGTTTCATTTTCCTTTCAAAAAAAAAACCTAAAACTAAGAAGTTCAAAAGACAGAGATACATTCAAGGAAAGTTTTTCAACAATGGCTTGCTCTTCTTAGAAAGAGCCTCCTTCATGCTTTGGAGAGCCTCCCTTTTTAACTTCAGCTTCCTGGATAATATTTTGACTTTCGCTTCCTGCTTCTTCACCGTATCCGCAAAAGGACCTTCGACTGTTTAGATCAGCAACTTTTCAACCTCAGAGAAACCTTCAACGAACCAAGGAACATTGAATTCGAAGTTTACACACATGTCACGATGTAACCTCCATCTCGAGATTACATCCTCAGAAACCGTATGACCAGTCATGTTGCATATGTCGTCAATCAAAGACAAAGCTTCCCCTACCCGCTTAACCAAGGAAAATCGACTAGTAATTTTCTTGGTCGTGGTGATATGTCCGTAGCTTTCCCATATTTTAGTGTATAGCACCGCATGTTTGGCTGGCACGCTAAATCCCCCGATCAACACATGATCCGGATAAGGGACCAGGTACAGAGGGTTGAAAATAGCGCTTGCGACAGTATCAGCGACCGACAAGGGATTCCTAACGACGATTGCACCTACGGCCGTTGGAGTACTCTCTATTGTCTGAGTCACGGTGATGCTTTTATCTCGATAAACATCCATTTCGCCGGGATTCCTAACGACGATTGAACCTGCGGACGTTGGAGTACTCTCCATTGTCTAAGTCACGGTGACACTTTCATCTCGATCAACATCTATTTCAAGATATCCCGGTGCGACTGCAACAGTTGGTGACGAAATTATATCTCCAACAGTCTCTGTCTCAGGGAAGTCTTCAGAAACGATTTCCCCCTATGACATCACGTATTAGATATTCTTCTAAAAAAAACATGTGGGAGACTCACTGATTCGCTTTCAGCGATGCTTCAGATTATGCTATTGGTGTTGTACTAGGTCAGCGAGAAAATAAGTTACTTCATGTGATTTACTATGCTAGCAAAACTCTGAATGATGCCCAGATGAACTATACCACTACCGAGAAGGAACTGTTAGCCATTTTCTTTGCCTTAGATAAGTTTAGATCCTACCTCTTAGGTTCTAAGATCGTAATCTATACTGATCATGCTGCTTTGAAATACCTTTTGTCTAAGAAGGATACCAAACCTAGATTTATTAGGTGGATCATTTTATTACAAGAATTTTGTCCAGACATTAGAGACAAAAAGGGTGCAGAAAATGTAGTAGCAGACCACTTGTCTAGGCTAATTGTTAGTTCCCCTGATGATTCCCTTCATATAAGGGATAGCTTTCCTGATGAACAATTGTTCTCTGTTTCCCAATCACCTTGGTATGCAAATATAGTGAATTATCTTGTTATTGGTCGAATGCCCCAACATTGGGATAAACAAAATCGTTCTAGGTTTTTAGCCGAGGTTAAGCACTTCTTTTGGGATGATCCTTATTTGTTTAAGTATTGTCCAGACCAGATTATTAGGAGATGTATACCTGAGAGTGACCAGTCCAGTATTATTTCCTTTTGTCATGATCATGCTTGTTGGGGTCACTTTAGTGCCAAGAAGACTGCTGCTAAGATATTGTAGTGTGGATTCTATTGGCCTTCGTTGTTTAAAGGCTCTCACAGTTACTGTGTTACTTGTGAGCGTTTCCAGAAATTAGGAACCATTTCCCGTAGGAACATGATGCCCTTGAACCCTATTTTAGTTGTTGAGCTCTTTGATGTGTGGGGTATTGACTTTATGGGTCCGTTTCCTAATTCTTTTGGTAACCTATACATCTTTGTCGCCGTAGACTATGTCTATAAGTGGATTGAGGAGGTTGCGTGTAAAACCAATGACCATAGGGTTGTGCTTGAGTTCTTGAAAAATAATATACTTACACGTTTTGGTACACCGCGAGCTATAAATAGTGATGGAGGGTCGCACTTTTGTAATGGACCTTTTAAGCTTTTGATGAAGAAATATGGTTTTACACATAAGGTAGCCACCCCGTATCATCCACATACTAGTGGTCAGGTAGAGGTTTCCAATAGGGAGATAAAATGTATATTAGAGAAAACGGTTAATCCTAATCGGAAATACTGGTCGTCTAGGCTTACTGATGCCTTATGGGCTTACCGTACTGCGTTTAAGACCCCCATTGGAATGTCGCCTTATCGGTTTGTTTATGGCAAGGCATGTCATTTACCTGTTGAGTTAGAACATAGAGCTTATTGGGCTATTAAGCAGCTAAATTTTTCACTTGACAAGGCAGGAGCCCATAGGAAACTCCAGCTCAATGAGGTGGACGAGATTCGTATAGATGCTTACGATAGTGCGAAGGAGTATAAGAACAAAATGAAACTTGTTCATGATAGAAATATTTTACGGAAGTCATTTTCTCCAGGTCAAAAATTTCTTCTATATGATACCCGCTTGCATCTTTTCCCTGGGAAGTTACATTCTCGGTGGACGTGTCCTTTTTATTGTTCGCACTGTTTTTCCTCATGGAGCTGTTGAGATCGAGACACCGGATGGTAGTAGTTCTTCGAAGGTTAACGGTCAGAGATTGAAACCCTTTTTAGAGCCCTTTCCTACAGGTGATGTTGAGGAGGTCCCTCTGGAGGACCCTGTTTACCCTTGATTGACCATCGAGGCGATTGTATGATGTATATTAGTTTTTGATTTCTCTCTTCACCCAGGTACTATCTTTCCAACTTCTCTCTTTGCTGATTCCTCATGCTACTTTACTTTTTGGTATTGCTCTTTCATTAGAAACATTGAGGACAATGTTAGATTTAAGTTTGGGGTTGGGGAAGAAACTTTTTGTTATCTTTTAGTTGCAATAAATAAACTCCAGAGCCTAGAAATTTATGTTTATTAAGGATTGCACTAACCAATCTAAGTGGATGGAAGCATTTTGGTTGTAGGAGTTAAGGAACCAATCTGATTAGATGGAAACATCTAAAGAGTCTATTCATAAAAGCACAGAGCTCAGGTGTTAGAAAACATGGTAGTTTCGCCATATCCTCGTGATGGAAACATCGAAAGAATCCTGATCACTTCTTTTATTTTTATTTTTACCATTGCTAGGGTGGAATAGAGTGGCTGAGATACCAACAAAAAAAAAATTGAGACCAAACCACTAGACCAAACGGAATAAATACAATAAAGTCGACCACTGGTACCCTTGTATATGCCAGCTGAGTTGACCTAGAGTTAGGATTATCGACCATTGGTCCCCTTGTATATGCCAGTGTGTTGATATTAGTCCAAGACCAGTATCTCAGTCCGTTAGGATAGGTTCACCCTAGCCAACATCATCCACGTTTTTCTCTTCTTAATCTATGTGATTGGTTGACTCCGGTTTATGATGTCCAGAAACTATCTGAGTAGAGCTCTGTCACTTTATATGAATTTTAGTATGATTGAGTGCAAACTCGTGTACATCAATTGGAATTTCGCATCAGGGTACTTCCTCCTGTAGTCAATAATTATGCCAACCAAGGAGATTTTTTAGTGCCTTCCAAGGTTCTGCGTAGATAGCTAGGGTCTGGAGTAAAGGTTTTGATGGTACACCTCTAGTAAACCCTCCGGAGACGACACTCCGCCACTAGGGCCACCTAGCGGTTTAACGGCTTGCTGCACGTGCTAAGTGTAGACATTTTATTTTCTAGATTAGATTTGCTCGGGACTAGCAAATAATAAGTTTGAGGGTATTTGATAGACGCATTTATGTGTCTAATTTTTCCTCAATGTTTCGTATCGTTAGTACTCGTTTTTGTCCTTATTATGGTGTTTTGTGTGTTTATAGGTATTTTTTGGAAATAAAGATTGTTGGAAAATTCGGCTCGAAAAGTTGCTCGGAACACCCCCGGAGGACATTTGATATTCGGACTCCCACTTTGGATAAGGGGTAACCCAGTCGCTAAGGGGAAACCCATTGCTATTCGCACCCCACAGCTGGTTAAGGGGAGGACATCTTCTTCTCAAATTTAAATCAGAAAATGGCGGGAAAAGCTAACATACTATGGCAGAATTAGGGTTCGCATTTTGGACTTGATAGAAGGAGATTCAATGGCTAATATTAATTGGGTATCTTCCTATGGACTAAAAAGGCGTGGTATAGGTGATAGTTTCGGTCCAGTTTGGCTGGAATTTCCGAGAGAAGAAATCAGAGATGCACAGGCGAGTACGTGACCGGAAGGAGTGTGAGTTTCTATCGACTTGAACTAGAGTGTGTTCTACACATGTTTGATGACTCTAAAAGCAGGAAGGAGTGTGAAAAATATAATTAAGGAAGTTTGGATAGCTGCAGATACGTGTAGAAAGAAATTAGGGAAGAAAATATGAAAAAAATATTCCGAGAATTTTACCCATCACTGCCGAATAAAGAGAGTTTATGGAGAGATATTTTTTCCCTGTTGAGTATATATAGGGTACTGGGGACTCAGAGAAGGTTGATAGATTGGGAGAGTTACAGAGCACCGCAAAGTCAAGAAATCAAGCTTGGAGAAATTCTGCTGCTGCTGCGCTTCTGAAGAACGTGAAGAACAGACTTTCCAAGGAAGTCGTTCTTTCCAACAGTGACAACGACACCGAACCGTGGGTCTCAAAGTAACAGTAACCGCAACAGTTTCTCATTATCGTTTTCGTAACGGTTTTTGTAATGATTATAAGCGTTGCAAAGCTGGTTTTTATTATAATTCTCCCTTATTCATCATTTGTAACCCTTTGAGCATAAATGAAATCAACTTTTGAGCTTGTTTCCAACATGATGAGCGGCTAATTCTCTCGTAACCAAGGCAATGGATGAAGCTATTCACACATGAACAATGGGTAACTATTTTATTTTCTCTAATATTTAATTATAATTCACTCAATCACTGCTTTTGCAGAGTTATTCAAAGTTTACATAATTTTATTCATTAGTTGTGATCAATTAGATAGGTTATGCTTTGGTTAGATAATCTATGCTTATGGGATACAATTAATTTTTGAGAATATGTTTGATTATTTGTGTATTAAGAAATAAAGGATTAAAAGGATAATTAGAGTTATGAAATATTTGACATTATTCATGTGTAATAGTGGATTCTAGTGTCTTGGTTATATTCTTAATATCTTGAAATCAATCTTGAATCAAATTTTCTTTATTTTGAATTTTTATTAAATCTAAAATCCATTGCTTTCACAAGTTCACGAACCTATTTTACTACAACATTATTGATTCATATCACATGTTTTCCACGAAAACACTCGAGACATCAACGTATGTCACAAACTGGGGGATGCCATTTGGGTATTGGTTTGGCGGTTTACAACGTGCGATGTACACTACGCCCGTTATAAAAAAGTGTCATAAGGATGAGGAGGTTAGTAAATACATGTAGTAATGGTGAAACGCTTTCTTTTATGGAACATCAATTCCAGGCGTTACCGGTTACCACCTCCTCCTATTTACTCACCAGTTTTTTATTTATTAATGAGACCAGAGTACATTTCACTTCGACTGGTATAAATAGGAATTACCTATTTACACTGAACAACAAGTTCAGGTCAGGAGCATACAACACTCAGAAAATATTTGCTAGCTCTCCATCTGTTAGCTTCCCACTTTCTGACACAATTCGTAAAACAACTACTCTTCCAGAATAACTATTCTGGCATCAACAGCTTCTTCGCTTCCCTCCCCAAAACCAACCCATGGTTTAGGCCAGATTTGTACTAATTGATATCTCGAATCTAAAGTACTCCCTTGCAGTATATTGTTTAGGGTTTAAATTCGTTTCTCACCCACACTCCCGAAATTACCAAAATCATCAGAAACCGTTTTCATCCTCAAACACTTATATATAAAGTTTAATGGTTAAGCAATAAACTTCAAATTGTATTCCTTAATACTATGTCTATCTAGAGTGTTCATGCTTCGCAGTTTTATGTTTTCAATATGCACAACTTGAAAGATACGTTAGGGAATGAAATGGTTCAAGTCAAATATCACTAACCTCAAGTGGAACGATGATGTTGTGGTTGTAGCTCTGTACTTCTTTACTTCTTCAAGTCTTCGTAATACTTGTAATGTCTCATCCTAATACTTTCAAGCTAACCTATACGAAGTTGACTTTAATACAATTTTATAAGATACAATTTTATAACAAATAAATGAGACTTATCTGAGAGGGGCTTAACGCCTTCAGGACGTCGGTGATACTCACCGTTCCCTGACTACATGAGAGAAACTCCCTTCTACATAGAAGAACGATTGGGAAGTTCTCCGTAAGATTGAGTGCAACAACGCCTTCAGGACAATGACACTCACTGATCCTGACTATGTAGAGCTACCGTGTATCGGGTGTTCTCCGTAGTATCTGAGAGCACCCTCAGGATTAGCCGTCTCCTGACTATGCACATAGATTAATTCTGCCATGACATTCACCACTCAATTCCCAGAATGATCTATTATTGCTCTGATTCCATGGTCGAACCCACGGCCTGATCCCATGGAATAGCAATAACAATTGCTCTGATTCCATGGTCGAATCTACGGCTTGATCCCATGGAATAGCAATAACAATTGCTCTGATTCCATGATCGAATCTACGACTTGATCTCATGGAATGGCAATAACAATTTATATTATCTCATTACTCCGATTTCATGATCGAATTTAATGCTAATCTCATGAAATGGTAAAGGATAATTTTAATTACTCCGATTATATGGTCGAATCCACGATCCCATGGAATGGTAATGCATGTTTTATTCTTCCGAATTCATGGTCAAATCAACAACTGATCCTATGAATTGATAATAAATAACTACTTATTTTATTGTTATGTTTCATGAATTATTCTACACTGAATTTCATGAATTAGCAATAAATATTCAACCACCGGGCATCTGGACCATCCCTGAGTAAGCCCCACGAAAAATGGTGTATGTGTACTCGACAATGATGCACGACTGAGCACCCAGATGCACGAACGAACATCCAAAAATCTGAACAAATGAGGAATCCTACGCAAAACAGAAGAAAACAACAAATAATAATAAAATATCGGAGGCGCCCAGGGTCCGGGCCCACCGGCCAACCAGTCATTCCCTAGCTATGACCGGCCCCATGCCTCCTCTATTATTTTTCCTTATTTTGTTACTTTCATGAACTCATGAAAACTCCTTCAATTTAGCAACTTTCCTTGTTTTTGCAAAATTCATGAATTCACCATAACTTCATGGATTCATGAAAAAATATTATAAAATAAGGAAAGGTGTGCGGGACCGGGAAAACATGACCGACCTGCCATGCCCAATTCGTGGCCGATCCCACATCTTACAATCCTGAGCCTATTATAATAGTCATTCCCAATTTCATGAAACTCCTCAGTTTCAACAAAATTCATGGATTCTCCATAACTTCACGAATTCATGAAATAATAATAATAATATTATAAAATAGGGAAAAGTGTGCGGGACCGGGCAACATGGCCGACCGGTCATGCCCTAGCCGTGGCCGGTCCCACACCTTGCAATCCCTAGCTTTTTATAATCATTATTATTCCCTTAACTCATGAAACTCCATCGTTTCTACAAAAATTCACAGATTCTTCATAACATAACGGATCCATGAAATAATATTGTAAAATAGGGAAAAGAGTGCGGGACCGGGCAACATGGCCTGCCGGACATGCCCTAGCCGTGGCCGGCTCGACACCCTGCAATCCCTAGTCTTTTATAATTATTATATTCCTCGGATTCATGAAACTCCTTGGTTTAAGCAAAAATCATGATTTCTTCATAATTTCTCAAATTTTGCTCAAATCATGAAAATTCAAGAGCCAACATGGTCACGTGAACGGCTATCCTCTCACGACAAATTTTGATGTTAAAAATACTTTTATTTTAATATTTATAAAATATTGGTCAATTGAGCATACATGCTTATTCCAACAAAATCAAGAATTGCAGTCAAGATGAAACTATTCTGAAAATTCACAACGTTGCTCGAACGCAAATCAGAAAATACTGAAACTCTCATTATGGAGACATGGACACCATGACAACAAATACATGCCCTAATGACCTACCAGGGTTATTACTAGGGCTTGCACAGAGCCGGTCCCACATGTTTTCATATTTCTGACCTAATTTGCTCAATTGCTCATATTGGGCCCAAACTCTCTCCAACCAACCTCGGGATTGCTCAAACAGACAACATCTAGTCCCATGATCACCAAGAGCCAGTCCCATGCTCTCTTGGTCAGTCCCATCTTTCATACTTAGGTTTTATCATCTAATGTTGAACCTAGCAGTAATTCAATAAATGATGAAATGCACTTAATCATCATTCCTTCACCAACTCTCCAACTGAGAAATATGGTACATGCTCATTCGAGCAATTGGGCATCACATGGACGTCCACAAGCTAATGTGATCGGTCCCTCTTCTGCTCATGACCTATTTTCAGTAATTCGTCGAATAATGAGCAATTCATCAAAATTAGGGTTTTCGAACAAACGCTCAACAAATCATCATTCTTATCAAATTCAAACACCAAATAAATGTATATATTGATCCACGGGGATTAATCAAATAATATCTTGTAATCTACCAATATTTTTATATATTTTATTGGGTCACGTCACCAATAAATATTTCGCCGAATTGAGAAACTTTGCTCAGTTACTCAAATATTGATCCAACTATCGATATTTAGTAACTTTATCAGTAATTTGTCGAATTGAACAATACTTGCTCAATTGGACGTCAAATTCTCAATATTCAGTAATTCGTCAAATTGAGCAATACTTGCTTAGTTGCTCGAATATTGACCCAATTATCAATATTCAGTAATTTATCAGTATTATCGTCGAATCGAGCAATACTCAGTTGCTCGAATAATCCACATATATTCAGTAACTCATTAATATTCAACAACTTGTTGAATTTACAACATTTGCTTAGACGAGCAACGTTAATGTTCATGAATCACTGAACATTTTTCAAACGTGATCGATTCAACAAAACCTAGGCTCATTACTTAATCAGTCAACAACTTACATACTAAATACACGTCTGTCATGTATACTCCACGATTTGTAAGACATCAATCACGTCAAATTGGGGGATAACAACTAGGGTTTTCGTCTAGCGGCCTATAACACGTGGATTCATCCACGACAGAGAATGTGCGTAAGTTGTGTCAACGGTTGAAGGAGTTAGAAAAGTAGTGGGTGCACGATCCGTCAAGTCTCCACATGACATGGAACTGACTTTACCACGATCTTTTATCGGCGCACTATTCCACTTATGAAACCGTCACACTTACAGGGATCAAGGTGTTCACAACTCTGACAATATAAATAAGTCTCTGAATCCATGATGGAGGACAACGAAAAAACGAACGATCATCAATTGACAACTTTTTCAGTCTATACAGAATTTCTCGAATAATTACTCTCAAGAATTCATCAAATCCTTCAGAACTCCACATTTCACCAATTATTGCAGAAACCCACAACACATCCACAATCCTTGATCATCATTGATCCCACACGATTCTCAACTTCCCTCCTTCATATCAAGCCATCTCCCTCTTTGCGACCGAATTAACTCTGAAACGGCCATTGACTTGGTTTAGGCCGAAGTCCTACAGATAAATCTCTCGAATCTAAGCACTCCATTTGCAGTGCATCTGTGTGAGGTTAAGAAGTTTGCCCGGTTCGATGAGTCTCGACAACACGCTCGACTTTTCACTTTCCTAAAAAATCATCGAACCGTTTTTCCCCATCTACAATGCTCTAACAAGATCTAAGAACCTGACAAATGAGTTTATTGGGATAAATGGAAGAGCCTTTTGTCAAACTCATATCAGTTTGTTTGAAAAATTTTATTACCGAACAGATTTGTTGTTCCTTTACTGTTTGGAATACGAACCAAAAGAATTGCACCAAGTACGTGACTTATAAAAAGTTGGGGGCGCGGGGATAATGAGGGAACTAGGTGAACTATAGGTTTAGTTGCTTGGTCTCAACTATACGAAGTTGGTTTAGATTTTGTGTAGCGGGTTAATTATGAGAGTATTCAATTCTGGACTAGGTCGCGGGGTATTGCTGCAATTACGGTTTCCTCGTTAACAAAATCTTGCGGTGTCTTTTACTTTTCTATTTTCGCAATTATAATTATTTATTATAATTAGAAGTAAAATATACAAACGTTAATTTCTATTTACTTGATGGCAATCCTATTGTGTTTGGTTAAGTCTGAACCTATTATCAAGTAAACATACTTTGTTGTTGTATTGTCTCGATATCGTATCCATAGACGATCACACAAAGTGTGAACCGATTAGTTGTATTGCTTGACTCGGTCCATAGACAATCACTTTCGAAGAAAGGACTTATAGGTGGAAAAGTTTTAGATTGAGGTATATTTGGGTACCCTCGTATTTTCAATTGGTATCAGAGCAGGCAAACACGAAAAGATCTAACAATTTGTGTTTGATGTGATCCATCCTATAAGAAATTGAATTTAATGGTTGATTCAGTTAATGTAACGACATGATTTGACTACTTCAAAAACTCATGGTGGAAAACACGAATGAAGTATGTAATACTCTTATTCCTAATTACGTTAGGAACATGAATTATATCTTTATATGTCGTGGGTGACTTACATAATTCTTTTGATTCCATAGGATTGTATATCATTGTGTTTGATATTGAATGTGACAATGATACAATGCTCTATGAGACAAGTCGTATCTCGAAAATGCATAAGATTCCTCTCAGAATTTTTTATTACATAAACCATGGCTATTGTAGTGGCAGGAAATCCCACACTACACCCCTCACAAGAATTCATACAATTAAGTCATTTTTAGATGAACAATCACAATCTTTATTGATTAATCTTCTGAATTTTTACAAGAAAGGAAAGAAATGAAACTAAGAAATTAACAACTGCTCTGGACTTTTTCTCTCCTAATGACTTGCTCAACACTCGAAAAAGATCTCTCTCCCATTCTTAAGCCTGCTCGGCTCTTTATATAGGGAATTACATAGTGGATGACAGCTAATCTGTCCTTTATTTTAGGATCTGACTTGCGATACTCTCGCAAGCTTACAAGTATTAATTTCGCAGGATCATCACACTTCTCCCGTGTTTAGGATGACGTTATCTATTGCATAATTTCTGTAATTAGTTTGCGATGGCTTCGCAACGTTGTAGATGAGGGTTTTGTAAATGTGTTGTTGTTGCGATATTCTGATCCTACATCTTGCCTCTTCTCATGTCTTCTCTGCGAACGGGAGAATGTCATGAGAAACCGCTCTTCAGAATGCCGCAACTGTTCATTTTTTCACATTCTTCTGTACTGACACGATTCTGTACTTTACGAAAATTTTGTTACACGTATTTCTTCTTCCATCCATCTCTTGACATGTCTTTTTCAATCGCTGCTTCTTCACACCTCATGTTTACTCTTTGCATTAAATGCACTTACCTTCTCGAGAATTTCTACTCTCTATATATATTCTCCTTATTCTTCTCTTCTCTTCTTTTTACTTTCTTTTCAGCTTCTCTGCAATCTTACTGTTCTTCCGTAAATTCCGCTTCTGCTACCGTAATTTTTCGGAACTTTGTCTAAGAGACAAGGATATTTGGAGTGAGGTATCTTGTTGTCATCACAGATCTTCTTAATGGTGTCATTACGGAAAAAATCGAACAAGGAAGAGAAATTTATTTCATACTTGATTCTTCATTGTCTTCATCAGATTTTTCACCAGAACTTTTTTCCTTATCTTCATCAGATTCTTCATCGGACTCTTCTTCTCCATCTTCTTCTTCTTTTTCGTCGGCCTCACTATCAGAGATGACAAAATTAGGAACATTCTCTGGAACTTTGTCTAAGAGACATGGATATTTAGAGTGAGGAATCTTGTTGTTATCACAGATCTTCTTAATGGTGTCATTACGGAAAGAAATTGCATTATTCTCAAAATTCGCAATGGTGATCTTCATTTGAGTCTTTAATTTTGAACATTTCTCATTGCGAGAATAAAGATCCCTTGCGAGCTTTTCTTTTCAGATTCCAACTCTCCAATTCTTTGGCGAAATCTTCCTTCAGATTCTGCGAACAAATGGCAACAAATTACTAAAATAGTGGAGATTTAGTCAAAGAAAAGGATTAGACAAACAGGAGTAATAACCTTCTGTCAGAAATCATATCCTTTATCAGAGATGAGTGATCAGCTTGAAGACTAACGTATACACCTAGGTTATTTCTGGCATCATCAAGAATTTTCGCAGCTCAAGCAAACTCATCATCATAATTTATAAGAAGGCGGGAGCGAACTGGATTTTCCCACTCAATAAGAGTAGCATTTTCGCAAATAAGTCTATCTCTTTCAATTTGAACTTCAATAAGAGTCTTGTGGAAATCTGCCAAAGATTGAGCACCTTGCTTAGCGATACGGTCTTTATCATCAATAAGACTACTAATCTTAATTCTTAATTTATTAATTTCTTCTTTTGAGTCAACATAAAAACGCTTTAACTTATTAGTTAATCCCAAACTGGATCTATGTTCAATTTTTAAGAGATGGAGTTTGGACCTAAGCTCATCTATGGAAAGAGATTTAATTTCATCATTTAGAAAGTTGTTTAAAGAATCATTAAGGTGTTTAAGAAGGGTGTTATCATCCATAGGGTTTTGAAAAGAACGAAGGAATACAGCTTCATCAGAGAGGCCATAAACATCTGCGAAGAGGATTAATCAAATAAGATAACATAGAGGAATAAAGGAGAAAAAGAAAAAGTTCTTACCATAAAGTTGGTTGTTCGCCTCTTGAAGAGTGAAAATTGTATTCTTCTGATGGGTAAAATCATATTCCTACTACTTGTTCTTCTCGCGAAGGCTAATAGCTTCAGCTTCAAGTTCTTCGTTCCTCTTGCGAAGATTGATGGTTTCAGTTTCTATTTCCTCATTTTTCTTGTGAAATTGAACATTCTTCTTCTCAAAAGTCACACGCCTTTATTCCAGATTTGAGGCCACAATGAATGAAGCTTTTCCAGCCAACAATAGAATGGGGAAAATCGTCAAAACATAGTATAATTGTGAGTTGAACTTGCGAAGAAGCAAAGGAATAAAAACATACCAAAATTCCAAGTGAGTTCAAGAAGATAGGAGTCACTAATCTAGAAACTCCGCGAAGAGAGTCATTGTCGACCAGTATGGGAGCATCACAGATGCTTGCAAGAGCTTGGCACGCATTAGTAAGAGCGTTATTCCCAATCCCATGCATAGTATCATAAAATATACTGGACAGTTAGGCCATAGAAGACTCAGGTTGAGAAGCTTCCTTCGCAGAAGAAATATCATCATCATCATCATTATGATCACCAGAAATTTCGCTAAATTGAAGAAATGAAGGTGAGGGAGATTGGACTTTTCGTTTCTTTAGAGGAGGTACAGTAGACTTCTCCTTGTGAAGAGTACCTTTGCCTTTAACTTTATTCCTGGTTTTCACAACTTTGACAGGTTCTTCCACTTCAACGATAACTTACACACACAGATAAAGATAAGAAATAGAGGCAACGATATATTGTGAAAAATAATAAAAGAATATTTCTTACTTCATATGTGATTGATCGAAGAGATGATAAATTACTAACTTTCCCAGTCTTGTTATAGCTTGCTTTCAACCTTTCAATCTGATAATTTCGCAAATACAAGAAAACATTAGAATGGTCAACAAAATTATATATGAGAATAAAAAGAATAACAACTCAAATGAAGTTTGGAAATACACCTCTGCTTCCCTTTTCGGCCAGATGAATACCCAGGGTTGATACGCTGCGAGATTCGCAGGTAAAACATGAGATCCGGAGATCTACGGACCCTTTAGGATTAAAGAGAAGATACACCACTTATCATCGTTAGAATAACGTGGGGTTGTATTATTTCCAGGATGCCAATCAATGTCTTGCATAAGTATTTTGTCATCAGTAACATCATCCTTCTTCTTTAACGAACGCCTCATCAAGTATTATCTCTCTTCATGGGAATTATCTCATAATTCGCAAAGAAATTTTCTACAGTATACTTCGCAGGAACAATTTCAACTCCAGCGAACTTAGGATTTTTAACTTTTGAGGGATAAAAATATCCCTTACCGGCACCAAGATTGGCCAACTCGAGCATTGGACGAATGCAATCCCCGCTCAATTGGTATACTGCTCGCGAAAACTTCGCATGGGAAAGTATTTCATAAAATAAGGGAAGTTCAGGATCATAAAGGGGAATGGGAAGGTGATAGGTGTAGAATACACCTTAATTTACTATCTAGTAGTTATGCTTTCTTTGCTATTTTTCTAGTAAATTATGTATTTTTACGTGTTTTTTTGAGTTATTAGGTACTCTGGAGTCGCACGGAGGAAAAGGATAAGAAATCGTTTAATTTGAGCTAAAAGGGCAAAAAGGTCATTTCAGGGGCGGACACTATACGAATCCCAGTCAAGGTTAAGGGGCATCTCGGTTTTGGAGAATTATAAAGACAGCCTAGCTGTGGTTAAGGGGAGGCTAATAGGCTAGCCCTTATCAAAGTAACCAACTATTATGGAGCACTAAGTTGTGGGTGTATTTTGCAGTGGGGTGTACCATCCACTTGCTTCACCCTAAATCGAGAGACCATATCTCTCTTTTATTCTGAATCTAGAAGACAGAAAAAATACGAAAGACTCATCTTTTGCTGTTGAAGGATTTGAGACGGAGTTGAAGCAGATCGAAGAATTCGAAATCAAAAAAATCGAAGATGGGTTTCAGTGGATGAATGAAATGAAGAACGGTGCTGTGAAACTGAGAAGGAGAAACAGCTGAAAGAAGAAGAAAATTAAGGTCCGTATAATTGAAGAAGGACGAATAGCTATTGACTGTTGCTACTGAATCAGAGAGGCTAGGGTTTGCTGTTGATGTTGATGGATTCGTGATGAAACGGGTTTGTGTTGGTGTTCATGGAGGCAACTGAGTTGAGAGGAGAAATTGGATATATGGGTTGTTGTTGAATTAAGATGGGTTTTGTGGTTTGACATGGGATTACTGAGATGGGTTTTTCGGAATTGAATTCAGGAAAATCAAGATGATGGAGATGGATTGTAAGTGGTGGTTGTCTGGGGTTGCTGTTGAGAATTTAAGAATGATGTAGGTCCTGGCAGTGAAGCTGTGAATGGGTTTTGAGGTTGAGCTATGAGGAATGGTGGAGAATTGCACTTGTGGTGTCTGAAATTGCAGGTGGAGCTAATGCATTTGTGGCTAGGTCAAGATGGTGACATGGTTTTGGAGCTGTGCTGTGTGAATGGGACAATGATTGATGTGTGAAATGAGGCAGATGGAGCAATATCAGAAAAGTTTGATGCTGTTGGTGGTGAAATAAAATTGCAGTTAATTACAACAAATGGAGTTGAATGAATGGGATAAGGCAGAAAAACTCATGGAGAATGTATGAACTGCAGTATAGTTACAGGACATGGCAATGAGTTTGTGCACATGAATCAGGTGGAGGTTTTGGAGTGTTAACCATGGCTCAATGGAACTGGTGGAATTATGGTATGAGAATGGAACAGAAATGGTGATCTTTGTGGTGATAAGTTCACGGTGGTGGTGGATGCAATGAGGAGTAGAATGGGTATTGTGTTGCTGATGCCAAGAAGCTGAAATAGAGAAGCTGATAATGGCGAGTGGTGGATGAAGTTCGTGTCTTGGAGACATTGGAGCTGCGATTCAGTGGGTTACTCATGAGTTGGTTGGATATGACCTTGGTAGGAGATGTTGCTACGAAATGGTGAAGTAGTGATGCTTGAGAAGCACTGTAAGTGTTATTCTTGGTGTTTTGCTTATGAGGTGGTTTGATTAAATGGGCATGAAGAGCGGGGAAGGAGTTAAACTACGAGAACTTGGTGTTGCAGTAAATAAGGAAATGATAACTGAATTGCAGCACAGCCATCATGGCTGAACATGGAGTGCAATGATGGTGCAGCACAGCCATCATGGCTGGCACAACTCATGCCTGTGCAATGGTCAAGACCAGTCATTTTGAGTTAGCTCATTGACTGGATTCGATTCTCAGTGATTCCCCTTGACCCTTGACTTTTGACTAACGTTTGACTTACGGTTGACTCCTTTGACCGTTAGTCATAACGGTTGACGGACGGAATATACATTTACCGGAAGGAATTTTCAGGTGGCCGGCGGCGACGGATTCCGGCATATTTCCGGCCAAAAACCCAGTTTTCCGGCGAGCAAAAGTTGCAGAAATTTTGTGTGGATTTCTCTCATGGGATGTGAAGAGTTGGACTTGGAATTGAATGAAGAATTTGGTGGGAATATGGAAAGAGGAGATGGAAGATTTGAGAAAGGCTTGGATTTGGAAATTGAGCTACAAAAGGAAAGGGATTCTATTCCTTAGAAGATATGGAGAACATTGAAGCCTATAAATAGAGAAGAACTTCTACACTTCCATACACATATACATATAGATACACATTGACATATAGATGCACTTAGATACACACATCTTTTACAATACTTTTGCACACTTTTACACACACAATACTTTTCTCTTTGTGTGAACTCTTTAATATGAGTAACTAATTTGATTGAGGATGAATTCCTAGTTCTTAACATGTTTTGAGTTTGTTTTAAATCTACTTTGAAGTTTTCACATGATTATTGTTTGTTTTTACTAATAGGAGTGATCTTAAAGACATTCATGATTGATTGATAGATTATCTAGGTGTACAACTAGATTGATTTGTTAGTCTAATCTAAAGCTAGTGTAAGTTAGGGGATAAGTAATCGTTTTTTGACTTTTCACATAAGTAGCAAACATAAGACCTTGCGGAGGGATTCCGTGGAGCAATTGTGTGTAAAAACAACGTTAGCAAGTGGACCTTGATCTAAGAGTTTAACTACTAATATCAACCTAATAAATTCATAAATCTTAATGCGTTTAACTAAATTACATCTTGAGTGATCTACTACTAGGTGGTTTGGTGAATAGAATCCGGTAGTCGAGAACTTCCGTATCCGGTGATATAAGGGATTTTGGGGTTAGCACTGATCTAGCTGTTATACCCACGGTTGGTGATAATTTGTGACTAATAAGAAGTGGAAAAGAACATAACTTTAATCATTGTTTTGCAGCGAAGAAGGATTCCTTGATCTATTCTCTCTTATCGATTTCTTTTTAATTGCTTTGTTTATTTTATTTACTTTCTCAAAATCTTAATCAATACCCCCCTTTTTGTGTGACAATTTTACAACTAGAATCTCGTGCTCCTCGTGGGATCGACCTTGACTACCCTATATTACTTGTTAATTAGGTAGTAAAGTATTAATTAATTTGTTGTGGTTACGACACGCATACAAATTTTGGCGCCGTTGCCGGGGGAGCATCGGATGATTTTAGTTGTTTTATTTTTACTTTTTGCTTTATTCTTGCTTTGTTGGATTCTTTATCGTATCTAACTTAGTTTTTGAATTGTTTTTCAGGTACCGGTTTTCCATGTATGGTGGACAAGAGCAAGCATATTACAACAATCAATACGATTTTCAACCTCAACATCATGGCAATTTCCAACCATCCTTAGGATACAATCAAAATCAATCTTTTGGCTATGATCAAAATCCTACGGAACCTTATGGATATTCTCATACATATCAACAACCTTATGACGGGTATGTAAGTGGACAATTACAAGGATGGACGGATAATTATGCTTCTAATACATTGTTTTCTAGTAATGTGCAGACGGAGAGTTGGGAATATACTCCTCTTCATCGTGTTTTTCCTTCACTTTTTAAGGATATACAATCTAGAAACTCTATACACGGTGGTAAGCGTGTTAACGTCCGTAAACTTGCACAAAAGTTATACAAATTGGAAGATGATGGAGACTCGGAAGAGCTTGTCGCAGAAATTAGTAAGACCATTCATATGGAACTTAAACGACGTCGGGATAAAGGTTATGAAACCGATGAAGATTCTTATTATGGTGATTCCGATAATGAAGATGATTGTGTTGAAAAGGACCAACCTTTGGAAACTTTTGATGACGCTAGTGTAGATTACTCGAGCCTTGATATTAATAATGATCAATCACCTATTCAAAAGGTAGAGCTTGAGGAAGATGGATTTAGTGCTTGGAAAAAATTCCTTAGGGAAAATTATGAGTCCGCAAAAGTGTATGAAAGTTGCAACCATGAGGAAGTTATTCCAACTCCGGATCATAATAACGATCCTTCACCTATTCAAAGGGAGGAGATTGGGTGTGATTTTCCTATTGTTGTAAACGGTATAACACCCTCACAAGAAGATCTTACAATTTTTACCGACGAAAATCACTTTAGTGAATGGCCCGATTCCGATGATGAAGATGTTGAAGAGGTGATGCTCGATAATGGAACCGAATTGATTGAATTTGTGGAAGACCCAATTGAACTTGCTAATGATTATGATGATGCCGAGACTTTGGTTAAGGTAGAAAATGATGAAGAATGGTTGCAAAGTTTGATAGAGGACCACGATATACAAGAGGTAAGTAGTTCACTTGAATTTTTTAAGAATGAGGAGGATACCGTAATACAAGAAATTGTGCAAGGTTTGTCTAACCCTTTGCATGTTAATTCTTCTCCTTTACCTCTTATTGGTTTGAATGTATGTGCTTCGAAAGTATTTTTGAATGACTTTGTTTCTCGATATCCACCATTGGAAACACTTGATGCTAATACTATGCAGGTTTGCCAAGAGGAATGCATGGAAGTTCCCAAATTCTATGTTCTTTATACACTTCCGAGTGTGGACAAGAATAAGTGTGGGGGAAATTTCTATCGAGCTATAACTTTACTATTATTTTCTTGTGCTAATATTTGTATGAAGCTATTGTTTGCAAAACAGGTACTATGGGAGGATCCCCAAATTTTCCGATTGCTAATATATGGGGAATGAATCTTACAAGAGCCATGTCGGGCCGTCGACTTTAAAACAAGCGCTAAGTGGGAGGCAACCCACCGGTTTTGTATCTCTTATCCTTTTGCTTTTGCTTTTATTTTTATTTTTATTTTTGTTTTGTTTTGTTTATTTATTTTTTATTGTTTTCATATCATATTTGCATCCCCATATTTAATTTCATTAAGTCCATAATCTATCTTAGAAGAGAATTATGATGAATACCTTTTCGTCAGAAAATTTCAGACTGCGCGTAGTTCAGTCCAGAGACCATAACTGTCAGACCGTTTATCAGAACACTATGAAATTTTGACACTGTGTAGAAAACACGTAGGTGAACAACTTTTGTGAAATGGAGTTTTTCCAAATTCCTTACCAATTTGCACAGTTTTTTCGTTTTATCTTCTGTTACGTCAGAATTCAGAACTTTCGGTTTTACACATTGAGGACAATGTGAAGTTTAAGTGTGGGGGAGTGGCTAAGCATATATTTTTGCATATAAAAAAAAAAAAAAAAAGAGAATTTTTTTTGCATAAAACTTTCAACTTTTAGAGATTTTAGAGTCACTAGCATACTTCTAGGTATGATTACATAGAGAATTCTGACCGACATAATTGAACTTGGAAGTGTTAGGGAACTACGTTTGATTTCTTGCTTGTTAGAGTGTTAAATAATGGATTTAATCATGCCGGTGATGCAAATTTGGTGCAGGGAGAAGTGCGTTATTAGAGTTGCTGATCAATCATTAGTGGAGACTACCCATTTTCATATCATGAGAGGCACCGACCAAAAATTCTTCCTTTACTAAAGAGCTTCTTTTGAGTGTGTGTCACCGTACGTTAATTCCGGGTAGAATGGTGAGCTACCCAATTTCACACCAATTTCAGCACTATTTTGATATCTTGAGTGCTAATCTTTGTCAATCATGAGGGTGACGTCTATAGATGAAAGCCACCTTCTTGTAGTTCGATTTGCAGTTAGCACCATTCTCTCGCTCGACAACAACGGGTCCATAGAAACACCATAATCATCAACAACAAGGGAGCGACATCAAAATCTACAAGGAAAGTTGAAAAGGTTCAAGGTTTGCAAGCAACAATGGAACAAGAAAAAGAGCATAATTTTATATCAAAGTTGAAGACTTAAAATGCAATGAGGTAATTCTATATCCAAGTATTAAGACTTATTTACAAAAGCGAAGAAAAGCGAAAGGTGAGAATTATTGAAATTTATGATTTCAAGGGGATACAAGTTGTGAAGAATCAAGCGGTAAAGTACGTTTCCACGGCCATGTTTGTTTTGTTTATTTTGTGTTTTGTTTCTCTTGTCTAAAAAAAAAATGAAAAAAAAAAAAAAAAAAAATATATATATATATGAGACAAGAGAAATATCTATTATTGTTTTGTTATTGAATAAGCCGTGGGGAAGGAAAATCTATAAGGAAGTTTCAAGCGACAAGGATTTTGAGGAAAAAGGTTACAAATTGTTAAGGATTTATGAAGTTCAAGTGTTTATCATCAATAGTTGAAGCCGAAGACCAAGAAGATGAAGACAAGGAGCGGAAGACGTTTCTTTTGGATTCCGTGAGAGTGGTGTTATCATAATTGGCAATCGGATGTGAAGGTAAGTAAGTAATCTCATCCTTGATATAAGTGGTTGATTTCCTTTCTTAGAGATCGTTAGAAAAATGGTTTTTCAAAATGATTAAAAGATGTGGGTTTTTCAAAATTTCGGAAGTTATTCTTCCCACCATTCAACGTGTTGCAGGAATTCTCTCTTCATTCCTACCTGCACATATGTGAGACCCATAAAAAAGCCGTCTTTTTGAGTGCAATTATCATAAAACCCTTTTAAGTGAGGTAGAAGTCGAGGCGAAATGCTTATTGATCGTTTCTCAAACACGTGTTCTCTCATTATGGTGTGGTTATTTCTCACTCAACATTTAAGAATGAGAATATGTTCTTTAGTATTTCTAATTTCTTATTACTAGCATGCAGAAACTCTATGTCTTCATAACTCTTAGGATGCTTGGGAAGCTAGAACGCTTTGAAGTTGTAAGTTTGATTTGCTCGAGGACTAGCAAAGTCTAAGTGTGGGGGAATTTGATAGGTGTAGAATACACCTTAATTTACTATCTAGTAGTTATGCTTTCTTTGCTATTTTTCTAGTAAATTATGTATTTTTACGTGTTTTTTTGAGTTATTAGGTACTCTGGAGTCGCACGGAGGAAAAGGATAAGAAATCGTTTAATTTGAGCTAAAAGGGAAAAAAGGTCATTTCATGGGCGGACACTATACGAATCCCAGTCAAGGTTAAGGGGCATCTCGGTTTTGGAGAATTATAAAGACAGCCTAGCTGTGGTTAAGGGGAGGCTAATAGGCTAGCCCTTATCAAAGTAACCAACTATTATGGAGCACTAAGTTGTGGGTGTATTTTGCAAGATGGGGTGTACCATCCACTTGCTTCACCCTAAATCGAGAGACCATATCTCTCTTTTATTCTGAATCTAGAAGATTGAGAAAAAAATACAGACTCATCTGTTGAAGGATTTGAGACAGAGTTGAAGCAGATCGAAGAATTCGAAATCAAAAAAATCGAAGATGGGTTTCAGTGGATGAATGAAATGAAGAACGGTGCTGTGAAACTGAGAAGGAGAAACAGCTGAAAGAAGAAGAAAATTAAGGTCCGTATAATTGAAGAAGGACGAATAGCTATTGACTGTTGCTACTGAATCAGAGAGGCTAGGGTTTGCTGTTGATGTTGATGGATTCGTGATGAAACGGGTTTGTGTTGGTGTTCATGGAGGCAACTGAGTTGAGAGGAGAAATTGGATATATGGGTTGTTGTTGAATTAAGATGGGTTTTGTGGTTTGACATGGGATTACTGAGATGGGTTTTTCGGAATTGAATTCAGGAAAATCAAGATGATGGAGATGGATTGTAAGTGGTGGTTGTCTGGGGTTTCTGTTGAGAATTTAAGAATGATGTAGGTCCTGGCAGTGAAGCTGTGAATGGGTTTTGAGGTTGAGCTATGAGGAATGGTGGAGAATTGCACTTGTGGTGTCTGAAATTGCAGGTGGAGCTAATGCATTTGTGGCTAGGTCAAGATGGTGACATGGTTTTGGAGCTGTGCTGTGTGAATGGGACAATGATTGATGTGTGAAATGAGGCAGATGGAGCAATATCAGAAGAGTTTGATGCTGTTGGTGGTGAAATAAAATTGCAGTTAATTACAACAAATGGAGTTGAATGAATGGGATAAGGCAGAAAAACTCATGGAGAATGTATGAACTGCAGTATAGTTACAGGACATGGCAATGAGTTTGTGCACATGAATCAGGTGGAGGTTTTGGAGCTGTTAACCATGGCTCAATGGAACTGGTGGAATTACTGGTATGAGAATGGAACAGAAATGGTGATGCTGTGAGCTGATAAGTTCACAGTGGTGGTGGATGCAATGAGGAGTAGAATGGGTATTGTGTTGCTGATGCCAAGAAGCTGAAATAGAGAAGCTGATAATGGCGAGTGGTGGATGAAGTTCAGGTACTGGAGACATTGGAGCTGCAGTTCAGTGGGTTACTCATGAGTTGGTTGGATATGACCTTGGTAGGAGCTGTTGCTCTGAAATGGTGAAGTAGTGATGCTTGAGAAGCACTGTAAGTTATTCTTGGTGTTTTGCTTATGAGGTGGTTTGATTAAATGGGCATGAAGAGCAGGGAAGGAGTTGCAGCTACAGAACTTGGTGTTGCAGTAAATAAGGAAATGATAACTGAATTGCAGCACAGCCATCATGGCTGAACATGGAGTGCAATGATGGTGCAGCACAGCCATCATGGCTGGCACAACTCATGCCTGTGCAATGGTCAAGACCAGTCAGCTGAGTTAGCTCGCTGACTGGATTCTGACTCAGTGATTCCCCTTGACCCTTGACTTTTGACTAATGTTTGACTTACGGTTGACTCCTTTGACCGTTAGTCATAACGGTTGACGGACGGAATATACATTTACCGGAAGGAATTTTCAGGTGGCCGGCGGCGACGGATTCCGGCCTATTTCCGGCCAAAAACCCAGTTTTCCGGCAGCAAAAGTTGCAGAATTTTGTGTGGATTTCTCTCATGGGATGTGAAGAGTTGGACTTGGAATTGAATGAAGAATTTGGTGGGAATATGGAAAGAGGAGATGGAAGATTTGAGAAAGGCTTGGATTTGGAAATTGAGCTACAAAAGGAAAGGGATTCTATTCCTTAGAAGATATGGAGAACATTGAAGCCTATAAATAGAGAAGAACTTCTACACTTCCATACACATATACATATAGATACACATTGACATATAGATGCACTTAGATACACACATCTTTTACAATACTTTTGCACACTTTTACACACACAATACTTTTATCTTTGTGTGAACTCTTTAATATGAGTAACTAATTTGATTGAGGATGAATTCCTAGTTCTTAACATGTTTTGAGTTTGTTTTAAATCTACTTTGAAGTTTTCACATGATTATCGTTTGTTTTTACTAATAGGAGTGATCTTAAAGACATTCATGATTGATTGATAGATTATCTAGGTGTACAACTAGATTGATTTGTTAGTCTAATCTAAAGCTAGTGTAAGTTAGGGGATAAGTAATCGTTTTTTGACTTTTCACATAAGTAGCAAACATAAGACCTTGCGGAGGGATTCCGTGGAGCAATTGTGTGTAAAAACAACGTTAGCAAGTGGACCTTGATCTAAGAGTTTAACTACTAATATCAACCTAATAAATTCATAAATCTTAATGCGTTTAACTAAATTACATCTTGAGTGATCTACTACTAGGTGGTTTGGTGAATAGAATCCGGTAGTCGAGAACTTCCGTATCCGGTGATATAAGGGATTTTGGGGTTAGCACTGATCTAGCTGCTATACCCACGGTTGGTGATAATTTGTGACTAATAAGAAGTGGAAAAGAACATAACTTTAATCATTGTTTTGCAGCGAAGAAGGATTCCTTGATCTATTCTCTCTTATCGATTTCTTTTTAATTGCTTTGTTTATTTTATTTACTTTCTCAAATTCTTAATCAATACCCCCCTTTTTGTGTGACAATTTTACAACTAGAATCTCGTGCTCCTCGTGGGATCGACCTTGACTACCCTATATTACTTGTTAATTAGGTAGTAAAGTATTAATTAATTTGTTGTGGTTACGACACGCATACAGAAGGCCAGCGAGAAGCTGACCTAGAGAGACTTTTATCTTCTCATGATTGCAAGGATGATCAGAAAATAAATTAGCAGAAAGCTGAGATTTAGGGTTTTGACCAGGAATGGGAGATAAAATAAAACCTCTGGTTTGAAGTTTCTTTCGAACTTCTTCAAAGGAAATCTCATATTTATGACCGGCTGGAGGCATTTTTAGTATGGGAATGAAGAAAGGTAGTAAAAATCAAATGAACAAGAATCACGAAAAATTACAGTAGCAAAAGCGGAATTTACGGAAGAACAGTAAGATTGCAGAGAAGCTGAGAAGAAAGTAAAAAGAAGAGAATAGAAGAATAAGGAGAATATATATAGAGAGTAGAAATTCTCGAGAAGGTAAGTGCATTTAATGCGAAGAGTAAACATGAGCAGTTAAGAAGCAGCGGTTGAAAAAGACGTGTCAAGAGATGGATGGAAGAACAAATACGTGTAACAAAATTTTCGCAAAGTACAGAATCGTGTCAGTACAGAAGATGTGAAAAAATGAATAGTTGTTGCATTCTGAAGAGAGTTTTCTCATGACATTCTCCCCTTCGCAGAGAATACATGAGAAGAGGCAAGATGTAGGATCAGAATATTGCAACAACAACACATTTGCAAAACCCTCATCTACAACGTTGAGAAGCTGTCGCAAACTAATTACAAAAATGATGCAATAGATAACGTCAGCCTAAACACGAGAGAAGTGTGATGATCCTGCGAAATTAATACTTGTAAGCTTGCGAGAGTATCGCAAGTCAGATCCTAAAATAAAGGACAGATTAGCTGTCATCCACTATGTAATTCCCTATATAAAGAGCCGAGCAGGCTTAAGAACGGGAGAGAGATCTTTTTCGAGTGTTGAGCAAGTCATTAGGAGAGATAAAGTCCAGAGCAGTTGTTAATTTCTTAGTTTTATTTCTTTCCTTTCTTGTAAAAATTCAGAAGATTAATCAATAAAGATTGTGATTGTTCATCTAAAAATGACTTAATTGTATGAATTCTAGTGAGGGGTGTAGTGTGGGATTTCATGCCACTACAACTATTGTGATCTTAAAAAAATATGGAATCCTAAATATATTTTAGATATCCTACCAAAGTATATATATGTACATTTTCATATATAAGACTGTCAATGTATCACTATCTAGGATGCGATTTTGGAAACCTTGTAATCTTACAAAGAATGATTTTTCAGTTAATAATTCTGTTAACAATGGATTGATTCATACACCTCACAACTGTTTTAATGAAGCAAGTGGTCTTTTGAAATATTTCTGGATTCATGATTCTAATGGTATTTTTAACAAATATCATATTATGTTCAAATTTATCTCTGCATACTCTATTAGAAAATTCTTGTCTAATAATATAAGAGTAAACAGATTTTTGGACAGAAACGTATAATCAATCCAAGATAAGGATCCAGACCATAAAAAACTGGTTTTCCAAAATAAAGACCCAGATATAAAATCGGAATTGTCTCCCCACAAGCCTCAGTTTCCGATTTTGGTAGAATTTCCTAAAACGAGTTATTTCCGGTTTTTGATATCAATTCTTCCTATAAAAGATAATCTCTTGCTATGTATACAAACATATTGGGGAAGATTGATCGAAACTGTAACTAGGGTTTTTGATATTTTTGCAAGTATGAGAAAGAGGAAATTAAGAGACACATCCTCTGTAGACCGTGTCAGATATAATGATATTGATAGGATAAAATTTCCTAACAGTATTGATGACAAGCATGAATTTACTCATTTTGTTGATAGCTCATGCTTTAGGAAATACGAAACTCTTAAGAGAATGGATTTCACTACTGAAAAGAAATTCGATCCAGACGTCCAAGATAAGGATTATGTGAAGTTTATTCAAGATCGGAACTGGGGAAATATTTTTTGTTTTGAAAAATATTCACCTGATATGGTAAGAGTTTTTTATGCGAATATTCATAATGTTGATCATAAAAATCTTACCTTTGTTACTCTTGTTGGTCAAGGATTCTACTATATTGATCGTAAGACAATTTCTAATTCTATTGAGTACAATATGGGATGTAATCACGTGATTACTGGAGTTCAATTTGATCATGATACCATTTGAACACATCTCATTGGAAGATCGACAGAGTGGGAAAATGGTAGATTACCAACAAAAAATATACCCTTTTACCTAAGGGTATTTAGCAACCTTATTTGCAAGCACTAGAGATAAGTCAGCTTGGAACAAAGATTTTGTAGAATTTGTTTATTTTCTATTAAAAGGATATTCTCAAATTGATATTTGTGGAATCATTGTCAGTCAAATAATCAAAATGTCAGATTCTATTTCTTCCCCAGGAATAAAGAGGCATCTCGGTTTCCATGTATAATTATAGAGATTTGTGAATTCATTGCAAGAGATGATTTTGATGACATGAGAAGCATTACATCTGTCTCTAAAAACAATATAAGATTTTGTAGAATTTGTTTATTTTCTATTAAAAGGAGATTCTCAAATTGATATTTGTGGAATCATTGTCAGTCAAATAATCAAAATGTCAGATTCTATTTCTTCCCCAGGAATAAAGAGGCATCTCGGTTTCCATGTATAATTATAGAGATTTGTGAATTCATTGCAAGAGATGATTTTGATGACATGAGAAGCATTACATCTGTCTCTAAAAACAATATATGTCAAATGATTGGAGTTCAATCCAGTAATAAAACGGTTGAAAGGATTTCACCGAATTCTAATAACAAGTCTCTTCTAGTTCATCTTGAAATTCTTGGTAAATAACTTGACTGTTTTCAGAAACAGATGGGCTTTGCTGCTCGAAAAGATCCAAAAACTCTTAAAGGAATTCTAAAGATTGAATCCGAGTTTTGGAACCAAGAATCAGAAATAGAAGAAGAGCATCGAAAAGTACTGGATCACGAGGAATGCTTCTCCCAATAATTATTTCCAAAAAAAATAGACATTATTTTTTGATTATTTCAATAAGGTATATTATGAATAAAACTATCTATTATTTATGAATAAAATTATTATTTTATAATTTTTCTTGTGATAGTTTTCGATTACATAGCATGTGCTTGAATGCTTTACATTATTGCTATGTATGTTTATGGGATGTTTGATTTCGGTTTTCATGGTTTGGGTGACTTTTTGGTTTAGCAGGATTAAGTTCTAGCCCATGTTGATGGGCTTTATCAAAGGATCATAAGGGGTTCTGATTGAAACTAATATGTGAAAAAGTCACAATAAGTTGAATCATTTTTGGTTTAGCATAAAAGCATATGTGTTTCGGGGTTTCAACTTTTGCATTGCATTAGTTAAAACTGGTTTTCAGCCTTTCTCTGCTAAAGGTTGGTCCTTGTTGTTGTTCTTTTGTCTTGCGAGGGGATGACAACACAACGGGAGAGAGTTCTATGTGAACTTGTGCTTAATGATTTTTCTCCCCCGAAAGATGCAAAGAAAAAGGGAGAAGAGGATGAGGAATCTGAGGCAACAAATTTGTTAGTTAATCGTTTTCCAGTTTAAGAAAAGCCTGATTTTATTGAATATATTTATTGCTTTTGCTTAACAAAATTTCGGTATAATTGATGTTTATTCCATTATTTGTGTATGGATGTGTGTGTGATTCAATTGTTTCTGGTTAAGAAAAACTATTGTTATCTTGTTTTATTGTTTGGTATCAATTGTTTAGGCTTACGAAATTACTGTGCAATTGCAGTACTTTAATGTCCATGTTTGTTTCAATTGCTTCCGGTTGAGGTAAATAATTATGCAGGTTGATTTATTTGGTTTGTATGAATTTTTTATGTCTTAAAAAAAAGGTTTTCGGGATGAATTATTTAGTCCAATTCGATTCCGATAAGAGAAACTAATTTAATTTTGATCTTAGTTAGACTTATCAAAGTGGAGGTTTCGGTTATTCAAGTCTAATCGAATGCCTTAACAAGAAATTCTAGTTAACTAACCTAGTACTTGTCTTGTTTAAAAGTGAAAGGTCTAAGTTATTATTTGAATAATTAGAACCTAATGATAAAAATAGAGTTAATTCTGATCTTTATTTTGGTCTTATCAAACAAGCGATTGTATTCGTACAATCGGTTTAGTCAAAGAACTAAGGTGCTTAGTCAATTTTTGATTTGCTAAACTATTAGGGAAAATTTCTTCGGGCTATTGTTTCCTTGGTAACGTATCAAAACAAAATTAATTTGTAGTTTCGGTTTTGATATTGGTTGTCTAAAATGGTGTGTGGAACCCTCGTGCTTAACTCTTATAGATTTTGCAAGTCTTTTAGATTTGTAAGATCCTTTCGGTTTGTCTTTTATTTGCTCGTACCTTTGTCATTTTGTGACAAAAAGGGGATAAATATATGGAATAAACAAGTGATTTGGTATCACTAAGGAAAGGACATTGGTGCTTAAACGTTATATCTAACGAAAGAGTAAAGCATATACTAAGGGGGAGTAATATATCATATTGATACTTGTGGTTATTTTAACTACAAACGGTATTACAAAGATGTGCAGATTAAAAATCTACCTATCTTACCTTTAGTGGGAGTATTAGCTTTGTTATTGTGTCAACAACGACATTTATGGATTGAATGTATACATATTATTGTGTTGTTCAAACTTGGAATCAAGCGTATGTGTAATGAATTCTTGTAATTTGTTTATCCATATGATGTAAGAGTTTTGTCACTAAAATTGACAAAGGGGGAGATTGTTAGAGCATAGCTCGGTTGAACCCACCAAGCGTTGGTATGTCAAGTTTGGTTGTCATATTTTAGTGAATCAAAAATCATTTCAAGAGTCGCTTGATTATTTACTAGAGTCAACTTCGTATAGGTTAGCTAGAAAGTTACTAGGATATGAGATTTACAAGTATTACGTGAAGACTTGAAGAATGTAAAGAAGGAAAGAGCTACAACGACGACATCATCCTTCTAATTTAGGTTAGTAATATTTTACTTGAAATGTTTCATTTCTAACATATCTTTCAAGTCGTGCATATTGAAAACGTAACTGCGAAGCTGTGAATGATTATACACTAATTAGACATAGTATTAAGGAATTACAATACGAAGTATAACGTATATCTTTTGAACTTCGTATATAAGACATCGACATAATCGTATGAATGCTATTGTGATTATATATGGGTATGGGTGAAGTTTTCGTCCTAGGAAACAATGTTTTACATTCATTTAAAGAAAGTACAATTCATAAACTTGTTTTATGAATCGAAAGGGAAATCGCTAGGCTTATTGGTATTGTTATTCATTGCCAATCTTTGGATTACCAATATGTGTGTTTAGTATAACCGCTCATAACTTGTTTATGTATCTTGGTAAAACTATTCACAATGACTGAATTTTGTATTGGTATGAATTTTATTAGTGAAACCGATCTTAAGTAATCACTTGAGATGGTATGATCGATGTGTTGTAATTGGTATGACCAACTCTAGACATTGGGGAACCGATCCTAGTAAGAGGTGCAACAGATCACAAGCATGGGGAATCAATCCTTGTAAGAGGTATAACAATTTTGCTCTGACAATGTATGCCATGTATCCATTGTAGTTAGAATATCACTATGTTGATTATGCTGCAACTCATGCTTAAAAATATTATTGATCCTTAGATTAGTTGTGATTTAACTAGACAGTTAATGCTTTGGATAAATATTTTAGTTGTGATTAATTTATCCATTGGAGAAACACCTTAGATACAAGGTAAACTTGAATCTGCTATAAGGACAAGAATAACATCATAAGTTAAGTGCATATTGTAGGTTAGTGGTGGATTTGAAAGCTCTAGTATTCATATTCTCAGTATTTACATCTTGAGTTAATTGCATCTTTTACTTCTATTCAGTTTTATTATTTCAGTCACTTGAAAATAATCTCGTCGTATCGACAAAACAAACTCCTTTGGTTACTTTTATTTAAATCAGTTTAGTAATATTTTGGAATCACTTCTACACCCACCAAGTCTCTGTGGGATCGACCTGTATTTGCCCTGTCTACATTAGACGTTGTGCACTTGCGGTTAGACATAGTCGTAGGTATCTTTCCGAGCCTACCAAGTTTTTGGCGCCGTTGCCGGGGACTAGGTAGCGGTGTAGTTGAGGTTTCTATCTTTACTGTTCAAAAAAATAAAAAAATAAAAAATCAATCTGTAGACGTACTGTTGTCATTTAGTTTAGTCAGTCCATTTGTTTACATATTTTTGCATAATCATACTGTAGCTTAGTAACATATCCAGTAGATGTAGTTTTTCCTTTAATTTCAACCATCTGTGTATAATCATCTCTTTAATACTTTCTTTAGTTGCTAGTTTTGCTTTCAGTTAAATATCTGCATAATTGTTTGTCTTGCACCCTGTGCTAGTAGTAGTTTCATCTCTCTTTGATTAAAGTAAACATCTTTGCATCATTATCTTATAATATAACTTAGCTGTAGTTTAGGAAACTTTGCATCATCATCCTGCATTATACCATATCTGTAGTTTAGAGTGCATTTAAGCATAGTCTGAATTTATAGCTTCCCCTTTTTCTTTTGAATTATCTCTGTAGGTTGTAAATAATTTAGCATAACTTAGATTTTTGTAGCTTTTCATAAAATTTGCATATGTAGGTTAGCATTAAAATTGTAATAGATAATTAGGTTCTGCTAGTTCTCATCACCCTGCATCTCATTGTATTGGTTCCCTTTTTTTCATATAAAATAAAAAAAATTATATAAAATAAATAAAAAATCATATTATAATAAATAAATAAATAAAAAATTATAATTATTTGTTCTTCTTTACGTTTTGTTATTTTTGTCTTTTCCTTACAGAATTTGGAATTTGGAGCGAAAGAAAATTTGCCGAAGCTTTTGGTGAATATTTAAAAGACCTGGAGTAAAAGGCGAAGCTAAAAGGGCGAAAAAAAAATTACAAAAAAAAGAGTTTATTTTATTTATTTTTAGATTGTATTAGGATTTTTTTTCTTGTAATTTTCTATTTCTTTTGCATTTTATCTTTTTGGACACTGGACATTATTTTATTTTTTATTTTTAAACCCTTCGGAAGGGTAGTATTAAATATCAAACTGTTTGCAGAGAAGGACGGTGATTACAATATCACCACGTCCCCTCGGGTTCGTTCATGACATATGAGTCGTGGCCCGAGTCGACAACAACGGTTCATCCTCCGTATGGTACGGGAGGTAAGCTTGTCGAAACACTCGCGAATCCCCTGTTAGCGAGTTACTGTATTCCTTCGTTTGCATACATGTTGAGGATTTGAATACGGCTGCTTTAATTTCCTAGTAAAGGGAAAGGACTAGCCATACAAGATAAGGGATTCGGATTTCATCACCGTTCTCTTCTTGCCCGCCTTAGGAAAACGATACCTAAACGTGAACCTAAGATTTAAAATTTCAAATAGAACAAAACCTATAAGGTAACGAGCTTAGTAGGAAAGTCGTTCGGAAAATATTGGTTACTCTTTAAGCATACTTCGAAGTTCATGATAGTTTTTGTAAATTGAATGCGTGACTGCGCCGCCTTGTGATACGGTGAGGCCTTGGGTATCAAAGCTCCAGTAGCTTCCCTCGCCTCTATTCAATATACTTTAATTCAGATTGATTCCAGAGGGGTTTGCTCAGATTGTAACGAATTTCCTTTCGAAGGATTAGAAGCTGGTCTAGAAAACAATCTAAGTGGAGCCATCATGTTTTTTGTTTGCTAGAAATCAGTAGGTTTACTATGGTGGAGTCAGCCTTGTTTGTGATTGAATAGAACTTCCCTTCCTTGTTTGTGGTATTCTATATTTATTTTATTTTTATTTCTTCATAAATTAAAAAAAAAAAAAAAATGTTTGTCTAGATAGTCTTCATCAAGACTGCCCATCTGGATTCCCATCTCCAGTTGTTGACATCATGTCCTAGTGGAGACCATGAGTGATATCATAAATTGTCCCCGTACTCTCCAGGAGTACATGTATCCCAACAGATTGAGTCTGTCATCATGTATTGTCTTACCTCAGACCAATAACCTTTTTGAAATAAATGCAAGCATGATACAAATACTTCCTATATTTCGAGGGTTCGATTCTGAGAACCCCTATAATCATGTAAAAGAGTTTGAACAAATTTGTCGGACTATGCAACCTGACCATATGTCCGCAGACTCTCTAAAATTGCGTTTGTTTACATTTCCTTTAGGGAAAAGGGCCAAAACATGGTTTTACGGTTTGAGATCACAGTCAATCACCACCTGGAACCAACTTACAAGTCAATTTTCCAGAGAGTTTTTTCCACATCATAGAACAATTTCTATTCGTCAAAATATTAATTGTTTTGTCCAGTTAGATGGGGAGACTCTTTTTCATTATTTTGAACGGTTTCATGATTTGTTAAGTGAATGCCCTCACCATGGCTTTGATAAATGGAGACTGGTCATCATCCTCTATGAGGTACTAGACTCTAATTATCGATACATGGTTGATTCGTTGTGTAATGGTGAATTTATTGATAAGAATGTGAATGATGCATGGTCATTGTTAGCTGAACTTGCAGAGAAAAACCATCAATGGGAATCCATTAGGGAAGCTAGGACAATGTCTTTTGATATGGGTAATCACCATCTAGAAATTGGTACAAATGAAAATGATTTTGTCCTTAACTCATATACCCAGACTGAAATACATATTTGTACCTTGTGTGGTAGCTTAGGCCATCTTATAGAGAACTGCCCTGTTTTGCATGACTTTAGGCAGTCTAGAACATATCATGTTGCTGGCCATCCCTACCCGCAGACTTGCAATATAAATCCCTGTTACAATGATACTAATAATAACTCAAATGAGGTGCATACTAATATTGAATATGCACCTCATCTAGAGGAACATGAGTTGACTGAGAACACCACAACTATAAATAGGGACGAGTATGCATATTACTCGGACGAGTATATGATGTTAGAAGAGCTAGTTCTTCTTGAAGATTCAAGTTCGGAGTCATGTGACTCTGAAATTCCAGACCACCGTATAGAGACATACACTGAAAATATTTCTTCTAATATTCATACTCATTGCAATTCAGATGATTTTGGTAATGATTTGGGATTTGTTCAATTGTTCTGTGAAAGTGATCATGTTGCACAACTTGATAGTGACTTAGAAAATGATGAATCTTCTGTAGACACCAATGATACTATGCATGAAAATAACTTTGACGTGTCTGATTCTCTGCCTAATTCACAATGTGATGTTTATTGTGATATTCCTATGCATGAAACTGAAGTTGTAGGTGATGATTGTGAACTAAGGCTTATTGATTTGTTTTATGAGCATGAGCATGATGTTGTACTTGTATCCGACATAGGTAATGTTGAATCTCATTTCGACACTAATGATCTTATGCATGAAAACATAATTGAAGTGTCTGATTCTCTGCCTGGGTCACATTGTGATGCCTCTTTGGATTTGTCTATGCATGAGAATAAAACTTTGGATGATGATGATTATGAACTAGGTCTTGTACAATTGTTTTATGAATGTGAGCATGTTGTAACACTTGTAGATGATTTAGGAGATGTTGATGTAATTAATGATAATGGTACTCTTGACCTCATCCATATGAGCAACTTAGAAGTACCTACTCTCCTACCTAAGTCACAGCCTGAAACTCTTGCACCCAACCTAGATATGGTTTGTAACGAAATTGTAAAACCAAATTTTCTAAGATTACCTAATCTAGGATTGGAACTGTATGCCTCTCAAATCCTTTTGGATTACTTTTCTGCTAAGTATAATACCTTTGAAGAGCCACAGTTGGAATGCATTGATGTTTCTCTTCCCATCCCGAACGAAGCCCATTTTGAGCTAGACCTTCTGCGTGATGAACCCCTAAAATTGTTAGATTTCGTGCCCAAAAGTATTCCTATTGAAAAATCTAGGTTTGGGGGTATCTATTTTTGTTTTACTTTCTCACTTGCATTTCTATCATATCATAATTATGTGAGATTGTTAAAATTTGTCTTTTGGGTTGATCCTCAACTCTTTAGATTGCTAGTGTATGGTGAATTTTTGTATATAATCCAGTAGATATTGTTAAATCTTGTTTCATGAACCGGTTAAGTTGTATTTTGTATATATTGTGCTAACCAAACTTTTTGTCTTGCGCTCATATTGTTTGCTTTCAAAGCATTCATCCAATTATGGTTAGCACCATCCTTTTTGCATCTGGTAATCTCTTCCCTTTTCTCTACTCAACATAGTTCTCATGGTATGTTTCTGTTTAAATTCTTTTCATCTGTTGAAACATTGAGGACAATGTTTGATTTAGGTTTGGGGGTGTGTTTTACATATAGAGTTTTTAGTCTTTTATTAAAAAATCAAAAAATCAAAAAATCTTTTGCAAATATTTGCATAAAACCTATTTTTAGAGATCTTAGAGTCACTAGTATGCTTCTAGCTATGTTTACATAGAGAGTCTGACCGAAATTTCTGAACTTGGAAGTACTAGAGAACACAATCGGGTTTCTTAGGTTATTAAAGCGTTAAAGTTGGATTTAGCCATGCCGGAGGGCGAATTAGGTGCTGTAAAGATATTCGGTAGTAGAATTGTGATCACCCATAGTGGAGACTACCCATTTTTACATCAAGTGAGGCACCGACCTTCAATTTGTGACTTTCTAAAAAATCTTTTAGAGTGTGTGTCACCGTACGTCAATTCCGGGTAGGAATGGTGAGCTACCCAACTTCGCACCACTTTCAGCACTATTTTTGATCTCTTGAGTGCTAATTTTGTCAATCATAAGGGTGACGTTTAAAGATGAAAACCCCTTCCTATAGTTCGATGAGCAATTAGCATCACTCTCTCTCTCAACAACATCAACCGATCCATAGAAACACATCATCAACGAGCAGAGCAACATCAAAAATTAGTCCAAGGTTTACATGCAACAATACAGTACAAAGAGCATAATACCATACACATTTAAAGAGGTATTTTACAATAGCAAAGAAAATAAAATAAGATGAGAATTAGTGAAGTTTATGAAATCAAGACAATACAAGTTGTGAAGAATTGAGTAATAAAGTCCTTAGTAGTTTCATTGTTTTTGTTGTTATTTTCATTTCATGTTTAGTTAAAAAAAAAAAGAATCAGAAAAATCAAAAATAATATTGAAGTTTATTTTCTTAGTTTTGATACCACCATGGAAAAGAAGAATAAAAAAATTCAAGAAGAAAATTCCAAGCAATAAGGAAATTGAAGAGAAAAGTTATAAATTGTCAGTTTTTGAAGTTCAGAAGTTCATCATCAACAGTTGAAGACCGAAGATTGAAGACATTTATATGGATGTTGTGAGAGTGGTGTTGATTTCCGATCGGATGTGAAGGTAAGTGAGTACTCCCATCCTTGCTAATGGTTGATTTCCTTTCTTAGTGATCATCAGAAAAAGATTCTTTTTGTCCACAATTCTGTGGAGTCTCCAGAAATTATTTCGGAAGGTTCTCCTTCCCACCATCAACGTGTGCAGGATTTCTCTCTTTATTCATATCTGCACACATGAGAGACTAAAAAAGCGGTCTTTTTGAGTGCAATTATCATAAAACCCTATTGGTGAGGCAGAAGTCGAGGCTTGTGATTATTCTCGAACCCGAATTATTTCATATGGTATGGTTATTTCTCGCTCAACTCTTAAGGATGAGAATGCGTTCTTTGGTAATTCTAACTTCGTGTTACTAGCATGCAGAAATTCTATGTCCTCATAGCTCCTTGGATGCTTGGGACTCTTTTACGCTCTGAAGTTGGAGAAGATTTTGTGGGTACATCTCTGATAGGCCCTCACGAGACTACAACTCGTCCACTAGGGACACCTAGGGGTTTAAAGGCTTAGTGCATACGCTAAATGCATTCGAGAGACCAGCGACAGTGGTATAGTTAGGATTTCTTAATTTCTGTTTCACTTGAGGACAAGTAAAATTCAGGTTTGGGGGTATTTGATGAGTGCCAAATAGTGCATATTTCTACACCTTTTTATTGGCATTTAACTCATCTTTTGCGCTTTAAAATCGTATATTATCCCAGATTCTATGTTTTCTTTGTTTTCAAGAATAAATTCATATACTAATTAATTTTGTGTTTTTAGGTACTAAATAAAGCTTAGATGAATTGCGGAGCCAAAAGAGCAGAAAATTGGACCGTTAGATCATTCTAGGAGCTGCAACCAACGGTGTCTTCACTCGTTGTATCAAAATTAGAAGCGTCCGCCTCACACCACAGTTTGTCTACCCCTTCACCTAGATGATCATCAACCAAACGGCCCCTAACCATTTTTCTAATCCTTTCTCCATCACGCCCGACAGCACCACCATCATCTTTCCAAAACCCATAATTTCTCCACTACACTAGACAACCCCCACCTCACTCATCATTCTCGTTTTCCTCATTCAATTAAACTAAACTAAACATCATCTAGTGGGAGGAACCGAAACACGAGGCGTGGAAACGCGGGAGGCGAAGGGATACAAGTGAGTGGGAAGCAACAGATCGCGTGAGGAGAAGCAAGGCATGTAGGAGTTGACAGTTCGTGGGTGAAGCATCAATTCGTGACAGCAAGAAGATAAACGTGGGAGACAGCATGTGGAGGTGAAGGGACACAACGCGCGTGGGATGAATTCAACAGCGTGGTGGGAGAAGAAAGAAGACAGCAGCGTGGGAAGAAATAGCATGGGCTGTAAAGAGATATCCAGCTCATTATCAGATGCATAGGGAAGGAAATTGTTGGTCATTCCCTTATAAATATGATCGAACTCTTCTCCCAGAGGGAGGGACCCGACTGATCGAGACCCGGTTGGGAGATATCAGACACCATATTTTCGATCAGTTCAATTTATTTCCATTTCTATCATGTTCTAAAACTCCCTGCTAGAGTTTATATGAAGCTCTAGTCTACTGATATGTCACCAATTCTTTGTGAGTTGTTCTTGAATGTTTGAAATTGTTTAAGATATAATTTAATCCAAGTTTGTCAATATTTTGCTCTGACAATGTATGCCATGTATCCATTGTAGTTAGAATATCACTATGTTGATTATGCTGCAACTCATGCTTAAAAATATTATTGATACTTAGATTAGTTGTGCTTTAACTAGACAGTTAATGCTTTGGAGAAATATTTTAGTTGTGATTAAGTTATCCATTGGAGAAACACCTTAGATACAAGGTAAACTTGAATCTGCTATAAGGACAAGAATAACATCATAAGTTAAGTGCATATTGTAGGTTAGTGGTGGATTTGAAAGCTCTAGTATTCATATTCTCAGTATTTACATCTTGAGTTAATTGCATCTTTTACTTCTATTCAGTTTTATTATTTCAGTCACTTGAAAATCATCTCGTCGTATCGACAAAACAAACTCCTTTGGTTACTTTTATTTAAATCAGTTTAGTAATATTTTGGAATCACTTCTACACCCACCAAGTCTCTGTGGGATCGACCTGTATTTGCCCTGTCTACATTCGACGTTGTGCACTTGTGGTTAGACATAGTCGTAGGTATCTTTCCGAGCCTACCAGCGCCGAGGTACACGGTTGAGTCAAGAGTGCCCGGGGCGTCTGGAGCGTACCTTTCCATTCTTGAGAAGTCTTGGCTATAATGCACTCGGCCTGAAGAATACCCCACTTAAGGTGCAGTCTCGTAACCATAAGCCATATAGGCAAAAGGGATAATAGGTTGTGAAAATAACTGGTTATGTCAAGACTGGATGGGAGGAGCTAGCCTTGTATGGCAGAAGTACGTCTCCTTGAACGGGCAACCAGGGGGAAGATAAGGGTGGCACCCTCCATTAGGGAGCTGATAAGTGTCTTAAGACGCAAATGTTATGAGGCTTTATTTTCGCAAGAATATTTAGGATTGTCATATTTGTGTGACAATCTTGAAGAGTCAATAATACAAAAGAAAAAGATAAGATGAGATCAATGTGTCAGTACATGAAAGTGTAAGGACGTCCTGCGATTTCATCGCAAGACGTTAATGTCATTGGGCTTTATTTTCGCAAAAATATTTAGGCCTGTCATATTGTTGCAAAAAAAAAAACATAAGAGAAAAAGGTTAAGACAAGATCAAGGGGTTTTTGCATGAAAATGCAAAGACGTTCTGCGATTTTGTCGCAATGACAAGAGGTGGCAAAATAAGACCTTTACTTAGGAAGAAAAAATAAGACCACATCAGAATACAAGAAAAATTGCAATTCTAACTGTGAGATTATGCAGAAATAACTGCGAGATTTGGGAATGCATATACTCAAAGATTTCGTAACAATCTTACTAAACAAAGGTAACTTGCTTAATCTATCATTTGAACACAAATAACAGAGGCAAGTATGGGAATGCATAAAATGAGATTATGTTATTTGTTTCCATATGATAGATTAACGCACAAAGTGAAAAATAAATTATATTGATTAATCATATTGCGAGAAAGAATTGTTTTCTAACACATGCAAGAAGAAACAAAAGAAATAGAACTTGTATTGAAGATTGAAGAAATTCGCAGTGATATATTAAAAAAATAGAGAATTAAAAGGCAAATATACAGATATTACAAAAAAATCAAATAAGGAAGCAAAAATCATTTCTTTCTTGATTCTTCATCATCCTCATCAGACTCTTCTCCTTCCTCACTAGCGTCAGATTTTTCTTCTACTACATCTTCATCAGATTCTTCTTCTTCGCTAGTATCGCTATCAGAGATGACCAAATCAGGAGTGTTCTTTGGGACTTCATCTAAGATATAAGGATATGTGGAATGCAGAATGTTATTGTCATCACAAACCATTTTAATAGTCTGGTTGCGAAAAAGAGTAGCATTATTTTTAAAGTTCGCAACGGTAATTTTCAATTGTCTCTTCAGCTTAAAACATTTATCATTGCGGGAAACAAGATCCTTTGCAAGTTGCCCCTTCTCAGCCTCAAGTTCTTCAATTGTTTTGAGAAATCTATCTCAGCTTCTGCGAAAATATAACAATGAATCAACAACTTGGTGGTAATTTATGAAAAATAAACAATTAAATAAGGGAGGGCAATTAACAACCTTTTCTGTCAAAAATCATATCTCTAACCAAGGCTGTGTGTTCAGTATGGAGGCTAACATCTACACCTTTATTATTCCTGGCGTTATCTAGAACTTTCGCAGCCCAAGCGAATTCATCATCATTATGTATTAGAATACGTGAGCGAACTTGACTCTCTCTTTTGCTAAGTATAGCATTTTGGCGAATAGCTTCATCTCGTTCAATTTGAACCTCAAGAAGAGTTTCATGGAATTTCGCTAGAGTTTGAGCACTTTGGAGAGAAATATGATCTTTTTCATCTATAAGACTACTATTCTTGGTCCTTAAATTATTAATTTCCTCTTTAGAGTTAAGATATAAACGCTTAAATTTATTGGCTAAGCCTAAGCTGGATATATGGTCAATCTCTAAGAGGCGAAATTTGGATCTGAGTTCATCTAGGGAAAGGGACTTAATCTTGTCATTTGAAAAACTATTTAAAGAATTATTAAGGGGTTCAAGCAGGGTATCATTATCTATGGGTTCGGGAAAAGAACGAAGAATGGTCGCTTCATCAGAAAGACCATAAACGTCTGCGAAAATGGTAAATCATATGAGGAAAGATAATGAGAAAACGAAATAAAGAAAAGGAAGAAAAGCTCTATACCATAAAGTTGCCTATTGGCATCTTGAAGACTAGATATTTTGTCCTTCTGAGTAGAATTTTCAGAATCCAACTGTTTATTCTTTTCACGAAGATCAACAGCTTCAGCTTTCAGTTCTTCGTTTTTCTTGCAAAGTTCAAGACTCTTGTTCTCAAAAGTAGCACGCCTTCTTTCCAAATCTGAGGCAACAGCGAAAGAAGCTCTTCCAGATTGCGAAAGAAAGCAAGAATTATCAAGATAGATATAATTTTGAATTATAAGTATGATGAAGAAACAAAGAAATGAAAGCATACCAGAATACCGAGTGAGTTCAGAAAGTCAGGAGTCACTGATCTAGAAACTCCGTGAAGAGAACTATCACCATCCAATAGAGTGGAGTCATGGATATTCGCAAGAGCTTTTCACATGTTGGTGAGATTGTTATTACCAATTCCTTGTAAGAAATCAGAAAATATAATAGACAATTATGCCATTGAAGACTCAGAAGAGGCATCTTCTTTTGCGAATACAACATCATCATCTGTACTCTCATCAGAGTGGGAACTTGAAGGAGAGGGAGAGCGAACTTTTTTTTTTCTTTGAAGGAGGGGCAGCGAATTTTTCCTTGCGAAGAACATTTTTACTCTTGCCTTTGGTCTACGCAGCATTAGACCCTTCTTATTTCTCAACTACAACGCCAATCTACGCACACGAATGAAGATAAGAAACAGAGGCAACAATATTGTTAAAAATGATAAAGAAAAGTATTTCTTACTTCATCCGTGATCGAGCGAAGTGCTACTAGGGTGCTTTCCTTGCTATTTCTATTGTAGCTTCTTCTTAACTTGTTAATATGAATATTTCGCAAATTTAATAAGTATAAAAAGCTGTAGTTGTAGGAAATCCCACACTACACCCCTCATAAGAATTCATACAATCAAATCATTTTTAGATGAACAATCACAATCTTTATTGATTAATCTCACAAATTTTACAAGAAAGGAAAGAAATGAAACTAATAAATTAACATTGCTCTGGACTTTATCTCTCCTAATGACTTACTCAATACTCAAAAAAGATCTCTCCTTCCTTACGCCTGTTCGACTCTTTATATAGGGATTTACATAGTGGATGACAGCTAATCTGTCCTTTAATTTCGGATCTGACTTGCGATATTCTCGCAAGAGCTCTATTGTTAATCTTCGCAAACATTCTAAACATCGCAGAGTCATCACACTTTTCTCATGTTTCTGCCATCGTCATCTGTTACGTCATTCTTAAAATCATCTTGCGACGCTCGCAATATGTTGTTGATCAAACTTCGAAAATGTGTCCTTCTTGAGTTATTCAGATCCTACATCTTTCCTCTTCTCATTATTTTTCTTGCGTTAAATTATATTTTAAGTGTGTTTTCGAAGTGATGAGCTAAACCCCAACACTGGGACGACAGAGGAAGACGAATTTCATACATGGATAAAATTATTTAATTATTTTTAAGACATTTGCATTAATTTTAATTGAAATATGATTTGAATTAATTGGTTGTTATTTAATTTGATGAGGTGTGATTAGCTTAAATGTTTTGATATATCATGCTTAGGATTTACAACTAATTTTTTAAGAATCTACCTTGGCAAAATCAGAGTCCATGTTAAAAAAAATTATTGAGCTTTAATTGTTGAGTATAAATAAATTGAACCCTATGTTATGAATTCGACGAAATCCTAGTCCCGGTAACTCTCTTCTTCCGGTGATAATATTTTGTATATATTTTTATTTTCTTTTAGTTTATTAATTCTTAAAATCAATCTCATCAAGTCCGAGTGAATGACAACCTTTCTTACCACTATCTAAAATTCGCTCACCTGGGAAATCTAGGAAATTGATCCTCCATGGACTAATAGGAGAAAAACCCTAACAAAAGTAGAAAACAAGAAATAAAGGGAAGATACGTCAAATAAAGGCAGCAAAACACAAGGAGGCGCGGCCACACCGCTTGACCGGCCAGCGTACCCTAGTCGGCGCCGCCCATGGCCGACCGGCCCACCCCGTATAACTACATGCCGGCCCTCTTACCCATAGACCAATTAAAATGCTCTAAATGCGCAGCTACACTTTTAAATTAAATTTGGAAGTTTTTTTGCGATGCGCAATAGCTTGATCCCTATTGATCGATTTAACTAGGTTGAACGACATCCAAGAAGTCACCCAAGGTTGGACGAACATCTGGGAGCAACTCCTAAATAATATGGACATGATTTATATGCCAAAAGTTTTGTATGGATGTCTAGTATAACATACTAAAAAATCACATCAATCGGATTAACGAGCTAAAAGATACATCTTAAAAGGCGAGCTAGGTCATGGATGAAAACTGACAGAATTCCTCCTAAATTCTTCCGGAGTTTTACTGTCGGGCTATTTTCACCTCCTAAAAGAGATCCAAACCTAAATATTCCTTCGTAGGAAGATAGAAAATTCTTTTCTGATAAGAATGGAGGGGCGGATCATCAAAATCCGAGTTCGTATGAGAATTCTACAACTGTTTTGGTACGGGCCCTCTATTATTTCAACCAATCAGAATTCTCTTAACCCACATCCAATGCTCAGAATTTCTAGTCAAAGTAGGCTAGTCACGCTGCTTACAAGGGTCTTAAATAAATTAGCGGACACTAATAACTACCGCAAATCATCTTAGCCATCCAACTTGGCTATCCAATTTAACCTGTTTAGATTTAATCTGGGCCAACCAATAGGATGTCAAAATGGATACCAGCCATCATTCTACTATAGGGACCGACCGCCACATTGTTTATGTACTTGGATAGCTCCTAGCAGCTGATCCAAGATGGCCGGCCAGAAGTCTCATGGCTTGACTTGTAACAAATGACCGCCCGCCGCCTAGCTTACGCGTGATTGGTCAAAATTATTAGGTCTTGCAAGCAAGACCTACTCAGTAACATGTTGCATATTTTTCTACAAAATACTCGAGACATCAAACATGTCACAAACTGGGGGATGTTCATCTAGTTATTGGTCTGGCGGTTCATATCGTGCGGCGTGCAACACGCCCATTATGATAAAGTGTCAGGAAGGGCGAACAGTTAGTGGCAACAGAGAAGTAGTGGGTGTAACCAACTATTCTTTCCCAAATAATAGGGACGTGATTTTCAAAATTTTACACTATCCCCACTTCTCCATCACTCAACTACTTCCACTTCTTATGATATCAGGGTGCGTTCAACTATGACTTGTATAAATAGGTTTTTTCAACCTATTTCAAAAACAAGTGTTATCAACACAAGTATCTAGAAAACACCAAGAACTTATAACTTACGTTCCTCAAGCATGTTCTACATTCTGATACAAGTCATAAACAACCACACCTTCAGAGTTAACCATTATGATCTCAAACACCTTCTTCGCTTCCCTCCCTAAGATCAACCTTTCTCCTTCATTTTGTGACCGAAGCAAGACTGGAACGGCCATTTCTTGGTTTAGTCCAGGATTGTATAGATTAATCTCTTGAATCTAAATACTCCCTGTAGCACATTTGTTTAGGGTTTAGATTCTTTTCTCGGCGGCACACCCAAATTTACCATTTCCAGCAGAATCATTTTTTACCCAAAAACAGATTGTTTTGTCACTAAAATTGAAAAAGGGCGAGATTGCTAGAGCACTGCTCAGTAAAACTCGCAAGCGTTGCTATATCATGCTTGTTTGTCAATGATAGTGATTAAAACTATAAATCTTGATTTCTAGTCTACTTATAGTGATGTCTCAGACTAGGATAGATTGTGTAGTTGAGCAGTAGACTTCACTACGTTCATCAATTGAAGACGAAGAACTACTAAGGAGTGCTAGTGGAACTTCATCAATAAAAGTTATGTGGAGCCTTAAACTCATGTATCACTTGGAAAGTCTATTTCTACTCTATCTCCTATATTGAGACAAAAGTCATATTACTATATAGTATTCGATTATACATATTTAAAATTTCGAGCTGAGTTTAACTCGCTTACATATTTCTCGAAATATGTATTGGTAAGCTTTCGCTTCAACCAAGTTCATCTTATATTCTTGACGAAAGTCAAAAGATGATCATGTGAAAATCGCCTCAGGTGTTAGGGAAAAAAAAACATGGAGTAACATCTTACATGGTTTGTGTGATACAATCATTTGGTGTAGACTTGGAATGTTTCGTAATGATTATTTCAATAACTTGAAAATTGCTTTGATGCTAATAGCTCGTGAAAACAACTATTGTCATCTTCTAAGAATGTTTCAATGATTGAAATGGAGTTTAGAACACTTAACCATCATTGGATTATAAACATAGTATGTGTTCTTGCATATATGTGATCCATGACCGGAACTATAGTATGCATACCTGTTAGTTGTGAAATTCCGAGTACCTAAGTACACATACCCGTATGCATACGGGCAAAGGGTTTGGGTCCGAGAATTTCTGCTGTGTTTGGAAGTATGCATACTGGAGAACCCAAACTCAATCCGGCTATTTAAGTATGCGTACCCATTTGCATACTTGAGTGGTTAAAGTTATAAAATCGGTTTGTTCATAAACTAATACATTTATATAATAAGGAATGCATTTTTTGCAAACCGTGGATATAATGTTCATGAATTGATTCGAGTGAATCAAACCGATTTTTCTTTAATTGTGTTCATGTATACTTCTATGAGAATATAAAAATTGAACAACTCTATAACTAGTTTCATTTGAGTCATTTGAACTAGTTGTGGTTAAGATAAATAAGGCTGATATGAGAGTGTTCATATAGCTAACTTCGGTTAAAAACTGTTGAGCCAACCTACTGTACACGTTTAGGTATGGTTACTCAAACCTTAATGAAGGTACATTTCATTTGTGTGTAACAAGCTAAGTTTGATCCAACGGTTGAAAGATATTAGCTTGAGTCTAATCAAGTTTTCAACTAATGGTGAATATTGATTGCTTTGTTACCAAGGTAACTTAGATTGGAAACCCTGATTTGAAAACTATATAAAGGATAACTATAGCAATTGGGAAACCTAATCCCCACACCTCATGTGTGATAATAGCTATGACTAGAGTCGATTCTCCTTTAACCTTAGGTTTTTCACGAAACCCTGTAGGTTAACGACTTAAAGACTTCATTGGGATTGTGAATCCAAACCCAACTATTTTTTATGTAGTTGTGTGTTCTGAGCTTACTTCTACTATCATGATTGAGTATTATCTTTTCTAAGGTTTGCTTGAGATTTATCTCCGATAGGTAAGAGTGAAAGTAGTCACAAACATCTTCGTCTCATCGTTTGTGATTCCACAATATCTTGTTTCGCTTCCATACAATTACGATTATTGTGAGGTGATTGATAATACTAGGCCGTTCTTCGGGAATATAAGTCTGGTTTATCAATTGGTTCATGTGCACCTTGATTTATCATAATACGGAACAAAACTCATAGGTATTTCTGTGGGAGACATATTTATCTATTCCAATAGACTTTTCAGTGTGAGACAGATTTACTTATCAAGTCTTCGACTTTGGGAAATAGAAACTCTTGGTTGTGAGTGATATCATCTAAGGTAATCAAGTGCGTAGAATCCTGCTGGGGTTTAGAGACGTAACGAGTGCAACTGTACCTTGATTAGTATGAGATTGATTAGGGCTCAACTACATTCCAGTCGGAAGTTCATTGGTAGTAGTCTAGTGTCTGTAGCGGCTTAATACACCGTGGTGTTCAAAGCTAGACTAGGTCCTGGGTTTTTTTATGCATTTTCGGTTTCCTCATTAACAAAATTTTTGGTGTCTGTGTTATTTCTTTTCCGCATTATATTTTATTATATAATAGAGATATCACATGTTGTAAGTTAAGTTCAATCAGTCCTTGAACCCGACCTTTGGGTTGTTGATTGCATTGATTGACACTTGGATATTGGTTTGTGATACCGTCCAAGTTATTTCTCTTATTCAATCGGGCTCGCAAATTCCTATTTGTTTGATTGCAGATTGAATTGAGAAATTGAGATATAACTCTTTGATATACTTTTCTCTAGATTGAGTCTGACAATCTAGTTGATTCTCTTGAAAGTATATTGGAGTTTGTCTATTCAGATTGCCGAAAAAAATATTGGGTGTGGTTGTTAGACCCCTACTTTTTCACTCTTCAACAAAAACGAGCTCATAAGGGATTTTAACCAAAATACCATTATTTTACAATTTTGAGTATTTTCAAAGAAGAAGGCCTAATACACCCAGAGACCAACCAAGCGCTCATATACTCAAATAAGAAGGCCTCATACACATGATTATTAGATTATCTAAGTGTTCAAAGAGGAACGAGGTTGAAACGGACTCCAGAGAGGTAGAACTTCAGAGAAAATAAAAGGAATCTGGATCAAAACAGGGAATTCGAGTTCATGATTTCGAAAACCAGGAACAGAAATGAGCCAATCCATGTTTAAAGACATGACTATGCCTAGGGAGGCTCCATGTTTCTCTCATGCCAAAGAAAAATCAAGCTCATAGTGATTTTTGATGAAAATACCCTTAGTTTCAAAAGTATGTATTTTCTCTAATAAAGAGGTGTCTGATTGGTACAAGAAATTAAACAACCTCTCATCACACAAGGTGCTGACCCCACAAGATATATGCACACCTTACAAGACTCGTCAAGCCTATCCAGAGTGTCTGAAGGAGTCAAATGCGAACAAGATAGAAAATTAGGGTTTTGCCCGAGTAAACCCTAATTTGCAAATCCCATTCGACCAAGATGGAAGTTTCCTCTGCAAGATTCTACTTCCATGATGTTTTCTAATGTAAAAGCCTAAAAGGATTCCAAGTGCAAGGTTAATTCCAAGCTCAAAGTGGCACAAAAGGAAGAAGTTAGGGTTTTGGTCAAAGAATCCCTAATTCGCAAGTCTAGTCTCTCAAAACGGAAATTTTACTTCATCAATGCTCAAGTATCACACTAGTAATTTCTCCTAATACAAAATTCAAGAAAGCTCCCAAGTCCAGAGTTGATTCGAAGTCCATAATTGGAGCAAGCAAAGACTAAACATCAATTCGGGGGACTCCGCAAAAAATTATAAATTCGTGCCTGAACGATTCGTAACCATCTATATACTCATCATAGAACAATCAAGGTTATACTCTGAGTAGGGTACTTAATGTAGATGGTGAAATTTAAATAAGGGGAAAAAGAGTCATTTCAAGACCATAGATAAAATTCAACTTGGACCTCAAGGCATTCTTAGCCACGATTCCTAGTATACGTCCCCGCGAGACACTACTGGTCTTGATGTCGTGACTCCTAGTGCACATCCTCGATGAGATACTGCTGGTCACATAGGTTCTATAGAGCGTAAAACGTCCCCTGTAGACTTATGAACCAGAACAGACACAATTCCATCATATCTTCGCGAGACATAGCTGATTGTGATGCCATGATTACTAGTATACATCCTCGACGAGATACTGCTGGTCATGTAGGCTATGTAGATGTGTAAAAATGTCCTCGGCGTACTTATGACCCAGAGCGGAGATAATACATGTCTCCTGTAAGCACGACTCACCCTATTTGAGATCAAGGAATGATTCCTAGTACATCATCACGAGATACACTGGTCATGTCTACTTTAGGCTCTGACTCGACTTAACCCGCGAGATACGCTGGTTATTCTGCCTCTATTCCCTTTCGACAGACTCCAAGAGCATCCTTTAGAGATACACTAGTCTTGTTGGCCCCATCATATGGAGACACATCTGATTCCTAGAACATCTCTGCAAGATACGTTGGTCAAAAACAAGTGATCCAAAGTCTTGCAAAGGAATTAATTGGGCACGCAAAGCCTTTTCTCTCTCTTTAGGACGAGTCCCAGCTGACAACAGAGAGATTCAAATCCGTTAAGAAAATATTTGTAAAGATTTTTGTAGTTGCAGAATAACCTACAACTACACCCTCAATAGAATTAGTAAAAACTCAAGAAGTTCTTGATGATGAATAACAATTTTCTTATTAATGTTCTCAATTGATCACAAAGAAGTATCTAAATGGAATTATAATAGTTACAACTTTCTCTATTCTCTTTCCTAAAATATTTTCTAACACTCACTAAAAGAACCTCCCGAATTTTACCTTTGAACTCCTATTTATAGTAAAATTTATACAGCTGTTCATGAGTTACGAAGTATCGCAACTTATACTCGCAAAATTATTTCATCCTCGCAAAACTTCATATTTCTCCGCGCTTCTTCTATCATCGTATCATTTTATAACTCTTTTCTCCTGATACTCGTGAACTATTATCTTGCGATATTCAGTACCTACATCTTGCCTCTTCTCATGTCAATTCTACGAAGAAGAAATGATCGTGAGAACATAACCGTTACTTAGTCTTTTGAAATTTTGACACGTTTTTGTAACCGTTCTTTTTTAGTTATTCCCTTATATAACTCCTTTATATTCTCTCTTCCTTTTCTTTTTATTATTTCCGCAATTCTATCTTCTACTCATACTATCTATCACTATTTTCTCTGCAATTTTTTCTCTACTGTATCTTCATGAGTTCTCCAAGGTAATTTCCTTCTATCTCTGCGTATTTCATTTGTTCTCCTCTTTAATTTCTGTATAATTTGTTATCTGATTTTGGTTTATTTCAGCAAAATAACATCTCAGATGAAATCTCAACTAAAGAATCCAAGCCTTAATCCGCGAAGAAGAAAATCTGAGAATCAAAAGGTAGTTAAAATACTCTGCCCTCTTTCCTGAACAATATATTGTTGCCTCAGTTTTTAATCTACATTTTGATTCGCAGGTTGACGAAAAACCAAATCCAAGCAAGAGATCTCGAATAACTAAACCCACACCATTAATTCCGATTGATGATTTCCTTCCTGAAGTTGATAAGGAATTTTCCTCTCCTCCTCGTGAAAATGCTTCTTCACATACTCCCCGCCTCTACTCCATTACCTGCTTTTCAATCTCCTATCAATGTCAATTTATCAACACTTCTTCAAGACCAACCCTCTCAAAATATTTCTTCAACTTCTTCTTTTGAAAAACAACCCTCGCAAAATATTTCTTCAACTTCTTCTTTAGAAAAACCTGTCTTGTCCCCAAATCCTTTGAGTGCTATTTCTCCAGACAATTTGCAGCTTGCTCTTATTCCTTCAAATTCTTCTCCTCTTCCTCAAGAAATTCGAGATGGAATTTATTAAACTTTCCGAATGTTATCTGAGGTTTTGACCAATACTGCGAAATCTACTAATGTTCGTTCGCAATATGAATTTTGCGAAGTTCTGAATAATTTCGTTAATCCAGACATTTCTTCTTCGCGTCAATCCTTGGAAAAAGAAATTGAATTACTTCGCCATTCTTTGAAAGCTTCTCAAGCAGAATGCGAGGATCTTCGTAAACAAAATCATCATCTTCAGAATAATTCTCTAGACTATGCGATTCTTCGCAAAAGAAATGATGAACTGAAAGGTATGATTACTATCTTCATATTTTCTCTTTTATTTATTTATATTCTTCATATGCTTGAAACATCCATTAAAACCCATTCCCCTTTATAGAATCCATCCAGAAATGTAGAAGATTGGTACTTCACCATGAATCAGATGCAACAGAATATCGAACCAAGCATGAAAGCCTCTCAAACCAATTCTCCCATTTATCTAATCTTTACTCGTGTGCCCTTGACAACTCTAATGCTCTTTTTCAAGAGAATACTCAATTAATATATGATCGAAAATTTCTGAATGATGACATATCTCAACATTTTTCTTCCTTAACCAAAGCTAATTTGAGAATAGAAACCTTATTAGAAGAGAACAAAACCTTATCAGAAGAGAAATGTTCGTTTTTGAATACAATGATTGTTTCTTCGCAAGAATTAAAGACTCTTCAGAATAAATGTTGCGATCAAGAAAATCTTCTTTCTTTGTTGAAAGGTGAACTTGAGGAATTAAAGAAGTCTTCAGATGCTGAAAGAAATTCTTTTGTTGTTGAGAAGAATTCCCTTATTAATAAGAATATAGTCTTGTGTGCTAAGAAGAATAAACTTGAAGAAGATTACTCGTCATTAAAAAGTCTTAATGCCAAACTTGCGAAGGATAAAAATTTTCTCCTTTCTAAAGATCAAAAGCTTCAATCTCGACTTAAAGGATTAGTTGGTGATGGTTTTGATAATGCGATGAATCAGATGAAGAACTGTTGTCTATCTTTAACTCAATCTCTTACTTCGCAAAGAGAAGGTAGAAGGTAGTCATTAAATTTGACTGCCTCTGGGGTATCTTTAAATTTCGTTATACTCGCAAATTTTATTCTTTGAACTTTGTTTTATTTGCAGAATCCGAGAACCACCTTCGTAATGCAAAAGCTGGATTAGAAGCCTCCTGTTTTGAGCTTCGTAAGAAGAATGCTTTGCTTTCTACTCGCTTAATCAACTCTCGTGATCGTGCTACTCGGAGATTCAATTATCTTGCTTATTCCAAGGATATCGAAGATACCAATCATCAAAAGGCTATACTTCGTGAAAGTCATCTGAAAGCTCAAGTCTTTGCGAATAACATTCTCTTATCAAGAGGCTTGCCTCCTGTAAAGATTACTCCTCTGAAGATATCTGACGATGAAGTTGCTCGTGAGCCCGATAGTGATTTCGATTATGAGAGTGATGATGAAGATCTTGATGATGAGAAAGAATATATTCCTCAAGGAGATGTCCCTGCTGCATATTCTTCCAAGGATGATATCTCGCAAAAGTCGAAGGCTCGCTAATGACCCTCTGATCTTAAAGATCCAAAGACAGAGTGTTGATGAAGCATGATAATATTCCTTGTTCAATTTATCATTGGCTCTCCTTTCTTTCTTTCTTCTGAATTCCTTCCCTTAGTTACCGTTGGTTTCCTTTTTGCGAACAATTCTATTTTTTGAGAAGTACATTTGATATTTTACGAAGATGATCTATCCTTTCTTTTTGATATTTTGCGAAGATAATTTAACCTTTCTTTGACTAAATTTGCCCCATTTGATCATGTGAAGAGAAATAATATATAACTCATAGATAAAGCTTAGTATATCCTTTTCCCCCTATTATTTCTCTTTAAATGATTAAACATTGTTTGAAGTATTAAAATATCTGCCTCAGTTTATCTTACGAAGTTTCAACCTTTGTAGAAGTATTAGAAGTACCAAATCCATCAAATGAAGAGATATAAGAAGTATTAGAAGTATTCAATCTACCAAATGAATTATTAGAAATACACAATTACCTTTTTCGTATTAGAAGTACTCGATCCACCAAATGAAGAGATATAAAAAGTATTAGAAGTATTCAATTCATCAAATGAAGAAATATAAGAAGTATTCGATCTTTGAATAATTATGTAACATATGACGAAGTATAATGATTATTTAACTTTCACCAAATGAAATATCCATTAAAGAAGTATAATAAATATGAGATATTCTTGAAGAATTATAAGAAGTATTCAATCTTTTTGTGAAATATTCAATATATGGAGAAGTATAAGAAGTATGTAATTCTCGTAAACTTTTACGAATATGAACTTATCTGTATTTGATTGTTATCAAAATCGCATCTTTTGTTAAGTCTTCATTAAAATTCTTCAATGATGTTGTCTTTTTTGATAGGACTTCTCGTAAAATTCTTCAATGATATTGCCAGAGCTGTCTTCTCTTCAAAATATCTTGATGTATATTCTTGTAAAATTTCTTCAATGATATTGATGCAATAAATTTCATTAATTTCTGTGGTCTTATCATGCCTTCCTAAGTAAAGGTCTTATTTTTCCACCTCTTTTGTATTAATTATTTGCGATAATATGACAAGTCTGAACATTCTTGCGAACATACAACCTCGTGACATTATCGTCTTGCGATGAAATCGCAGGACGTTCTTACACTTTCATGCAAAAACCCATTGATCTCATCTTAACTTCTTTGTATAGTATTTTAGCCTCTTCAGGAATTGTTGCGACAATATGACAGGCCTAAATATTCTTGCGAACATAAAGCCCCATGACATTGCCGTCTTGCGATGAAATCGCAGGACGTCTCTACACTTTCATGTAATGACCCATTGATCTCATCTTAACTTTATTATGTTCTCTTGAGTTCTTTATTTTTTCTTTCTTTCTTTCTTTTTTTTTTTTTTTTTTTTTAGAAGGCTCGTAGAACTTCATTTGTTGCACAAATATGACAAGCCTTTATGTTTTCGCAAACAAGAAGCCTCGTGACATTTGCGTCTTATAGCACTTATCAGCTCCCTAATGGAGGGTGCTACCCTTTATCTTCCCCCTGATTGCCCCTTCAAGGAAGCGTACATCTACCATACAAGGTTAGCTCTTCCCATCCGGTTCTGCCAACAACCAGCTTTTGATCGCAACCTCTTATCCTTTTTGCCTATAGGGCTTATAGTTACGATGTTGCACCCTATGGGGTATCTTTGGGCCAAGTGCACCATTTGCCAAGACTTGTCAAAAATGGCAGATGTGGTTCAACCTCACCCGGCACTCTTGACTCAACCGTGTACCTCGGTGCCTTGATCGTTTTCTGCACTTCTTGGGAAATACAATATGCCTTAGTCGCCCAGCCTAAATCTTCTTACACCGCATTTTATATTGCGTAATGTCGTTAGATTAGGTGAGAATCCAAGGTGTCTAACCCGGATAGGTACCCCATTATTGGGTTGTACCCCAAAATTTTTACCATGTACTAAGGGCCCTTGGTGGTGTTCCGGTTACCCTTAGCCACGTTATAGGTACCCCCTTAAATGACGTACTTTAGGACTTTGCCTCTTACGAATTATAGCTTAGCGAACTAGGGTGTACGCCACAAAGGTTTGCCTGTATAAAATTTTCTGCGGCTCTCTTTCTTTTTGGAGGCTGATCACAGATTGCGGTCTTTTATTCGCAAATTAATGAAATTTTAATCGGAATATAAATTTTGAAAATTCGTAACTTTTCCCAATTTCCTGCGAGCAAACAATATTCGTAAAAAATTTCATGAGTTTTATGGGTAATACCTTTTCAAATATAGTCTGTTCCAAGGTCTACCGAGCCTCAAACCCATGTCTCTCCCTTCTGGATCCATCAGCCGATAAGCTCTGCTTCCTACAACTTCTTTAATAACATATGGTCCATCCCATTTTGGTGCTAATTTCCCTCCATTTTCTTTTTGATATCGAGGTGTTTCTCGCATGACCAAATCACCTGGTTTATATTCACGTTCAATGACTCTCTTGTTGTATTCTCGAGCTAATCGTTCCTGATAAATCCTCATATGGTGCAACACCTTTTCTCTTTTTTCTTCCAAATCATCCAATTCTCTTAATATTACTCCCGCACTTAAATTTATTTCCCAAGCTTCTTTCTTTGTTGTTGGAATTACAACCTCTGTGGGTAATACTGCTTCTACTCCATATGTTAGACAATAAGGAGACATTCCAGTTGCTTCTCTTCTAGTTGTATTGTATGCCCAAACTGCGCTAGGTACTTGCTCGCACCACCCTTTGAGATGTCCTTCTAATTTGTTTTTGATTGTATCTGCGATTGTTTTATTTGTTGCTTCAGCTTGTCCATTAGCTTGTGGATATAACGGGGTTGACTTCCCACATTTTATTCTAAAAGCACTGAGTAACATCTCTATATTCTGCCCCTCAAATTGTTTTCCATTATCGATACTAGTTGTGTAGCTGGAACCCCGTACCTGCAAATGAGGTTCTCAAATATAAACGTAAAAACATCTTTATCACGAATATGTTGATCGCTTTTACTTTCGCGAGCTTCGTGAAATAATCTGTTGCAACTATCAAGTATCGCCTTTGTCCAGATCCAGGTATAAATGGTCCAACAATATCCAACCCCCATTTACCAAAAGGCCAGCAACTTGTTGAAGAAGTTAATGTAGCCCCTGGTGCATGAATTCTTTTACCATGTCGTTGGCATTCCTTGCATCTTCGTACGAACAATTTTGCGTCTGTATGCATATAAGGCCAGTAATATCCTTGTATCTTTGCTCTATATGCTAGAGATCTTCCCCCACTATGATTGCCAGCTTCTCCTCCATGTAACATCTTCAATATCTTTTCTCCTTCTTCGCGAGTTAAGCACCTGAGAGGTGGTCCACTAAAAGATTTTCTGTATAAAATTCCTTCTCGCAACTCATAGTTTGTTGCACGACTCTTTAATTTATGTGCTTCTAGTCTGTTCCTGGATGTTTCTCCTGTTGCGAGGTATTCATGAATTTCTTTTCTCCAATCTGCGATGTTGTTTGATAACTCTCTTTCTACTTCCATCGCAACACCTTCTTCAATTTCTTTCTCTTTGTCCACTGATGGGTTTTGAATTGTTTGTATTTGGATATTTCTTGTATTTGGATTTGTCATCATGCTTGGAATAAATGCAAAAGCATCTGCGAGACGGTTATATTTTCTTGATATATGTCTCCATTTTAATTTTGGTATCTTCGCAGATAATTCCTCAACGAGTTTCTTGTATTTCTTCAAAGAAGATTCATTTGTGGTATATTCCCTTTAATTTGACAAATCACTAATTGTGAATCACTTGTTATCCTTATACTTTCAAGCTTCTTTTCTATTGCGATCTTTAATGCATGCACTACAACTTCAGACTGTTTCATTGTTCGTGGATGCAAATTCTAGTCTGAATGAGAATGTTGTTCTTTCTCCTTCTGGTGAAATCAACACGACTCCAATTCCATTTCCCTCACTATTGGATGATCCATCCACCAGAATTTCCCATCTATCGTGCTCTGTTAACAAGTCTTTTGGATTTCCAAATTCTTCTTCAACATCCATCATTTCCTCTATTGCTTCATCTTCTTCCAAAGGAAATTCTGCCAAAAAATCTGCGACAACTTGTGATTTTTGCGATGACAACACTTCATATTTTATCTTGTAATGGTTTACTTGTGCATTCCACCTTTCTATTCTTCCTGACCTTTTTGTGTTCTTCATGACTGATTCAATTGGGACTTTGGTTACCACTTTTATTACATGTGATTGAAAGTATATTCGCAACTTGAATGATGCATAAACCAAGGCTAAGATTAACTTCTCCATTTTAGAATAATTCTTTTCTGCTGCATTAAAGGTTTTACTAATGTAGTAAATGGGCCTTTTCTACTCTCGCGTCTGCTCGTAATGTAACCGCACTTAGAGCATATGGAGTTGTTGCGAGGTATACCAATAATTCTTCATTTTTCTCTGGTTTCTGTAGTATAGATGTATTTGCGAGGTATTCTTTGATTCCTTGAAAAGCTTTTTCACATTCATCAGTCCATTTGAATTTTGCTCCCTTCTTAAGTATGTTGAAAAAATGCTTGCACTTATCTGACATTCGCGAAATAAATCTCCCAAGTGAAGCCAAGAGTCCATTTAGTTTTTGTACTTCTTTTACCGTTGCAGGTGTTGGCATGTCACGAACTGCTTGGACCTTTTTTGGATCAACTTGTATTCCCTCCTTCGATACTATGTATCCCAAGAACTTTCCAGATGAAACCCCAATTATACATTTCTCAGGATTTAATTTGATGTTGAACTTTCTCATTTGCTCAAATATTTCCTTCAAATCTTGCACATGGTCTTTAGCTTCCTTGATTTTTATCAACATATCATCTACATATACCTCCAAAGTTTTATGTATCCACTCGCGAACACTTTTTCAACCATACGTTGATATGTAGCACCCGCATTCCGCAAACCAAATGGCATCTTCACATAACAATACAAACCCCTTGGAGCAAAAAAGGCAGTATGTTCTTGATCTTCTTCTCATGAGTGATATTTGATTATACCCTTTATATCCATCAAGTGAAGTGACTCTATCATGACCTGCAGCTGATTCCACCATTTGTGGTATATCTGGTAATGGAAAACTATCTTTGGGACATGCCTTGTTTAGATCAGTGAAATCTATGCAAATTCTTATTCCTTTATTCTTTTCGGAACAATGACCATATTCGCAATCCATTCTGGATATTTTGCTTCCCTTATGATCCCTGCATCCAACATCTTTTGTAATTCTTCTTCTATCTGTACATGATAATTTTGTGATATCTTCCTTATTCTTTGTTTGAATGGTCTTATATTTTTATCTATATTCAATCTATGACATGCCACTGATGGATCAATTCCTGGTATCTCATCTACACTTCCTGTGAAGATATCTTTATATTCTCGCAAAAGATCAGTAGTCCTTTTTTCTTCTTCTTCATCCATCTTAGTTCCAATTCGTAAGAATAAAGGCTCCTCTTTACTTCCAATATTTATTTCTTTAGTTGGTTCAGCTGCAACATAGCTTGGACTTTGCTCCCCCATAGGTGTTGGTTCTTTAATTATTTTTGCTGGTTCCCCTTCTTTTTCTGGAATTTCATTTGGTATACCTCTCCCTTCCTTTGCTCTTATTGTATACACTCGAAATCCTTCTTCTTTTCTTGTTTCCTTCGCAAGTTTCCTACGAAGTTGTTTCTTTCTTGCTCTTCCTCCGCATTGTGTTACTTCAATTTGATAACAAAATTTTGCACTATCAAGATCTCCTTTTATTTCTTGAATTCCATTTGGTGTAGGAAATTTGATTTTTTGATGTAATGTTGAAGCAACAGCTTTGATCCCATGAATCCACGGCCTTCCTATCAGCATGTTATATGGAGATTCCATATCTATCACACACAAGATTACATGTGTTTCGATTTCTCCTAGTAATACTGCAAAGACGATTTCTCCTTTAGATTTTGTTGTAGATTTCCTAATCCATGAATAAGACACTTTGAATTTATGATTTCTTCATCTCTAATTCCCATCCCCTTAAGTGCATGATAGAATATAATATTAACAGAACTCCCTGTATCAACCAAAATTCGGTTTAATTTCCATTTTTCTTCAGCTTTCTTATCTTCTAGCATGATTGGCAATGTGATCACCAATGGTGAAGTGTGGTTCAAGTCTTCATTTGGAATTTCTGTTATTGAAAATGTGATTTTCTGCTTTTCCCATTCTTCTAAAGTTGTCATCTTTTCTTCCTCCATGATCTCTCTTCCTCTATAATCTCGCTTGTATATTTTTCCCTTCATATTACTATGAAATTCATCAATCATTGTCTCTGTGATCATATTACATTCTTATTTTTTGCCATCTCCATCTACTGACTTCATTTGATCTTCAAATTTTCCACAATTCCCTCAAATTTAGGCTACCACAATTCTCAAGTCCCTGTTTCTAGCGCCAATTATGTAGTTGCAGAATAACCTACAACTACACCCTCAATAGAATTAGTAAAAACTCAAGAAGTTCTTGATGATGAATAACAATTTTCTTATTAATGTTCTCAATTGATCACAAAGAAGTATCTAAATGGAATTAGAATAGTTACAACTTTCTCTATTCTCTTTCCTAAAATATTTTCTAACACTCACTAAAAGAACCTCCCGAATTTTACATTTGAACTCCTATTTATAGTAAAATTTATATAGCTGTTCATGAGTTACGAAGTATCGCAACTTATACTCGCAAAATTATTTCATCCTCGCAAAACTTCATATTTCTCCGCGCTTCTTCTATCATCGTATCATTTTATAACTCTTTTCTCCTGATACTCGTGAACTATTATCTTGCGATATTCAGTACCTACATCTCCTTTTCAGACTCTCCACACGAATTCTGAGGCATCCCATGCCTTTTCACGTGATTCATCCTAGTCATTCTTACAAATTGGAGAATATCTCTCTATCTTGGCCAACTTGGCTAAAGAGAATATTTTTCACTGTCAACAAATCATCACAAAGGCTGACTTAGCTTCACAAAAATTGGGGGATAACAATTAGGGTTTTGGTCTGGTGGTTTACGTCACATGTGAGAAATATCCGGCTTATTTCTCACCGTAGAAGAGAGTAAAGGCAGTGTAATTATGAGATAAACTCAACCCAGTTTATCTTTTTTCCTAAAGAGACGGGAGAATTGCTCCGCACGACACAAAAAGAAATCCTTATCTTCACCGACCTGAGATTATAGAATTCAACTATAAATAGGTCATCTATTTCTCGAAGCTAGGATCATCTTTATCATAACCTCTCAGAGCAATTCTTCTTCAATCCCTAGAATTCTCTGATCTCTCTCTTCATCAGCTTCCCTCCCTAAGACCATCCCTAAATATCTTGCCTATGACTGAAGTAGTCTTTGAACGGCCACTATGCGTGCTTTAGGCGAAGTCTTTTCGTGCTCAACCTCCCGTAACTCACTTTTAGAAACCCTAGAATCTCACTTCTAACCTCTCTCATATTTTAGGTAACTACAATGGCATAGCCAGAAACGGATAAAAACTTCTAACTCCACCCGATCTGATTCCCCTTCACAAGGAGGAACACCCTTTCGCTCGCCAGAGGTCATAGGGGCCCAAAATTTTATCCAACATGAATATGAAGCACGACGCTGTCCGGACTTAGATTTCTGATTAGTCTTCTCTCCCTTTACTTCTTGCATATCATCAGATTCCTCGGCGGTAACCATCTTTGGGTGAGTCTTGATGGCGGATGCCATAAGCCTGTATCAGGATGAAACATTGGTCGCAGATCCATGTGTCGCAGTCATGGCAGCCTTTCATTTTATCTTGGCTCATGACTCCTCTTTATCCTCCCTTTCCTTCGGATCCTGGACCTTAATCTCGCACGACAATTGAAAATTCATTGACTTTGTCTTGGACAAAATCAGGTAGTCGTGAAGGGCCATATCGCTCTTATTCATAGCCCTAAAAGTATAAAACTCATAAAAGCAGGTATCACCATGGATGGGAAGTCCAATAAGCGTGACTACATCCTCTAAGATTGGAGTCGCCTCACCCTAAGAAAACAAGAACGTATGAGGATGAACTATCCAACGAGCAAACAAGCGCACCAAGCTGTCATGATCTCGCCAAATGGTTTTATATCTGGAATCTTCTATGGAGGACTCTGTGCTTAGAGCACAGATGATCCTTCTATGATCAGTAGTAGAATAAATATACTCCACCCACGGATCCCAAGCTGGAGGCGATTCGGCGGATGAACGAAGGGCTATTGAGGGAAAATATAGTCTCCCCTATGGGATGCTAGGCAAGGTATTTCCTATGAGGAAAAAATTGCAGATACATTTGCCTGGGGACGAATGAGCGAACCATTGGACGAAGATGGAGAGAATACATGAGGGTTTAACATACGAGGAACCCAAAAGTCATCCGTCAGAAGAAAAAAACCAAACCATCCTATGTCGTAGGCGATCGTATGAGATACTTGAGCTAGCGATTACTTCTTATCTCATCGTACGTGTAAGAAATAGTTCTGTTAGCCGAGTCTCACTCAGGCGATTCATTATCCATGGGGTTTAGTTCGTCTGAAAAGAAGGAGAAAATGAAAGAGAATAGATAAAAAGATAGGGAGCGGGACCTGTCCTATTTATAGAGGGTTAAAAGGTGGAGACAGTTACTGAAATGGTTAAGTAACCGCTGCATCCCAAGAGTCTTCATTATAACTGTCTAAGAATTCCATTAGTCGTAACCGCCAACTGATGTATCAACATGTGATTGTTGACCTGGTCTATGACTATTCAACAGTCAGGGGACTAATGGTGATACATGAAAATAATTAACCTAAAAGAGGTAGCCCTTTAACCTATTAAGGAATCCTTTTGAGAAGAAGGAATTAGGGAACTAGGTCCAACCCATGGGATAATGGGGGGGGGGGGGGGGGGGGGTTCTAACCCAATAAGAGAGTTCTTTAGCTAGTTGGGCTTAATCCCAAGCGGGCCTTTTCCTAGTTTCTTAATAACTTGGAAAAGAGGAAAATTGTAGTTTTGTAATATATTAGTCTTATGGGTACTTATCCATAAGGAGGGAAGGAAAGATTATTATAAAAGGGGAAGAAGGCATACTTAGAGGAAACAATTAATTCACCATATCTCTCTTAACCTCTCATCACCTTAGGGGTACTTCCTGTGATTAGGACTAGTTCTTCCTTCTCACTTTTACCCTATCAACAACTGTTTATGCAGTAATCATAAAGGTAAAGATGGTATAGCTGCTATAAATTTATATATGTCTAAAGCTTATGATAAAGTTGAATGATCTTTTCTAGAAAAAGTTCTAAAAAAATGGGTCTGTCTGAACATTGGGTTAATCTTATTGGTCAATGTTTGTCTACTGTCTATTACTCTGTCTTGTTGAATGGTAGTCCTTCTGGTCTTGTTAAACCTGAGAGAGGTTTGAGACAAGGAGATCCTTTGTCTCCCTACCTCTACATTATCTTTTCTGAAGATTTATCGGCCTATATTGACTCCCTCACTAGCAAAGGTCTGGTGGAGGGTATTAAAGTTTGTAAGAATTCCCCTTGTGTACTCATCAATTATTTGCTGATGACTCTCTTTTATTTTCCAAAGCTACTGTTTAATATTTTAAAACCATTAAATACTATTTTCATAAGTACTATCTAGCTTCTTGCCAGGAATTTAATTTTGATAAATCTGGCATTTTTTTTAGTAGAAAACTGCCTGAACCTTTTATGAATCATTTGTCTAATATTTTGGGTATCCATAATAGAGACCAAGGAGAAAAGTATTTGGGTACTCCTATTGCTTTTCAGGCCTCTATAATTCAAACCCATATGGGTATCCTGCAAGCCGTGGATGCTAGAATTTCCTATTGGTTTCATAGACTTTTATCCCAGGCTGCTAGAACTACTTTAGTCAAGCATGTTGGCCAGGCTATCCCTCTTTATGATGGGTGCTTTCCTTATCCCTAAGTATCTTTGCAGAAAAATGGATTTGCACCTTTTTTAAGTTCTAATGGGGAGAAACTCTTGACCCTAAGGATAGAAAACTTCACCGTCTTGGATGGGATATTCTCTGTTCCCCTAAGTCTAAGGGTGGATTAGGTTTAATAAAATCTGAACTGAATAATTTAGCTATGTTAGCTAGAAATGCATGGAAAATTATTGAACATCCTAATTGCCTTTTTGCCTCTGTCCTTCCCTAATACTTATTTTCTAAATGTTAAGTGTCCTAATGCATGTTCCTGGACTTGGAGATGTCTTCATGCTAAAAAAGAAATGATTAACCTATTTATCTCTTGTATTATGAGAGATGGTGAGTTTATTGACCCTTGGTGTGACAAGTGGATCCCTACCTTAGGATCCGCCACTCCTAATCCATTATTCCCTCCTGATCTTAGTGTTAATGTCTCTTATTTTATTGATGCTCAGACTAGATTTTGGAATATTGATAGATTAACCACCCACTTTGATGATGCTCCTGTTCAGAAGATTATCACTATTCCCTTACGCCAGCGTTGCACTCCTAATAGGATGGCTTAGATCTTTCAAAGAATGGAAAATTTTCTTCTAAATCTGCTTACTTAGGACTCAGAGGGCTTAGGCCCTCTGCTAGTATTAAACTTTGGAATTGTATTAGGAAACTTCGTATGCCACATCGTATTCAACATTTTATTTGGAGAGATGCTAGGAATGCTTTTCCTGCCAGAACTGTTTTACATACTGGAATGCCTATGATTTATGTGGATTGCAGTAGATGCTCTGACCCTAATGAACCTATTATGCATGCTTTGGTCATTTGTCCCTTTGCTAGTCATGTTTGGTCTCTGGCATGTTTTTGTGCTAACATTAATGCTTTCATTGATAAATCCTTAACTCATTGGCTTGAATTCTGGTTGATCAATCCTGCTTCTAAAATTCTTGATGATAGGCATAGATTCTTTGTCACCATTCTGTGGTCTTTATGGACTTCTAGAAATAATTTGGTCTTTAGGAATCTTTAGAAGAATCAACTTTCAGTTATTAATAGAGATCCGATCATGCTTCTGACTATTAAGATAAATCCCCAGATCTCTCTTAGTCATACCATCTCTTACAGTGATATTTGGATGCCCCCAACCTTTGGATGGATAAACTGCAACACTGATAGAGCCTTTGATGAAACTACTATAGCTAATGGTGCATGCTATGTGATGAAAGACTTCTCCAGTAAAGCTACTTTCGTGCATCTATTGTTTTTGATGTTACCTCGACTGAAGAGGCAGAAGGAAAAGCTATATGGGCTATTTTGAAGAAGGAAGTGGAGCAATAACTTACCTACATTATTATTGAGAGTGATGCAAAAGATCTCATCGACTAATTTTCTTCAGGGGGGTTCTATGGAAAATCTAGGACTGATGCTATCTACAAATACATTCAATTTTTTGCTTCCACTCTTATGGGATGTATTTTTTTCTTTTCAACCTAGATCTTGTAACTTTGTTTCCCATGAACTTGACTTATGGGAAAAAAATCAATAATTCTTCTATGTACTGGTTTGTTCCTCCTATTTGGCTTAGGCCCATAGTTGAGGGGGATAATTAGCCTTTTTGAAGGCCCTTATTTAGAAAAAGAAAAAAAACTCGTTTTCGATTAATTTCAAATCATTTTATGCATAGAGATCCCAGTTCTTTCCGTAACTTAAGAGCAGAATAAATGAGACTATGATTATACTTCTTTTAGCAAATGGTATGTTCGGATGACCAAAATTGGTTTTAAAAAAATTATACTCCCTTTATCCCAGGAAATGTATTACTTTTCCTAGAAAAGAGGTAGAAAAAAATTCTTCAAAGTATTTCATGTAGTGGACGGCCTGCCACATTCTTCCAACATTGTTACATTTTACGATTGACCGAAAAAAGAAGAGAAAAAATGAACGTTGTGTTGAATATTTTATCTAACGGCTCCACCTAAATCTTATAAATTAAAATGACCATCTGAAACGCTCTTAGCAGCTAGAGCGGACATCACCAATATGATTTTAAATCTTATCTCTCGAAACAACTTCCAAATTGAAAGTCTTTTCCGTTAATGCGATAATATTCCGCACGACACCTTTGTTCAAGTTCCATCATGGTTTCACCATCCCTCATGTTTGGACCTTCTTGCTAAAGTAAAACAAGATACATACTAATTTCCTTATTCATTACAGTGAAGCAATGAGACAACCCTGAAGCATCACAATTGTCGGGGTTCATAGTTTGTTCTTGAAATTTTCCAAACATCCTTTCCAAAAATGTTTGGGGATGGAATGCATCTGCGAATATAGTCTTAGTAAAAATAACATAATTCCTGCAAATACATTTATCTTCCTCAGTAGTAAATTTTGGTAATCGCCTCCTAATCCGACTTTGCACATTGTCTCAATTACCAGCTCTTGGATTTTCGGTAGCATGTTGGTTTTCTATGAACTCATCCATGCTCACATCATCATCCATGCTCTTTGAAGAATTAGAAGAATGATAAAAAATATTGGAGATAGAGAAATTCTAGAGAGATTTAGAAATTCTGGTGTGAGCTTGAAATCGGGTATTTATAGAGGGAGGAAATTATAGTCGTAGGATGGGGAACTGATGAGTGACGATGATTCCAGCGAGCGACATCATGACTATCGCTGGCGCTTGAATGGCCAACTAGTGATGGTTAGACCGTATATAGATGGAAACTCTATCGTTTGATAGACACTCTGTCGTGTATGCCTAAGTAGTATATTTGACACTTAGCCACTTATGTTTGCCACTTTGCAATAACCATATTGGATGCAAAAATGGAAAACCAATTAAAATACCATATGAATAAGCCTAATAATAAATATAAAAAAATTTGTATTTTAAATTCGCCTAGAGTATCCAAATACGTTAAGACGGCCTGGCAGCTTTCATCAAATGGAAGTTTCTCGGGGACCATGAATTAGTGAGAGAGTGAAACATGAGACCAGATAGTTGCAGCGACAGACGAAGGACGATGCAACATGTGTCGTACTTCGAACTATGCTTTATGCTAAAGGGTGTTCTTGTATATACCCCTGAAATTACTAGTGGTACCCCTTTATGTATGTACCCTTTAATTTTATCTTCCAACCCATCAAAAGTATAAGTTGTTTATACCCCTGCATCAAGAAAGAGAGAAACAAACATAATTAATCATCATTGGCTAGCAATCCCTAAATGTCTCTTCTGTTTTATAAAGAGTAAGTCATTGTTCGTTGACAATTACTATTAGATGAAAGAAATTCTTAATCCCTAAATCTTTATCTTTTTCATAATTTTTTTGTTTTTGTTTTGATAATGGATGATCATATATTTTTTGATCGGTTTGATAATCTATATTAGGGGTTCTCCTCTTTCCTATCTCTCTGGATCACTCTCTTGTAATAATTTGAGTTTTCAAATTAGACAATCAAAAAGCAAGAGCTCTTTGGATTTGTTTCTTTATCCAACTATTGGTGTGGTGGATGTGATGGGTTCCAAATATTACAAGCTATTAATGAGATTAACAAGAAAAGATAAATTGAGGGTTGTTTGATCGACCAACTATTGCTCATGAATGGTTTTGTTTTAATGAAGTTGTTAATAACAAGAACACAAGTTATTATGTGTTGAGATTGTAATATAAAAGACCCTTTGATCGATTATTTCATTTTTAGATCGATATATCCCATTTACGTGGGTTAATTTTCTACACCTATGCAAGCAGAAATCTCATCAAAAAGATAAAGTGATTTAATGGCATGATTAATGACCTAATTATATAGTATTTAGGAAAAAATATACGAGAGATTTTTTTTCTGTTATTTAAGGAATTATTCTATTTACAGATTTTTTTTTTATGTACGGTAGTGTTCATAAATTTTTCATTTTATAAGAAAAGGGTACGTAGATAAAAAAAAAATCCAGAAAGTTTAATTTCTTTTGTATTAACTGCATTTTATTTAGTTATTCTAGTTAAGGGGTACCCTTAGTAAATCTTGGGAGTACAAACAGGAATGCCCTTATAAATAGCATGCCTCAAATTCTGGCTGTGATGAGTTGGATGTCGTTTTGGTAGTTTGGTCATTCTGTGGAAAATTAACTAACAACCATGAGAAATTTTCTCCTTCTCTACCAAATTGTACAACTACCCTTCCACAACAGTTCCCTTTCTCCACCAAATTTGACTCAGTGTTCCTGCAGAAAAATTTGGTCACCATTTTTTCATGTGAGAGGTAATTTCTGGTTTGATTTTCTGCATGGTTTTGATGGTTGAAATTGACAACACATTCAATACCTTTCTGTGAGTTTGCTCATGATTCAAGAATGTTTCTTTCGAGGTAATATCGTGGTTTTTCTATCATTGATGCTAGTTTCAGATTGATATATACACGCCGACTGCACTTGATTAATACAACTTCGAAAATCAAAAGATATATAGAGTGTAAAAATGATGGTGAGATTCAAACTTGATTAGGATTTGATTCATAGAGGCCTCACGGAGCGTTGAACATTCTTATAAGCCAATACAATTTTTTCACCTTTGGCTTATGTTCTTTGTCTCAAAATTGAGGCTAGGGTTCAAACTTTTGATCTATCTTTTAAAGAGAAATTATGGATGTTAATATTCCGTATCGAATTCAATCAATGCCTGATAACTCAACAACAGAAAAATTAACATAAGACCCATCTGCAAATAAGGCAGCACAATGCACCTCTACGTGCGCCTATGAAACAGTTCTCTTCAACATTAGTCGCAGGATATCAATAGTATGGTCAAAGAATTTGAACAATCTGTCTCTAAATTTAACTGTCCAGAACTGGGGGAATGAAAATGATTGCACTTGCAAAATTGATTTTAATCCATGGCATTTTTGGAGCAAAAAAGGGCTCAAGTCATTTGATCTGGAAGGAAAACGAGTAGACATATTTTGGGATATTTGATCAGCGTAACTCACAGGTAGTCCTGAACCTTTTGCAGATTATTATGTTTCATCGGTATCAGAAGAACAAGTTATGTTGTTGTTAGGAGATCTTAAGAAAAAAGCATATAAGAGAACCAAATCAAGACCATCACTGATAGATGTTATATTACTATATAAAAAGGAAAACATCTTTGGAAAAAAATGTTTCTCGAAGAGAGCAAAATTTCACCAAAACAGCAGAAGAGAACACGATATCGTTGTGGAAAATACAATCACTGGGCCTAGAGATCTAGAGATGTGGATTAGCGTAGACAGAATTGTGGTAGTCCATGTTACAAATTTGCAATGGAAATTTAGAGAAAATGAGACTGTGATTGTAAATAAGTTACCAGTGCAAGTTTTTTGGGGTGTTCATGATTGGTTATTTGGGATGTTTATTTTCCGGCCAGGCGCACCGGAGTATAATCATGTTAAAGATGGTAGTAGTGCTGGTGGTAGTAAGACAGGTGAGAGTAGCACCGCCTCAGATACCGGGTATGTCTCTGCTGAAAGTCAGCAGACGATAATTCCAGATTTCAGCCTCTTCCTTTACGCATGGAAGATAGAATGAAGGATTAGCAAATTAGTGAGGGTTTACCCCTTTCTTTTCTTGTTTGTTATACTAATTGATGTTGTCTGTAACATACTCATTTGTGCAAATGGACCATCGTTTGTGTCTTTCTGAAAACTGTTGAAGCAAATGAAGTAAGTAGGTGTGAATCTGTAACTAGAAGCACTTCAAGCCATTTTTTTAAAAAAAAAATTTTGACTCGAAATTCATTCTGTGAAAAAAGATCAACCATATATAGGAAGTGGGTCATCTAAACAACAGATACGCAAAAACACTCACTGAGCTTATAGTATTCCAGTTGCAAACAACCATGCTTAAGGAATGTCGTTGAAAGCTTTTGTGCCTAAAGACCAGTCATACAATAGGCATTTTACTAACATTGTCAATAAGCATACCAACTGGCATTTTACATAAATCTCATATCGTGTCATTACTTTAAAACTCAAAGATCACAAAAAATGATTAGTTATTATGCAACTTCTGGCGAAATTGCCCGTCTTTGGTGGTTGCCAGACCACCTGACTAAGGGACACGAAGGTTCTGATTCAACAAGACATTATTAACGATATCACAGTTTAGCAGAGAATGGCTTCAAGGAAGACGGAATTCGTGATTTCTCATTGTTTTTTTTTTTTTTTTCTTGAAGGAAACAGATAAAAATTATATTAATCCTCACTGAATTACGTATTGAACCAAGTCATGCGCAATTGAATTAGCATCTCTAGGAATAGCTACAAATCTAATTTTACTAAAATCCTTGATGCGATCACGAATAGATAAAACCGTTGAGCGAATACTCCAAGGGATCTTATTCGTATTTCCTATCACTGCTTTCGGGATTTCAGAAGCGTCCCCTTCCACACCTTATCCTGACTTGTTAAATGACATTCTCAATGAGGTCCTATTTTCTGAAGACTCAAAAGTTGATTTATTTAATGATATGATTACTCCTTTAGATGTTGTACGAATTCAGTTGTTGTAACCGCTTTTCTTTTTCTGATAATTAAAAGAAAAGTTTATAAGTTTTGAAGCAGAATGAAAATTGGCGTGGGAGTTCTACTCAACATCTGCATCTTCTCTACCGGAATTGATCTCGACTATTACAACATTTATGGGATGCGTATTTCTCACCTCAAAAATGGCATTTCCCTTTCGAAAATATCACAGTTGAAGATCCGTCCTATGTAGGTGATAATAGACTTTTTCAAACTATGTGCTTCAAAAGGAAAGAAAGCTCGAAAATTACATATACTTGAAGTACAAATTCTAAAATGTTTAAAGGCTTCTTCTCGTGCGAGCATGGACCAGAGCATGCTAAATTTGGCAATGAGATTCAGGACCTCAAGTGACCGCCTGCCATACAGCTTCCCGAATTCTGAACTGAGCACTATGATTCTCAACAGCCTAAATCAAACACAGACCCAATAAATTAGCCAAAAGATATTTCATTATACCTGTCAAACGTAAACAAAAACAATGGTCAAAACTAACAATACCCTATACCTTCGGGTTATTAATAGTATCCCTCAAGAACCAACCTGTACTTCTTCCCTTCGGGTTATTAATAGTATCCCTCAAGAACCAACTTCTTCTTCTTCTTCTTCTTCTTCTTCTTCTTCTTCTTCTTCTTCTTCTTCTTCTTCTTCTTCTTCTTCTTCTTCTTCTTCTTCTTCTTCTTCTTCTTCCCTTCCATTTCTCACCCTTTACCTGTATCTCCCCCCATGATAGACTAACCTATCTCGTCGTCCTACATTCTGTGGGCGACGGGTTGGCGAAACAATCAAGAAGATTAAGGATATAATCAAAGTTTCGTAAAACCCACCGCCCACCACCACCACCTCATGTCGACTTTATCTTTTCCTGCTCCTACTAATGTTTTGCCTTTCCAACTCCTAGAGATCAATTTGATTTCTGCACAAGATCTTGCTCGTATTGGTCGAGGAATGCGTACGTATGCTGTAGCATGGGTCCACCCTGAACGCAAATTATCGACGCGTCTTGATGCTGATGGCCATACTGACCCAACATGGAATGATAAATTCGTCTTTCGAGTGGATGAGTCTTTCCTTCAATCTGATACATCAGCTGTAATGATTGAGATATATGCTGTTCGTTGCTTTCGTGATGTCTGTGTAGGTATTGTACGAGTTCTTGTGGGGAATCTTATCCCTCCATCTTCACGTAACCAACGAAACTCTGGAATGCGTTTCATTGCATTGCAAGTGCGTCGCCCATCAGGACGCCCTCAAGGTATTCTTAATATAGGAGTTGCTCTCTTAGATGGTTCAATGAGAAGTATGCCTCTGTACACCCAATTAAGCACTTCAGCTGTCGGATATCGAGATTTAATGGGCGAAGAATCTCACAGTCCAAACCATCATCATAAAGAACAGAAAAAAGGCATCTATATGCGTCGTAGCGTAAGTGAGCGAAAATCAGATGCAACTTTCAACGATTTTCCTCTAAAACCTGGATCCACCACGATTTCAGAAGTAGGAGAACCACCATTTGCCACCGTAACGACTACCGGTTCAGTTTGGTCATTGTCAGATATAGGACCTGCACCTTCAGTGCTTGCTGCAACGATGGCCGAAGATCATTTATACCCAGTGGCTGAGGGGGGAAGTAACAGTAATCATAATAATGTTCTAGAAGAATGGGAAGCCGAAGCTAGTGTTGAAGGTCTAAGATCGAAACTAGAGAGATGGCGGACGGAATTACCACCTATATATGATCGTACTAAAGCACCCCACAACAGAAATACAGAACACAGACGGAGACATACTGATGGTGGTTCAGGATCAATGCTTTCTTGCATTATGTATGGATTCGAGTGCTCTATTTCTTGTGGGGTCAAACCTAGAGGTAAAGTTAAGGGTAAACGTGGTGCTCTTGAAAACTTCGATGATGACGCAACTCAATCTTACATGCCATGAAAAATGAAAAAGATGAGATAACAGTATTCAAAGCAAGTCTCTCATCACGCAAGTCACTCTTCATGCCCAGTATTGCATGGCCTCTACACGTGGGTGGAATCCTCGTCGGCGCAGAAGACATGCGCATCGATTGGGAAACATGGAGTGCTGATCATGTTACGTGTGAGTTAAGACCACTATCCTTTTTTATTTTTTATTTTGATTATTAGAATTTAAGAAAAAATAAAAAAATAAAAATCATTTTATGTTATTTTATTACTTCATTATGAACTTAAACTAAAGTAAAAACAAAAAGAAAACAAATTGTAAGAAAAAATAAAGAATGTCGAATGAGTATTTGTATTTGTATCAGTACTGTAATTTGGAATTTTGAATTATATGTTTGCTATTATGTTGTTCTACAGAATCAAGCTAGTATGTGTATTGTGTTCCTGAAGCAAAAGCCACACTGAAAATCTAAAACTATAGAAACGCGGTTAAACTTGGAACCATAAATGAGGTTTTTTTTTTTTTTTTTTTTTTTGTTTGGAAAGAAATCAGAAATATGATATTTTTCCTTCGAAAAAAAGTCAAAATTAATGTACATCAATAATAATGCTCCAATTCAAGATCAGATTGATTACAAGACTGACAAGGGGTTCACATCAATCATAATAATCTTATAAGTTCCACAAAGACGTACATCGAACACATTCAAGACACTCAACTGCATAGTTATATGACATAATTCGATGAAGAATCCTAACCACTTTATGTAGGTTTCTAAGTAACAGAGCAAGTTAAATGACCTGATTTGGTTTAAAAGTGACTTATTCGAACCATATAACAAATCAACATACAGGAGAGCTGCCAGAATCCAAAGACCCAACAATTTCTCAAGGGTCTTTTTTCTTAAACAATGTAAATCTTATAATACAGGTGTAAAAGGATCCATAGATCCAATTATTTGTCAACAATTATTTTATTTTAAAGTAACACGGATAACCTAAATCGGTCATCAAGGAGCGAAATCTGTCGGAAATCGGTCTGGATCTTTATTTCGTAATTGGTTTTCTAAAACTTGTTGTTGTCGATGTCTTTGGTGTTATAATTGTTGCTGGTATCTTTTAAGAACTTGGAGAACTTCTTGTTGTTACCAGTGTTTTGCTTCTCTTGGTGCTAGTGTTGTTCATGAAGAACTTCAACAAAATTATATAACCATGAGAAAAAATCAAAACAAAATTCATAAAATCAAAACCCAATACCCAAACTATATATGGAATCAAAACCTAAAACTATTACTTAAATCAAATAATGGAAAGATGAAACTAACACTAAGAAGAGAAGTCGGTAAAGATAAAAACTAAAGTGGAAATCTAGATTTGAAATCAAATAAAAGCGAAAAACAAATGAATTAGTAAAGAGACTCGACCTACAGTAAGCAGATGAGATATTTCAAAACGATCCACTTAGGTTTGCTCCGATAGGAGCAAATCTGAGCCGGCGACAACAAGGGTTTATGAGTCTTTTTCATCGCATGAGAGAGAAAAACAACTTTTTTTCCTCCAGAAATAAGAAACCATGAAATTGAAGCTTCGTTTTGAGCTTTAGATTATTGTTCATATTGGAATTGTAATTTCATTGTTGTACATGTACCTATTGCTATGAATGGAGAAAACTAGTCCAAATTTCTTTTAAATGTTCGATTTTACTTATATTAAAGCTATATTAAAGTAGAAAAAAAGGATTACATAAATAAAATGCACATGAAAGTGCTACAAAAGAGATGACAAAGAAACCAAACCTCAAGATGAATAGAGAAAAGTAAGTTAACAACCCAACAAGTATCCTAGAAGCCAACTAAATCACTTACTACCTATAGTCCCCTATTACTTTTACTTGGATGGTATATTTTTACCACGACCAAAAAGCTTGGTTTCATCATTCTAAAATAATCCAACACGTTCCTTGTCAGTTTCAAAGTCATGCAACTATCGATGCCCCCATAAATTCACCCCCCCCCCATTCTCTTTCCCTTAGGAGGAACACCTGACAATATAATGCATTTCAAAAGTTTATCCAAAGTGTTTTGATAGGTGTAGAATACACCTAATTTACTATCTAGTAGTTTATGCTTTCTTTGCTATTTTTCTTGTAAATTATGTATTTTACGCGTGTTTTTGAGTTATTAGGTACTCTGGAGTCGCACGGAGGAAAAGAAGAAGAAATCACCAAATTTGGGCAAAAAGGACATAATTGTCATTTCACAAAGCGAGCATTATCGGGAGCCCAGTCAAGGTTAAGGGGAAGCTTTTGGAGGAGCACTAAATATAGTCTAGCTGTGGTTAAGGGGTGCCATCTGGGTGTCCCTTATCATTATGAGTAGGTGTAAATATCATGTGGGGTTGCTAATTAGTGGGGTGTCTGAATTTGACCCATATACCCACACCCGTGGGGCATACCCATCTAGACCCGAACCCGGATCCAAGACCCAACTATATTGACCTGAACCTAGACTCGAGAAACAATCATTCTCATCCAAGTTATACCTGAAATTGAGAAGAAAAGAGAGAAAAGTGAGGCAGCAGCCATGGCGAGAAATGGAATTCAGGGGTTCGACTATAGAAGGTGGTCACTGAAATTGAAAGCAAGGGAGAAGAAGTTGCTGATGTTTTGTGATTGTTCTTGAAATTTAAGAACAAAGTTGGGTTGGAAACAGATTTAAAACCAGAGGAGAAGAATGAAGAATTGATTGGTTTTTCTGTGAAATCAGAGATGAAAAATTGAAGACGGGTTTTGACTGGATTTGTTGGTGTTCTTGAGGGGTATGGCGATGCTGTTCAAATGAGTTCAACAATGAAATGGTTTTCAGAGTTAATGGAGATGGCTGCTGTGAAGAACAAAGTGGAACTAGTTTATGAAATCACTGATAGAAATAGAGCTTCAGCTGGTAATGGAAATTGGTGGTGTTTGCTGGATTTGAATGATTGGAAGTGCTGTGTGTGGTGTTCTTTGTGAGCAAATGGGTTTTGCCCTTGTGAATGGGTTGGAGATGGCCATAGATTAGAAGCTCTGGTGAATGGGTTTGAATGGAATTTGGATTACAGGGTTTACAAGGGTGAATCTGGTGATTATTGATGCTATGGAACTTCTGAGAGATATATGGTATGAACAGGGATAATGGTTATGATGCTGTGAAGTGAAGTTGAGATGTGTTTGAACTACAGATTGAAGATAGGTGGTCTGGGCAGAGAAGATCAACTGAGAGATGGGTTTTGTGGAATTAAAGCAGTGGTGCTGGAGTTGTATTTGAGCAAGAACAACACAGGGTGGAGTTGATGCTCTTATCTCAGGTGGTTGTACAGTTTTTGAATTGGGATGTTGGTGTTGCAATAGAACTTGGAGTTCTGTTTCTATGTACAAACTGCAGTGAGAACTCAAATGAGTTACAGGGTTGGCAGTTGATGGGTCTGTGGTTTGAGAACTAGTTTGTTCTTTGCTCCAGCTGGATAGGAATTGGTGCTCTGCAATTAGAATGTTGAATGTATGGCAGCTTTGGACTGAGTGCAATTCGGATGATGGAGTAGCAGGTGGAGCTGTTGTAGCTGAACTCGATATGTTGGCTTTGAGCACAACCGATTTGTGCATTACATGGAACTGGCGGCTTGTTAGGTTGCAAGGGTTTGTCTCGAGATTGCAGGGACTGGCAATTGCAAGTATGAGTAGTTTGTGAAGCTTATGTGCAGATTATGCTTGTGTTGTTCTCAGAGGATGCAACTATGCAAGAAGGATAGAAACCAGGGAATGGAGTCTCTGGAACTGATTTAAGCTCAGGTGGTGATTGAACTGAAGCTGGTGATAAAAGGCTGAGTTGGAGGTGATTGAAGGTTGTTTCAACTGCAATACAATGGAGCAGTGAAGTTTTGATTTGTGTGGTTGAACTGTGGTGAGTCTTGCAGTTGGTTTGTGTTGGCTCAAGAGTTGCAGGAATTGCAGGATGAACAGCCATGATGGCTGGGTGACAGTTGCAGTGCACGGCCATCTTGGCCGTGCATAACACTTGGCAGGGAGAAGATAGCCAACCAAGACCAGTCAGCTGAGTTAGCTAGCTGACTGGGTTCTGACTCAGTGATCCTCTTTGACCGTTAGTCTTAACAGTTGACCAACGGAATATTCCGTCGAATATTCTCCCGACGACAGAATTTCAGGTGAACGGCGGCGACATTCCGGTGCCGGATTCCGGCCAACTTCCGGCCAAAAACACAGTTTTCCAGTGAGCAAAAATGCAGAATTTTGGATGGACTTCTCTCATGTGTGTGAAGACTTAGAAGTGGGAATTGGATGAAAACTTGGAAGTTTTGGAGAATTGGACTAGAATTTGGAATATGGCTCAATTTGGGAAAGTGGTGTTCTTATGGAATGAGGAATCTTTTCCTACAAAGACATGGAGAGTATTGAAGCCTATAAATAGAGGAGTTCTCTACAACTTTTTACACACATCTACTTTGGAGAAGGAGTTAAAGTGCACAAGGATTGGAGGGAGGAGCAACCATCATCTTTGCAATAAGTTTTTCTTTCTTCCTTAATTATTATTATTATTGTGTGAACTCCGAATTATGAGTAGCTAATTTTCTTATTGATTGAGGATGAATTCCTAGTTCTTAATATTTGATTTGAGTTTTGTTTCAATTCTACTTTGAAGTTTTTCATATGATTATCGATTGTTTTTGCTAATATTAATGTTTATGTTTGATTGATAGGTCGTTTGGGTGGCCAACTAAATTGATTTGTTAATTAAGCTAAAGCTAGTAAAAGTTAGGGGATAAGTAATCGTTTCTTGACTATTTACATAAGTAGAAAACACAAGACCTGGCGGAGGGATTCCGTGGAGCAATTGTGTGTAAAAACAACGTTAGCAAGTGGACCTTGATCTAAGAGTTTAACTACTAATATCAACCTAATAAATTCATGAATCTTAATGCGTTTAACTAAATTACATCTTGGGTGATCTACTACTAGGTGGTTTGGTGAATAGAATCCGGTAGGCGAGAACTTCCGTATCCGGTGAAATTAGGGATTTTGGGGTTAGCACTGATCTAGCTGCTATACCTACGGTTGGTGATAATCTATGACTAATAACAAGTGGGAAAGAACATAACTTTAATCATTGTTTTGCAGCGAAGAAGGATTCCTTGATCTACTTTCTCTCATTGATTTCAACTTATACTTTTAATTACTTTGTTTATTTCTTTTGCTTTATAAATTTTACAACCAATACCCCCCTTTTTGTGACAATTTTACAACTAGAATCTCTTGCTCCTCGTGGGATCGACCTTGACTACCCTATATTACTTGTTAATTAGGTAGTAAAGTATTAATTAATTTGTTGTGGTAACGACACGCGTACAAATTTTGGCGCCGTTGCCGGGGAGCAACGGGCGATTTTAGTTGTTTTTATTTTTCTTTTTGCTTTATTCTTGCTTTGTTAGATTCTATACCGTATCTAACTTAGTTTTGTGAACCTTGCTGTAGGTACTATATCTTTGGTGAATGCTTCAAGGGGGAAGACCGAGTTCAACTAGAATACGTCTTCGATCCGTCACTCAACTAAAGGATTTCATTCAAGCGGTTAACACTCCGCTTCCTCGTTCTACATCAAGTGAATTCGCAGATTCGGATATTGAAGAAGAGGCAATGGGTGATCGTACACTCAAGGACCTAGCTTCTCACAAGCTCGATACACAACAATGGTGTATCCAAACTAACTCAACTTTCGAGATCAAGCCGTGGTTGATTAGAGAATTACCAAAGTTCCATGGCATGGTGAATGAGGATCCAAACAAACATCTTATGGACTTCAACACCATAGTCACGGCTATGCTTCCACCGAATACTAATGCGGATGGAGCAATGTTGAAAGCTTTTCCGTTCTCTTTGGCGGGCAATGCTAAGGAATGGTTATACTATTTGCCTTCCGGAAGTATCACAACATGGAATGGGATGAAGAAACTTTTCCTCGAGAGATATTTCCCCGCATCAAAGGCTACTCAAATTCGCAAAGAAATTTGTGGGATCAAGCAACATGTGGGAGAGTCATTATATGAATGTTGGGACCGGTACAAGAGATTGGTGGCAAGTTGTCCACACCATCAATTTAGTGACGCCATGATAATCCAATACTTCTATGAAGGTCTCCAAACAAGTGATAGATATCTTCTTGACGCCGCCGGTGGTGGTGCGCTAGTGAACAAGACGGTGGCCGAAGCTACCGAGTTGATTGAAAGTATGGCGGCAAACTCGCAACAATTCTATGCAAGAGGTGATTCAATGGTTAAGTTGGTGCATGAGGTTAGTGACTCGTCTTCACAATCCGATCAACGGTTAAACAACATAGAGATGGTAGTGCAACGATTGGCCGCGGTAATTATTCCGGATGATGAAACCGAACAAGCAAATGCTTTATATCCAAATCCAAGGCCAAGGTACGATCCATATTCCAATACTTACAATCCCGGTTGGAAGGATCATCCCAACTTTAGCTATGCAAACAAGCAAGCGGCGGCTCCTAATCCATATGCGCAACAAGGTGGTTTCCAACAATCACGTTTCCAACCTCAACAACAACAATTCCAACCACAACAAATCAAGGAGCAAGATTCTTCGAATAATGACAAGTTGAATGTGATAATGCAAAGCATGCAAGGTCTCACTTCTATGTTACAACAAACCCAACAAAAGACCGATTCGGCAATCAAGGATTTGCAAACTCAAATGGGACAATTGGCAACCGATATGAACTTAATGAAAGCTCAAGCATCCACAAAGCTCCCTTCGCAACCAATTGTGAATCCAAGGGAGAATGTTAGTGCGGTTACTTTAAGAAGTGGAAGACAAGTGGAGAGTCCAACTCATCATGAAGAAGCTATTGAAGAGGTAGTCAAAGACAAGGAAGAAGCCGTACCAAAGGAGAATTCAACACCAACCGCCCAATCCAAGGAACCGGTTCCTACTTTTACTACTCCACCTCCTTTTCCTAGTCGTTTTGCTAAGTCTAAGAAGGAAGCTCAAGACAAGGTACTCATGGATATCTTCAAGAAGATAGAAATCAACATCCCCTTCATAGAGGCCATAAGGACAATGCCAAGGTATGCTAAGTTCATGAAGGAGTTATGCACAAAGAAGGATAGGTTGCTTGATAATGAAATTACTAAAGTTGGCGAGAGTGCGTCGGCTATGCTTTTGAAGAAGATGCCTACAAAGTGCACGGATCCCGGTGGTTTCACGGTACCAATTACTATTGGTAAGAAAAGGTTTGAACATGCTTTACTTGATTTGGGAGCTTCCATTAGTGTGATGTCGGCCGATATTTATGACTCCTTGAATCTTGGACCGTTGAAAGAGACAAGAGTTATTATCCAACTAGCAAACAAGTCTAACATCTATCCAAAGGGGCTTGTAGAAGACGTTCTCGTGCAAGTGAATGAGTTAATTTTTCCGGTGGATTTCTTTGTGGTGGATATGGACAATAATGAGAATCGTTCGTCTACTTCTCTACTTCTTGGGAGGCCATTTATGAAGACCGCAAAGACAAAGATTGATGTTGATAAGGGTACACTCACTATGGAGTTCGACAAGGAAGTAATACACTTCAACATATTTGAAGCCATGCGCTACCCAAGTGATGTGCATTCCGCTTACTCCATTGATGTGGTTGGTTCATTAGCACAACAAATGGTAGAATGGAATCGAGAGGACGAACTTGATGTGGTATTGCAAAAGAGCATTGAATTAGACGTCCACGGCGTGTCTAACTTGGATGTTGAAATTTCCACGGAAATGGTGGAGACATGTGGTGCCTTGACGGCATTAAAAGAAGCTAAGGGTAATGTTTCCTATATCTCTTTACCCGTGAATGATGAATTACTTGTACCATCTATTGTGAAGGCGCCTAAGCTAGAGTTGAAGCCACTTCCGGACCATTTAAAGTATGCATTTTTGGGAGATGGAGATGAGCTTCCGGTGATTATTTCAAAGAACCTCACACCGGTACAAGAAGACCGTTTGCTTAGAGTCTTGAAAGAGCACAAAACGGCTATTGGTTGGACAATTGCGGATATCAAAGGCATTAGTCCATCCATATGCATGCATAGGATTCTAATGGAAGAGAACGTGAAGCCGGTACGTGATGCTCAACGTAGGCTTAATCCTCCCATGATGGAGGTTGTGAAGAAAGAGATACTCAAATTGCTAAGTGCGGGGGTGATCTACCCAATTTCCGATAGCAAATGGGTAAGTCCGGTACAAGTGGTGCCAAAGAAGTCCGGTGTTACGGTTGTTCGAAATCAAGACGATGAACTTGTTCCTACAAGAGTTCAAACCGGTTGGAGAGTGTGCATTGATTATAGAAAGCTTAATTCCGCAACCCGAAAGGATCACTTTCCTTTACCTTTCATTGATCAAATGTTGGAGCGGTTAGCGGGGCATTCTTATTATTGTTTCTTGGATGGTTATTCGGGATACAATCAACTTGTTATTGCACCGGAGGACCAAGAGAAGACCACTTTTACTTGTCCGTTTGGAACGTTTGCGTATAGACGGATGCCGTTTGGTCTTTGCAATGCACCGGCTACTTTCCAAAGATGCATGGTAAGCATATTCTCGGATTACGTGGAGCGCATTATTGAGGTATTTATGGACGACTTTAGTGTTTATGGCAATTCTTTTGATATTTGTTTAGACAACCTTGAACTAGTTCTTAAACGATGCATAGACACTAACCTTGTTCTTAATTGGGAGAAATGTCATTTTATGGTAAACCATGGCATAGTACTTGGTCACATTGTGTCCTCCAAAGGGCTTGAAGTGGACAAGTCAAAGATAGATTTAATAAGAAACTTACAATATCCCACTTCGGTGAGGGAAGTTCGTTCCTTTCTTGGTCATGCAGGTTTCTATAGGCGATTTATCAAGGATTTCTCTAAAATCTCCATGCCGATGTGCAAGTTACTACAAAAGGAGGTACCTTTTGACTTCAACAAGGAATGCAAGGATGCTTTTGACAAATTGAAAGCAATGTTGACAAGTGCGCCAATTATCAAGTCACCGGATTGGAATCTTCCATTTGAACTAATGTGTGATGCTAGTGATTATGCGGTTGGAGCCGTTTTGGGTCAAAGAGTGGACAAGTTGTCCCATGTTATCTATTATGCATCTAGGACCCTTAATGATGCACAAATCAACTATTCTACCACGGAAAAGGAGTTATTGGCTATTGTGTTTGCATTAGAAAAGTTTCGCTCATACTTGGTGGGTACAAAGGTTATTGTGTATTCCGATCATGCGGCACTTAGATACTTAATAAAGAAGAAAGAAGCTAAACCAAGACTAATCCGGTGGATCCTATTACTACAAGAATTCGACATAGAAATTCGAGATAAGAAAGGTGTGGAGAATACCGTTGCGGATCATCTTAGTAGACTTGTTATGTCTCAAGAAGAACTTCCATTACAAGACCGCTTTCCGGACGAACAACTTTTCTCTTTGGAAGAATCAACACCTTGGTATGCGGATATAGTGAATTATTTGGTGACAAGGAAGGTACCTAGCACAATGTCTAACTTCCAAAAGATGAAGCTTAAGAAGCTAGCGAAGCAATATGTGTGGGATGAACCATACTTATGGAAATATGGCGTTGATCAAATCATACGAAGGTGCGTACCTAACTCCGAATTTCAATCTATTCTCTCCTTTTGTCATACTTATGCATGTGGTGGCCACTTTGGTTCTAAACGTACCGCTCTCAAAGTTCTTGAAAGTGGATTTTATTGGCCCACCTTGTTTGAAGATTCATATGTTTTTTGTAAATCGTGTGATAGATGTCAAAGAACGGGCAATCTAGGTGCTCGAAATCAAATGCCACTCACACCAATTCTCGTCGTAGAGATTTTTGATGTGTGGGGAATTGATTTTATGGGCCCTTTTGTCAATTCTAATGGAAATTTTTATATACTTCTTGCCGTAGATTATGTTTCTAAATGGGTGGAGGCTAGAGCCACCAAAACTAATGATTCTCAAGTTGTTTGTGATTTTGTAAGAGAAAACATATTTACTAGGCACGGCACACCAAGAGTGGTGATAAGCGATGGAGGATCACATTTCAAGAAGTCTTTTCACGCTCTCCTCAAGAAGTACAACATAACACACAAGATTGGTACGCCTTACCATCCACAAACTAGTGGACAAGCGGAAATCTCAAATCGTGAAATCAAGTCCATTCTTGAGAAAACGGTGAACACCACAAGGAAAGATTGGAGCTTTAAGCTCAATGATGCACTTTGGGCGTATAGAACGGCGTACAAAACACCGATTGGCATGTCTCCATATAGGTTGGTTTATGGCAAAGCTTGTCATCTTCCGGTTGAACTTGAACATAAGGCTTATTGGGCGATAAAGAAATTCAACATGGAGTATGATGAAGCGGGGAAACAAAGAAAGTTGCAACTAAATGAGCTAGAGGAGATACGTAATGATGCTTACGAGAGTGCCCGGATTTATAAGGAAAAGACCAAGCTTTTTCACGACAAGATGATTTCTCGTAAAAGTTTTGTTGTGGGACAAAAAGTCCTTTTATTTCATTCTCGCCTTAAACTATTTCCTGGAAAATTAAGGTCCCGTTGGATTGGACCATATGTTGTTACTAATGTTTTTCCTTATGGTGCAGTTGAAATTACTAGTCTTAGAGACAACTCGGTTTCCAAAGTCAACGGCCATAGATTGAAGCCATACTATGAGAACATCGCCTATGTGAATGTGGATGAACTTCCATTTGAAGATTTTCTCCCTCTAGAGGAGTAATGTGAAGCAAGAGCTATGTCGGGCCGTCGACTTTAAAACAAGCGCTAAGTGGGAGGCAACCCACCGGTTTTGTATCTCTTATCCTTTTGCTTTTGCTTTTATTTTTATTTTTGTTTTGTTTTGTTTATTTATTTTTTATTGTTTTCATATCATATTTGCATCCCCATATTTAATTTCATTAAGTCCATAATCTATCTTAGAAGAGAATTATGATGAATACCTTTTCGTCAGAAAATTTCAGACTGCGCGTAGTTCAGTCCAGAGACCATAACTGTCAGACCGTTTATCAGAACACTATGAAATTTTGACACTGTGTAGAAAACACGTAGGTGAACAACTTTTGTGAAATGGAGTTTTTCCAAATTCCTTACCAATTTGCACAGTTTTTGCGTTTTATCTGCTGTTACGTCAGAATTCAGAACTTTCGGTTTTACACATTGAGGACAATGTGAAGTTTAAGTGTGGGGGAGTGGCTAAGCATATATTTTTGCATAAAAGAAAAAAAATAATTTTGCATAAAACTTTCAACTTTTAGAGATTTTAGAGTCACTAGCATGCTTCTAGGTATGATTACATAGAGAATTCTGACCGACATAATTGAACTTGGAAGTGTTAGGGAACTACGTTTGATTTCTTGCTTGTTAGAGTGTTAAATAATGGATTTAATCATGCCGGTGATGCAAATTTGGTGCAGGGAGAAGTGCGTTATTAGAGTTGCTGATCAATCATTAGTGGAGACTACCCATTTTCATATCAACCAAGGCACCGACCAAAAATTCTTCCTTTACTAAAGAGCTTCTTTTGAGTGTGTGTCACCGTACGTTAATTCCGGGTAGAATGGTGAGCTACCCAATTTCACACCAATTTCAGCACTATTTTGATCTCTTGAGTGCTAATTTTTGTCAATCATGAGGGTGACGTCTATAGATGAAAGCCTCCTTCTTGTAGTTCGATTTGCAGTTAGCACCATTCTCTCGCTCGACAACAACGGGTCCATAGAAACACCACATCAACAACAAGGGAGCGACATCAAAATCTACAAGGAAAGTTGAAAAGGTTCAAGGTTTGCAAGCAACAATGGAACAAGAAAAAGAGCAAATTTTTTATATCCAAGTAAAGCAACATACAATGAGCAGATTTTACATACAAGTTGAAGACTTAGAATGCAATGAGGTAATTCTATATCCAAGTGTTAAGACTTATTTACAAAAGCGAAGAAAAGAAAAGGTGGAAATTATTGAAGTTTATGATTTCGAGACGATACAAGTTGTGAAGAATCAAGCGGTAAAGTACTTTTCCACGGCCATGTTTGTTTTGTTTATTTTGTGTTTTGTTTCTCTTGTAAAAAAAAAAAAAAAAAAAAAAAAAAAAAAAAAAAAAAAAAAAAGAAAGAAAAGAAAGAAAGAAAAAAATAAGAAAAGAAAAGAAAAGAAAATATATATATGAGACAAGAGAAATATCTATTATTGTTTTGTTATTGAATAAGCCGTGGGAAAGGAAAATCTATAAGGAAGTTTCAAGCGACAAGGATTTTGAGGAAAAAGGTTACAAATTGTTAAGGATTTATGAAGTTCTAGTATTTATCACTAATAGTTGAAGCCGAAGACCAAGAAGATGAAAACAAGGAACGGAAGACGTTTCTATTGGATTCCGTGAGAGTGGTGTTATCATAATTGGCAATCGGATGTGAAGGTAAGTAAGTAATCTCATCCTCGATATAAGTGGTTGATTTCCTTTCTTAGAGATCGTTAGAAAAAATGGTTTTTCAAAATGTTAAAAGATGTGGGTTTTTCAAAATTTCGGAAGTTATCCTTCCTACCATTCAACGTGTTGCAGGAATTCTCTCTTCATTCCTACCTGCACACATGTGAGACCCATAAAAAAGCCTTCTTTTTGAGTGCAATTATCATAAAACCCTTTTTGGTGAGGTAGAAGTCGAGGCGAAATGCTTATTGATCGTTTCTCAAACACGTGTTCTCTCGTTATGGGGTGGTTATTTCTCACTCAACATTTAAGGATGAGAATATGTTCTTTAGTATTTCTAACTTCTTATTACTAGCATGCAGAAACTCTATGTCCTCATAACTCTTTGGATGCTTGGGACGCTGGAACGCTTTGAAGTTGTAAGTTTTGGTTTGATTTGCTCGAGGACTAGCAAAGTCTAAGTGTGGGGGAATTTGATAGGTGTAGAATACACCTAATTTACTATCTAGTAGTTTATGCTTTCTTTGCTATTTTTCTTGTAAATTATGTATTTTACGCGTGTTTTTGAGTTATTAGGTACTCTGGAGTCGCACGGAGGAAAAGAAGAAGAAATCACCAAATTTGGGCAAAAAGGACATAATTGTCATTTCACAGGCGAGCATTATCAGGAGCCCAGTCAAGGTTAAGGGGCAGCTTTTGGAGGAGCACTAAATATAGTCTAGCTGTGGTTAAGGGGTGCCATCTGGGTGTCCCTTATCATTATGAGTAGGTGTAAATATCCTGTGGGGTTGCTAATTAGTGGGGTGTCTGAATTTGACCCATATACCCACACCCGTGGGGCATACCCATCTAGACCCGAACCCGGATCCAAGACCCAACTATATTGACCTGAACCTAGACTCGAGAAACAATCATTCTCATCCAAGTTATACCTGAAATTGAGAAGAAAAGAGAGAAAAGTGAGGCAGCAACCATGGCGAGAAATGGAATTCAGGGGTTCGACTATAGAAGGTGGTCACTGAAATTGAAAGCAAGGGAGAAGAAGTTGCTGATGTTTTGTGATTGTTCTTGAAATTTAAGAACAAAGTTGGGTTGGAAACAGATTTAAAACCAGAGGAGAAGAATGAAGAATTGATTGGTTTTTCTGTGAAATCAGAGATGAAAAATTGAAGACGGGTTTTGACTGGATTTGTTGGTGTTCTTGAGGGGTATGGCGATGCTGTTCAAATGAGTTCAACAATGAAATGGTTTTCAGAGTTAATGGAGATGGCTGCTGTGAAGAACAAAGTGGAACTAGTTTATGAAATCAGCGATAGAAATAGAGCTTGAAGCTGGTAATGGAAATTGGTGGTGTTTCTTTGGATTTGAATGATTGGAAGTCTTTGTGTGGTGTTCTCTGTGAGCAAATGGGTTTTGCCCTGTGAATGGGTTGGAGCTGGCCATAGATTAGAAGCTCTGGTGAATGGGTTTGAATGGAATTTGGATTACAGGGTTTACAAGGGTGAATCTGGTGATTATTGATGCTATGGAACTTCTGAGAGATATATGGTATGAACAGGGATAATGGTTATGATGCTGTGAAGTGAAGTTGAGATGTGTTTGAACTACAGATTGAAGATAGGTGGTCTGGGCAGAGAAGATCAACTGAGAGATGGATTTTGTGGAATTAAAGCAGTGGTGCTGGAGTTGTATTTGAGCAAGAACAACACAGGGTGGAGTTGATGCTCTTATCTCAGGTGGTTGTACAGTTTTTGAATTGGGATGTTGGTGCTGCAATAGAACTTGGAGTTCTGTTTCTATGTACAAACTGCAGTGAGAACTCAAATGAGTTACAGGGTTGGCAGTTGATGGGTCTGTGGTTTGAGAACTAGTTTGTTGCTGCTCCAGGCTGGATAGGAATTGGTGCTCTGCAATTAGAGCTGTTGAATGTATTGGACTGCAGCTGAGTGCAATTCAGTGATGGAGTAGCAGGTGGAGCTGTTGTAGCTGAACTGATATGTTGGCCTGAGCACAACTGAGCTGTGCATTACATGGAACTGGCGGCTTGTTAGGTTGCAAGGGTTTGTCTCGAGATTGCAGGGACTGGCAATTGCAAGTATGAGTAGTTTGTGAAGCTTATGTGCAGATTATGCTTGTGTTTTTCTCAGAGGATGCAACTGATGCAGCAAGGAGAGAAACCAGGAATGGAGTACTGGAACTGATTTAAGCTCAGGTGGTGATTGAACTGAAGCTGGTGATAAAAGGCTGAGTTGGAGGTGATTGAAGGTTGTTTCAACTGCAATACAATGGAGCAGTGAAGTTTTGATTTGTGTGGTTGAACTGTGGTGAGTCTTGCAGTTGGTTTGTGTTGGCTCAAGAGTTGCAGGAATTGCAGGATGAACAGCCATGATGGCTGGGTGACAGTTGCAGTGCACGGCCATCTTGGCCGTGCATAACACTTGGCAGGGAGAAGATAGCCAACCAAGACCAGTCAGCTGAGTTAGCTAGCTGACTGGGTTCTGACTCAGTGATCCTCTTTGACCGTTAGTCTTAACGGTTGACCAACGGAATATTCCGTCGAATATTCTCCCGACGACAGAATTTCAGGTGAACGGCGGCGACATTCCGGTGCCGGATTCCGACCAACTTCCGTCCAAAAACACAGTTTTCCAGTGAGCAAAAATGCAGAATTTTGGATGGACTTCTCTCATGTGTGTGAAGACTTAGAAGTGGGAATTGGATGAAAACTTGGAAGTTTTGGAGAATTGGACTAGAATTTGGAATATGGCTCAATTTGGGAAAGTGGTGTTCTTATGGAATGAGGAATCTTTTCCTACAAAGACATGGAGAGTATTGAAGCCTATAAATAGAGGAGTTCTCTACAACTTTTTACACACATCTACTTTGGAGAAGGAGTAAAAGTGCACAAGGATTGGAGGGAGGAGCAACCATCATCTTTGCAATAAGTTTTTCTTTCTTCCTTAATTATTATTATTATTGTGTGAACTCCGAATTATGAGTAGCTAATTTTCTTATTGATTGAGGATGAATTCCTAGTTCTTAATATTTGATTTAAGTTTTGTTTCAATTCTACTTTGAAGTTTTTCATATGATTATCGATTGTTTTTGCTAATATTAATGTTTATGTTTGATTGATAGGTCGTTTGGGTGGCCAACTAAATTGATTTGTTAATTAAGCTAAAGCTAGTAAAAGTTAGGGGATAAGTAATCGTTTCTTGACTATTTACATAAGTAGAAAACACAAGACCTTGCGGAGGGATTCCGTGGAGCAATTGTGTGTAAAAACAACGTTAGCAAGTGGACCTTGATCTAAGAGTTTAACTACTAATATCAACCTAATGAATTCATGAATCTTAATGCGTTTAACTAAATTACATCTTGGGTGATCTACTACTAGGTGGTTTGGTGAATAGAATCCGGTAGGCGAGAACTTCCGTATCCGGTGAAATTAGGGATTTTGGGGTTAGCACTGATCTAGCTGCTATACCTACGGTTGGTGATAATCTATGACTAATAACAAGTGGGAAAGAACATAACTTTAATCATTGTTTTGCAGCGAAGAAGGATTCCTTGATCTACTTTCTCTCATTGATTTCAACTTATACTTTTAATTACTTTGTTTATTTCTTTTGCTTTATAAATTTTACAACCAATACCCCCCCTTTTTGTGACAATTTTACAACTAGAATCTCTTGCTCCTCGTGGGATCGACCTTGACTACCCTATATTACTAGTTAATTAGGTAGTAAAGTATTAATTAATTTGTTGTGGTAACGACACGCGTACATCCCCTGCAAACTCATACTTCCCTCATTTTCTACAGACCCTGCACTAGGCACTTCAAGTTCAATGTTCTCACTCGTTTCCTTTAACCCATCCATAATTAATACCTGCTTGGCCACCCATTGAGTCCCTTCCCTTTTCCCAACACCTTCTTTATCACTATTGTTCACTTTAGGCGTCCATACCTTCTAAAGACCCTTATTTGAAGGGTCCTCGGGATATTTAGCACTTGAATGCTCAAAAGTGTAGCAAGATAAGCATTTTGGAGTCTTTCAAGGTTATTCAACTGAGACACTAAACTCTTTACCATCATAAGATACATGAATGAATTCTGGAAAGTCACTCATTCTTGTTCTAGCTAATAATATATGTTTATCAATGAGCAAAGGGATACCCCCACACTAGCAATCATGCTAAATCCCTTGGCATTCCGTAAATGAGAAGGAATGCTCCTCAAATTCAACTAAATAGGCAATGTTTTTATTTCATGAATATTATGTTCAATAAAATGTTCATATGGATGAATTGGAACTAATCTACTTGATACAAATACATAACCCAATTACACGGAAAAAATATTATCTTCACCTAAATTAATCAAACTCAAATATAAACATTGATTCTTCATGTGAAGTCGCATGAAAATCCCCTTTAAGATTCAAGGCCTTTACCATAACTTTTTTTGTTGTTGATAAAAGTCTTACTTTTATTGAAGAAGGGAACCAGTTATAGATTGTAAGACCAGTTTATGTCTCTTGTTTATCTTAATAAAAAAGAATAATTTCATATCCTCGGATAACGATTCAGTTGAGAACGCAACAATTCTGTTTTTTCGAGCTTCCTTAGCTAACATATTTATTAAAAATAAAGACTTCCTATTTAACAACATAAATGCACAAGCATTCCGGAATTGAAACACAATATTACAATATATAACATTGTTTTGATCCTCCCATGTAATTTTCAAATTTGGATTTAAGTTTTTGACAATCATAATTGAATGTTGCACAAATTAAACCTCAATTCTTCTATCCGTTTGAGTGCTACAGAAAAGCTTTTGCTTCTGCATCTAGTTTGCAAGAGGCTCGGCCGGATCCTGCTCTAATGAAAGTTCCGAAACATGTAAAATCCATAATTCAAACCATGAATCCCATAGTTAAGTCATCTTCCAAAAAAGATGCATCAAACTGAATAATCCAACCCAGAATAAACCGAGTGTTCATTGTATTATCATTCGTAGATAATATGTTCCTGGTAGGTTTATCAAGATAATGGAAAAAAAATTATCCATGCTTATGGTTGTCATCAGAACTATAGGATCATGTTTCATGTTTTCAGAAATGACCTTATTTGTTCTTTTCTTCTAGAATACAAAACAAAGCTTAACTAAATTAGGCTAGATAAAGAACAACCGACCTTTATCTAGGAGGGGAGATAAATCTACGGTCTTGGTTTGTTCAGCTTAAATATTATAAATTTTTTATGAATTATTTTTTCATTATTTCCTCATAATAAATGTTCTATTGATTTTTTTTATTATAAATGTTCCTTCAATTAATTTAATAAATCTATATTTCCGTATATAAATAATTTTGATAAAAATATTATCAATAGACATTAGTGATAGTAGTGGAAGAAGTAATTGTTAGAGCATTGCTCGGTTGAACTCGCATGCGTTGCTATCTCAAGCATGTTTGTCAATATTTGTGATCAAAATTATACGTCTTGATTTCTAGTTTACTTATGACTAAGTCTCGGTCTAGGATAGTTAAGTATAGTTGATCTCCAGACTCCATGGAGATTATTTTACGAAGACGAAGAACTACTTAAGGAACCAGTGAAACTTCATCCGACCAAAAAGGTATGTGGAGACTTGAACTTATCTAGCACTCAACAGTCGTATAAGTATGATAGTTTTCATACATACACATTTGCTATTTCGAGCCGAGTTTACTCGCCTATCTTTTTCTCGAAATATATGTTGGTAACCTTTCGCTTTAACCACCTTTCATCTTTACCCGTGACGAAAGTCATGATGATGTTTTTATCTTGAAAATAACTTTGATGACGATAGTCGATTCTTATGTCTAACGACTATTGTAACATTATAGAGGAATGTTTCAATGGTTGAAATGTATAGTTGAGATTACGAAACCATCTATGGATATAAACATATATAGTGTGTTCGCACATTAGTGTATAAATTCATGTACCGGAAACCAAGTGTGTGTGCATGCGATATTGGTGAAGGAGTCCAGTTGGGTACGCGTACTAGCAGAAGTTTTCGAACCGAAAATTTCTTTTGAGTTTATAGTTTGCAAACTGTCAAACTAGTCACCTTAGGTACGCGTACCCGTACGTGTACCCAAGGAAGTTTTCGAACCGAAATTTTTTGCTGAGTTTTTAAACTCAATTCCGATAGCTAAGGTACGCATACCCATACGCGTACCCAAGCTGGTTATATTTCTCAAATCGGTAAGCTCGTGAACTTAAACAATAAATCAATAAGGAATGCAATCTTTTCAAACCGTGGCTATATTGTTCATGAATTGATTAAAGTGAATCAAATCGATGTTTTTTCAATTGTGTCTATGTATACAGATCTAAGAAATTGAATAACTCTTCAACTACTTCTTTTGAGTCATTTGAACTATTTGTGAATCAGATTAATATGGTTGATATGAAAGTGCTCATATGGCTAACTATTGATTAACTATTTGTAAACTAACCAAATGTACACGTTTAGATACGGTTACTCAAACCTAAATGAAATACATTTCATTTATGTGTGAAAAGCTAAGTTTCGATATAACGGTTGAAAGATATTAACTTGGATAAATCAGGTTTTTCATCTAACAGTGAATATTGAATGCTTTGTTACCAAGGTAACTTAGACTGCAAACCATGATTTGAAAATTATATAAAGGAGACGTCTAGCAACTGGAAAAACTAATACCCACACCCCTTGTGTGACACTAGTTGGTTTTGCTAGAGTCGATTCTCCTTTAACCGTAGGTTTATTCTCGAGACCCTGTCGGTTAACGACTTAAAGACTTCATTGGGATTGTGAAGCCAGACGAAACTACTTCTCTTTTAGTTGAGCGATCTGATCTTGCCATTTTCTATCGTACGAGTTCAATTTAATAATTGGCTTGAGATTATATCTCTGATAGGGAAAGATAAAAACAAATCACAAACATCTTCGTCTCATCGTTTGTGATTATGCAATATCTAAATTCGCTACCATACGATTTATATTATTGTGAGGTGATCAATAATTCTAGGTTGTTCTTCGGGAATATAAGTCTAGGATATCGATTAGTTCATGTTCACCTTGATTTTATCAAAAGACGGAACAAAACTCGTAGGTTTATCTGTGGGAGAGAAATTTATCTATTATCGTAGACTTTTCTATGTGATACAGATTTGTTTATTAAAGTCTTCGACTTTGGGTCGTAGCAACTCTTGGTTGTGGGTGAGATCTGCTAAGAGAATCAAGTGCATAGTATTCTGCTGGGATCAGAGACGTAAGGAGCGCAATTGTACCTTGAATCAGTGTGATATTGATTAGGGTTCAACTACAGTACTCCAGATCGAAGTTAGTTTGTAGTACGCTAGTATATGTAGCGGCTTAATACAGCGTGGTGTTCAATCTGGACTAGGTCGCGGGGTTTTTTTGCATTTTCGGTTTCCTCGTTAACAAAATTACTGGTGTCTATGTTATTTCTATTTCACATTATATATTGTTATATAATTGAAATACCACAGGTTGTGCGCTGTATCGATCAATTGTGAAATCCAACCTTTGGTTGTTGATTGGAAATTGATTGATCCTTGGATATTGTTCTTTGGTACCATCCAAGTTTATATCTCTTGTATTTGATAAAGACTCGCATATTTCTATTTTCTTGAGTTTAGATCAAACCGAGAGATAGAGATATTAACTCCTTGATATACTTTTTATTAAGATTGAGTCTGATTGTCTAGTTAATTCTCTTAAAAGTATATTAGATCCATACATATTGCTAATCGAAATATTGGGTGAGGTTGTTAGACCCCCGCTTTTTCAATTGGTATCAGAGCAGGCAAACACGTTTAAAGACCTTATCAGTCTGTGTTTGTAGCGATCTTACTATATGGACAAAGGTAATACCTCTGATAAACGCGTCACCAGAAATAAAGACTCTGTTTCTAATAAGTCTATTAAAGAGAAAGATCCCTCAATCTCTGTTGTAGACGAACCTAGGGTTCAAATAAAATAGTTTAACACTGACATATGTTATCCTGATGAATCTGTCTCTGTTGTTCAAGAGGAAACAACTATCGAGAGTAAACTAATTCTAAATCTTGTTAGAATTCAAGCTGATAGATTCAAATAGTGGAAAAAACATGTCAATGTCCTTCTTGGTGTAGTAAAAGACTGTGGCTCCAGTGAAAAGGCTTATTATAAGGAAAATCCTTAAGTTCGATCAACTCGTATCTTACTTGAGGCAAAACTTAAAAAGGATGCTTTAGATGTTGAACATATCCTGAATAAACTCTCTATTCAAGGATGTTTAGAAAAGTCTGTTATACCATCTACTTCTATTCAAATTGAAAGAGCTCCAGTTTCAGAAGTAATCTCATATTCTCTTCCCACCCAAACCAATGTGCAGGGGATTCACACATCAGTTGGAAGAAAGAAATCTCCATACGATAATATTAGGTCTGAAACCTCTAATCACTCTCGTGATCAGAAAGTGTGCCTTTTTTGTGATTCAAAAAGGCATATAGGGCAAAAGAGGAAGTTGAAAAACAAATCTTTGGTTCAACTCCAACACACCTTAGAATTAATTCTTAAAGGCGTAACCGATATTCGTATGTATAAACCAACTGGTTTTAGTACGCATCCTGTGTTTCTTACCAGTAAGTCAGTTTAATGAGTTCCTCAAATGCACAAAAGAATAACAGACCTTTTGATAAATATCGTCCAAGAAGAACTCATGTTCTTTCTCTTGCTAAAAATGGAGATAATGATGTGAATTATCAAGTGAAGAATGCATATATGAGCAGATGGATGACAACCTAAAATTAATTATTGAGGGATACAAGGAAATCATCAACAAACTATGTAGTTCATCTAGAAAACATTCTTCAGGTAAAAATCCTTATTATGCGTCGTATTATGATGATGGTAAATTTTATAATGACTTTTCACATCATAACAGTCTTCCTCCAAAGTACAGAAGGAAGAGGTTTAACCAAAAACAATATTCATTTGATGAGCTAAAAGCTCATACTTGTGCTACTTAATCACAAGGTTGAAATCTCTCACAAAAAAAAATCTTGGTTGAGAGATATGTTCAGGTATACTTGTTAGAATGGTATTTTCAGATTCTCAAGCTATTTTATTATCGTCTTTTAGCATGAGTATCCTTGTAAAAATACTTGCACAAGTGTTTTGGTTTGCTGCTGCTGCTACTGTTATTTATTATTTTATTTTATTTTTGTTGTTGTTGTTTTTTTTTTTTTTGTTAAACAAGGTGCTACTCATGTATTCTAAAAATTGCTTCTCTTATGAGACATAGATTTTTGGAGTCATCATGATGTTTCTCGTTTTGCAAGAGTTTTCTACAAATTCGTGTGCATATGACTCTTGGTCTGCTCTTGGGTCGAAATTGAAATCGTACAGGTTACCCGTGTGACTGGCACGAATCAATTGAGGAAACCCTAAAACTTCCTTCTCTAAGAAACCTTTAAGTAGCCGACCTATCGAGTTACATAAGTTATGTACGCATACTCTAGGTTATTTTCTAGGTTATCAAGAATGTCATATTCTTCATCTCTCCATGGTGATTTTTCAAAGGGATTTCTTGAGAAACGTTTTGGTTTTGAATCAAAAGGAATGAAGAAAAGAACTCTTGTAGAAGAAGGTGCACCTAATGCCTCATGCTACTATGCCTACTCACACCAAGATGTTGAGAATGAGGATATGGTTTCTGCTGAAGTGGTTCATGACTTTCTTAAATACTTTGAGGATGAAAAACTGCAACTTGTTGATATAATGAAGGATATTGATGTGGTTAGAAGTGAGTTGAAAAAGGTTACTACTGAACTTGGTCTTATGAGAATTTTATTCTTGTGTTTTAGGAAGAATAACTAGAGTTTGGAATAGTCATTATTGTGATTACACATAGCTATGTCCAATATTTTCATCATTGTTTTTTAGATTTGTTTATTTAAACTCTAAAATTGTTTGGAAGATGGTTTTTGCAGTATTAATCTTTATGGTTTTATATATTGCAATATGTTACGGGATATGTGTGTTTGCGTCCGTGAACTATTATTGTCCCATACGATGTCAAACGTTATCTCTTTTATATGTCTATATGCAAATATTGATACAAGATTGATGAACTTTTGACAAACAAACATTGAACCTATTATGTCGTTATGTAAATAATTGATGGAAGATAGGATGAATTTTTGTTTACGAGGATTATGTCATTGTGCAAACAGTGATGGAAAATAGGATGAATCCTTGTTTATTCCGCAATATTGATCTTCCCTGATCCATATTTTTTGTATATACTGTGCATCTCCATAAGTCTTCTTGTGTGAGCATTTCCAACTAGAGTAATCATAGATTTGTTTGTGGTTATTTTGGTTGTGTATTCCGATTAAATCAATCATGCGTTTTCTTGTGGTTAGTTTAATTGAGAATTTTGGATACAAAATCATTTTTGTGGTTTTTGGTATCCATAGAAATCCTTATTTTCTTGTAAAAGTAAGGTCGCTCTTGTTGTTCTTTCGGGAATGACATCAAATGGGGGAGAGTTCTTTTGAACTTGTGCTTAATTTCCATATCTTTGTGGGGAGTGCGGCTGTGGAATTCTCAGGGGTTATCTTGTATCCTTATAAACTCCTTGATGAATGCATTTAGCTTCGGATTTATGATTGCATCTAAACAAAGTTGATATGTCCTTTTTTTTGGTCTTGAAGCATCTCCGTGAAAATTTCATTAGGATCCCATTTTCGTATCTTTGCCAATTTTATTGACAAAAAGGGGGAGAATTAATATGTAGTTCACACTACAAATACATATGGTTTTAGGATCATTATATAAGGGGGAGTGGTTTTCGTGATGAGACAAAAGTATTTACTAAGGGGGAGTGATACATATCACCATAGTATTGTTGTCAAGGTTGTGATATAAGAACTTTGATGATGTGTAATAATACTATAACACTGTATAACAATGATCGAGAGCTTTTTTTTTCTCATTGTTATGGCTACGGATCTTCAACAACTATGATGTTGAACTGAACATCTATGGAATCATGGGAGTACTTGGAAAAGACGAAGTTTTCTAGTAATATTGAAGCACCAAGGAGATCAAGCATGTGGATGAGAAGCTACAAATTTTTATCTATTTTGTAATCTATATGTATTGATAGTTTTGTCACTAAAATTGACAAAGGGGGAGATTGTTAGAGCATTGCTCGGTCGAACTCGCATGCGTTATTATCTCAAGCATGTTTGTTAATATTAGTGATCAAATCTATACGTCTTGATTTCTAGTTTACTTATGACTAAGTCTCGGTCTAGGATAGTTAAGTATAGTTGAGCTCCAAACTCCATGGCGATTATCTTACGAAGACGAATAACTACTCAAGGAACCAGTGGAAATTCATCTGACCAATAAGGTATGTGGAGATTGAACTTATCTAGCACTCAAAATTATATCTATCTCATAATATTGAGACAACAGTCATATAAGTATGATAGTTTTCATACATACACATTTGCTATTTCGAGCCGAGTTTACTCACCTATCTTTTTCTCGAAATATGTGTTGGTAAGCTTTCTCTTTAACCACTTTTCTTATTTATCCGTGACGAAAGTCATGATGATGTTTCAATCTTGAAAATATATTTGATAACGATAGTCGATTCTTTATGTCTAACGACTATTATAACATTATAGAAGAATGTTTCAATGATTGAAATGTAGAGTTGAGATTAGGTAACCACCTATGGATATAAGCATATATAGTGTGCTCGCACATTAGTGTATAAATCCATGTACCGATAACCAAGTGCGTGCATATGTGTGCATACAATATTGGTGAAGGAGACGGGTTGGGTATGCGTACCCGTACGCGTATTGGCGGAAGTTTTCGAACCGAAAATTTCTGCTGAGTTAGTAAACTCAAATCCGGTAGCTAAGTGATAAGAACGAAAGTGCGACGCATTTTCACCCATAAATACATTAGCTGGGACTCATTTTATTACTAATAAACTTGTTTTAGTTGTTTTTGGAAGAATAAGCTCTTGTGGAGAATTGGCTCGAAAAAGTTGATTTTGGCACCCGGAGGACACGTGTTATTCGGACTCCTAATTTTGGATAAGGGGTATCTTATTTTATAATGGGTACACTAATTACTATCGGCACCCAAGCACTCTGGATAAGGGGCGACCTCATCTTCAACCTTTTGAATTTTGTTTTTGGCGGGAAAAACTGGTTTTGAACCAGCAGAATTAGGGTTCGAGAATTCAACGAGATTTAGTGAAACTAAAGTTATGATATCAATTGGGTTTATTCTTTTGGTCCAAACAGGGCTGAATATGGTGTTTGATTCTATTAAAATTGGCTGGTTAATCACCAATCGAAAGAACATCATTACCGGGATAAGGGTTTGGAATTTGAAGATGTTTAATGGAGATTCAATCGCTGGATTTTATTTTGATCGACCTGTTTGGACTAAACATGGATTCCATGGTTAATAGATTTGATCCAGTTGGGCTAGAACATCGAGTCTTGGTTAAACAGAGGAAGAAAATATCGTGTTTTTTCCGAGTTGTATGTGTGTGATTGGAAGCTGGCTGAGTTTTTTACGCGGCCTGAGATAAGTCATCAGTGTGTTTGGAAGTTGGTTGAATGATGCAGATGCGTAAGAAGCTAAACCAGGGATGTAATATTTTCGTGTTGGTGTTATTTTGGGAAGATACGTGCGGTTATGGAAAGATATTTGTTTGGGACTCTATTCTATTTGATGCGTGTCGTATGCGTCAAAAATAATTTACTTCCTTACTTTACTAATTATAAATATAGTATTCGATAAGAAAGAGTTCGTATCCACAGAGAGGCGATTGTTGTTATGCAATTTTCAGATTCTTATGTAACCAAATAACCCAAGGTGTTTTTTTGTTTTTATCAAAGTAATAATACTAAATAAAGCAAATTAAATAGTTGGAATAATCAATAAGGAAAAGATATTGGTCAAGGGATAGTATCATTCATAAACATGTATTTTTCATATATGATTAGAATTGGTATTTAATCTCTCAATTATCAAAAGTCCTAGGATATCTTGATCGCAAGAGTATCTCGTTTATTTCCTGATTTTATCACAAACAACATTAAAAGATGCTATTGTGAAATCTTCTTAAAAAGCAACCTAAAGTGTAAAGGCACAATTAGATTTAACTCCCTAAGAGCAATAAGTTCTATGAAATAAGACTAATCGATGCAAACAAACGTGTAAAAGCACTAATTCGTTTTAACAAAGGTTATGATTCATATGCGATTAAAAAGATGTATCACTACAAGTATTAACCACAAGATGCTACTAGAAATCAGAGATAACAACTTTTACGTATTGAAAACCCTAATATAGCTTTAGAGATGAAAACAAATCCAATTGATTCCGGAATCAACCAAACTAGCATTCAAATCATATGATAATAAAACAATGAATCATAAACGATAAAATTGAGACAAAACTAATTCAAAGAATCAAATAACATGCTTGAAGAAATCAACTTTTTATCCCATAACCAATTATTGTATTTAGCTACTCATATTCATGGAGTTCATCATCATAATATTCAAAGAAATAAGATGAAACATAAAAGAAAGCAAACCCTAGAAGTAGTTCTCTGCAAAAGCTCCAAGAATAGAATAAAACGTTATCTCCAAAAGTTAGTAGAACTTTTCTTTTTGTAGCTTTTTCTCCTTCCAAAAATAGGTTTTGTCTTCAAAGTCCATAAGTTGGAAATCCACCCAGCCCACGTGTGAGAGAAATCCATGTAGAAAATATGTCCCAAAAACGCTCGCCGGAAAACTGGGTTTTTGACCGGAAATTGGCCGGAATCCGGCATCGGAAAGTAGCCACCGTCGACCTGAAAATTCACCTCCGTCGATAGAATATTCCGTTGAGATTCTGTTATACTTAACTGTTGACTAACGGTCTTTAACGGTTGACCGAGTCAAGTTCTGAGTCACTGAGTTGGATCGGCGAATCACCGAGTTAACTCTACCATCTCTCAAAAACATCTAAATACCACCAAAACCCTTTAATTCACCATCCCCATTGAACTCAGCCACTGGCAAAACCAAGATAATCCTCACTGCCATGTGCTACATCAATTTTTATAGCCAAACTTCACAGCTGCAACACAGTTCAGCTTTTTGCAATCAACCAACTTGCACCAGTTCACCTGCAACACCCATTTCGATCTGCAATGCCCAAGAAGACATCTCACCACAGTGCCAATTCTCACCTGTCTACATCCATCGATTCTGCATAAAGAACTACACTTCACAACACACAGATTCATTAGCTCACAGTTTGAGTGTTATTTCTGTGTCTAGCTGAATCACAACTTGAACAACAACATCTTCAAAAGCACACCCAACACCACCACCATCTGCTTCCTAGATGCTTGTACATCCATCACATACCACTATTTCAATTCCCCTGCAATTTAACCACCAATAACTCCACCAATTCCATCAACTTACAGCTCAATCTTAGACCTCTATCAATCTCACCCATCAACAGCAGCTGCTCCTCTTACTACCTTATTTTTCTCTGTAATAGCATACCACCACAACCACTTCCCATACCATTCTGCTACCTGCTCATATCTGCATCCTCAGCACAACTGCATCCTTCACCATTCTAAGCATCATTCTCTTCCATAGGAGCACCACCCACCATACTCAGGCCACCAGTTCAAACTCCCACCATATCCAGTAACCCATTAACTCCAGAGATTATAGCAGTCCACACACTGCATAACTCTACCAGCTCAATCCACCTGCACCTCCAACTAATCACCAGCATCATTACAATAGCAACAACACCACAAGACTCAGTTCACAGCTCCCATTTAACCTGTAATTCACAAACTTTGCAGCTTCAATTCTGCAATGCCTCAATCACCAGAACCACAACTTCAGATCTCATTCAACCCCAACTGTACCAACATTCAACTGAGTCATATCTTGAATTCAACAGCAATGAATCATTCAAGCTTCAGTACCCATCACTTCGATCTCCTCCTACTCTGATTTAATTCAAAAGCAAACCCTAACTGCTAGTTCTGTCATTAACCCATCTCTAATATGATCCCCAATTTCACCTCTCGATCAATCCTCAAATGATTAAACTCAAGTTTCATGATTGTGCCTCTCATTTTTCTTTATTTCGTCTCTCTTTTAGTGCAAATGATTGAAAATGTTTTTAGGGTTGTGTATAAGTGGGGTTGTACCCAGTGTCCGGTCTTCTTGATAAGCGATACCCAGATAGCGTCCCCACTATTTGACACCCTAGGATGGATAAGGGTAATCTAAAAATACTAGGTTTGTCGGCTCCGAATAACCGACAACTTAAATTCGACTCAATGGTCAGTTATGCAAAACTAACACTTCATTCTTCACTTCCTTCTCGCACACCTTAACCCGCTCCAAGTATAGCTCGCCCGTACATTGACCGCTTTGCCCCTTTATGCTCCAATTGAACGCTTTCTCCTTCTTTCGAGTTCCTCCGCTAACATCAACCTCTTACTTCTGAAATCTACTTCTTCTCTTCAATGAGAATCATCACTAAAGTTGTCGTGCTTTTCAGACAAAAGTTGCATCACTAAAGCCGACAAACTTTTCAGACAGAGATGAAGAAATAAAAGCAAATAATGAGAAATAATTTACGCCTCCAATATCCATTGAATATGAGATGAGACTTTCGCGCTGTTTATTCTCCTTTTGTTCCAAATGACTCCAAAGTACCTAAATACTCAAAAACAAAACATAAGATACATAATTTACAAGAAAACTCGCAAAGAAAGCATAAATACTAGATATAAAATTAGGTGTTTATCACACCTATCAAATTCCCCCACACTTAGACTTTGCTAGTCCTCGAGCAAATCAAAATAATTCTAAAAGATACATACAACTCCATCTCGTCGAGGTTACGGTCACTTTAAGCATAAATAACAAGCCTTTGAACCCCTAGGTGTCCCTAGTGGATGAGTTTTAGTCTCGTGAAGGTTTATAAGAGGTATGCCTACAAAACCTATATTTCCAACTCCATCTATTTGTGACAAATCAACGAACGAATCCAAAATGACTACAGGAGGAGGTACCTTGCACAAATTCAATTCATATATTAGTAAAATCTAATTAGATAGTCGAGCAAGCCACAATACTCGGAAACTAACAAACCACAATCACAGTGAAAAGATTAAGGAGATGGATATAGATGTAGATGTTGGCGAATGTTCACAAGTGATCGATGTTTCCCATATCTGTGTGAAGGTCACTGCCAAGATGAACCTACGCCTATTGGATTGAGATACTTGGTTTGAATTCTACATCAACTCACTGGCATATACAAGGGAACCAGGAGTGACTTTATTCAACCTATATAATACTTTCCTTTCTTTTTCTTTTCTTTTTCACTTTTTTTTAAATTTTTTTTTTAAATTTTTTTAGACAACATGATTGGATCAAACTGGATCCAAGCGCATGATTCTTGTCAGCAAGTACATGATAGTTTCCTTGGATCCTGCATTCCACGCTTGTTTAGGCGACGGAGACAGGGACTACGTTTCACACATACTGCTATTCCCAAGTGTCATTTTATTCCGTTTGGTCTAATTGGTCGGTCTTTTTTTTTTTTTTTTTTCTAGTAACTCAATCACTCTATTTCATCCTAGCAGTAATAACACGTTGATGTTTAGTGACCCACCAAAGAACTTAGAGAACAATAGATAAATATGAAAAAATAAAAAATAGAAAGCGATATGGTGATATTCCGAGATATGGTAACAATTATCATGTTAATTGTGATTTTGAGCTATGTTCGTCCCTTTTAGTTAATCGGTTCCTCAACTCCTGCATTCAAAATGGTTCCATCCACTAATGGTGTCATCCTAAAGGCACAAGTTTCTAGATTTCGGAGTTCAAAAAGCACAAAATTTTTCTTGGTTTTTCTATTTTTCTGATTTTTTTAAAGGCATAAAACACACTAAAACAAACTATACAAACATATAAATGCTCCCCCACACTTAAACTTTACATTGTCCTCAATGTAAAATTGAATAAATCAAAGAAAGTTCAAGGTGGGAAATTCCGCAAATGATATGCAAAAACAAAGAAAATAAAGATAAAAGCAAATGCATAAAAATAAAAAGATAAGGGTAAAGATACAAAACCGGTGGGTTGCCTCCCACTTAGCGCTTGGTTTAAAGTCGCCAGCCCGACGTTCTCCTTGTTCACTAAGACTCCTCCAGAGGGAGTGCATCCACAAAGTTCACACCTTCCACAACTTCGGAAGTAAAGTTCTCATAATATGGTTTCAGCTGGTGTCCATTCACTTTAAACTCCTTTCCTGTAGCAATGCTACGAATTTCTACTGCACCATGAGAAAACACATTAGTAACAATAAAAGGTCCGATCCAGCGTGACCTTAATTTACCCGGAAATAATTGCAAGCGAGAATTAAACAAAAGCACTTTCTGCCCAACACAAAATTGTTTTCTAGAAATCATAGAATCATGAAATGCCTTAGTTTTCTCCTTGTAAATGCGCGAGCTTTCAAATGCATCATTGCGTAACTCTTCTAGCTCTTGGAGTTGTAGCTTCCTTTGCTTTCCATCCCCATCCATCTCCATATTGCATTGTTTAATAGCCTAAAACGCCTTATGTTCAATCTCAACGGGTAAGTGACAAGGTTTACCGTACACAATCCTAAAAGGAGACATCCCAATAGGTGTTTTGTATGCGGTTCTATAAGCCCACAAAGCATCATTAAGTCGCATGCTATAATCTTTCCTTGTTGGATTCACCGTCTTCTCTAGAATGGATTTCACCTCTCGGTTCGACACCTCGGCTTGTCCATTGGTTTGGGGATGATAAGGTGTTGCAATCTTGTGCGACACATTGTACTTCTTCAACAATCCTTGTAAGAACTTGTTTTTGAAGTGAGAACCCCCATCGCTAATTATGGCTCTTGGAATTCCAAACCTTGCAAAAATGTTAGCTTGCACAAAATCTGAAACCACTTTAGAATCATTAGTTGGGGTGGCTTTAGCTTCCACCCATTTCAAGACATAATCAACAGTAAGTAAGATATAAAAATTCCCATGGGAGTTGACAAAAGGACCCATAAAATCAATACCCCATACATCAAAAACTTCAATAAATTGAATAAAAGTTTGTGGCATTTGATTTCGAGCACCTAGATTGCATGTCCTTTGGCACCTATCACAAGTTGTGCAAAATATATGTGCATCCTTAAATAAAGTTGGCCAATAAAAACCGCTTTCAAGTACCTTGTGAGCTGTTCTTTTACTCCCAAAATGTCCTCCGCAAGCATAGGAGTGACAAAAAGACAAGATAGAGTTAAATTCAGATTCGGGAACACACCTTCGTATGACTTGGTCGCTGCCATGTTACCATAAGTATGGATCATCCCATATATATTGGTTTCCTAACCTCTTAAGTTTGTCCCTCTCAACACGAGACAAGTTCTTTGGGATTTGTTTAGACACCAATTAATTCACAATATCCGCATACCATGGTTCTGCAAACGCAATTGAGAATAGTTGCTCATCCGGGAAACTTTCACGCAACGGGATAGCTTCCTTGTCCACAGCAAGACGGCTCAAATTATCCGCAACGGTGTTCTCAATTCCTTTCTTGTCTTTGATTTCAATATCTAACTCTTGCAAGAGTAAAATCCATCGTATGAGCCTCGGTTTCGCCTCTTTCTTTGTAAGCAAGTACCTAAGTGCTGCATGATCTGAAAAGACAACAACTTTTGTACCAATTAGATAAGAGCGAAACTTTTCCAAAGCAAAAACAATAGCTAATAACTCTTTTTCAGTGGTAGTGTAGTTTTGATGGGCTTCATTTAATGAGGTATCTTCCCCACACGCTGCCCAAGCACCGCACCAACCGCATAGTCACTTGCATCACACATGAGCTCAAAAGGATTGCTCCAATCCGGTGGTTTAATGATAGGGGTTGAAATCAAAAGTTCTTTCAAACGATTGAATGCCGCCACACACTTTTCATCAAACTTAAAAACCACATCTTTTTGCAATAAGGTACAAAGTGGTGATGCTATCTTGGAAAAATCCTTGATGAATCTACGATAAAAACATGCATGACCAAGGAAAGAACGTATCTCCCTCACCGTAGTGGGAGGGGTTAGAGCACGAATAAGGTCTATCTTAGATTTATCAACTTCCAAGCCTTTAGAAGATACTATATGGCCTAAAACTATGCCATGAGTTACCATGAAATGGCACTTCTCCCAATTAAGCAAAGATTTGTTTCAACACATCGTTTAAGGATTAGTGACAAATTTTTCAAACAAAGGTCAAATGAATCACCAAAGACACTAAAGTCGTCCATGAACACTTCGATTATGTTTTCAACATATTCCGAAAATATACACCTTTGAAAAGTAGCTGGAGCATTGCACAAGCCAAAAGGCATCCTTCTATAAGAAAAAGTACCAAAAGGACAAGTGAAAGTGGTTTTCTCTTGATCCTCCGGCGATATCACAATCCGAACCTGAATAGACATCAAGAAAGTAATAATAAGAGTGTCCAGCTAAACACGTTCAAGCATTTGATCAATAAAAGGTAATGGAAAGTGATATTTTCTAGTAGTGGCATTCAATTTCCTATAATCAATACAAACCCTCCAACCGGTTTGCACACGAGTTTGGACAAGTTCATTCTCATCATTCTCCACCACGGCCACACCTGATTTCTTTGGTACAACTTGTACCGGGCTCACCCACTTGCTATCGGATATGGGGTAGATAACACCCACTTCCAAAAGATTGAGTATCTCCTTTTTCACAACTTTCATCATCGGGGGGTTCAAACGACGTTACGCTTCCCTTGTAGGCTTTGCATCGTCCTCCAAACGGATCTTGTGCATACAAACGGCAGGGCTTATACCCTTGATATCGGCAATTGTCCATCCTATGGCCGTCTTGTGCTTCCTTAGCACCCTTAGAAGTTTTGCTCCTGTAATTCACTAAGCTCGTTAGAAAAAATCACAGGTAACTCTTCATTTTCACCCAAGTACAAGTACTTTAGGTGACTAGGAAGAGGTTTCAATTCTAACTTTGGAGATTTAACAATAGAAGGTAAAAGTTTTTCATCACTGCGTGGTAAAGAAATAAAAGAGATATTATGAGTTTCCGGGCATCCTTGTAGTGAGTTGATATCACCAAGGGTTTCTTTAACCTCAATACCACACTCTACACCATTATCAATGGATGTAGTTAAAACGGTTTCCAAAGCATCTTCACCATTCAATTCAAACATTTTTTGCGCCAATGTATCCATAACATCAACGGAGAAGCAAGAGTGGACATCACTAGGATATCTCATCGTCTCGAAAATGTTGAAACATATTACTTCCCCATCGAACTCCATAGTTAGCGTTCCCTTATCCACATTAATAATCGTCTTCGCCGTTTTCATGAAGGGGCGCCCAAGTAGCAATGGAAGAACGAGTCCGGTGAACCTTCATCCATCTCTAAGACACAAAAATATGCTGGAAATACTAGTTGATTAACCTGCACAAGAACATCCTCAACAATACCCATTGGGTAGACATTAGAGCGATCGGCTAATTGCAACACAATTTCAGCCTTTTTGAGAGGACCTAAATCAAGTGACTTATACATAGATGCAGGCATAATATTAACGGATGCACTAAGTCTAACATTGCTTTGTTAAATATAGTGGTACCAATTGTGACGGGGATGTCAAAGCTTCCCGGGTCTTTGCATTTCAGTGGGAGTTTGTGTTGTAAGATTGCCGAAGCATTCTCCCCCACACTAAGCACTTCATTACCTTTGAGCCTTTGCTTATTGGTACACAAGTCCTTCAACACTTTTGCATACTTTGGAACTTGCTTTATAGCATCAATGAGTGGTATGTTCACATGAATCTTCTTAAGAACATCTAAAATCTCATTTTCTAGTGCCTCCTTCTTAGAATTTGCAAATCTGCGAGGAAAAGGTAAAGGAGGAATAGAAGTTTTAGAGTTAGGAATAGGTACCTCAGAAGTTTGGGGAGAATCCTCATTCTTCTCCTCCAAAACAGGTTCCTTTGGTGTTTCCACCTTGCCCGAATCAGCAACTTCGGGTTGCACAAGTTGTGTACCACTTCTCAATGTAATCGCATTGACACCCTCTTTTGGGTTAATAGGTTGATAAGGGAGTTTCCCACTATTTTGTGCCTTCATTTGGTTCAACTCAAGAGCCATAGAACCAACTTGGGTTTGCAACTCTTTCATTGTGCTCTCCGTTCTTTGCATAAAAGATTTCATCAACTCCTCCATACTTGAACCCTGATTTTGAGGTTGTTGTTGTTGAAATTGAGATTGTTGAAATTGTTGACACGGCTGGAATTGTTGTTGTTGAGGTTGAAATCCACCTGAATTGTTGAAATTAGGTTGTTGAACCGCTCCTTGCTTGTTCGCATAGCTAAAATTGGGGTGATCTCTCCATCCCGGATTGTAAGTATTAGAATAAGGATCATACCGTCTTGGCTGATTTGGAAAAACCGCATTAGCTTGCTCATCGACGTCTTCATACCCATGAGAATTTGGTATCACTGCGGCTGCAACTTGTTGCATCATCGCTGACATGTTACCCATTTGTTGACGAAGTTCCTCCACCTCGCTTACTTCATTGACTCTCCGAAGAAGCACATCCGAACCACGACTCAAGAATTGTTGAGAGTTTGCTGCCATGTTTTCAATCAACTCTCTAGCTTGTGCCACCGTCTTGCTCACTAGTGCACCACCACCCGCTGCGTCGATGAGATTCCTATCACTTGATTTGAGTCCTTCATAGAAGTATTGGATGATCATGGCGTCACTAAATTGGTGATGAGGACATCTTGCCACCAACCTCTTGTATCGTTCCCAACAATCATATAACGATTCTCCGACATTTTGCTTCATTCCGCAAATCTCCTTGCGAATTTGAGTAGCCTTAGATGCAGGAAAATATCTCTCTAGAAAGAGTTTCTTGAGCCCATTCCAAGTTGTAACACTCCCGAAAGGCAAGTAGTATAACCAATCCTTAGAATTACCTTCCAATGAGAATCGAAAAACCTTCAACATAGCACCATCCGCCTCCATATTTGCTGGGAGCATAGCCATGACAATGGTGTGGAAATCCATAAGATGCTTGTTTGGATCTTCATTCACCAAGCCATGGAACTTTGGTAATTCTCTAAGAAGTCCCGGCTTGATTTGAAAAGTGGAGTCGGTTTGAATGCAACCCTGATGTATATCCAGCTTGTGAGAAGCTAAGTCTTTAAGTGAACGATTTGCAGGGTCACCCATTGCTTCTTCTTCTTTAACTTCTTCTTCAAAAGGAATCTCGTGTTCTACTCCTTCTCCTTCTTGCTGAAGAGCTTCGTGTTCTACTTCCAAGTTGTGTTCTTCCGTCGTGCCTTGCCTTGGTTGGAGTATTGTGCCTTTTCGAGTAGCTATCCCGCACCTTGGATAATTCCAATCTTTAGAAGCCAGAGATTAGGTACCTGAAAAATAATTCTCGCAAACAAGTGAGAAACAAGACAAGAAACGAAACACAAGTATGCAAGCAGAATTAATAAAAAGAAACTAAAAACTAGATAACAAGCCGAATGCCTCCCCGGCAACGGCGCCAAAATTTGATGCGTGTCGTATGCGTCAAAAATAATTCACTTCCTTATTTTACTAATTATAAATATAGTATTCGATAAGAAAGAGTTTTTATCCACAGAGAGGCGATTGTTGTTATGCAATTTTCAGATTCTTATGTAACCAAATAACCCAAGCTGTGTTTTTGTTTTTATCAAAGTAATAATACTAAATAAAGAAAAGTAAATAGTTGGAATAATCAATAAGGAAAAGATATTGGTCAAGGGATAGTATCATTCATAAACATGTATTTTTCATCTATGATTAGAATTGGTATTTAATCTCTCAATTATCAAAAGTCCTAGGATATCTTGATCGCAAGAGTATCCCGTTTATTTCCTGATTTTATCACAAACAACATTAAAAGATGTTATTGTGAAATTTTCTTAAAAAGCAACCTAAAGTGTAAAACCACAATTAGATTTAACTCCCTAAGAGCAATAAGTTCTATGAAATAAGACTAATCGATGCAAACAAACGTGTAAAAGCACTAATTCGTTTTAACAAAGGTTATGATTCATATGCGATTAAAAAGATGTATCACTACAAGTATTAACCACAAGATGCTACTAGAAATCAGAGATAACAACTTTTACGTATTGAAAACCCTAATATAGCTTTAGAGATGAAAACAAATCCAATTGATTCCGGACTCAACCAAACTAGCATTCAAATCATATGATAATAAAACAATGAATCATAAACGATAAAATTGAGACAAAACTAATTCAAAGAATCAAATAACATGCTTGAAGAAATCAAATTTTTATCCCATAACCAATTATTGTATTTAGCTACTCATATTCATGGAGTTCATCATCATAATATTCAAAGAAATAAGATGAAACATAAAAGAAAGCAAACCCTATAAGTAGTTCTCTGCAAAAGCTCCAAGAATAGAATAAAACGTTATCTCCAAAAGTTAGTAGAACTTTTCTTTTTGTAGATTTTTCTCCTTCCAAAAATAGGTTTTGTCTTCAAAGTCCATAAGTTGGAAATCCACCCAGCCCACGTGTGAGAGAAACCCATGTAGAAAATATGTCCCAAAAACGCTCGCCGGAAAACTGGGTTTTTGACCGGAAATTGGCCGGAATCCGGCATCGGAAAGTAGCCACCGTCGACCTGAAAATTCACCTCCGTCGATAGAATATTCCGTTGAGATTCTGTTATACTTAACTGTTGACTAACGGTCTTTAACGGTTGACCGAGTCAAGTTCTGAGTCACTGAGTTGGATCGGCGAATCACCGAGTTAACTCTACCATCTCTCAAAAACATCTAAATACCACCAAAACCCTTTAATTCACCATCCCCATTGAACTCAGCCACTGGCAAAACCAAGATAATCCTCACTACCATGTGCTACATCAATTTTTATAGCCAAACTTCACAGCTGCAACACAGTTCAGCTTTTTGCAATCAACCAACTTGCACCAGTTCACCTGCAACACCCATTCCTGATCTGCAATGCCACAGCAGCATCTCACCACCAGTGCCAATTCTCACTTGTCTACATCCATCGATTCTGCATAAAGAACTACACTTCACAACACACAGATTCATTAGCTCACAGTTTGAGTGTTATTTCTGTGTCTAGCTGAATCACAACTTGAACAGAAACATCTTCAAAAGCACACCCAACACCACCACTATCTGCTTCCTAGCTGCCTGTACATCCATCACATACCACTATTTCAATTCCCCTGCAATTTAACCACCAATAACTCCACCAATTCCATCAACTTACAGCTCAATCTTAGACCTCTCTCAATCTCACCCATCAACAGCAGCTGCTCCTCTTACCACCTTATTTTTCTCTGTAATAACATACCACCACAACCACTTCCCATATCATTCTGCTACCTGCTCATATCTGCATCCTCAGCACAACTGCATCCTTCACCATTCTAAGCATCATTCTCTGCCATAGGAGCACCACCCACCATACTCAGGCCACCAGTTCAAACTCCCACCATATCCAGTAACCCATTCACTCCAGAGATTATTGCAGTCCACACACTGCATAACTCTACCAGCTCAATCCACCTGCACCTCAAACTAATCACCAGCATCATTACAATAGCAACAACACCACAAGACTCAGTTCACAGCTCCCATTTAACCTGTAATTCACAAACTTTGCAGCTTCAATTCTGCAATGCCTCAATCACCAGAACCACAACTTCAGTTTATCAGAAGCATCTCAATTCAACTCTCTGAATTACATCTGCCAGTAACTTGAGCTGTTGACCCAACCATCACAACCTTTTCCAGACTCAGAGAGTTGTATTACCAACACCACCTGCAGCTAAAGCTCCATCCAATTCCTCCACAAACATCATCACCAGCTCTGTGACATCAAATCTGTTAAGCTCATAATCATCACCACTCACAGCTTCAATTCCTCAAGCAACAACAACCCTTTTGTTCTTCTTCACAGATTCTCAATTTCATGTTCTTAATATAACTCATCCATCTTCTCAAAACCCTTGTGCAAAATCCAGTGGCACCATTCCTGCAATACCCAGCTCCAGTGCCATAGCTTGAAACCAGCACCATCATCACTACTAATTTCCTCATTGTTCTCTTGTACTGCCAACTTACCATCTCCAGCTATAACTCAGACCAGCTTCTTCAGAAGTGCACTCAACACCACAGACCACCAAAACCAATTCATCTCAAGAACAACAGATTGAACCCATTTCTTTTCTCATCTCATAGACGGCATTCCTATTGTAGCTCGAATCCAACACATACCCATGACTATCAGCATCTTCATTAACTCAAATCCCATCGAATCGAAACAAATTCTTCAGATCTCATTCAACCCCAACTGTACCAACATTCAACTGAGTCATCTCTTGAATTCAACAGCAATGAATCACTCAAGCTTCAGTACCCATCATTTCGATCTCCTCCTACTCTGATTTACTTCAAAATCAAACCCTAACTGCTAGTTCTGTCATTAACCCATCTCTAATTTGATCCCCAATTTCACCTCTCGATCAATCCTCAAATGATTAAACTCAAGTTTCATGACCGTGCCTCTCATTTTTCTTTATTTCGTCTCTCTTTTAGTGCAAATGATTGAGAATGTTTTTAGGGTTGTACCCAGTGTCCGGTCTTCTTGATAAGGGATACCGAGATAGCATCCCCACTATTTGACACCCTAGGCTGGATAAGGGTAATCTAAAAATACTAGGTTTGTCGGTTCCGAATAACCGACAACTTAAATTCGACTCAATGGTCAGTTATGCAAAACTAACACTTCATTCTTCACTTCCTTCTCGCACACCTTAACCCGCTCCAAGTATAGCCCGTACATTGACTGCTTTGCCCCTTTATGCTCCAATTGAACGCTTTCTCCTTCTTTCGAGTTCCTCCGCTAACAGCAACCTCTTACTTCTCAAATCTACTTCTTCTCTTCAATGAGAATCATCACTAAAGTTGTCGTGCTTTTCAGACAAAAGTTGCATCACTAAAGCCGACAAAATTTTCAGACAGAGATGAAGAAATAAAAGAAAATAATGAGAAATAATTTCCGCCTCCAATATCCATTGAATATGAGATGAGACTTTCGCACTGTTTATTCTCCTTTTGTCCAAATGACTCCAAAGTACCTAAATACTCAAAAACAAAACATAAGATACATAATTTACAAGAAAACTCGCAAAGAAAGCATATATACTAGATATAAAATTAGGTGTTTATCACACCTATCACTATTGATGAAGATATATTTTACAGCTCATTCAAGCGTAAAGAAGAAGAAGACGGAGAAGAATATAACGTCCACGTACGGTCGCAGAGAACTGTCGTTTATAAACAGTACTCGTAACAGTCAGTTTGGCATACTTATTTTAAATTGCACCAACTCTTGTAACGGTGAATTCTGTAACGCCCATAATGCGTTGCAAATTACCTGTATTATTACTCTTCTTCACTAAGGTGCGCATACCCGTATGCGTACCCAAGCTGGTTATATTTATCAAATCGGTAAGCTCATGAACTTAAACAATAAATCAATAAGGAATGTAATCTTTGCAAACCGTGGCTATATTGTTCATGAATTGATTAGAGTCAATTAAACCGATTTTGTTTCAATTGTGTCTATGTATTAAGATCTAAGAAATTGAACAACTCTTCAAGATATGAAAGTGCTCATTGGTTAACTATTTGTAAACCAACCAAATGTACACGCTTAGGTACGGTTACTCAAAACTAAATGAAATACATTTCATTTGTGTGTGACAATCCAAGTTTCAATCTAACGGTTGAAAGATATTAGCTTGGATAAATCAGGTTTTTTATCTAACGGTGAATATTGAATGCTTTGTTACCAAGGTAACTTAGATTGCAAACACTGATTTGAAAACTATATAAAGGAAATGTCTAGCAACTGGAAAAACTAATTCCCACACCTCCTGTGTGATACTAGTTGGTTTTGCTAGAGTCAATTCTCCTTTAACCGTAGGTTTTTTCTCGAGACCCTGTCGGTTAACGGCTTAAAGATTTCATTGGGATTGTGAAGCCAGACCAAACTATTTCTCTTATAGTTGAGCTTGAGATTATATCTCCGATAGGTAAAGATAAAAATAAATCACAAACATCTTCGTCTCATCATTTGTGATTACGCAATATCTAGTTTCGCTACCATACGATTTAGATTATTGTGAGGTTGTTTATGGGTAAAAACTATCTCTGCTGGTTTTGGTAGTTTTGGGTGTGTGGATGAGAAATGAGTTTAAACCTTAAACAAATGCAATACATGGGAGTGCTTTTGATTCAAGAGATCAATCTATACAATTCTGGCCAAAACCAAGAAATGGCCGTTCCACACTTGATTCGGTCACAAAGTGAAGGAGATGGGGTTGATCTTAGGGAGGGAAGCGAAGAAGGTGTTGATATTGTGAAGGTATTGGATGTTTATGACTTGTATCAGAATACCGAACTGGCTTGCAATAATGTAAGCAATCAGCTCTGGTGTTTTTTGGATACGAATGACAACACTTGGTTTTCTGTGCTTTTCCCTTGTTTTTGAAACAGGCAAAAGGGCCTATTTATATAAGTCATAGCCAAACCCTCGTCTCGTAGGAAGTGGAAGAAGTGGAGTGATGGATTAGTGGGGTCGTGTGGGTCATTGCACGATCACGTTTTAAAACCACTTCTCCCATCATCGCTAACCGTCCATGCTTTCCTAACACGTTCTTGTGATTGCGCGTTGCACGCTGCACGCTATAAACCTCCATACCAATATCCCAGTAAGTATCCCCCTATTTGTGACATGTTTGATGTCTCGAGTTTGGATCGTGTGACCCACAGGAAGTAGCATACGATGCTAGGTTAAATAACTAAGTTATTTGGGTAGTCTATATTTATGAAATATCGTGTGCATTCTATGCATGTAATTGTAGATGGTGGATTTTCGACAAATGCTAAAATCATAAACCCATAATTATATGAACTTATGATCCAACAATCATATGCGAAAATTGAGACACTGGTCTCCCATCGAATCCTCTGATTGAGAATACTTCTCTCAGAATACATACAGATGTGTAGTCTCACGGATGGACAACGGAATATCTGTATTGAGACACGGGTCTCTCATCGAATTATCTGATCGATAATACTTTCTCTCAGAGTACATGTAGATATGTAGTCTCACAGCTGGACAACGGCATACCTCATGAATACTAAACACTTCAGTAATTATTTCTATATAGTATCACGGGATGGACGGCTCTTAGACAGCTTGCTCTGCTAGTATAAAGCGATAACGTCTTCAGGATACAAACAGCAAGTTTATCCTGACTATATGAAGGATATGAAGCTCCGGCAAGCTCATATCAGAATAACTAATGCTCCTAGATAGTATGCTCTTCTAGTATAAAGTCATAAATTAATTATTCCTAAATTCTTGGATTCATCCGCAGAATTTCTGAAAATATTCAAATATTTTCGTTGATATTTCATTACGCAAACCATGGTTCTTCCCAACAGAAACCCATGGGTTAGTAATAAATATTCGACACACGGGTATCAGAACTACCTTTGAGCGAGCCTTGTCTCAAACCTAAATTCTTGGATTCATTCGCAGAATTTCTGAATATATTCAAAAAAAAAATCGCTGATATTTCATTACACAAACCATGGTTCTTCCCAGCAGAAATCCATGAGTTAGTAATAAATATTCAACGCACGGGCATCAGATCTACCTTCTGAGTAAGCTCCATTTCAAATGGTGCAAGTGTATTCAACAGTGATACATTAACAACCACCGAACAAACGAGTATTTCAATATACGATGAAAAATAACAAATAAATAAAAATTGACCAAGGTGCTGGGAGCATGGACCCACTGACCGGCCGACCGTGCCGTGGTCAATCCCACGCCAGTTTCATTTTTTTTTATCATACTTTTGTTGTTTTCTCTGAGTTTATGAAAACCTTTCATTTGAACGAATATCCTTTGTTTTGAGGAAACTCCTCAATTCCATGGTGCTTCCTTTGCACGGAGGAAATAATATAAAATTAGGGAAAATGTGATGGGGCGTGACCATTGGCCAACCGGCCTTAGTCCCAGCCGGCCCCACACCTCATGGTTCCTCATTATTTTATTATTATTTCCCTAATTTCATGAAAACTCCTTAATCTCATGATATTTCCTTGGCCCCATGAAAAATAATAAAAATTAGGGAAATCCGTGTGCACGGGCCATGGTCGGTCGGCCAAACCCTAGATGGCTCACACGTCCCGCTTTTATTTGCATATTTTTCATATTTTCATAATCCCATGAAAATTCCTTGATTTCATGATATTTCCTTCAAATCATGAAATAATGCATAAAATAGGGAAAACGCACGGGACCGGGCTCTGGCCGGACAACCATGCTCCAAGCCGGTCCCACACGCCCACATGTCCCTATTTTATTTATTATTATATTTTATGTTTCCCTCATCTCATGGAAACCCCTTGATTTCAACAAAACTCTTTAATTTTGGAAAAACTCCTTCGTTTTATCATATTAGGAAAAATACTATGGGATCGACCCCTTGAATTTTCCTGAGTTTTACTCTCGGGATGTTTTCACTTACCAAACGAGATTAAAACCTAAATATTCCCGCGTTGGGAGATAGGAAATTATTTTCCGTACAGAATGGAGGGGCGGACCATCAAAATCCGAGTTTCTATAAGAATCCTACATCGATCCTACTAAAGGGCGCTAACTAGGATTTCAACCAATCTGGGTATTGCTCAAACGATCAATATTTGATCCCGTGACCACCCAGAGCCGGTTTCATGACCCCTTGGTCGGTCCCTAACCTCTTCACAATTCCTTCACTTTTTCATTATTTTCCTTCATTCGATGAAGTTTTGACGGTTTTATCAAAAACACCCTAATTTTGACGGTTTTATCAAAAACACCCTAATTTTTGACGGTTTTATCAAATGGTCGCTCAAATATGCACCAGAAAATATCAAAATTATCAGGAATGAGACACGAACGTCTCAACGACTAAATCATGTTACCTTGACTGATTAGGGTTGGCTTTTTGGCTCTCAATGAGCCACTCCCACGTGTTTTCACAATTTGACCTAATTTGCACAATTGCACGTATTAGGTCCAAAACTCTCCAAATAATTTCAGAATTTGACGGAGCGATCATCATTTGATCCCGTGACCACCCAGGGCCGGTTTCATGACCCCTTGGTTGGTCCCTCACCTTTTCATGATTAATTAGGTTTTATCACCTAATGCTGAACCCAACAGTAATTCAATAAATGATTAAACCAGCATTTAATCATTTTTTTATCAACTCACCAACTCTTTAAAGAGGTCTTGGTTTTTTCTCACGCGAGCACATGAGAATTTCATGGTTGATCCACGGTCCCATGAAGCCAGTTCTCCTTCATTCCATGGTTAATTTTCAAATAAACCATCAATCGGTCATCAATTGATCAAATTAGGGTTTCTGAATCCAAGGATTATGATTCCAGATTCAAACACTAATAATTTTGCAACGATCTCATGATCAGTATTCTTATTAATTATGCTTGGTTCAACTACCAGCGCTTTAATTAATATTTTATTTTTAACGCCGCTGCCAATAATTCATCAAACGAGCAACACTTGCTCAGATGAGCAATATTTACTCAAATCAAGGAATATTGGTTCAACTATCAATATTCAACAAATTATCGAGCAACATTCTCTCACCTCAATGTGAGGATTCCACCTTGTCTCAATGAGACACGTTCGATTCATGAGTTGCAGAACATTTCAAAAATCATGTTTAACTCAGCAAATACGTGGACTCATTGTCTCACGAAGTCATGAAATCAACAATTGACTAAATTAACCACGAGACATCAATCGTGTCACTTGGGGGGATATCAACTAGGGTTTTGGTCTGGCGGTCTATGGCACGTGTGTTCACCCACGATGAGAATGCGAACAAGTCGTGTAATCAGTTGGAAGAATCAGCAAAGTAGTGGGTGAAAAATTAACCAAGTCTCCTTACGATGAGTAATTGGTTTAACACGATTTCCCACTTCCCCACTCTCGATTCCAAAGAGCTGTCACACTTCATGGGATCATGGTGTTTTCATCTCCGGGATTATATAATGTCTCTGAACCCTTATTGAAAGACAAGATTCGAAGAGTTCTCAAACATTCAAACAAAGATCTCCTGAACGAGCAATTTCTCACCAAAGTTTATACAGACACTCTTTCGTCTACACGAACTCATAGAAATTACTCTCAATCAGGCAAGATTCAATCATTGAGCATTTCACGCTGAATTCATAACACACCTACAATCTCAGATCATCATTGATCTCACACATTTCTCAGCTTCCCTCCTACAGATCAACCCATCCTCTCTTGTGACCGAATTTACTCTGGAACGGCCATTGTCTTGGTTTAGGTCGGAGTACTACAGATTAGTCTCTCGAACTTAAAGCACCCCCTTCATAGCGGTGCATCTGTGTGAGGTTAAACATTTCGCTCGATTCAAGGAATCTCCTCCATACGGTCGTCCTCAATTCTGCAAAAACCAGTAAATCGTTTTTCCCCATATACAGATTGGCGACCACAGTGGGAGATCATTCTCTCGATTGCAATCTTAATTCTCACAAAAATGGTTGGTCTTAGGTCAGGATCCGTTACAAATATTAATGCAGACATTGATAACACAAGCAACAATAAAGACATCCCGAAAACATTTCCAGCTACTAACGTCGACGGGGGTAACGATATTCCTCCTCAGATCAATATGGAAAGCCAACCTCTGTCCGGCCGACATCCCGAAGAAATCAGAGAAAATCCGCTACCTTCCCTCGCTGACCTCATCAAAGCGCAAGAAACTCTTGCAAAGAATCAAACGGACATGGCTGCAACGCAACAAAAGCTATTTGATCACTAGAAGGATCTTACTGAAAAATTGTCAGAGAAAACTCCAAACAAAGGGAAAGAGGAGGAGAAATCCTCAGATACTTCTAACCCTGAGGTAATTCCAATTCACACCGTGAACGATGATGAAACCAACAAAGCTACAGGTAATTCATTAGCAAAAGAGTCATCAAGATTCATCACCCGGGAAGACTTGGAGCGCCTTCTGGAGAATCATGGAAAAGACAAGACATCACATGTCCATCGTCACCAACCTACATATCCTGCTGCTACACAAAGGACTCCACTTCCTAAAGGTTATACCTCTCCAACTTTACCTTGTATGATGGAACTGGAAATGCTAGAGAGCACGTCTTTCGCTTTATTAAAGCTTTGGAAGAACATGAACATAACCATGTCGTCCATCTCAAGGAATTCTCGAAGTCCTTGAAAGGAGGAGCATACACCTGGTATAACAACATCACACCAGGGAACATCAATAATTAGGGAGAAATGATTAACGCTTTCTATAGAAAATACTTCTTCGTGTCAGAGCAAATCACTCTCTCTGACCTTGGAAGGATGTTTCAAAGGGTTGGTGAAAACCCCAACGACTTTGTAAAAAGATTCAAGGTCCAAGCCTTGGATTGTCATTATCCAAACATCACAGAGCAACAACTGGTGGAATTATGCATCAGTGGGATGCTCCCGGTATACAGAGCATTACTGGATAATCTTCGATTCCAAACTTTCTCAGAACTCCGTGAAGCCGCAAAGAGATCAAAAACTATTGCACCTGCTCTATTGGAAAGAACAAAATCTACAAAGACTGAAGAATCGCGAGACACTTGAGGAAGCATGCGTCTGATCAACAAGCAGTACAACCTCCAGCCTTCCACAAACACTGTTGCAGAAAGTAGAAAACGGGAAGCCAAACTTCCATGCAAGCATACCTCAGCTCCTTCAAAAGTACAAAGAAAGAATAATCAAGATGCACAAGCCTCTGACCAATGCACAAGAGTTACTGATCAAGAAGCACATGACTTTCCTTTTCAATTGAAGAGGTGATCGAACTCCTAGATGTCTGGATCCAAGATGGTGCAATCAAGTTTCCATATGTCCAGAAAGAACCAACTGAAGAAGACATGGAAAATCCTCGCTACTGCCGCTTCCACAGGAGTACACAAGAATCCTCTCCCAGACAGAACCTTTGCACTCTTTGGACAACCTATCAAAGAAGAAGTTCAAGACGAAAGTGAATTGCGTTATCTGTCGAAGGCACAAAGGAGATACATGTTCACAGTACTGAACCACATCGTGTCAAGAAGTCCATCCTGAAAATACTTCTTGAGCCTCCAGCCACATATCAAGAGATGTACGACTGGGGACTGCTTAACGCATTCAATCTCAGAAGAAACGAATTTGGAATAACGTTGATCTGACACCACCATCAACAAAATTCCAGTAAAAACCATCAGATCTACATGCATCGCTCGACAAGAAGATACGCATTCTCCATCTCAATCAGAGACCTCGAAGGAGCGCTCGGAAATACTCATGCTTGTATCACTCTCAAAGTGAACATAAGACCAACCTGGACAGAAACCAAGTTTCGCATAATCAGGAAGATCCAGGATATGACATGTCCTTCAGACGATCATAGGTCCACAGTGAAAAGATGGATACTTACGAAGCATCTTTGGTTACACATATCTCCAACGAAGAAAATTCTGATCCAGAAGGTTTGACGGACATTCCATCATCAGAGTACTTTGAGGAATTTCAAACTTCGACGAGGTTGATATAAGAACCTTCAAAAGATGCATAGATATTCATCAAGAGGTTCCACACTCAGGAAAGTCTCATTCATTTCATTTCATGTCTATGTCATTTATTTCCTCACATGATATCCTAGCACGGGGACTCAATTTTTCTAGCAACTCTGCAAGATGTTATGAATGGTAGCTTCACCGGATTAGTACTTTACCAAGTGGTTAAATCTGACATTTCTCCGAATTGAGCATTGAAACATTCATTACTGAGATGATGTCCAAGCATGGAAAAGAACACTTTGGGCATTTCTCCACAGCCTTGCAGGAGTGTCCATGTGTCCCAGAAAATCAGAAAGCTCTGATGTCTGCACAAATGTTGAATCCCACTACCGCAACGAAATGGATGCTGAATCAACAGAAGATACTCGGGGCCGAGAAAATCAAGCCTAAGACATTCAAAGCTCGAAGGATATGACACTTCAACGCTAAAGCATCTAAGAAGTCTTCAGATTGTACTCCCGATCAAAGAGTACACCTTCGATAATGACGCCTCTGGCTTCAACATAAATACCTCGATGATGACATACAGATTCACCACCAGCGCAATTAAAATGCAACTAAACTACAATCGCTGAGTCTTCACTATCTCAATGACAAGACTTCTGAAGCAGATGCAATATCATTCACCCATGGATGGCATGAATTCCTTCAACATACGCTGGGGACTTCATCTTGCTGGAGAAATTAATTTTATTTCAATAAATGTTATCCACATAACAAGCTATTTCAACCTGATGTGATTCCATGAAACTTCATCAACGGGATCTGTCTACATCACAAGCTCCTGCACGACTGAAGAACTTCTTCTCTTCACCGATCACACCCATAATGAAGGATGCTGATGCAATCTGCCGCAACATCGTCGGCTCACTGACGAATCCAGTTCACAGTAAAATCATACTGTTCAGGAGAATTCATGTTGAACTACCAGAACACCTTCATCTTAGAGATGATCAACACACCAAAAGGCTCACTGGATGGAGGAGCAACTATTATGTCTATAATCATGGTTCTATCCTTTTCGGTCTTTGGAGCAGCTTCAACCGTGGTATCAGCATCAATAATAATCTCTAAGGGAACACCATCCATGATCTCAACATCGACAAAGATCTCTGGAGCGTGATCATTCATGGTCTCAACACCAACAATGGTCTCAGGAGCAACATCCTCAGGGCTTAATCAACTAATCACTCTTTGAAGTGTTACACATGAAGCGGACTTCTATAAGAACCAATGATTCATATCAAGATGTGTAGACCTAATAACATGCTCACATGAAGTCTTCCCAAATCTGGCATGACTGGTGGGCATAATCCAAAGTCTTCTACAAGATATTCTCGTCACCTCTACAGATGAGATACAACACACTTCAGGTCATGGGTTTGCAAAACATGTGCCAATGGATGAGGAATGGGACAGTACTTCCTCAACAAAAGATGTTTGTCTATGTCTCTTCAACAACATACCAAAAGGGCGTATTAATCGGACATAGTTGCCTTTACCGTCAGGTCTACGAAGCCTAAAAAAATTGTGCGGGATTACAAATTGCAAATGTGCACGCTTTGTTGGCGGACTTCTACAACTCCATATTGAGTGATTATTCTATCATTCAATAACTCAGTCTCTTAGCTTCAAAAGTTGGGGTCAAGCATCGAATTACGACGCCGTGTGAGGTCTTTTCGCTAAGTCCTTCATCAAGGTACCTCCAGCTTCCTGGTTAGCTCAGCTACTTCATCTTCTTCAACACAGCATCACTAGTAGGGAAAGGAGTGTCACCCTTTTCTGCTTTCTCGATAACTTCAAGTTTTTCGCGGGGCCACTTCAGATTCAAGCCAAGTTCTTCAGCATTCTTCAAGTTGTACTCCCAATCAAAGAATACATCTTGGGAAACAACATTTCTGGTTGTAATCTGGATATCATCTATAACACGCAAGATAGCCTCTACTTGTTTCGTCAAGAAATAACTACGTCCTGGATCCAGAGTAACAACAATGTGTCCATACATTTCCCACAGTTCCTTGTATATAGCAACATATCCGATGGGAACACTAAAACCTCCAACAACCTAGTGATATGGGAGTAACTCACTAAATTAAGGACCAAAGGAAATCCCTGCAGTAGGATAATCATGCACTATCATCTGGTTCTCAGTTACTGGAGCAGTGTCAATGATCATAGAGACAACTTCAGGGGAAGTAACTTCTGCTATTTCGGGTTCGGGTTCCACCGTCTGAGGCACAATTGAAGTTTCCACCACCTCCATGGCATCATCGACCAACACTTCATCATCCTACGGCGAAACTATGAAAGTCTTGTCACTAACAACTCCGGGATTGCCCAAATCATCATTATTGGATCCATGATTCTCAACTTCGTCGTTCGGCACCTAATGCGAAGATTACATGGGATTAGAATGATTCAAAGGAGATATACTTACTGGGGGAGTCTCTAAATCATTTGAAGGCTCGGAAATACCGGAATCTTCATTGGCAATGCCTCTATCTCCATTCGGTTAGGGATTTCAGGAATTATCCATATTCCCACATCCCAAAGAAGAGCACGCTTCATCAACATGCTGCTTATCTACAATGATTTCTTCCTGTACTCATCAATAATAATTATTATTTCATTCAAGAATATGCCATGATCGCCTGATGCTTACATCGACTTCTTCATCTGGATTGTTTTCCGGGAACAAGTTGAAGGCCGCCAATCGATGGAGAAAAAGTCTAAAATAAGTAACAAACCTTGGCATCGTGATCCTAATTGCATGGGCATGGAAAATTAATGACACAAGGAGTGCTAACAACTCACCAAAGAAACGGCTGGTGACTGCACATCATTTGCTAACATCCTGCAGTCCTTACTTCTGGTTCTCCGCTCCCGTAGACTTTCTTCCATTTCTATGGAGTCTACATCTATTCAGGATTCCACTACGATCATCCTGTGGTAAATCTAAAGAAATAAGCAGAAGTACAACTCAGTATGAAGGATCTCTCACCATCACTTAGAGGTCCCAGAAGCACCATTTCTTGAAGCTGCATCTGTAGAGATATCATCTATGGAAATATCATCTTTGGAAGCATCGTCATGGGAACCGGTCATTGTTGCAAAGTTGTTGTGACGTCCATACAACATTCCTACTTCAGTATATCATCCGTAGATACAGATTTCATCAAAGCAGTGGAATTAAAGCACAACAGAAATGATCAGGATGCTCACATCAGCGTCTACAAAAATGGTAACTCTTAACTCTTACCTTTTTACGCTTCTACTAACGGTGGTGATAGTAATGCTAGAGTTAACACTCCAAAATCGTTCGTCTCTTTGAACCTACAAAAGATGTTCAAAAACTCAGATTTTTCATAAAATCATGAACATTTCTACTGTGTGAACATTCACCATAGAATTACGAAAACTCACAGATATTATTTCACCATGTTTAATTGTCTACTTTCAAACAGTTGTTCAAGATCAAAACATTGATTTTACAAAATACATATATTCAACGTGAAACTCACGTAAATTTAAAAAAATATATATCTATATATTTTGCTCCCTCGCACGAGCATCTGTCTTTGAAGCGAGGGTATATTTTCAAAATTTTGTGAACGCTGATAGGTGTAGAATACACCTAATTTACTATCTAGTAGTTTATGCTTTCTTTGCTATTTTTTCTTGTAAATTATGTATTTTACGCGTGTTTTTGAGTTATTAAGTACTTTGGAGTCGCATGGACGAAAAGAAGTAGAAAACACCAAAATTGAGCAAAAAGGGAAAATTTGTCATTTCACGGAGTAAACACTATCTAGAGCCCAGCTATGGTTAAAGGGCTCTCATTCAGGGTACCCCTTATCACTCAACAGTGGATGTTACTATCACTGGATAGCCCTTATCCAAAGGAAGGTTGGCTTTAGCACCTAGTCAGTGGGTGGTTTTAATGGTGGGTGTCTGAATCCATCTGACCCATATACCCACACCCGTGGGGCGTACCCATCCGGACCCGAACCCAGATCGAGACCCAACTATGACCTAACCCTACATCTTGAGAACTCCTCATTCACTTTCAATCATTTTCTCGCATGAACCTAAAAGAAAGCATCCATGACTGCTGAATAAAATCGAGAAATGGGTGAGGGTTCATGATGAGATCAAATACAGCAGATGGAGGAAATTGAAACTCAGATGTAATCAAGGTTTGACTGTGAGAAGAAGGTGCAATTCGTGTTGGGTTGATTCGAATTGGGGTTTTGAGCTGCTGTGTTGAATGGAAGAAATGGTGAGAAGATAGGTTCTGTTGTTGGTAAAATTCAGATGAAGGTTTGATACTTGCAGCTGTTGTGGTTCAGAGAACAGATTTAATCAGGGAAGATAAAATGGGTGTTTGAATCTGAGATTTGAAAGATGGTGGAATTGGAATGGGTTGCTGTCGAGATTGGGTGTTCGATCTATAAAACAACAGGGAAACGATGAAGATGGTGGCAGTGTTGAGAAGCAAAACAAGGTAAAGAACGAGATGGGTTCGAATTATTATGGGTTTGTAGATCGAACTGTGTAAGAGCAGCATTGCTACTCGTTGGTCAGGTGGAATTGGGATTCAGAGAAGAGGTGATTTTGGGTTTGAGAAGATGAAATCGGTGGTATTAAGAGATGGGTCTTCATCGATGAGGGTTTTGGTTGAATTCGGTTTTGAGGGTGTTTGCTGTTGGTGGAAGATGGGTTCAATGAAGGAAGGAGCTGATGGATTTTAGCTATACATAGAATGAAGAAATACATGAAAATGAATGAATGGAAGCTTAGATTTTTGAATATGAGGCTGTGGTGGTTTTGCAGTTCAGAGATTAGGGATGAATGCTGCTAATTAGATGTATGCCTAGGAATTTACGGGTGGTACTTGAAACTGAGGATGGACCTGGTGGATAGTGATGGTGAGCTTACACATGAAGATTGGTGTGTGGTTGGTGCGAGGCTAGGAGTTGAGCTGGTGATCTTGTTGTGATAGCTTGATCTGTAGGTGAGGAAATGGATTCTTGTAATGGTATAGAGCAGGTGCGGTGCAGTGGAAGCAATCTTGATTTTGCAGGTGTATATGGTTGAGCTATGGTGGGTTGTGCTGCTGTGATCTCATAGAGGAGAATTGGTGCAACTGACGTTGAAGTGCAGGTTGAGCTAGTTATGTAAGGCATCTCAGATGGCAGGTTATGGAGTCACTGAACTGAATGAATTACATGGAAGGTTGCAGTGAATAGCCATAATGGCTGGGTGGCAGAGAAGGCACGGCCATCTTAGACGTGCATAACACTTGGCAGGAGTAAGCTAGCCAACCAAAACCAGTCAGCCGAGTTAGCTAGCAGACTGGGTTATGACACTGTGACTGACTCGTATCTTGACCCAGTTGACTAACTAAGACCGTTAGTTTGACCTAACTGTAACAGAATCTTGGACGGAATATTCCTTTACCGAAAGGAATTTTCAGGTTGCCGGCGGCGACAAATTCCGGCCAACTTCCGGCCGAAAACACATTTTTCCGGTGAGCAAAAATACAGAATTTCGTATGAACTTCTCTCATGTGTGTGAAGACTTAGAATTGGGAATTGGATGAAAACTTGGAAGTTTTGGAGAATTGGACTAGAAATTGGACTATGGCTCAATTTGGGAAAGTGGTGTTCTTTTGGAATGAGGATTCTTTTCCTACAAAGACATGGAGAGTATTGAAGCTTATAAATAAGAGAGTTCTCTACAACTTTTTACACACATCTACTTTGGAGAAGGAGTTAAAGTGCACAAGGATTGGAGGAAGGAACAACCATCATCTTTGCAATAAGTTTTTCTTTCTTCCTTAATTATTATTATTATTGTGTGAACTCCAAATTACGAGTAGCTAATTTTCTTATTGATTGAGGATGAATTCCTAGTTCTTAATACTTGATTTAAGTTTTGTTTCAATTCTACTTTGAAGTTTTTCATATGATTATAGATTGTTTTTACTAATATTAATGTTTATGATTGATTGATAGGTTGTTTGGAGGGCACGCTAAATTAATTTGTTAATTTAATCTAAAGCTAGTGAAAGTTAGGGAATACGTAATAGTTTCTTGACTCTTTACACAAGTAGAAAACACGAGACCTTGCGGAGGGATTCCGTGGAGCAATTGTGTGTGAAAACAACGCTAGAAAGTGGACCAATCGAACCGAGTCTAACTACTAGTACTAAACCTAAGTTCACAAATCTTAATGCGTTCGGGGAATTACATCTTGTAAGCGAACCTCAAGGTGGTTCTTTTGAATAGAATCTGATAACTAAGCGGACCTGTTATTCGGTGAAATAAGGAATTTTGGGGTTAGCTAAGCGAACCTGCTATCCTACGGTTGGTGATAATCTATGACTAATAAAAAGTGGAAAAGAACATAACTTTAATCATTGTTTTGCAGCGAAGAAGGATTCCTTGATCTATTCTCTCTTATTGAATTCAACTTACACTTTTAATTACTTTGTTTATTTCTTTTGCTTTATAAATTTTACAACCAATACCCCCCTTTTGGGATCGACCTTGACTACCCTATATTACTCTTTAATTAGGTAGTAAAGTATTAATTAATTTGTTGTGGTAACGACACGCATACAAATTTTGGCGCCGTTCGGGGAATTACATCTTGTAAGCGAACCTCAAGGTGGTTCTTTTGAATAGAATCTGATAACTAAGCGGACTTGTTACTCGGTGAAATAAGGAATTTTGGGGTTAGCTAAGCGAACCTGTTATCCTATGGTTGGTGATAATCTATGACTAATAATAAGTGGAAAAGAACATAACTTTAATCATTGTTTTGCAGCGAAGAAGGATTCCTTGATCTATTCTCTCTCATTGATTTCAACTTATACTTTTAATTCCTTTGTTTATTTCTTTTGCTTTATAAATTTTACAACCAATAACCCCTTTTTTTGACAATTTTACAACTAATAATCTCTTGCTGCTCGTGTGATCGACCTTGACTACCCTATATTACTCTTCAATTAGGTAGTAAAGTATTAATTAATTTGTTGTGGTTACGACACGCGTACAAATTTTGGCGCCGTTGCCGGGGAGCAACGGGCGATTTTAGTTGTTTTTATTTTTATTTTTGCATTATTCTTGCTTTGTTAGATTCTATACCGTATCTAACTTAGTTTTGTGAACCTTGCTGTAGGTACTATATCTTTGGTGAATGCTTCAAGGGGGAAGACCGAGTCCAATTAGAATACGTCTTCGATCCGGCACTCAACTAAGGGACTTTATTCGAGCGGTTAACACTTCGCTTCCTTGTTCTACATCAAGTGAATTTGCAGATTCGGACATAGAAGAAGAAGCAATGGGTGATCATACACTCAAGGACCTAGCTTCTCACAAGCTCGATACACAACAATGGTGTATCCAAACTAACTCAACTTTCGAGATCAAGCCGGGGTTGATTAGAGAATTACCAAAGTTCCATGGCATGGTGAATGAAGACCCAAACAAACATCTTATGGACTTCAACACCATAGTCACGGCCATGCTTCCACCGAATACTAATGCGGATGGAGCAATGTTGAAAGATTTTCCGTTCTCTTTGGCGGGCAATGCTAAGAAATGGTTATACTATTTGCCTTCCGGAAGTATCACAACATGGAATGGGATGAAGAAACTTTTCCTCGAGAGATATTTTCCCGCATCAAAGGATACTCAAATTCTCAAAGAAATTTGTGGGATCAAGCAACTTGTGGGAGAGTCATTATATGAATGTTGGGATCGATACAAGAGATTGGTGGCAAGTTTTCCACACCATCAATTTAGTGACGCCATGATAATCCAATACTTCTATGAAGGTCTCCAAACAAGTGATAGATATCTTCTTGACGCCGCCGGTAGTGATGCACTAGTGAACAAGACGGTGGCCGAAGCTACCGAGTTGATTGAAAGTATGGCGGCAAACTCACAACAATTCTATGCAAGGGGTGATTCAATGGTTAAGTTGGTGCATGAGGTTAGTGACTCGTCTTCACAATCCGATCAACGGTTAAACAACATAGAGAGGGTAGTGCAACTATTGGCCGCGGTAATTATTCCGGATGATGAAACCGAACAAGTAAATGCTTTATATCCAAATCAAAGGCCAAGGTACGATCCATACTCAAATACTTACAATCTCGGTTGGAAGGATCATCCCAACTTTAGCTATGCAAACAAGCAAGCGGCGGCTCCTAATCCATATGCGCAACAAGGTGGATTCCAACAATCACGTTTCCAACCTCAACAACAAAAATTCCAACCACAACAAGTCAAGGAGCAAGATTCTTCGAATAATGACAAGTTGAATGTGATAATGCAAAGCATGCAAGGTCTCACTTTTATGTTACAAAAAACCCAACAAAATACCGATTCGGCAATCAAGGATTTACAAACTCAAATGGGACAATTGGCGACCGATATGAACTTAATGAAAGCTCAAGCATCCACAAAGCTTCCTTCGCAACCCATTGTGAATCCAAGAGAGAATGTTAGTGCGGTTACTTTAAGAAGTGGAAGACAAGTGTAGAGTCCAACTCGTCATGAAGAAGCTAGTGAAGAGGTAGTCAAAGAGAAGGAGGATGCCGAACCAAGGGAGAAATCAACACCAACTGCCCAATCCAAGGAACCGGTTCCTACTTTTACTACTCCACCTCCTTTTCCTAGTCGTTTTGCTAAGTCCAAGAAGGAAGCTCAAGATAAGGTACTCATGGATATCTTCAAGAAGATAGAGATTAACATTCCATTCATAGAGGCCATCAAGACAATGCCAAGGTATGCTAAGTTCATGAAGGAGTTATGCACAAAGAAGGATAGGTTTCTTGATAATGAAATTACTAAAGTTGGCGAGAGTGCGTCGGCTATGCTTTTGAAGAATATGCCTACAAAGTGCACGGATCTCGGTGGTTTCACGGTGCCAATTACTATTGGTAAGAAAAGGTTTGAACCCTAGTTAGCAATTCGGGGTACGGATAGAAGTTCGGGATGGCATACGTGCGGGAATTATACGGATTCGGGTAGTTCGGATTCGGTCAAAAATCCGTTCAAAGGTTCGTTGTTCGGATAGTAGTTCAGAACAGCATACGTACGTATAAATTCATTTTACAAATGTGAGTTCGGCATTAAAAATTCGGCTTACATCGTACGGTCCGAAAATATATTTTAGTATGGGGTACATAAAAATATGACTTAAAATACAATATATTTAAAATATCTAACGGTTAAATCAAAAACCGATGTGCAGCACAGTGGTTTGAGTGTTGCCTTGCATTCTTTAGGTCGCCTGTTCAAGTCCCATCGCACTCATCTTTATAAATCCTTAAACTAAACCCAACTTTACCTTCCGAATTCCTTAGCCGAATTATTCGAAGTCGCGAATAATTTGCGTAATATGCGGCAACCCCATATAATCCGCGAACTGAGGGCGGGGTTAGACTAATTCGTCTGAATCGTGCGGATTCGGTGAGTTCGTACGGATTCGCGAATCATTCGCGAATGATTCGCTGAATTACTAACTAGGGTTTGAACATGCTTTACTTGACTTGGGAGCTTCCATTAGTGTGATGTCGGACGATATTTATGACTCCTTGAATCTTGGACCGTTGAAAGAGACAAGAGTTATTATCCAACCAGCAAACAAGTCTAACATCTATCCAAAGGGACTTGTAGAAGACGTTCTCGTGCAAGTGAATGAGTTAATTTTTCCGGTGGATTTCTTTGTGGTGGATATGGATAATAATGAGAATCGTTCGTCTACTTCTCTACTTCTTGGAAGGCCATTTATGAAGACCGCAAAGACGAAGATTGATATTGACAAGGGTACACTCACTATGGAATTCGACAAGGAAGTAATACACTTCAACATATTTGAAGCCATGCGCTACCCAAGTGATGTGCATTCCGCTTACTCCATTGATGTGGTTAGTTCATTAGCGCAACAAATGGTGGAGTTGAATCGAGAGGACGAACTTGATGTGGTGTTGCAAAAGAGCATTGAATTGGATGTCCACGGCGTGTCTAACTTGGATGTTGAAATTTCCATGAAATTGGTGGAGACATGTGGTGCCTTGACGGCATTACAAGAAGCTAAGGGTAATCTTTCCTATATTTCTTTACCCGTGAATGATGAATTACTTGTACCATCTATTGTGAAGGCACCTAAACTAGAGTTGAAGCCTCTTCCGGACCATTTGAAGTATGCATTTTTAGGAGATGGAGATGAGCTTCCGGTAATTATTTCAAAGAACCTCACACCGGTACAAGAAGACCGTTTGCTTAGAGTCTTGAAAGAGCACAAAACGGCTATTGGTTGGACAATTGCGGATATCAAGGGCATTAGTCCATCCATATGCATGCATAGGATTCTAATGGAAGAGAACGTGAATCCGGTACGTGATTCTCAACGTAGGCTTAATCCTCCCATGATGGAGGTTGTGAAGAAAGAGATACTCAAATTGCTAAGTGCGGGGGTGATCTACCCAATTTCCGATAGCAAGTGGGTGAGTCCGGTACAAGTGGTTCCAAAGAAGTCCGGTGTTACGGTTGTTCGAAATCAAGACGATGAACTTGTTCCTACAAGAGTTCAAACCGGTTGGAGAGTGTGCATTGATTATAGAAAGCTTAATTCCGCAACCCGAAAGGATCACTTTCCTTTACCTTTCATTGATCAAATGTTGGAGCGGTTAGCGGGGCATTCTTATTATTGTTTCTTGGATGATTATTCGGGATACAATCAACTTATTATTGCACCGGAGGACCAAGAGAAGACCACTTTTACTTGTCCGTTTGGAACGTTTGCGTATAGAATGATGCCGTTTGGTCTTTGCAATGCACCGACTACTTTTCAAAGATGCATGGTAAGTATATTCTCGGATTACGTGGAGCGCATTATTGAGGTATTTATGGAGGACTTTAGTGTTTATGGCAATTCTTTTGATATTTGTTTAAACAACCTTGAACTAGTTCTTAAACGATGCATAGACACTAACCTTGTTCTTAATTGGGAGAAATGTCATTTTATGGTAAACCATGGCATAGTACTTGGTCACATTGTGTCCTCTCAAGAGCTCGAAGTGGACAAGTCAAAGATAGATTTAATAAGAAACTTACAATATCCCACTTCGGTGAGGGAAGTTCGTTCATTTCTTGGTCATGAAGGTTTCTATAGGCGGTTTATCAAGGATTTCTCCAAAATCTCCATGCCGATGTGCAAGTTACTACAAAAGGAGGTACCTTTTGACTTCAACATGGAATGCAAGGATGCTTTTGACAAATTGAAAGCAATGTTGACAAGTGCGCCGATTATCAAGTCACCGGATTGGAATCTTCCATTTGAATTAATGTGTGATGCTAGTGATTATGCGGTTGGAGCTGTTTTGGGTCAAAGAGTGGAAAAGTTGTCCCATGTTATCTATTATGCATCTAGGACCCTCAATGATGCACAAATCAACTATTCTACCACGGAAAAGGAATTATTGGCTATAGTGTTTTCATTAGAAAAGTTTCGATCATACTTGGTGGGTAAAAAGGTTATTATGTATTCCGATCATGCGGCACTTAGATACTTAATAAAGAAGAAAGAAGCAAAGCCAAGACTAATTCGGTGGATCTTATTACTACAAGAGTTCGACATAGAAATTCGAGATAAGAAAGGTGTGGAGAATACCGTTGCGGATCATCTTAGTAGACTTGTTATGTCTCAAGAAGAACTACCATTACAAGACCGCTTTCCGGACGAACAACTTTTCTCCTTGGAAGAATCAACACCTTGGTATGCGAATATAGTGAATTATTTGGTGACAAGGAAGGTACCTAGCACAATGTCCAACTTCCAAAAGATGAAGCTTAAGAAGATAGCGAAGCAATATGTGTGGGATGAACCATACTTATGGAAATATGGCGTTGATCAGTTCATACGAAGGTGCGTACCTAACTCCGAATTTCAATCTATTCTCTCCTTTTGTCATACTTTTGCATGTGGTGGCCACTTTGGTTCTAAACATACCGTTCTCAAGGTTCTTGAAAGTGGATTTTATTGGCCCACCTTGTTTGAAGATTCATATGTTTTTTGTAAATCGTGTTATAGATGTCAAAGAACGGGCAATCTAGGTGCTCGAAATCAAATGCCACTCACACCAATTCTTGCCGTAGAGATTTTTGATGTGTGGGGAATTGATTTTATGGGCCCTTTTGTCAATTCCAATGTAAATTTTTATATACTTCTTGCTGTAGATTATGTTTCGAAATGGGTGGAGGCTAGAGCCACCAAAACTAATGATTCTCAAGTTGTTTGTGATTTTGTAAGAGAAAACATATTCACTAGGCACGGCACACCAAGAGTGGTGATGATCACATTTCAAGAAGTCTTTCCACGCTCTCCTCAAGAAGTACAACATAACACACAAGATTGGTACGCCTTACCATCCACAAACTAGTGGACAAGCTGAAATTTCAAACCGTGAAATCAAGTCCATCCTTGAGAAAACGGTGAATACCACAAGGAAAGATTGGAGCTTTAAGCTTAATGATGCACTTTGGGCGTATAGAACGGCGTACAAAACACCAATTGGTATGTCTCCATATAGGTTGGTTTATGGAAAAGCTTGTCATCTTCCGGTTGAACTTGAACATAAGGTTTATTGGGCGATAAAGAAATTCAACATGGAGTATGATGAAGCGGGGAAACAAAGAAAGTTGCAACTAAATGAGCTAGAGGAGATACGTAATGATGCTTACGAGAATGCCCGGATTTACAAAGAAAATACCAAGCTTTTTCATGACAAGATGATTTCTCGGAAAAGTTTTGTTGTGGGGCAAAAATTTCTTTTATTTAATACTCGTTTATGTTTATTTCTGGGTAAGATTAAGTTCCGTTGGGTGGGACCATTTATTTTTACTAATGTTTATGATCATGGTGCAGTTGAAATTGTTAGTGAAAAAACAGGACAACCCTTGAAAGTCAACGGCCATAGGTTGAAGCCATATTATGAGAACTTTCCAACGGAGCATGTGGACGTGATTGGATTTCGAGATGTGCTCCCTCTAGAGGAGTAATGTGAAGCAAGAGCTATGTCGGGCCGTCGACTTTAAAACAAGCGCTAAGTGGGAGGCAACCCACCGGTTTTGTATCTCTTATCCTTTTGTTTTTTATTTGCTTTTTGTTTTGTGTGTTTATTTTTCTTATTTCATATCATATTAGGATTTCCCACCTTGATTTTACTTGGATGATTCAATTACATTGAGGACAATGTAAGGTTTAAGTGTGGGGGAGTGGCTAAGCATATATTTTTTGCATAAAAAAAAAGAAAAGAGAAAAGAGAAATTTTTTTTTTGCTTAAAACTTTCAACTTTTAGAGATTTTAGAGTCACTAGCATACTTCTAGGTATGATTACATAGAGAATTCTGACCGACATAAGTGAACTTGGAAATGTTAGGGAACTACGTTCGATTTCTTGCTTGTTAGAGTGTTAAATAATGGATTTAATCATGCCGGTGATGCAAATTTGGTGCAGGGAGAAGTGCGTTATTAAAGTTGCTGATTAATCATTAGTGGAGACTACCCATTTTCATATCATGAGAGGCACCGACCAGAAATTATTCCATGACTAAAGAGCTTCTTTTGAGTGTGTGTCACCGTACGTTAATTCCGGGTAGAATGGTGAGCTACCCAATTTCAGCACTATTTTGATCTCTTGAGTGCTAATTTTTGTCAATCATGAGGGTGACATCTATAGATGAAAGCTACCTTCTTGTAGTTCGATTTGCAGTTAGCACCATTCTCTCTCTCGACAACAACGGGTCCATGGAAACACCATAATCATCATCAACAAGGGAGCGACATCAAAATCTACAAGGAAAGTTGAAAAGGTTCAAGGTTTGAAAGCAACAATGGAACAAGAAAAAAAGAGCATAATTTTATATCAAAGTTGAAGACTTACAATACAATGAGGTAGTTCTATATTCAAGTATGAAGACTAATTTACAAGAGCGAAGAAAGTAAAAGGTGAAAATTATTGAAGTACAAGTTGTGAAGAATCAAGCGGTAAAGTACTTTTCCACGGCCATGGTTTATTTTATTTTTTTTACTTTTGATTTGTATTGTGTTTCTCTTGTCTAAAAGAAAAAAAAAAGAAAAAAAAAAGAAATATATATATATATGAGACAAGAGAAATATCTATTATTGTTTTGTTTTGAATAAGCCGTGGGGAAGAAAAAAAAATCTATAAGGAAGTTTCAAGCGACAAGGAGTTAAGGAAAAAGGTTACAAATTGTTAAGGATCTATGAAGCTAAAAAGTTTATCATCAATAGTTGAATCCGAAGACCAAGAAGATGAAGACAAGGAGCGGAAGACGTTTCTTTTGGATTCCGTGAGAGTGGTGTTATCATAATTGGAAATCGGATGTGAAGGTAAGTAAGTAATCTCATCCTCGATATAAATGGTTGATTTCCTTTCTTAGAGATCGTTAGAAAAATGGTTTTTCAAAATGTTAAAAGATGTGGGTTTTTCAAAATTTCGGAAGTTATTCTTCCCACCATTCAACGTGTTGCAGGAATTCTCTCTTCATTCCTACTTGCACACATGTGAGACCCATAAAAAAGCCGTCTTTTTGAGTGCAATTATCATAAAACCCTATTAGGTGAGGCAGAAGTCGAGGCGAAATGCTTATTGATCATTTCTCAAACACGTATTCTCTCATTATGGTGTGGTTATTTCTCACTCAACATTTAAGAATGAGAATATGTTCTTTAGTATTTCTAACTTCTAATTACTAGCATGCATAAACTCTATGTCTTCATAACTCTTAGGATGCTTGGGACGCTGGAACGCTTTGAAGTTGTAAGTTTTGGTTTGATTTGCTCGAGGACTAGCAAAGTCTAAGTGTGGGGGAATTTGATAGGTGTAGAATACACCTAATTTACTATCTAGTAGTTTATGCTTTCTTTACTATTTTTCTTGTAAATTATGTATTTTACGCATGTTTTTGAGTTATTAGGTACTTTGGAGTCGCATGGACGAAAAGAAGGAGAAAACACCAAAATTGAGCAAAAAGGGAAAATTTGTCATTTCACGGAGTAAACACTATCTGGAGCCCATCTATGGTTAAAGGACTCTCATTAAGGGTACCCCTTATCACTCAGCAGTGGATGTTACTATCACTGGATAGCCCTTATCCAAAGGAAGGTTGGCTTTAGCACCCAGTCAGTGGGTGGTTTTAATGGTGGGTGTCTGAATCCATCTGATCCATATACCCACACACGTGGGGCGTACCCATCCGGACCCGAACCCATATCGAGACCCAACTATGACCTAACCCTATATCTCGAGAACCCCTCATTCACTTTCAATCATTTTCTCGCCTGAACCTAAAAGAAAGCAGCCATGACTGCTGAATAAAATCGAGAAATGGGTGAGGGTTCATGATGAGATCAAATACAGCATATGGAGGAAATTGAAACTCAGATGTAATCAAGGTTTGACTGTGAGAAGAAGGTGCAGTTCGTGTTGGGTTGATTCGAATTGGGGTTTTGAGCTGCTGTGTTGAATGGAAGAAATGGTGAGAAGATAGGTTTTGTTGGTGGTAAAATTCATATGGAGGTTTGATACTTGCATCTGCTGTGGTTCAGAGAACATATTTAATCAGGGAAGATAAAATGGGTGTTTGAATCTGAGATTTGAAAGATGGTGGAATTGGAATGGGTTGTTGTCGAGATTGGGTGTTCGATCTATAAAACAACAGGGAAACGATGAAGATGGTGGCACTGTTGAGAAGAAAAACAAGGTAAAGAACGAGATGGGTTCGAATTATTATGGGTTTGTAGATCGAACTATGTAAGAGCAAATTTGCTCTTTGTTGATGCAGGAATTGGGATTCGGAGAAGAGGTGATTTTGGGTTTGAGAAGATGAAATCGGTGGTATTAAGAGATGGGTCTTCATCGATGAGGGTTTTGGTTGAATTCAGTTTTGAGGGTGTTTGCTATTGGTAGAAGATGGGTTCAATGAAGGAAGGAGCTGATGGATTTTAGCTATACATAGAATGGAGAAATACATGAAAATGAATGAATGGCATCTTAGATTTTTGAATATGAGGCTGTGGTGGTTTCGCAGTTCAGAGATTAGGGATGAATGCTGCTAATTAGATGTATACCTAGGAATTTGCAGGTGGTACTTGAAACTGCAGGGATGGACCTGGTGGATAGTGATGGTGAGCTTACACATGAAGATTGGTGTGTGGTTCAGGTGCAGGCTAGGAGTTGAGATGGTGATGCTGTTGTGATAGCTTGATCTGTAGCTGGGAAATGGATTCACTGTAATGGTATAGAGCAGGTGCGGTGCAGTGGAAGCAATCTTGATTTTGCAGGTGTATATGGTTGAGCTATGGTGGGTTGTGCTGCTGTGAGCTCATAGAGGAGAATTGGTGCAACTGACGTTGAAGTGAAGGTTGAGCTAATTATGGAAGGCATCTCAGATGGCAGGTTATGGAGTCACTGAACTGAATGAATTACAGGGAAGGTTGCAGTGAATAGCCATAATGGCTGGGTGGCAGAGAAGGCACGGCCATCTTAGTCGTGCATAACACTTGGCAGGAGTAAGATAGCCAACCAAAACCAGTCATCCGAGTTAGCTAGCTGACTGGGTTATGACTCTGTGACTGACTCGGAGCTTGACCCAGTTGACTAACTAAGACCGTTAGTTTGACCTAACTGTAACAGAATCTTGGACGGAATATTCCTTTACCGGGAGGAATTTTCAGGTTGCCGGCGGCGACAAATTCCGTCCAACTTCCGGCCGAAAACACAGTTTTCCGGTGAGCAAAAATACAGAATTTCGTATGGACTTCTCTCATGTGTGTGAAGACTTAGAATTGGTAATTGGATGAAAACTTGGAAGTTTTGGAGAATAGGACTAGAAATTGGACTATGGCTCAATTTGGGAAAGTGGTGTTCTTTTGGAATGAGGATTCTTTTCCTACAAAGACATGGAGAGTATTGAAGCCTATAAATAAGAGAGTTCTCTACAACTTTTTACACACATCTACTTTGGAGAAGGAGTTAAAGTGCACAAGGATTGGAGGAAGGAGCAACCATCATCTTTGCAATAAGTTTTTCTTTCTTCCTTAATTATTATTATTATTGTGTGAACTCCAAATTATGAGTAGCTAATTTTCTTATTGATTGAGGATGAATTCCTAGTTCTTAATACTTGATTTAAGTTTTGTTTCAATTATACTTTGAAGTTTTTCATATGATTATCGATTGTTTTTACTAATATTAATGTTTATGATTGATTGATAGGTTGTTTGGAGTGCACGCTAAATTAATTTGTTAATTTAATCTAAAGCTAGTGAAAGTTAGGGAATACGTAATAGTTTCTTGACTCTTTACACAAGTAGAAAACACGAGACCTTGCGGAGGGATTCCGTGGAGCAATTGTGTGTGAAAATAACGCTAGAAAGTGGACCAAGCGAACCGAGTCTAACTACTAGTACTAAACCTAAGTTCACAAATCTTAATGCGTTCGGAGAATTACATATTGTAAGCGAACCTCAAGGTGGTGCTTTTGAATAGAATCTGATAAGTAAGCGGACCTGTTATTTGGTGAAATAAGGAATTTTGGGGTTAGCTAAGCGAACCTGCTATCCTACGGTTGGTGATAATCTATGACTAATAAAAACTGGAAAAGAACATAACTTTAATCATTGTTTTGCAGCGAAGAAGGATTCCTTGATCTATTCTCTCTTATTGAATTCAACTTACACTTTTAATTACTTTGTTTATTTCTTTTGCTTTATAAATTTTACAACCAATACCCCCCTTTTGTGACATTATAAGACAATTATAATCTCTTGCTCCTCGTGGGATCGACCTTGACTACCCTATATTACTCTTTAATTAGGTAGTAAAGTATTAATTAATTTGTTGTAGTAACGACACACATACAAATGCTCACATATCAAAAATAAAAAATTTCATGAAAGCTCATAGACAAAAAATTTATTAACAGACGCACGTCTTCTAAAAAAACTTTTCTCTCGTACGAGCACTCACCTTTGGAACGAGAGTTTATTCCATTTTGTGAAATCTCACAAAGATAAAATTTTGTTTTTCGTGAAAGCTCATAGACAAAATTTTATATCATTAGGCTCAGGTCTATTTTGTTTGTTCCTTAAACTAACGAACAAACGAGCGTCTATTCCTAAAACAAGGATTTCTTTTCATGGGCTCGACCCGCGAATCCTAAACGACCAAGGTCCCGTCATCCAAATCAGCAGTTCAACACCAACTTATGCTCATCAAACGATATTCTATCATGCCACTAGAATCTGCTTTCAATTCATGGTATGGTCATACGATCGAATTCCGGTAACATCTTAACTTATGAATGTTTTCTTTTGCTTATATTGTTATGACCAGAAAATCATCATTCAATGCTGACTGAGAAATACGGCTTTCCTCACTAAGCAGGGGACTTAATGTAGATGGTGGATTTTCGACAAAGGCTAAAATCATAAACCCATAATTATATGAACTTCTGATCCATCAATCAGATGCGAAAATTGAGACACGGGTCTCCCATCGAATCCTCTGATTGAGAATACTTCTCTCAGAATACATACAGATGTGTAGTCTCACGGATGGACAACGGAATATCTGTATTGAGACACGGGTCTCTCATAGAATTCTCTGATCGAGAATAATTTCTCTCAGAGTACATGTAGATATGTAGTCTCACAGCTGGACAACGACATACCTCATGAATACTGAACACTTCAGTAATTATTTCTATATAGTAATGGACGGCTCTTAGACAGCGATAACTTCTTCAGGATACAAACAACGAGTTTACCCTGACTATATAAAGGATATGAAGCTCCGGAAAGCTCATATCAGAATAATTAATGCTCCTAGACAGTCTGCTCTGCTAGTATAAAGTCATAAATTAATTATTCCTAAATTCTTGGATTCATCCGCAGAATTTCTGAAAATATTCAAATATTTTCGTTGATATTTCATTACGCAAACCATGGTTCTTCCCAGCAGAAACCCATGGGTTAGTAATAATATTCGATGCACCGGTATTAGAACTGCCTCCGAGCTAGCCCTGTCTCAAACCTAAATTCTTGGATTCATCCGCAGAATTTCTAAAAATATTCAAATATTTTCACTGATATTTCATTACGCAAACCATGGTTCTTCCCAGCAGAAATCCATAAGTTAGTAATACATATTCAACGCACGGCATCAGAGCTACCTTCTGAGTAAGCCACATTTCAAATGGTGCAAGTGTATTCAACAATGATACATTAACAAACAACGCACGAACGAGTATTTCAAAATACGATGAACCTATACAAAATAGGATGAAAAATAACAAATAAATAAAAATTGACCAAGGCGCTGGGAGCATGGACCCACTGACCGGCCGACCGTGCCATGGTCAATCCCACGCCAGTTTCATATTTTTATCATATTTTTGTTGTTTTCTCTTAGTTAATGAAAACCTTTCATTTGAACGAATATCCTTTGTTTTAGGAAACTCCTCAATTCCATGGTGCTTCCTTGCACGGAGGAAATAATATAAAATTAGGGAAAAAGTGATGGGGCGTGACCATTGGCCAACCGCCCATGCCTTGGTCCCAGCCGGCCCCATACCTCATGGTTCCTCATTATTTTATTATTATTTCCCTAATTTCATGAAAACTCCTTAATCTCATGATATTTCCTTGGTCCCATGAAAAATAATAAAAATTAGGGAAATCCGTGTGCACGGGCCATGGCCGGTCGGCCAAACCCTAGATGGCTCACATGTCCCGCTTTTATTTGCATATTTTTCATATTTTCATAATCCCATGAAAATTCCTTGATTTCATGATATTTCCTTCAAATTATGAAAATTCCTTCAAATCATGAAATAATGCATAAAATAGGGAAAATGCACGGGACCGGACTCTGGCCGGCCAACCATGCTCCAATCCGGTCCCACACGTCCACACGTCCCTATTTTATTTATTATTATTTTTTATGTTTCCCTCATCTCATGGAAACTCCTCGATTTCAACAAAACTCTTTAATTTTGGAAAAACTCCTTCGTTTTATCATATTAGGAAAAATACTATGGGACCGGCCCCTTGAATTTTTCCTAAGTTTTACTCTCGGGCTGTTTTCACTTCCCGAACGAGCTTAAAACCTAAATATTCCCGCGTTGGAGATAGGAAATTCTTTTCCGTACATAATGGAGGGTCGGACCATCAAAATCCGAGTTTGTATGAGAATCCTACATCGATTCTACTAAAGGGCGCTAACTAGGATTTCAACCAATCTGGGTATTGCTCAAAGGATCAATATTTGATCCCGTGACCACCAAGAGCCTGTTTCATGACCCCTTGGTCGGTCCCTCACCTCTTCACAATTCCTTCACTTTTTCATTATTTTCTTTCATCCAATGAAGTTTTGACGGTTTTATCAAAAAAAACCCTAATTTTGTCATATTTTCTCAAATGGTCGCTCAAATGTGCACCAGAAAATATCAAAATTCTCAGGAATGAGACACGGATGTCTCAATGAGAAAAGCATGTTACCTTGACCGACCAGGTTTGGATTTTTGGCTCGCAATGATCCCATGTGTTTTCACAATTTGACCTAATTTGCACAATTGCATGTATTAGGTCCAAATAATTTCAGAATTTGACGGAGCGATCATCATTTGATCCCATGACCACCCAGGGCCGGTTTCATGACCCCTTGGTTGGTACCTCACCTTTTCATGATTAATTAGGTTTTATCACCTAATGCTGAACCCAACAGTAATTCAATAAATGATTAAACCGGCATTTAATCATTTTTTCATCAACTCACCAACTCTTCAAAGAGGTATTGGTTTTTGCTCACGCGAGCACATGAGAATTTCATGGTTGATCCACGGTCCCATGAAGCCAGTTCTCCTTCATTCCATGGTTAATTTTCAAATAAACCATCAATCGGTCATCAATTGATCAAATTAGGGTTTCTGAATCCAAGGATTATGATTCCAGATTCAAACACTAATAATTTTGCAACGATCTCATGATCAGTATTCTTATTAATTATGCTTGGTTCAACTACCAGCGCTTTAATTAATATTTTATTTTGGTAACGCTGCCAATAATTCATCAAACGAGCAACACTTGCTCAGATGAGCAATATTTACTCAAATCAAGGAATATTGGTTCAACTATCAATATTCAAAAAATTATCGAGCAACATTATCTCACCTCAACGTGAGGATTCCACCACTGTCTCAGCAGACACGTTCGATTCATGAGTTGCAGAACATTTCAAAAATCATGTTTAACTCAGCAAATACGTGGACTCATTGTCTCACGAAGTCATGAAATCAACAATTGACTAAATTAACCACGAGACATCAATCGTGTCACTTGGGGGGATATCAACTAGGGTTTTGGTCTGGCGGTCTATGGCACGTGTGTTCACCCACGATGAGAATGCGAACAAGTCGTGTAATCAGTTGGAAGAATCAGCAAAGTAGTGGGTGAAAAATTAACCAAGTCTCCGCACGATGAGTAATTGGTTTAACACGATTTCCCACTTCCCCACTCTCTGATTCCAGCAAACTGTCACACTTCATGGGATCATGGTGTTTTCATCTCCGGGATTATATAATGTCTCTGAACCCTTATTGAAATACAAGATTCGAAGAGTTCTCAAACATTCGAACAAAGATCTCCTGAACGAGCAATTTCTCACCAAAGTTTATACAGACACTCTTTCGTCTACACGAACTCATAGAAATTACTCTCAATCAGGCAAGATTCAATCATTCAGAGCATTTCACGCTGAATTCATAACACACCTACAATCTCAGATCATCATTGATCTCACACATTTCTCAGCTTTCCTCCTACAGATCAACCCATCCTCTCTTGTGACCGAATTTACTCTGGAACGGCCATTGTCTTGGTTTAGGCCGGAGGACTACATATTGGTCTCTCGAACTTAAAGCACCCCCTTCATAGCGGTGCATCTGTGTGAGGTTAAACATTTCGCTCGGTTCAAGGAATCTCCTCTGCACGGTCATCCTTAATTCCACAAAAACTAGCAAATCGTTTTTCCCCATCTACAGTAATACATCGAATATACTCAGCATGGATGAAGCATCAATGTTTTAAATCTTAACGGAGTAGGTCACGGATTAAGCATCTTAAAATAGGTGCATGCCTAGCCATCTTCGAATGACCATTTGGAGGCTGCGCAAGCAATCCCTCCCTTGAACGATCACTCCATGTGGTAGAGTGATGGATGGTAGTCACCGCGGCATCTTATTAGCCGTTTAACTCCTAGCCTGAGCTTCCCAACCAAGTTAGTAGAGTTGAACGGACGAGATGATATACGATACTCATCTGCGACCGTTGATTAGGGTTTTGAAGAGGTGCACAAGCATCTTTCTTCAGCTTGGGAGAAACCAAGAATGGGAAGTGTTTTAGGCAGGACCGACCAGGCATGCATGTAGACGGCATGCTGGTGTACACGTCCGTACCTCACTATCCCATGAAGGCGTGATCTAGAACACTCAAGTTTACCGGTAAAGAGGAGTGGCTGAGATTTATTTGCGACATGAATCATGTGCCGCAAAAGATTTCCAAAGGGGCGCGGCATGCCACCTTCAGGGTGCACGAATCGAGGCATCTGGTCATTCCTTACTCTGTTCGGAAGGTTATAGAGGTATATGGGCCCACAATGATCATGTAGATACTCGCTGGACCTCCTTAGTCTATTCCTGCACCCTTCATCCAGGCTGGCGAAGATGGACGCTCATGATCGATTTACGACACATGTAATATGCCGCACACCCTAATTAGGGTTTTATGTTGGTCGCGCGCATGCTACTTTGGCCGGACGAATTTGCAAGTTATGCTCTTCGCATGGACTAGCAGACCACGTGGGACCCACTATGGGTCGGTGGTGAACATGGTGATACCTGAACGACAGTGATAGGCATGATCTAAGCCATCCAATCATGCCAGTGAAGTTGGATGGTCATGATCAATTTAAGACCCTTAGTGGAATTTCCTGCGACACTTAAAGCATCACGCCGACCGAACTTTGGGCAAGCGTTTGCTCCTGCATGGCTAGGTCATAAGATGGTCGGCTATGCAGGTAAAAAGGGGGCTCTCCGGTGTACATAATTGTGTTTGTACGATCGGGAATGGGGCGATCCGCACTGTCTAATTGCACCGGTGAAGATGAGTGGTCGTGATGGCTTTGAGACTGCCATAGGCAGCCTTTGATCGTACGAGCTCCTCCAAGCCGCTCCATACCATCCTGGACATCCAACTTCAGGCTGGTGTTGCGTGGTTGTTCGGAGGGTGTGACTTGTACCTGACCGTCCATGGCGTTAATGGGCCCGCTGATGGTCATTGTGGTAATAGCCTACTCCTGCTAGGGTTAGTCTAGGCTGGTTAAATTACGCGACCAACTTGCGTGGTCGTGATTATTTCTGAGACTGATTTGGACAGTCCAGATTCAAATATGCTCGATCGGGCTAGCATAACACACCGAGAGACGATTCTCTTTGTTAGAGAATGGTGTAGCCTGTACGGGTATTTCGTGCATGCCTCACTATTGACACTTGGATATTCATGTTACTCTGCTGAGAGTAACAATCAGTCATCATGCCGCACCAATAATGAGAGTTCTGCTGAGAACAACACATGAAATACAAGGCGATTTTATGCATTAATTAATAATGCTAAAATTCACAGAATACTTGGGGATTGTTGCTACATGATCCATTCTAGGTGAATTAATAAAGCGGGGAAGCATTCATCATTTATCAAATAGCCTTATCCTTTGCAGAATGTCGGCACAAAAATTGGTTTTACAACTTTAGCCCTGAACTAAAATTCACCATCAACAGAGGTGATCAATAATTCTAGGCTGTTCTTCGGGAATATAAGTCTGAGTTATTGATTAGTTTCTGTTCACCTTGATTTTAGCAAAACACGGAACAAAACTCGTAGGTTTATCTGTGGGAGACAGATTTATCTATTATTGTAGACTTTTCTGTATGATACAGATTTGTTTATTAAAGTCTTCGACTTTGGGTCGTAGAAACTATTAGTTGTGGGTGAGATCAACTAAGGGAATCAAGTGCGTAGTATCGTGCTGGGATCAGAGACGTAAGGAGCGAAACTGTACCTTGAATCAGTGTGATATTGATTAGGGTTCAACTATAGTCCAACGCGAAGTTAGTTTGTAGTAGGCTAGTATCTGTAGCGGCTTAATACAATGTGGTGTTCAATCTGGACTAGGTCCCGGGGGTTTTCTGCATTTGCGATTTCCTCATTAACAAAATTTCTGGTGTCTGTGTTATTTCTATTCCAAATTATATTTTGTTATATAATTAAAATATCACAGGTTGTGCGTTGTATCGATCAATTGTGAAATCCAACCTTTGGTTGTTGATTGGAAATTGATTGATCCTTGGATATTGGTCTTTGGTACCATCCAAGTTTATATCTCTTGTATTTGATAAAGACTCGCAGATTTATATTTGCTTGCGTATAGATCAAATCGAGAGATAGAGATATTAACTCCTTGATATACTTTTTATTAAGATTGAGTCTGACTGTCTAGTTGATTCTCTTAAAAGTATATTAGAGTTAGTCCATATAGATTGCTAATCGAAATATTGGGTGAGGTTGTTAGACCCCTGCTTTTTCAGTAATTGGTGATGGGAGCGGTGGCGGTTTTTAAAAAGTGGTGTAGGAGGAAACATTAGTGGTGGTCAGGGGCGAAGTCAAGCCCAATTGTAATTATTTTTAGTCTTTTTATCATATAGTGGGCTACTAAGTTCATTTTTCGCCCATATCCAACTTGCCAAAAAATTTGCACCCCCATCCTCAAAAACCTTGTTCTGCACCTGGCGGAAGAAGTAGTGGTGATGGGTGTTGGTGAGTTGCAGTGGAAAATATTAGTTATGCGTCATTATAACACATGTAACATTATTACGAAAGATGGAGTTGGTTTATTTTATGATATCAGATCGTATATGACAAAATGATCATGACCGCTGGATCACCCAAATAGTACCCCTGCTATCTATGGTTCTTGGTCATATAAATTATGGTTTTTAGTTTTAAAATAAAATTGATTGCAATACAAAAGGAAAATAACACGAAAAATATTATATTAGAATAAATTGATTGGCGACCTAATACAAAAGAGAATATAATACGAAAAATAATATAATGGAACAAATTATTTGACGACGTAAATTTTTTCAAATCTAAACTTCATACATGGCGTTTGTGATGGAAATGGTGGAGCCAGAAATTGAATTGAGGGGCTTAATTTTTTATTTTAAGGAACATGTAAACTTTGGTGGACTAAATCCAATATATTAAGTACTATTTATATATGATAAAATAAAGGATTTTTAAGTAGTTATTATTATTTGAAAGGAGGCTAGAGCTAGGATTAGTCAACCCTTAGCTCCACCACTGGGTGGTGGTGGAAAAATAAATGATATCATGCGGTTTTGTGGTGGTGGCAGGTATTGGTAAGTAACAATAAATTATGTTAATTATGTGATGCCACAAAATGTGTAACGCTATAAATTATAAAACGTGGTTAATCGTTTTAATGTTAAAATAAGCTGGGGGTTAAAATACAAGACAAATAAATAAAAAAAAACTAAAATCAGTTGTTATGTTATTTAATAACTACAGACGAACGACAAGAATCAAAATCATAACATATGAAATTACTTATTATCGAGCGGTGTGGTCATGTCACGGGTTATTTTCTAGTTCTAGAAAACAAAACCAGGCTTAGATAACTTAAGCAAGATAAATAGTGGTTCAGATTTACTCTTGCAATAAATAAGTCTAACGTTGTAGCTATCCACAAAAGTGATGCCTTTGATTGAAAGTTAGAAATATGTCTGATGGTCTTAGTTTGCTTATTATAATTGTCCCACTAACTTTTTCATAATAAATATCTTATTAATTTCTCATTATATCATTAATTATCCAAGGAAATATCTCATAATAATTTTTATTATTAATTTCTCATAATACTAGTAGTTATCAAAATAAATAAATATATAAGCTAAAAGAATTTACTAATAAATAAATATATTAATGAAAATTTATGGTAATTGTGTTGGTGGAGCCGGTGCCAGTAGTGGTGGTAGATGTTTGTGGTCGGGGGAGAAGGTTATAACATTACTCAGTGTCGGGGGAAGATAGAGGAGTATCCAATCCATGGAAAGGGGAGGCGGTTTCATACTATGACGACTGGTTACCAAGACTTCTTTTATATATATATATATATAATATGGACTCCAAGCCCCATTTTTACCATCTTGCTTACCTTTTTTTTTTATGTCTTTTCATAGCTAATTTGTAGCTCTGCTTCTGGTGAAACAACTGGTGATAGTAGGCAATTCTTTTGGGATGGTGCATGTTGGTGAGTAGTAGTGAAGTATGTCAATTCTATGTCACTAAGACACAAGTAATATTATCTCGAGGAAGATGTATAGTTGACCGCTTATATCGTTTGAACAAACTTGATTACAATAGAGAAGACAATATGACAATTTCAAAAGCATGTTGAACGATGGTCACTTTAAATAATAACAAGAAATGAATAACGCAGGTCAAAATTAACACACACACATAAACATTATTACTTACCATCTGATAAGTGCCTAAATTACATCTTTTGAAAGTCGATTTCTTTTGCTTTTCTTAGTTATTTCTCTTGTATTATTTGTATATTACTCTTTGTTTTCATTTTATAGGTGATTTGGAGTCATGCAATGGGAAAGAAGGAAAATATGAGTTCAATTCATTGCTTGGAGACATTGAGCGTTGGCGGAGTCGAAGGATGGATAGATGCAAGCCTTTAAAGCATCAAACAGGATAACTAGAGCACATTCTGGGCTTCCAGTGAACCATTATGGGAACTGTTAAAGGAAGACTACATTTCATTAAGGGCCACCTTCCTGTCCATTACTAAATCTGAGGAGTTATTGGGTCAGTTTATGTTCTTAGCAGAACTGAGCTCAAGTAACGACCAGCTCCCACATCAAGTTCGCTGCCTCTGTACCAAGTCCTTCACGGCGGAAAGCTCAGTCATATGGGTTGTGCTCGCTGGGTTTCAGAATTAAAATAATTATACAAAGGCAAGAGATTCACAGAGCATAGTTGAGTTTAAACCCGAGTATACACAGACGAAATTGATACTGCTTCCATTGAATCCCGAGTGACTGAATTCTGAAGATTCAGGACTGACTAGAGTCCGTGCAGATTTACTAGTGTTGGGTTCAATTCTCATTCAAAAATGCAGAGAAGAACTTGAGTTTAAGGCTGGTAATCCAGGGAAGAAGAAGGAACAATTGCCTTTGACCTGTGAAGATTAATGGAAGTTTTTGAGAAGTATTGTGTGTGTATGTGTAGAACAATGGGTTTTATGCGAATCTAAATGAAATTTGCAGGGAAGGACTGATTTGTGCGGATTCCAAAGTGCAGCCATTATCCAGCCATTACAAGTTTTCCAGACGCACTACCACTTTTCAACGGAAGGCCTGAACCACGGGCTATGATTTCTGTAATCTTTACGTCTCCTATCTTGCTGCTGCTAGGCTCCAGCCAGTTTTTCACGGTGCTAATTCGCTGGATTGTAACAAGGTTTAGAGAGTAAGAAGGACAAGGACTTGTGTTTTGAAACGGGAATAGAAGTTGAGTTTGATTTGTACACAAGTTTAAGCTGAGGTTACTGGGAGCAATGACGTCTGGTTAATATTGGGATTTGATTACAGAGAGAACATGGCTTGGAATTTCTATAGAGGTGCAGAAGGTAAGGAACGAGTTTTTGCTGCCAATCAGATGGTGGTTTAGTCATTTCAGGCTACAATTAAGCCACCCGTTGCGGTTGTTCGACTACATTATATCTTTCCATAGCTAGCCATGGGTCAGGTGGAATGTACAAGGGACGTTTGGCACCGGCTAGGATCTGTTTTCAAAACCGACAGGGAAAGGGTATCGGTTCAATTTTGGCCGAGAAGATAGCCATGTATGGGAGTTGATGCCGTCAGTTTTGTGTGATGAACGACTGAGATTTGAATGCAGTGTAGGGTTTATACTGAATTAGGGAACTTGTGGTCTCAATCTGATTCGAAAGTATAGGGAGTTTGAAGAGCTATAAAGATAAAACCTAGAAGCTACAGAGAGGATAATCTCATACCCATTCACGACTGCAGTTTTCATCACCGGCAGTGTAGTACCAGAATATCGCCACAACGATATTCTCGTAATAAGAACAACACTTTCACGAGAAGGACAAATATTCCTATAAATATAAATGACATTGTTCACGAGAGTATCGTAAGGATTCTTCAGCAACATTTGACGAGCGTCACAAGTGAGCTTCATAATAACTGACGATTGAAGAGACATGTTATGAGAGTGTTGTTTCACGAGGATTACAAAAATTGGCGAAGACTAGTATTGCAAATACCACGATGAGATCGCAGAATATATCCGAAAGAAGGGGAAAACTTAGCTGTCACCCACTATGTAATTTCCTATATAAAGGGATCAAGTAAGTCCAGATGATGATGATGTATTTTTTAGAGTTGAGAAAATCTTGAGGAGAGAGAAACTCCAGAAAAGAAAGTTGTAATTCTGAGTTTGAATATTTTCTGTAAACATTTCTGAGATCTAAATAATAAAAAGTGTCATTTAATTCTTCAATCTTCAACTAGTTTCACTTAGATTTCTATAAGATCTTAATAGGGGTGTAGTGTGGGAAATCCTGCTACTACATTTTGGCGCCGACTAAGGGGATCGAAGAGATTCAAAATCTCTAATTACAATTTGAAGATTTGGAGAAATTGAAAAAATGGCTGGAAGAAGGAGAAGAAATACATCAGAATCACTAACGACAGTAAGAAGAAGTAAAAGACTTGCAAGTGAAGAAACAAGTGTATTAGGAGAATCTTCAAGGGTGAGAAGTAGGAGGAATAGAACAAGGAATGGAATGGAAAATCCAGTTCAACAACCAAACCAATAAACATCAGTACAAAATGGAAGAGTGGATTATGATAGAATAAGCGTGCACACATGGAGATCGGATTCAACGAGAGAAGAAACAAATCGACAAGTAAGAGAAGAAAGTGAAGTAGGAAGAAATCAGGAGGTAGAAGAAGGGTTGATTCATCAAGATAAAGATGAAATACCAGAGGAATTAGGGCAAAGAATACAGGAAGAAAGAAGGTTAGAGGCGGTGGAACGTGCAAATTTAACAAGACAAAATCATGAGTTGAGAATGGAGAATTTAAGGTTACAAAGAAGAAGATCAAGAAGTACTACTAGATCAAGTTCAAGATCATTTAAAGAAATAACAAGGCGAAATTCTCCCACAAGAAATAATGGAGAAAATGTATAAGAAGAAACTGAAAATCCAAATAGAGGACAACGTCAGGGAGAGGAGAGAGTAAATGATGATTGTAACGATCCACAAGGAGAAACTTTAAATGGAAGGAGAAATATTGAAAATCAAAGAAATGAAGGTAATTAAGATGGTGAAGAAAATCACGAAGAAGGTAGAAGAGTATTACATGGACGAGAGCATGTCAGAAATCAAAGAATTATTGAGAATGAAATTAAGAGACATTATGCTGAATAGGCACGCCTAGCTTGCGAGAGAGAAAGGCTGAGGGCAGAAATGAAAGAACAGGAGTTTCAAGAAGCAATAAGGCAAAACAATCATGATAATCGAGAAAGGAGACGTACATAAAATCGCGAAAATGGCAATGTTCATAAAGAGTATGACAGAATACAGAGAAGGATAGAAAGACAACAAAGAGAATTGGCGAGAAATGAAGAAGTTGGTGGAGAAGAAATTAGGAGACAAAATCAATTGCGAATTTCGGAAAGAAATGAAGAGGAAAATCGCAGAAGAAGAGAAAGTGCGTTAAAAAGACCAATAAAACAAAGCCCAGCTGTAAATGAGCAAATTTTGAGGGAATTAGCAGAAATGAGAGGAATAATCAATAATAGAAGAGAAGGTGGAAGAAGGAAACTTGATGAAGAAATCGAAGAAGCAGCTAGAACTCCCTTCACACAGGAAGTACAACTAAGAGGAATTCCTCCAAAATGCAATTTACCAGCACTAAACAGTATTTTCGATGGGACTACTTGTGCTATTCAACATGTTAAAGCTTATGTTAGGTGTATGCTGCAGTGGGAGAATCATGATGCTGTTTTATGCAAATACTTTGCATCCAGCTTGACTGGCAAGGCGCTAAAATGGTTTGAGGGATTGCCGAAAAATACTATTACTTCTTTTGACCACTTACAAGCTACATTTTTGGGTGCATACATAAGCAACAACTCTTCACGACCAGGTATCGAAGATGTGTTTGGATTAAAGCAGAGAATTGGTGAGAGTCTAAAACATTTAACCATAAGATGGAAGACAATGTGTAGTGAGATGGCGGGAAGAGTAGATGAAAGATATCTTATTTTATCCTTCATTAATGCAATGTTTGCGACCAATTTGCTCTACATACAAATTTTCAGAATCAAAAACACCATCAAAATGACTGAACTAAGAGAACTACAAGAAGAGTACATTGCTTTGGAAGAAAAACAAAACGAAATGGAGTCATACCCAATTGCAAACACCAGTTCTGTAGTGGCTAATGGAAGTTTGCTTCCCAAAATGATTAATAACGTGGCGAGCACCTCGCAAGTTCAAGCAGAGAAAGTGGCGAATAATGACAAACAAAAGCTAGTGGCTATGGGAAGTCGTGATCAAGAAGAATTTGAAAGAGAGAAGAATTATTACAATCGTGGAGGAAATAGTCAAATCCAAAGGCTTGACCAACCCCAAGAAACTTATGGTGGACAAAAGCAAAATAATTTCAGAAATCAGGGGAACATGAAAACCATATGGGAGGAGATCAAGATGCCACCCTTGAATGCTAGTGTAGAAAAAATCTGGGAAGCTATCATTTTAATGGAAAATATACCCTCGCCATGGAACATGGGGAAGGAACCACATCCTAACACTTGTAATCAAGAATTCTGTCCTTATCATCATTTTCATGGGCATTCGATAAATAATTGCAGAAATGTAAAAAGAATAATCTTAAGAATGATCGATCAGGGGAAGCTAAATCATTTTCTAAAAGGGCATCAACAATTGCAACAATTTCCACCACCACCAGATGATCGCAGAATGACAAATGTAAAAGGAGAAAAAACTTTTTATATAGAGGTTGGAACTAAAGCAAAGAATTTATTTTGTAATTCTATTGTGCATTCTTTTAGAACCATCGAAGATTTCCACGATAATGTATTAAGTAGAGTCTTCGCCAGAGATATGGACGGAAAAGAAATAATGAATATTGCGAGAATCTCGCCATTAGAAGAGTGGCAGAAACAAGTCCTTTCTTTTACAGCACAAGAAGTACCATAGCCTGGCGAGATGCATGATAACCCATTGGTGGTAAGGTTGGAAATAAAGCCAGAACAAGCAGAAGAAGAAGAAGAAGAAGAAAAAGAAAATAAAGAAAACAATAATAAAATGGAAGAGTCTTGGGCCATTGACAGAATCCTAATTGATACTGGTAGTTCCGTAGATATCATGTTCTACCACACCTACAGAACCATGGGTGGGAAAGATGAAGATTTGATACCATCAACATACAAAATCTATAGTTTTAATGGAACTTCCAACAAGCCTAAAGGGGAGATCACAATGAGAATTCCGTTAAGAGGAATGATTTCCAAGATTTTATTCTGTGTTGTTGATATTGAATCACCATATAACGCTTTGATTGGTCGACCTTGGTTACACAGGATATTGGGTGTTGCATCTACCTTTCATCAGTGCATTAAATTCCCTCATCCAAATGGTGTTGGAGTAATTAAAGGAGATTGGGGAGAAAGTAAGAAATGTTATGAGATAGATATCAAGTCTTGTGAGGAAAGAGCAGGGAAGAATAACAATTGGAAATACAGAATTAAGCAAAAACATAGAAGTGACAAATTAATGGTTGATTCAATAGAAAGGCATGAAGAAGTAACTAACGAGTCCCTCGCAGATATCAAGCAAATAACAAAACGCAGCAAAATTATAGGTATAAAAAGCATAAAAGGTTGATCAAGAGCAGCATGCGCGAAAACACTAAGTAAAAAAAAATGATAAGGAAGATAAGAAGAATGAAGTGATAGAAAGATGAAATATAACGAGCAGATCGCTAGAAGTGGAAAGGTAAATTTGTTTTTTCTGTTTGAATGAAGAAAATGAAATTGAAAAGTTGAAGAAAGAAAAAGAAAAGAAATTATTAAGATTTGAAGCTCGCAAGAAATTTTAAAAAACGCGAATATAATTTCGCAGAGATTAAGAGAACGGGACAAACCTTTATGGCGTGCACCTTAGTTCGCGAATACAATTTCGTAAGAGGCAAATGTAAGACCTACAAGCACGTCATAAAGGGGGTATCTCTTTATATGATTCAGGGATAAGGTTATACCGCTACTGGAACCTGAGTCATACAGATGTAGGGGTTAAAGAAAACCTATCCGGGAGAGGGATCTTGGATTTCCAACTTTATAAGGTTATACCCTGGTTGGACGACTGAGAATCTCTTCCAAGAAGTGCAGAGTATGACTAAGGCGCCGAGGTACACGTTTTATCCAAGGGTGCCCGGGACGGACGAACCTACCCTGGCCATCTTTGGTAAGTCTTGGATACAATGCACTTGGCCTGAAGAAAACCCCACCAAGGGTGTAGTCTTGTAACTATAAGCCATATAGTCATAAAGGACAAGAGGCTACGAAAACAACTGGTTGTTAGTAAATCTGGATGGGAGGAGCTAGTCTTGTATGGCCGATGTGCCCTCCTTGAAGGGGCAACCAGGGGGAAGATAAGGGCGGCACCCTCCATTAGGGAGCTGATAAGTGTCTTAAGACGACAATGTCATGGGGCTCTAGGATCGCAAGATCATTTAGACCTGTCATATTGTCGCGTAAATTATACAGAGGCAAAAAGCCATAAGAGAAAAAAGTTAAGATGAGGTCAAGGGGTTTTTACATGCAAATGTGAAAACGTCCTGCGACTTCATCGCAAGACGGCAATGTCACGAGGCTTTGTTTTCGCGAGAAAACTTAGGCTCGTCATATTGTCGCGATACAATAAAGAAATGCAGATAAGACAAGATTAATGGGTCAATACATGAAAATGTAAAGACGTCCTGCGATCTTGTCGCGGAAAGAATACTATGGCAAAGTAAGACCTTTAAGTAGGAAGGCATGATAAGACCATAAGATCGCAAAAATATCAAGGTTTGCGAAAATATCGCAGAAATTATGAAATTCTCCAAAATATTTGTTTATTAACTTTCTCATATTGCAAATGAATAATAGAGGCAAGAGACAAGTATGGGAATGAATAGAATAATGAAGATTATTATTCATCACCATATGAGAAATTTATATGGATATTAAAGCACAGATAATTAGAAGATGCAAACTATATTGACCAAGTTATATTGCAAAAAAGAGGTTATTCTTTCATTCATACAGATAAGGGGGCAAAGAAATTTACACATTAAATTGAAGAAAGTGCAAACAAATTGAAAAAACTCGCGATTGATTACATCAAAGAAAGAAGTTAGACAGATACATTGTTTCACTTATCAACACTGTCATCTTTATCAGATTCTTCTTCTTCACCAGATTTCTTTTCTTCATTATCTTTGTTGGGCTCTTCATCATCGCCAGAATTTATTTCTTCGTCATTACTCTCTTCTTCACCTTCGTCAAGATCTTCATCAGTATCAGAGATATCAAGATCTTGAACCATTGATGGTATTGCATTTGCAAGATCAGGATACAAAGAATGAGGAATTCCATGATCATCGCAAACCTGCCTAGTAGTATTATTAATGGTAATGAGGAGGGATCTGTTAAAATTTGCAGAAGTAATCCCAAATTGAGATTTTAATCGTGAGTATTTATTGTTGCAAGCGGTAAGATCGTTCGCGAGTTGATGGTTAATATCTTCTAGTTCTCTCATCCTTACACGGCATCTGTCTTCAGAATCTGCGAGAATAAGGCATCGATAAGATAGAAGTTATAAGAAAGAATAGTAAAAAGCAAAAGGTTATTAATAGAGTAGAATGGTTAACAACCTTCTTTTTCAGAAATCAAGTCCCTAATTAAGGCTGATTGATCAGCATGAAGACTAGCATCTATACCTAAATTATTCCTAGCATTATCAAGAACCTGTGCTGCCCAAGAATACTCATCATCGCTAGTAATAAGAAGGCGAGAACGAACTTGAGTTTCTCTTGCAAGAAGATTTTTATTCTCGCAGATAAGCATATCTCTTTCCCTTTGAACTTCGAGAAGAATTTTATGGAAATCTGCTAGAGTCTCGCTGCCATTTCTAATTGCTTGATCTTTCTCGTCAACAAGATCGTTATTTCTACTTCTTAATCCATTGATCACTTCTTTTGATTCGTGATAAAGACGCTTAAATTTATTAGATAATCCTAAATTGTGTCTGTGTTCAATGGTCAGGAGGTTAAACTTAAATTTAAGTTCCTCTGTAGAGAGGGATCTAATTTGTTCGTCAGTAAGGACTTGAGAATTTCTGGAAACTTTTTCCATTTGGCAGACTCTTTCTCTCCTAAAAAAAGGGCGATTTTTCTGGCGAATTTAATTTTCAGAAATTTTTTAATTTTTGCAGACTCATTCTTTTTCGTTTATTGTTGATTACTGTTGCTTAATATTGATCACTGATGGAGGATCCTATTGATCCATCCATCCCTGTCAAGCTGCTAACATATGCAGACCGTCTTAAAGTGAAAAAGGTTTTTCCAAAAACGGTGGTAGATCTGAAAACACTACCAAATCCAACCAAAAAAGAGGGTAAACCAGCTGTGGAAATTCCAGAAGAACTGTATTTGGAAGGATGCGCGATTTGGAAGTTTAGTCTAATAGGTAGGCTGGATCTCAAGGAGCTTCTGTTTTCGGAAGTCAAGAAAAATCTTCTGAAACAATGGAAACTAAGTGAGGATCGTGTTCAGTTTGTACCTCTGAATAGAGGTTTCTTCATCATCAAGGTGCAATCGCAGGAAGAGAAATCAAACATCTTGGAAGCTGAAAAATGGGTTATTGACCAACAAACACTTAACCTAATGGAATGGTATCCTAGTTTCGATCCGGATAGGCAGAGATCTTCTCGAGCTTCAGTGTGGGTTAAGTTTCAGGGATTACCAATGGAGTTTTGGCTCGAAAAAACTATTTTGGCAATGGGAAAAGCTTTGGGTAATCCAATTGTTGTGGATAAGAAAACTCTAGCTCATGAGTATGGTCATTTTGCTTCGGTTCTAGTAGATATTGATTTTGCAGAATTAGATTCGGATGCTATCCATGTTTCAGTAGGAGGTTTGGAATTTTGGCAATCTTTTGAGATTCAAAAAAGACCCAAATTTTGCTCTAACTGTTGTATCATTGGTCACCAGGATTCGGAATGTAGGAAGAAAAAGAAACCCCAATTGCAACCTAAGGCTGATAACCCAATTGCAGTTAGTTCCCCGCAGACGGAAGTGAATGATTGGCAGGTGGTGAGAAACAGAAGGAAAGGAAAGACTCCTCCAATAATCCCGGTTGTACCAGAATTAAAAGATAAAACTGAGGAAGGTACGTCCATGGTATCTGATTTTGATGAATTTGATGAAATTGGAGACACTAGTTATGTGGATGAACTAAACAAAGAGGTGATGAAGGATTTAAACAATTTGGAAGCAAATAAGATTCTAGCCGATGCAGCGTATGCCAAAAATAAGACAGCTCTTATTCAGAAAAAATTCCAATACTCTAGAACAATTGATCCCCCAGATGTTAAGAGTGATAACAGTAAGAAAACATCAGCAGGTTTTGGAAAAATTGATGAAGCCAAGAGGCAGGCAAGAGCTATTTCTAAGACAATGAACTCTTTGAGGGATGATAACTATCTGTCGGATCCGGAGGATAACTCTCAGCTGGGTATTCGAGCGCGAAGGGGTACCTCACCAGGTATAACTAAAACCTCAAACCCTGTTAAACAAATTAAGCTAATTAAGAACCATACCACCATAGTTTAATTATGCGGGTGTTGTTTTGGAATATAAATGGGGTGGCACGTGAAGTGGCACATAATAAGATTAGAAGTTTAATAAGAGAGTTCAAGCCTCATATTTTCTGTCTAGCTGAACCTAAGGTTTCCTTTTCTACTATCTTTGGAAGTACCCTGCAGATGGAAGGTTTCTCTCCAACAATTATTCAAAACGCTTCTGATAATAATATTGCTAATCTTTGGGTTTGTTTTTTAAATGATTTAAACCCTAAGGCTCTGCACCTGAGTAAACAACAGATTTCTGTTGAGGTAGAGGGAGTGCATATTTCTTTTGTGCATGCTAGCTACATTCAAGTTACTAGAAGAAGCCTGTGGAGTCATCTGGCGATGCAAGATGCTAATACCCCTTGGTTGGTCATGGGAGATTTTAACTGTATTCTGAGGCTCGATGAGAAGAAGGGGGGTCGTGAGCCGAAGACCTCAGCTATTGATGAATTTAGTGAATGGATGGATGACAACAATCTCTTCGAGGCTGATCATCTAGGCACGAAGTTTACTTGGTCCAATAGGCAATCGGGGGCTGATAGAATTATAAGCAAGCTTGATAGAGCTATTATCAATGGTGCTTGGCTTGAAAGGTTCGAAAATTGGCGGTGTAAAGCTCTCCCAAGGGAAATTTCAGACCACTCGGTCCTCTTAGGTTTCCCGGTCGTTGTGGCTCGTCCTAAAAGAGCTCCTTTTAGAATTCAGAAAATGTGGTTCCAGCATTCTGAATTTTTGCATATGGTTCAGGAGAGTTGGAATGTGGCGGTTTATGGAGAGGCAGACTTCATTTTTCCTTACAAACTGAAAAGGTTGAAAGGAGTTATTAAAGACTGGAACTGGGAGGTTTTTGGCAACATTAATTCTCGTCTAAAGCAAGATGGGTTGCGTTTTGATACCGCGTCGAGCATCTCTGATGAAGACCCAACTAATATAGCTAAGCTCAATAACATGAAGACAGCAATGAAAACTCTGGCTGATACAACAATGCAAAACTCTACCTTTTTAAAGCAAAAATCAAGGAATCAGTGGCTGCTTGAGGGTTCTTCAAACTCAAACTTCTTTCACAATAGTATTCGGATTAGGAGAAGTGCAAACACAATTTCGAGCTCGAGGACAACAATGGGGTTCTTATTTCAGACAGTAACCAAATTCGAGATCATGTGGTAAAGTTCTATGAAGAAAAGTTTAATGGGCAGGAGGGGGACTATGATGTGGATCTGTTTGACTACCATCATGCCTCGATTTCTCCCGAGGAAAGTACATCAATGGATATTATCCCAGATGAGGAGGAAATTAAAAAAGCAGTTTTTGATCTAGGTGCTGATAGCGCGCCGGGGCCGGATGGTTTTTCGGGGTGCTTCTATCGTCACTGCTGGGAAATAATAAAGGAAGACTTGGTGAAAACAGTGAAACATTGTTGGAGAAAGCAACATATCCAAAAAGGAGTTAACTCTAGCTTTATCATTCTTTTAGCCAAAGTAAGAGGAGCTAAAAATCTGAACAGTTTTCGGCCTATAGGTCTTAGTAACTTTCTTTTCAAAATTTTTACTAAGATCCTTGCAACTAGAATGGGGACTGTTTTGGACAAGCTGGTTTCAGAGGAACATGTCGCTTTTTTAAAAGGGAGAAACATTCATGAGAACATTAGTGTGGCGTCCGAAATGGTTAATGAGCTTCAAATTAAGCGTAAGGATGGCAACATTGGTCTGAAACTGGATATTACTCAGGCTTTCGACACGGTGTGTTGGTCTTTCGTGCTGCAAGTTTTTAGGAAGTACGGCTTCTCCGAAAGGTGGTGCTCTTGGATCTTGCATATCCTGAAGTTGGCAAGGATTTCGATTCTGTTGAATGGAAGTCCCGAAGGATACTTTTCTATTAATAGAGGTCTCCGTCAAGGAGACCCGCTGTCGCCTTTGATCTTTGTCCTTATTGAAGACGTGCTGAGCAGAAACATCTTGAAGCTGTTCGCCGAGAAGAAAATGACTCCAATGGTAAGAAGAGGTATTTATACTCCAACGCACCTTTTCTTTGCTGACGACATTATGGTCTTTTGTAAAGGAAATGTCAAAAGTTTGCAGAATCTTATGTCCCTATTAAGTAAATACCAAAGGGCTTCAGGCCAGTCAGTTTGTCCTCAAAAGAGTAGAATTTATTTTGGAGGAGGAACTTTGTCTAGGAGAACTGTCCTGGCGGAGTTCTTGGGTATGAATATTGCTAGCTTCCCTGACCGGTATCTAGGAGTACAACTTATGCCTGGCTCAGTGAAGTATCACCACATAGCTAATGTGGTTGAGAAGATCAAGATGAAGCTCTCTGGTTGGAAAGGAAGAAGCCTGTCTTTCAATGACAGAATTGTCCTTGTCAAATCAGTCATTAACAACTACTTTATACACAACATGGCGATCTATTGGTGGCCGAGAAAGTTCATCATTCAGTGTGAAAGAGCAATTAGAAACTTTATTTGGTCGGGAGACTCTAATGTTAGAAAATCAGTGGTGGTAGCTTTTGATAAAATTTGTTGCCCTGTTGAGGAAGGAGGCTTAGGGTTGACTCGTATGTCTACATTGAATTCTGCGATGCTGATGAAGCTGTGGTGGAATATTAAAACTGCGAATAACAAATGGGCAGGTTTCTTTCGTTCAAAGTTCTTTGGTAGAAATGGCCAGATTAAAAAATACGGTGTTAAATCCTCTATCATACTTGGTATTCGTAAGGTATACAAGGTGGTGGACTCGAACACCAAAGTGCTGCTGGGAGATGGTAGGTCTACTTCTCTGTACTATGATGCGTGGCTGGGTAATTCGTGTTTAGCTGATATGTTACAGGATTATTCGCTAGACAGAAATATAAGGGTGAGCGATATGCTGGTGGATAACCATTGGATTTTCCCAGAGGTGCACTCCAACATCTTCTCGGCAGCTCAGATAGATGTAAACCAACTTCAAAACCCTAGATTTGGGGAAGATACAAGAATCTGGATGCCTGAATACAAAGGAAATTTCTCTGTGGGTTCGGAAAAAAATTTGATTAGACAGAGATATGGGAGCCTAGAGGGGACTGCTTTGATTTGGAGAAAAGAGATCCATCCTACTCTGGATGCTCAGAACTGGAAGTTCCTGCGAAAGGCGTGTGCAACTAATGACCTGATCAAGGAGAGATTCAAGATTCAGATGGCGAACAACTGTTCTATGTGTGGGATAGAGGAAGAGTCGCTGGATCATGTTCTTTTTCACTGCTCTTTCGCAGCAAGAGCGTGGAATTGGATTGGTTTTCTGTTTAAGTTGAATCTCGATGCAAATTGGTGACTCTCTTGCAGAGCTGCTAAATGGAGGAGTGCAATGATTCGTGACTTGTGGCTTCTTTCAAATTTGGTTATTAGGGCGGAGCTGTGGAGGGTAAGAAACATGGATTTTTTCGATGACAAAAAACCGTCTTTGGAATTTCTTCAAGCAGCGAGTGTTCATTCTTATTCAAGAATTTTCGGTGCGCCTAAAAGGCTTCATGTACAATTGTAGTGACGATGTTCAACTGCTGGAATTCTTTGGAGTAAAGCATAGACGTGTTAAAATGATTGATCCGGTGGAATGCTTCTGGTACCACGGAAACTAATGAACTTGGTGAGTTGTGACGGTGCGGCCAGAGGTAGTCCAGAGTGGCGGGTGCTTTGGAGTAGTTGCTAGAGTTGAAAGTGGTGAGGTTATTGGGGCCCTGTCAGTGGGCTTGGGCACAACAACAAACTACTTAGCTGAAATCTATAGCATCCTGGTGGGCTTGGAATGGGCTACTAGATGGGGTTACAATAGAGTTTCTATCAGATCAGATTCAATTTCGGTGGTCCATTCTTTCAAAGAAAACAACTTACCCTGGTTTGCTAAACCGAGGTGGCTGGAAATCCAACAAAATTATGTAAACATAAATTTCGTTCACACATTCAGGGAAGTTAACTTCTCGGCGGATAACATGGCGAAAAAAGCTTGCTTACTTCAAAACGAGGTGGGAATTCATTACGAGGGAAGACCAATTTTTTTAAAAACTGTGGAAAAGCCGTATGTGGCATATTATAGATTCAAGTAATGATTTGTAGGCTCTTGGGGTTTTTCTGCCAGGGCTCAGTTATAACTGTTCTTGTAACTTTTGCTATTTATTAATACATTTTTGACTTAACAAAAAAAAAAAAAAAAAAAATAGTCAGTAAAATTACTTAAGGAGTTATTAAGGCGAGCAAGAAGAGTATTATCATCTACAGTTTCGGGAAAGGATTGAAGGAATGTAGCTTCGTCAGTTAGACCATAAACATCTGCAAAAATGATTGCTTGGATAAGCTATATAAAAGAAAAATAAAAAATCTCAAAGAAAGAAAAGGTAAATCATACCATAAAGTTGTTTGTTGGCATTGTTAAGATCCAAAATATTCTGTTTATCAACTGAAGCTTCAGTTTCCAACAGTTTATTTTTCTCGCGATGCTCAACAATTTCAGCCTCTAGTTTCTCTTTATCTTGGTATGGGTATCTTTTCCTGCTCTTGCTCTGGAATTCTGGACAGAAAAATCTTTACTTTCCATAGCAAAATCTATAGGAACACCAATAGTTGTTGATAAGTGAACTTTAACACATGAGTATGGTCACTATGCTTCTGTATTGGTTGACATTGATTTTGCTGAATTAGCTACTGATGAGATCAATATAACAGTGGGTAATAGAGATTTTTGGCAGCCTGTGGAGATTCTCAAAATGCCAAAATACTGTCCCAATTGTAAATTAATTGGTCATTCTTAACAGGAATGTAGGAAAAAAGTAAATACTCCTAAGCCTGTAGATACTACAGATGGAAAGCAACAATCGGAGGTAATTCAGATAGTGGATCAAAATGTAGGTGAATGGAACATTGCTCAGAGGAGGAAGAGGGGGAACAAAAAAGGAAAAACTGTGGTGACCCAACAAGATGAAAAACCAGAAAATGCAGAAGTTTTGGCGAAAGCATTTAATTCAAATCTGGTGCACGCTAAACAGTTGGAAGTAAATATTTCGCAGATGCATAGCCATACCTCCAAAGCAAGTGCTGAACTTGAAACCCTCGTAGCTCGTCTGGCGCAAGACAAACTAAAGATGGATTCAATATCTTCAACTGCTATTCCAGTGGGAGGTACAACTCCAACTAAGGAAAATAGGATTCCAATCAGAATAGCAGCTATAACACCGATATGTGACAGATTGATGGCAGGCGAGTTTATTAATAACCCGTTTGGGGATCTCAACTATATTCCTGAAGGGATTGAGAGCGCAGCGGATGCAAAATTCAGGGCAGAACAAGAAGCTAATCGACAGCGTCTTGCTAAACTTCACAAGGTGGTAGGCAAAGCTGTAGAAAATCAAGCAGCAAAGGATTCTTGATACTCGAGGTGAGTGCAGATAACACTATCTTATGTAGAAGAGTTTAAAAAAGTAATTTGCCGAGAACAAATACTGAGGTGTCTTCTCAGTCAGTTGCAAACTCCTCCAAAAATAGTTTTTAATGCGTGTTCTATTCTGGAACATAAATGGTATTGCACGCCATGTTGCAAGGTGCAAATTGAAAGAACTTCTAATTGAAAATAATCCAGATATCTTTGGTATTGCTGAACCGAAGGTTAATGGTTCGGATAGATTTATGAGGAATTTGTTTGTGGATGGTTACAAGAAAGATTTTATACATAACTCGGACGGTCTCTCTAAGGCTAACATTTGGATCTTTTGGAAGAATGAAGTGACAAAACCAACGGTGGTGAACATTAGTAGGCATGCTATTACTGTGGAGACGGATGGGGTGTTGGTATCCTTTGTTCACGCGAGCTGCTTTCAAGTTCATAGAAGAAGTTTGTGGAATCAACTTGATTCGAGAGATAATTATACTCCTTGGTTAGTCATAGGTGACTTCAACTGCATACTGCGTAATGCGGAGAAGAAAGGGGGGAGGGAACCAAGAGCATCAGTCATTGAAGAGTTTAGTGATTGGATGGATACTAACAACCTTCTTGAAGAAGATTTCCTGGGTTCTAAATTCACTTGGGCTAATGGCCAGTCTGGTGTGCGTAGGATCCTTTGTAAGTTAGACAGAGCTATAATAAATGAGGCGTGGCTTAACAATTTTGTGAACTGGAGGTGCAAAGCCCTTCCTAGGGAAGTTTCAGACCACTCTCCGCTTAATGGGTACTGTGTGACCAACTCAGATCCGAAAAGAGCTCCTTTTAGAGTACAAAAGATGTGGCTCTCCCACCCAGATTTCATGAACATGGTTACGAAGAGCTGGAATGATCCAGTGGTGGGTTCTCCAGCTTTTATTTTTTATTTCAATCTAAAAAGATTGAAGGTGGCTATGAAGGAGTGGAATCGCAGGGTCTTTGGTAATGTGTATTTTAAGCTAAATCAGGCTAAGATGACTATGGAAGTCGCTCTTAGAATTTCTGACGAGGAGCCAAATAACATTCAAAAGTTGAGTCGGGTAAAAGACGCTTCGGCAGTTCTGAACCTGATTCGTTCTCAGCAGGCAACTATGTTGAAGCAGAAAGCTAGAAACAAATGGCTAAAGGAGGGTGCAAGCAACACGGCTTTTTTTCACTCTAATATTAACATGCGCAGGGGTGGAAACATGATCTCTGAGCTGCGGAAGGACAATGGAGAAGTTTTAACGAATGCTTCTCAAATTAGAGACCATGTTGTGTCATTCTTTGGTTCTAAGTTTAATGGGATGGAGCAACCCATTGAGGAGGAACTTTTTCAGTATGATCGCAACACTATTTCGCCTGAAGATAGTGACCATATGGATGCTATTCCTTCTATGGAAGAAATTAAGAAAGCTTCTTTTGACCTGGATCCGGATAGCGCCCCTGGTCCGGACGGATTCTCGGGATGTTTCTATACCGTTTGCTGGGATCTACTTCAGCAAGATCTCCACAATGCTATCACATACTGCTGGCGAGAGAACATTATCCTTCAAGGTACTAACTCTAGCCTGTTGATTTTAATTCCAAAAGTGAGAGGAGCGAACAATCTTCAGAACTTTAGGCCTATTGGCCTTAGTAAAAAAAATTTAAATTTTTTACTAAGATTTTAGCCACTAGACTGAGTTCTGTCCTAGATAATCTGGTATCGGAAGAGTAAGTAGCCTTCATGAGAGGTAGAAACATCCATGAAAACATAACGTTGGCTTCAGAGATGGTTAACGAACTTAAGATTAAGCGGAAAGAGGGAAATTTGGGTCTTAAGCTTGACATTTCTCAGTCTTTTGACACGGTGAGTTGGTCTTTTGTCTTAGAAGTTTTTCGTAGATATGGTTTCTCTCAAAATTTGTGCTCTTGGATTCTGAAAATTCTAGAGTCAGCTAGAATCTCGGTTCTTCTAAATGGAAACCCGGAAGGCTTTTTCAAAATCAATAGGGGGCTTAGGCAGGGTGATCCGCTTTCGCCTTTAATCTTCGTCTTGATTGAAGATGTGCTCAGAAAAAATCTGTCAAAGCTCTTCCTCGAAAAGAACATGACTCCAATGCTTTCCAAGAAGAAAAATGTTATCCCGCCGACTCACCTTTTATTTGCAGATGACATCATGATCTTTTGCAAGGGTAATTTGAAGAGTGTCCATAATCTGCTGAAGCTTCTGTCTAAATACCAAAGGGCTTCGGGACAAACGGTGAGTCGTCAAAAAAGTAAGGTTTACTTTGGTGGTGGCTCCCTCAGTCGCAGAAGAACTATTACAGCTATTCTGGGTATGGATTTGACAAACTTCCCAGACAGGTACCTAGGAGTCCAACTGATGACGGGTGCGGTTAGGTACAAACATATGAGCAATATGATGGATAAGATAAGGAATCAGCTGACAGTGTGGAAAGGTAAACTTCTTTCTTTCCAAGATAGAATTGTTTTAATAAACTCAGTCATTGCTAGCTATTCTGTACACAACATGTCGGTGTATAAATGGCCGAAAAAGTTCATTCAGCAAGCGGAGAGAGTGATTCGTAACTTTCTGTGGTCGGGGGACATAGAGACTACAATGAAATGCGTGGTGGGTTTTCCGAAGGTGTGTTTTCCTCTGAAAGAAGGGGGACTGGGCATTACTTCTTTGGCAGTTACGAATAAGGCCTTGCTCATGAAGCTTTGGTGGAACATTCGTTCTACCAAGAAAAATTGGGGAAAGTTCTTATGGGCTAAGTATACTTCTCGTCTGGGACGTATAAATAGTTATGGGGTAAAGTCTTCCATTCTCCCGGGTATTAGGCTGGTGCACGGGGAGATGGAAAAGAATACAAAGTCCATTCTAGGGGATGGAAAAGATACTTCACTTTATTTTGACATCTGGTATGAAAATGTAAGTATTGCAGAGATCCTAGGTGATAACAACCTGGATGGTTCAGTAAGGGTGAGTGATATTCTAAGTAATAACTCGTGGCAAATTCAGGGGGAGCATGGTCAGAACCTGATAAGAGCGAGAGTTACTGCAAGCAATCTGCCTATTCTCAATGGAGGTCCCGATGCATAGGTATGGATGCTCGACATGAAAGGCATTTTTTCAGTCGCCTCTGCAAAACAGATTCTGCGAAGGAAGTATGCTATCGCGGAAGTTTATGGGCTACTGTGGAGGCGTGCAATTCACCCAAAGCTGGGGGCTCAGAACTGGAAGATTGTGAGGGATGCTTGTGCAACGCAAGATAAACTAAAAAACATATTCAAAAGGGAAATGCCAAATAGATGTTATCTCTGCAAAAAAGAGGAAGAGACTATGGAACACATTCTATGGAGTTTTGATTTTTCAGGTCAGGCTTGGAGTTGGCTGTCAGGTTTGTTCATTCTCACACCTCTTTATGACTTGGTATCTTCTTATAAGACTGCGAAGGGAAGAAGTAGAATTGTGAAAGACTTATGGCTGCTTGCAAACCTGGTTATTCGTTCGGAACTATGGAATACAAGAAATATGGCTTGTTTTGACAATGCAATAGTTAGCTTCCATTTCTTCAAACAAAGAGTCCTTCATTTGATTCAAGATTATGCTATTCGGCTAAACAGCTATATGAACAACACAGCTGAAGATCTCCTGATTCTAAACTGCTTCCGTGTAACCCACAGACAGGTAAAGATGGTACAACCTATTAAATGCAGTTGGTTCCCTCCGGAAAGAGGTGAAATGCTGCTGTGTTGTGACGGGGCGGAAAAAGGGAACCCGGGAGTGGCTGGAGCAAGTGTAGTAGCTCGAGATCATGACAATAATTTTGTTGGAGGCTTAAGTTTAGGCTTGGGCGTGACAAACAATTTCCTGGCAGAGCTATATGCGGTTTTAGTGGGCTTAGAATGGGCATGGGCTACAGATATAAGAAAGATTCTAGTTCGGTCAGGCTCAAGAAGTGTTATTTGGGCGCTTGAAACTTCTAATCTGCCTTGGTTTGCAAGACAGAGATGGAAATTGATTAAACAGAAGTATGATACGATTCGTTTTGTACACACGTTCCGTGAAGCGAATTTCTCGGCTGATGCAATGGCTAAACGCGATTGCTATCTAAGTAATGGCCAGGGATTCTATTATGATGAAAGACCTTTTTTTATCAAAAGTTTGGAATTTCCTAATGTGGATTATTTCAGATTCAAGTAGTGTGTAATTGAGGGGTTTAGACCCCTTTTTGTATTGTGTCTTGTTGTACACTTTCGTTATTCATTAATACATTTTGGACTTATCAAAAAAAAATTGGCGAAGATTAACAACCTTTTTCTTAAATGAAGCACATTTATTATCTAAATCAGCAGCAGCAGCAAAAGAAGCTCTCCCAACCTGCAACAGAGTTTTATAAGTACAAAAAAAAAAAAAAAAAAAAAATGACGAGAGAAATTTGTCGAATTAAGAAATAATTAAGAAAATGTACCAGAATACCAAGCGCATTTAAGAAGCTTGGAGTCAGAGTTCCAGAAATTCCACGAAGAGAATTATTATCAGATAAGATTGGAGCATCGCACACTTTGACGAGCGCTTGAGCAAGCCCATTAAGAGTCTCATCACCATACTCATTTTCAGTTCCACGAGAAGAATCGCCAAAAAGCATGGACAGTTGGGCCATGGAAGAATCAGAAGGAGAAGAATTTTTCACAGAAGGAACTTCTCTAATATCGTCAAATTCTTCGATAAATTCATCATTAGATTTATTCAATTGGGTATGTTGAGAAGAAGAATGCTGAGTTTTATTTTTCTTCAAAGGAGGCTCGCTGGTTTCTTTGTCACGAGGGGCAGAACGTTTTCCTCCACTGGAAGTAGTAGATTTCCCTTTACGATTAGTTGAAGATTTCTCCTTAGGTTTTGGCTCTAAAGGTGGTAATTATTCAATTACCTACAAACACAGATAAAGATAAGAAATAGGGGCAACAATATATTGTTAGTTAATAAAGGAATATTTCTTACTTCATCTGTGAAAGATCTAAGAGCTAGAAGAGTGTTGGGCTTCCTATATTTCTCGTAATTAAGTTTCATTTTGGCAACCTGCAAGATAATGGAAAAGTTAGCGAGAGTGGAGAAGGAATAAATAATAATAGCATAAGAAAATGAGAGAACATACATCGGAAGACCTATCAGGCCAGTTGAAAGTCCATGGTTCATAGTGAGAGAGATTTGCAGGAAGTTGGAGAGAACCGGATATATAAGGACCTTTAAGGCATAAGGGAAAAATAAACCACTTATCGTCATTAGAATGACGAGGGCCATCATTTGTATTGGTATGAAAATCAATGTCTTGCATAAGAGCATTCTCGTCAGCGACCTTCTTTTTATGCAAACGAACACCCCAACAGGTACTATCCCTTACCATGGGGAGTAACTGGTAATTTCGAAAGAAGTTATCTACAATATACTTTGCAGGGATAATCGGAATATGTTTATATTTAAGACTTTTATGTTCTTCGGAATATTGGTATCCTTTGCCAGCACCGCGAGAGGCATATTCCAGTAATAGTCTAATACAATCCCCGCCAAGTTGATATACCGCTCGCGAAAATCTCTTATCAGAAATTATTTGGTAAAAGAGTTGAAGTTCAGGGTTGTAGTGAGGAAGTGGAAGACCAGCTTCAAGTTGACCTAACGAAACTATAATTTTTTCACGAGAGCACTGGAAGTTAGAAAATAATTCAAGAGAAAGAACAGATCTGGGACTTTGATCTGGGATTAAAGATAAAATCCTTGATTTTTAAGTTTTTCTTGCATCAAATTGAAAGCAATAATATTTTTAGCACCAGCAGCAACCATTTTGAGAGAATGGGAATGAAAGGAGATTGAAAAAATGGCGAAAGATAGTAGATGCGCGATTTGCGGGAAAGCAATGAAATTTGCAGAGAATAAGAAGGAAAGAGAATGAGAAGAAAGAAAAAGAGAAGAATGAAAGAAAGTATTTATAGCGGAAGAAGTTTTTCGAGAAAATAAATGTAGTTAATACAATGAAGAGACGTGAATGGTCAAATAACAGCGGTTTAAGGCGACGTGTCGAAAAATATATGGGTGATAAAATTATATAAAGACAGCTGGTGAAAGGTTTAGAGACGTGTCAGAATAAAGATGGAGGTGAAAAGATAGGAGATTACGGCAATTTATTCTCACGATCTTCTATTCTTCGCAGAAAAGACATGAGAAGAGGCAAGATGTAGTACCAGAATATCGCCACAACGATATTCTCGTAATAAGAACAACGCTTTCACGAGAAGGTCAAATATTCCTATAAATATAAATGACATTGTTCACGAGAGTATCGTAAGGATTCTTCAGCAACATTTGACGAGCGTCACAAGTGAGCTTCATAATAACTGACGATTGAAGAGACATGTTATGAGAGTGTTGTTTCACGAGGATTACAAAAATTGGCGAAGACTAGTATTGCAAATACCACGATGAGATCGCAAAATATATCCGAAAGAAGGGGAAAACTTAGCTATCACCCACTATGTAATTTCCTATATAAAGGGATCAAGTAAGTCCAGATGATGATGATGTATTTTTTAGAGTTGAGAAAATGTTGAGGAGAGAGAAACTCCAGAAAAGAAAGTTGTAATTCTGAGTTTGAATATTTTCTGTAAACATTTCTGAGATCTAAATAATAAAAAGTGTCGTTTAATTCTTCAATCTTTAACTAGTTTCACTTAGATTTCTATAAGATCTTAATAGGGGTGTAGTGTGGGAAATCCTGCTACTACAGGCAGAGAGGAGATCTTTGCTCCTCTCCAACCATTCCCAGCTGCATCAACATAGCATATCATCCCATTCCATTACCATCTCCTTCACCATTCCATCTACCAGCATATCTACCAACTTGCATATCATCACCAGTGCATACACTACCACTTGCATACCTCCATCCACTGCATAACCTTTACCTTCTGCATATCCACTTCATCAGCATATACCCACTACATAGAATACATCCACAGCATACCCTCTCCAACTCATCACCATCACCTGCACTCATCATCCATCCAATCCATATCACCACATCTCCACCAGTGCATCACCCATCAATTTGCATAACATCTCCACTGCATATACCATTACCACCAACTGGGAGGAGTTACCTGTTGGCGTCCATCAACACAGCAGCGAGAGGAGTTCCTGTGCAATTCATCTATATCACCAGCACTTCACAAGCAGCAGCAGTTCGCATACCACCACTCCATCATTACCAGGCCATACTTTCACCAACACCATCAGTCTATATCTACACTTCCCTTGCTTCTGTTACTTTTGGTTTGCTTGTTTAGACACATATATTTTTCTGTGTATACCATGAACTCCAGTAGCTAATTGCAACTTCGTTAGGGACGATTTCGACATCCGACATGAATTCCAATTGATATTTAAAATGCCTGTTTTCTTGCAATATATATTGTTATTGTTCATTCACTACCATGCCAATATTGTCATATGAGTTGTTTCTCAATCGTTTAAGTTGCAAATTGAATGGTTGTTTGATGATTTTATTGCTAGTTGAGAACTCTTCGACCCGTGTCTAGATGTTCCGAACACAAGTAGCACTATATGGTTATTGACGATGGGATTTTGTTAAATAATCATATGTATTGAATGACACTAGTAGGTGAATCGAGCTTATGTGTTTATCACTAGGAATAGCCTATCTCACGGAGCTTAATGCACTTGTTTGAGTCACACCTAGTAAGCGTACCTCTAGGAAACTTGGCAAATAGAATCTGGTTGTCGAGCGCTTCCGTGTCCGGTGAACTTAGGAGATATTGCGGGATATTTGAGCGTACTAAATATTCTAGGGTTATTAGTAATGCGTACTTTGCAGAAACATAGCTATATCATTAAGATTCATGTTTTGTGATTTAGAAGAAGTCCTTGATCATTCTCATCCTCATTTGCATTTCTTATTCAGAAATTGAATTGACAACTTAGACTCAACTCTCCCTGTGGATACGAACTCGACTTGCCTCACTACTTCTTTATAGATTTGTGTAGCATAAGAGAATTATTATTGACAGGTTGACACCCTCGTCAAAATTGGCGCCGTTGCCAGGGAGCGGTCGCTAGATTGGGTTGTTATTTGATTTTCTGTTTTTGCATTTACTTTCATTATTTGCATTTTCTAATTTATCTTTTTAGAATTTTATTTTCAGGTACCAAAAAAAAATCATTCTTTTTGCGTGTGCACAATTGGAACAAGAGGTAAGTCTCTAAACTAGTTGTGTGCAATTTTCAAGATGTTTCCTTTTAGGAACAACATATATGGTTCACAAGACCAAGCATACTATGGTGATAATTCTGATTTTCAATCTCACTCTTACAATAACTTCCAACCATATGTCGGATATAATCAAAACCAATATTTTGGCTATGATGATTATTCGACAAGACCTTGTGATTATTCTCATACATCGCAGCAACCTTTTGGTGGTTATGTAAGTGGAGAATCACAAGGATGGGGGGATAGTTATACTTCTCATATGTGGCAATCTAGTTTCTCGCAGATGCCTAAATTCATGGATTTGCGACCTGCATGGAACCAGATTAACTCAACTCCCAACGTGCCGAGTTTCGTACCAAGTGAAATATATGATAGTGTATATAGACCCGCTCCGGATCGTATTTATGATTCTTCACCCATTCAAAGGAAAGAGGCGTGGTCTAGAGAACCTATTGTGAATAGTAGCAGAAAACGTGTTAACTTAAAGAAACTCTCTAAACTATATGAGCAGTTGGAAGAAGAGGGAGCAACGGAAGAAACTCTGCAAGCAATTACTAGGGTCATACATGATGAGGTTAACCGCCATATTGATAATGGAGAAGAGCCCCAAGAAGAAGATTCCGAGGATGATGAACCCTTGGAAAATATTGATAATGATAGTGCTACTAGTTCAGCTCATGATTTTAATGATCATTCTCTTATTCAAAAGGAAGAAGTTGAGTCTAGAAACACTACCATTATTGATGGTAAGACTTATGTTGTGTATGAGAGCGATGATGATTATGACTTCTTTGTGCACCGTACCCCAAATTCAGAGATCGTCGATACTTTGAATGAGAAGTCAACTTGTGAAGAACGTAAGGATTACGATAATTTGCTTTTAGAAGATCCTGATTTATTTTCCGATGAGGAGGACTTGGTTATAGAATAAACCAATGAATGTCTTGCCAAGAGTTCGAGTGAGAATGATGATACTTGTGATGTGAGAATGGAAGTGTCCAGCAGTACCATGGATCCCGAAATACAAGAGGTTTTGCAAGGTTTGTCTAACCCTTTATGTGAATCTCTATCTAATGATGATCCTCCCAAAATAGAAGTAGTTTCTCATAGAGTTGGTAATCCATCTTTTAGGAAAATACCTCATTTGGGTATGGAATTATGTGCTTCTAAAGTTTTTTCCGAATTTCTTGCATCTAAGTATCCACCATATGTGTTTGAGTCTAACACCATGCAGGTTTTCCAAGAGGAACCAATAGAAGTGCCTTCGATTTACGTTTTGTATACACTTCCGAGTGTAGAAGAAACTAAGTGTGGGGGTGACTCTCGTGGGATGATAATTTCACTTTTCCCACCATTTGCTAATATTCTTGTGAAGCTTTTGCTATATTTGCAGATTGTTTTATGGGAAGACCCTCAAATTTTCAGATTGTTGATATATGGGGAGTTTATTTTGAATGCTTCTCGTATGCGTCAATCAGGTGCACAATTCCAATTCTTACTTCCTTATCTTTTTCAAGTATTCCTCTTATTCTTTTTGCAATGGTTTGAAACATTGAGGACACTGTTTGATTTAAGTGTGGGGGTAGGGTATAATATGAACAAAAAAATTGACGTATACAAAACTTTAACTTTTAGAGATTTTTGAAAAATTTAGAATAAACACTAGCCTTTCTAAGTAGATGGAATTTTTTCTTGACGGTGAGGTGTATATATTGGATGAGTCAGGGTTAAATTCCAACTAAATAGCTAGTTTAGTGTTTATCCTCTATTGTTCAGAAATAGCTATGAGTTGGAGTATCATTTGTAGTTATGTAATTTGTATATAATTTGTAGAGTTTGATGCTTTTAGTTAAAAAAAAGAAAAACCAAAAAAATGCATTATAAACTCCGAAATATAGAAACTTGTGCCTTTAGGATGACACTTCCAATATACTAGTGGACGAAACCATCTTGATTACAGGAGTTGAGGAACCTATTAATTAACAAAGACGAACATAGCTCAGAAATTATAAATTATAAATTATATGTTAGTTGTTACCATATCTCGGAATATCACCATATCACATTCTATTTTTATTTTTCCATATTCTATCTATTTTTCTCTAAGTGCTTTGGTGGGTCACTAAAAATCGAGTTGTTATTACTGCTAGGATGAAATAGAGTGATTGAGTTGCTATAAAAAAAAAAAAAAAAAGAGACCGACCAATTAGACCAAACGGAATAAAAATGACACTTGGGAATAGCAGTATGTGTGAAACGTAGTCCCTGTCTCCGTCGCCTAAACAAGCATGGAATGCAGGATCCAAGGCAACTATCACGTACTTGCTGACAAGAAGCATGCGCTTGGATCCAAAAGATCTAATCATGCCGTATGAAAAAAAAATAAAATAAAAAGTGAAAAAGAAAAGAAAAGAAAAATATTATTATTGTGTTGAATAAAGTCACTCCTGGTTCCCTTGTATATGCCAGTGAGTTGATGTATAAATAAGTTTGTTGACCACTGGTTCCCTTGTATATGCCAGTGTGTTAACACTAGAATTGACCAGTAGCTCAATCCAATAGGATAGGTTCATCTTGGCGGTGACCTTGACATGAGATATGGGATACATCGATCACTTGTGAATATTCGCCACATCTACCTCTTTATCCATCTTCTTAATCTTTTCATTGTGATTGTGGTTAGTCAGATTCCGAGTATTGTGGTTTGTTCGACTTTCTAAGAAAAACTTTATGCACTTATATATGAATTGAATTTGCACAAAGTACCTCCTCCTGTAATCATTTTGGATTTTTTCATAGATTCTTCACATGTAGCTGGAATTTGGAGTAGAAAGGTTTTGTAGGTATATCTCTAGTAAACCTTCACGAGACTATAACTCGTCCACTAGGGACACCTAGGGGTTTAAAGGCTTTTTATTTATGCTAAAAGTAACCGTAATCTCGACGAGAAGGAGTTGTTGTATTTTAGTTTTGTTTTGTTTGCTCGAGGACTAGCAAAGATGAAGTGTGGGGGAATTTGATAAGTTCCTAAATTACATCTTTTGAAAGTCGATTTCTTTTGATTTTCTTAGTTATTTCTCTTGTATTATTTGTATATTACTCTTTGTTTTCATTTTATAGGTAATTTGGAGTCATGCAATGGGAAAGAAGGAAAATATGAGTTCAATTCATTGCTTGGAGACATTGAGCGTTGGCGGAGTCGAAGGATGGACAGATGCAAGCCTTTAAAGCATCAAACAGGATAACTAGAGCACATTCTGGGCTTCCAGTGAACCATTATGGGAACTGTTAAAGGAAGACTACATTTCATTAAGGGCCACCTTCCTGTCCATTACTAAATCTGAGGAGTTATTGGGTCAGTTTATGTTCTTAGCAGAACTGAGCTCAAGTAACGACCAGCTCCCACATCAAGTTCGCTGCCTCTGTACCAAGTCCTTCACGGCGGAAAGCTCAGTCATATGGGTTGTGCTCGCTGGGTTTTAGAATTAAAATAAGTATACAAAGGCAAGAGATTCACGGAGCAGAGTTGAGTTTAAACCCGAGTATACACAGAAGAAATTGATACTGCTGCCATTGAATCCCGAGTGACTGAATTCTGAAGATTCAGGACTGACTAGAGTCCGTGCAGATTTACTAGTGTTGGGTTCAATTCTCATTCAAAAATGCAGAGAAGAACTTGAGTTTAAGGCTGGTAATCCAGGGAAGAAGAAGGAACAATTGCCTTTGACCTGTGAAGATTAATGGAAGTTTTTGAGAAGTATTGTGTGTGTATGTGTAGAACAATGGGTTTTATGCGAATCTAAATGAAAATTGCAGGGAAGGACTGATTTGTGCGGCTTCCAAAGTGCAGCCATTATCCAGCCATTACAAGTTTGCCAGACGCACTACCACTGTTCAACGGAAGGCCTGAACCACGGGCTATGATTTCTGTAATCTTTACATCTCCTATCTTGATGCTGCTAGGCTCCAGCCAGTGCTTCACGGTGCTAATTCGCTGGATTGTAACAAGGTTTAGAGAGTAAGAAGGACAGGGACTTGTGTTTTGAAATGGGAATAGAAGTTGAGTTTGATTTGTACACAAGTTTAAGTTGAGGTTACTGGGAGCAATGACGTCTGGTTAATATTGGGATTTGATTACAGAGAGAACATGGCTTGGACTTTCTATAGAGGTGCATAAGGTAAGGAACGAGTTTTTGCTGCCAATCAGATGGGGGTTTAGTCATTTCAGGCTACAATTAAGCCACCAGTTGCGGTTGTTCGACTACATTATCTCTTTCCATAGCTAGCCATGGGTCAGGTGGAATGTACAAGGGACGTTTGGCACCAGCTAGGATCTGTTTTCAACACCGACAGGGAAAGGCTATCAGTTCAATTTTGGCCGAGAAGATAGCCATGTATGGGAGTTGCTGCCGTCAGTTTTGTGTGATAAACGACTGAGATTTGAATGCAGTGTAGGGTTTATACTGAATTAGGGAACTTGTGATCTCAATCTGATTCGAAAGTCTAGGGAGTTTGAAGAGCTATAAAGAGAAAACCTAGAAGCTACAGAGAGGATAATCTCATACCCATTCACGACTGCAGTTTTCATCACCGGCAGAGAGGAGCTCTTTGCTCCTCTCCAACCATTCCCAACTGCATCAGCATAGCATATCATCCCATTCCATTACCATCTCCTTCACCATTCCATCTACTTGCATATCCACCAACTTGCATATCATCACCAGTGCATACACTACCACTTGCATACCTCCATCCACTGCATAACCTTTACCTTCTGCATATCCACTTCATCAGCATATACCCACTACATAGCATACATCCACAGCATACCCTCTCCAACTCATCACCATCACCTGCATTCATCATCCATCCAATCCATATCACCACATCTCCACCAGTGCATCACCCATTAGTTTGCATAACATCTCCACTGCATATACCATTACCACCAGCTGGGAGGAGTTACCTGTTGGCGTCCATCAACACAGCAGCTAGAGGAGTTCCTGTGCAATTCATCTATATCACCAGCACTTCACAAGCAGCAGAAGTTCGCATACCACCACTCCATCATTACCATGCCATACTTTCGCCAACACCATCAGTCTATATCTACACTCCCCTTGCTTCTGTTACTTTTGGTTTGCTTGTTTAGACACATATATTTTGCTGTGTATACCATGAACTCCAGTAGATAATTGCATCTTGGTTAGGGACGATTTCGACGTCCGACATGAATTCCAATTGATATTTAAAATGCCTGTTTTCTTGCAATATATATTGTTATTGTTCATTCACTACCGTGCCAATATTGTCATATGAGTTGTTTCTCAATCGTTTAAGTTGCAAATTGAATGGTTGTTTGATGATTTTATTGCTAGTTGAGAACTCTTCGACCCGTGTTTAGATGTTCCGAACACAAGTAGCACTATATGGTTATTGACGATGGGATTTTGTTAAATAATCATATGTATTGAATGACACTAGTAGGTGAATCGAGCTTATGTGTTTGTCACTAGGAATAGCCTATCTCACGGAGCTTAATGCACTTGTTTGAGTCACACCTAGTAAGCGTACCTCTAGGAAAATAGAATCCGGTAGTCGAGCGCTTCCGTGTCCGGTGAACTTAGGAGATATTGCGGGATATTTGAGCGTACTAAATATTCTAGGGTTATTAGTAATGCATACTTTGCAGAAACATAGCTATATCATTAAGATTCATGTTTTGTGATTTAGAAGAAGTCCTTGATCATTCTCATCCTCATTTGCATTTCTTATTCAGAAATTGAATTGACAACTTAGACTCAACTCTCCCTGTGGATACGAACTCGACTTGCCTCACTACTTCTTTATAGATTTGTGTAGCATAAGAGAATTATTATTGACAGGTTGACACCCTCGTCACCATCTAGCCTATGTCATTACGGCTTGACAAAGCTACAAACCATATTTCTCTAAGGAGAAGATAAATCTATGGTTGTAATTGTTCACTTAAATTTTTATTAGTGACATATGCGATTGAAAATTGGAAACATGCCCAATGGTTTTGATTTGTTTACTTCATTATTGTCTTATTAATTTCTCTTAACGAATGTTTTATTAATTTTTTTCATAAATGTTTTATTAATGATTATAATTAATATATTTTTATTAATAGATAAAAACATTGTTAATAATTATATTAATATACATAGAAGACACTAGCTGTATTTTGAATTTGCATTGTCCTGGGTCTGATAAGTCCATTGAGCATTCTTTGTTCTCGCCAAGTTCAGGTCAATCAAAGGATTTTAAAGAGTTAGAAGGAAAAAAAAAAGGTTGCTTTATGTGGAAGATTAGATGTTGTGAAAGCTAAATCTCAATTTGAACTTAATAATGCGGAAGTTCGTGTGTTACATGAAAACATCTCTGAAACTATTGATGATAAGGCTATTGAAGAGCATGAGGTCTTACACCTGGACACAATGATTGCATAAAATCAAGATAAAATCCAAGAGGAGCGTGAGAGAATTTTGAAGGAACAAAGGAAGTTCTTATGCAAGCCAAAGCAATTTTGGCTGAGTTAGAGGATTCGCCAGATATTGTTTATAATAGCCTAGGACTTAAAGCTAAAAATGGTAGGTCTCGTAGGTTAAATAATCCTAAGAATCCTAAGGTTAATAATCAGCAAGCTCAAACTCTTATTAAGCTAGTTCCAGGCAATTATACATCTGACGAGGAGGAAGAAGGAGAATTTTTGGATGGTATTGAAGTTACAGGCGTTATGGATGCTATTTTTTCTAAGAGAAAAAAGAAAGAAAGACCGAGAGGTAGTGCTAGACGTAAATAATTTCTTCTTTTTCTTTGTTTTATGTTTTATCATTAGATCTTTTTGTTAGTATCCTTTTGGGGTTATTTTTGAGTTATTACTTTTACCCCTTTGGTTTATGGGGTGGGGGTCTTAGAGCCCCCTTTTTGTAATTACTTGTAATTATATATTTTTGTTATAATAAATTACTGGACTTATCAAAAAAAAATTATATCAATATAGATTAGGAGTGGTTGGGGTGGCGTTGGTGAGTTGGGTTGGAGCTGGTGCAAGCAGTACTTGTGAAGAAAGTAATAGTAATGGGCGGTGGTAGTGATTGTTGGATAGCACAATAACAAGAAATGTTTATTTGTTGTTGTTATGGCACATGTAATATTATGTTATGAACGTTGTGGTTGGCTTTCTTTAGCGTATTGATAATATCAATAAGAATACATTTATCTAAAAACATGACAATCATAAAGCACCAGGAACAATTATCGATTACGTTGTATAGTATCGATAATTGATACGGGTCAAAATTAGCACATGATGATATGGGTCAAAATTAGCACATGATGATACGGGTCAAAATTAGCAAGAAATGATAATTTTGATATAACATTTTGATATAACATTTTGATATATCAAAATTAGCAAGAAATGATAATTTTGATATAACATTTTGATAATTTTGATAATTATCAAAATTAGCAAGAAATGATAATTTTGATATAACATTTTGATATAATTTTGATATAAATTAGCACATGATGATACGGGTCAAAATTAGCACATGATGATACATTTCTTATTGATATCTCAATAAGAAATGATACGGGTCAAAATTAGCACATGATGATATGGGTCGAAATTAACACACACAAAAATTCACTTATTACCGAGGTCATGTCTTTACGATACATGACAAGATATAACATTTTCATATATGCCAAAGAATGCAAGAAATTTTAACAGAATTCTTTTTAAGAATATTGTCACTTATAAAAACGCACGACATACTAAATACACCCAATTTTTTCGTTCGGAAACCCATATAGATAAAACTTAATACAATTGCAAGTAGACCAACTTAATGATCCTTGACAATGTTTATATTGAGTTAATATCTCAACCTCTACTCAATCAGTATATATATAGACACAAGGTTCTTGAACCTTATTGTTAAGCAGAGTACTTGGACGATCTCAAAAATCAATATCCAATATCAATCTAGTCGTATCCAAATAATTCAATCAGAATTTTGCCAAGTGATTAAACTTGTTATCTATCTTTCAAGATACGTGTCCATGCTCTGAGGCTGTAACCCTTGAGCCTGTGATGGTGACTATTGGAGGGACACGTGCTACACCCGAGAACGAATTGGGAGACGAGAATTTTTTTCTCCTTAAAGGTATGTGGGCCCCGCGCCATAGGGAGCTAACAGGGGATCCCTTTAAAGGTATGTAGGCCCCACTTTTTTGTCTCATCCCGGTTTTGGGGGAGTTTTTTCATGCGGTACATTAAGTTTTTTTGAATTTTGTTTTAGACGAGTTTGGAGTCTGGGGACCACACACCTTAGCACTACGTGTTGAATCATTCTTATTCACAATTACAAAACTGACCACCTGCTTTTTTTAATTTAACATAAAGTCTCTACAAAAAGTGGACAATTTGCTGCCCATGAATGTCTGCTGCCCCGAAAAAAAACTTCGCTTGACTTGCCTCAGGGCCGGCCCTAGTTCTGACCGACTAACTCATTAGTCCCTTTACCACTACACTAAAATAAGAACAGTCATTAGACTCACATCATCACCGCTTGCACCGTATGCCAGTCTAATTCAAACAACACAACTTAGCGATTTGCATTTTTTATTTCCAAAATGTCGTTTCTGAGAATTAACTGGACCCATGACGGGCAGATCCTCCCTCAGAGGAGAATTGGCATTTTTTCTCTCTCTCTATTTCATTTTAGGATACTAAACCTCAATCCTGCTGCTTTCATTTGGCAAGAAGGAAATCAATGAGTAAAGAAACTTTTTATCATGTTACAGTACAAGATACATATTCATTAATGACTTACTGTTGAGAGAAGTACAGTCGTTGGACAATTCTCTCTGAGAGTTTTTCATTCGAACATTTTCTTCATTACAGAAAGAGATCTGAGAATCTCAATTTAAAAGATTTCAACCTCTAACCTGCACAGCCGGTTACTAATGTACAGATTACCTACTATTGGAAGTTATGCCACATGCGCACATCACACAAATGTAGTTTCAAACAAAACAAGAAATGCAAACATGAAATGTAGCTATGACACCCCCACCCCACCCCCCACCCCCCCACCCCACCCCACCCCACCCCACCCACCCCCACCCCACCCCACCCCCCCCCCACCCCGCATGTGCAGTGTCGAAGAAGAATTAGAGACACTGAGCTTGATCCGCAGTGCAGTAAATCTAGTATATGAAAGCCCTTTTGTGAAGATATCAGCAAGTTGGTCTTGAGTGGAGGAATCTGACCTGTAAAGCTTTGGCAGCTACCAGTTCTCTGACATAATGAAATGCAATTTCAATATGTTTCATTCTGTTATGGAATATTGGATTGGCAGTAAGGTAAGTGGAACCCATGTTGTCACACCAAAGAACTGGATCCCTTGAAGATGGAAATTGAAGCTCAGCTAATAGTGACTGTATCCAGACAACCTCTGAAGTTGCATCTGCTAAATCTCTATACTCTGCCTCTGTGCTAGAGTGAGACACAGTCTTCTGCTTCCTAGAACACCAGGAAATCAGATTGGGTCCTAGAAAAATTACCATTCCTCCTGTGGATCTTCTATCAACTAAGTTACCAGCCCAGTATGCATCTGAAAATTCTTGTACCTGTAGTGAACTAGAGCATTTAAATTGAAGGCCAAATCCAAGAGTGCCTTGTAAATAGCGTAGAATTCTCTTGACTGCAGTCCAGTGTGCTTCTGTTGGAGACTGCATATGTTGACAGGCTTTATTCACTGCAAAAGAAATATCAGGTCTGGTGATAGTAGCATATTGTAATGCACCAACAACACTTCTGTACAATGCAAGAACATCAAATAAAGGTGAAGCAGCAACATCAGTGGTAGCAGAAAATGGTGTTGAATATGGTTTTGCAAAATTCATCTTTGTTTTATGAAGAAAATTTGATATGTACTACTCTTGAGAGAGATGAAGACCAGCTGAGTTTCTGGATTCCTGAATGCCTAAGAAGAAATGAAGCTCACCAAGATCCTTGATTGCAAACTCATTAATGAGAGCAGTAAGAAGAGTATCAATTGCTGTTGTAGAGATGCCTGTCACAAGGAGTTCATCTACATAGATAAGGACATACAAAGCAGAAGAATAATTCACTCTAAAGAACAAAGATGTATCTGTTTTGGAAGCTTGAAAACCACAGTTAATAAGAAAGCTACTAAGTCTAGCAAACCATGCTCTTGGAGCCTGCTTTAAACCATAGAGGGACTTCTTTAATTTGCAAACATGAGTAGGGAGCAGTTTGTCCACATAACCAGGTGGTTGAACCATAAATACTTCTTCCTGTAAATTCCCATGTAAGAAGGCATTTTTAACATCAGGTTGTCTGATTTGCCAACCTTTATGAAGAGAGATAGAGATAATAATTCTGATAGTGGTTGGCTTCACAACTGGACTGAATGTATCTTGATAATCTATTCCTTCAATTTGATTGTACCCTTTTGCAACTAGTCTGGCTTTAAATCTCTCTATAGTGCCATCTTCCTTTGATTTTATTCTGAAAATCCACTTACATCCAATGACATTGTACCCTGAATTTGCTTGTACTAGGTGCCAAGTGCCATTTTGTAATAAAGCTGTAATTTCTTCATCCATAGCAGCTCTCCATCTGGGATCTTTACATGCCTCGGTGTAGCAAGTGGGGACTGTTATGTCTTCACAAACAGTTTGAACTTCAGAAGCATACACTTTGGTTTTGAAGATACCTTGTTTACCCCTAGTTGTCATTGAATGACTGTTTGTAACAGATGTGGGGGTAGTTGAATTAGAGGCAGGTAATGGAGACTGAGGAGTAGGTGAAGTAGATTGAGTCATGTCAGTTAAAGTAGTGTCCACTTCATTAGGTATGGAATTGACAGTAGCATATTAGGGTAAAATGGTTGCAGAAGTAATTGCAGCAGAAGAAGAATTTTCAGATTGAAATAGTGTAGCATAAGGAAACACATTTTCATCAAACACCACATCTTTAGAAATAATAATTTTATTTGTAAGAGGATTATAGCGCACCTGTAACCCTTGTGAAGATGACTGTAGCCCAAGAAAATGCACTTTACTGATCTTGGCTGTAATTTATGGGTATTGAATGGTCTCAAACAGGGAAAGCAAACACAACCAAATGTATGTAAAAATTTATAATCTGGTTTGATTTGAAATAACATTTCTAGAAGTGATAATTGGTGCAATGTTGGAGTTGGTAATCTATTAATGAGAAAATTTGTTGTTTCAAATGCATATGACCAGAAGGAGATAGGTAATGAAGCATGAGATAACAGTGCTAAACCAGTTTCTACTATGTGTCTTTTTTTGCTTTCTGCTGTGCCATTTTGAGCATGGGCATGTGGACAAGATAACCTGTGACCAATTCCACAGTTTGTCAAATAAGTAGAGACATTCCTATACTCCCCTCCCCAATCATACTGAACACATTTAATCTTCCTTTGAAGCTGATTTTCAATTTTGGTTTTGAATTTAATAAATGTGTCAAGAACCTCAGATTTATATGCAAGGGGAAATAACCAAGTGAATATGCTAAATGAATCTGAAACATAATATTTGAATCCATTGATTGAACAAATAGGGAAAACCCATACATCTGAATGAATCAAATCCAAAGGACCATATACAGCAGTAGAGTGATTAGGAAAAATTAAGGCATTACTCTTTGCTAGTTAACAAGATGAGAAAACTGTTGAAGACAAATGACTGTCAATTACCTCACTGACTGAAGACAAAACATGCTTTAAAGTCTTATAAGCAGGATGTCCTAGTTTATTATGCCATACTGTTGATGAAGATATTGTTGATGAAAGAGCATGTTTGAGTTGAGAAGCAGTGAACTCCATATGATATAATCCATCTTTAACAGGACCAGTGAGAAGCACCTTGTTGGAACTCAAATCCTTCACATAGAATTTATCATGATGAAATTCAAAGAAGCAATTATTTTCTTTGGTAAACTGATGAACAGAAATGAGATTCCTAGTAATTGATGGAACATGTAGCACATTTGATAAAGTAAATTTGCAATCAGAATGATTAATAATTGAAGAACCAATATGAGTGATATGCAAACATGTGCCATTGCCAACTCTGACATTTTCATGTCCTTGGTATTCAGAGTGAAGATTCAGATTGGATAAGTCAGATGTAATATGGTGAGTTGCACCAGAATCAGGTACCCATCCTGAGTTAGTTGAGGTGGAGGTATCATTGTAAACAGCAAATGCTTCAGGTTCAGGGCACCAGAAATCATCATAAGAATCTCCATAGTACTGTGAAGAAGTATAGTGGGCTTGAGGCATAGAATTATCACTTGGAGCATATCTGTATCTGCATTCAGTTGCTGAGTGACCAGGTTTAATACATATTTGACATTAAATATAGTAATTGTACTTGATAGGTGCAGTTGGTGGAAAGAAGTTGTTAGGTGCACCACTGTATCTAGGACCACCACCACGACCACCATTGCCAAATCTGCCACTATTGTAGCCTCCTCTAAAGCCTCCTCTGAAACCTCCTCCAGATAGATTACCACGATAACCACTACCAGATCGATTAAATGCACCTCTATGAGAGTAAGATTGAGATGAAGATGGATAGTGTGAGGGTGGAGGGTAATGTTGATCATAAGCAGAAGGTGGATAATAAGATGGATATTGATAATCATAAGAATGTGTGGTAGAGGTAGGAGGATGTTTTTGTGTTGAAATATTGGCAGAGGCTGTTGTTAAATCAACTTTGGATTCAGCAGAAACTCTAGTTTCCTCAGACAACAATAATCACAGTAATTCAGCAGAGGTAACTAGATTATCATTTTTTAATTGTTGAGTTGCAATTGAGGTTTTGAAAGAATTAAACTCACTAGGTAAGCCTTGAAGGATGTGAAATACTAGATCCTCATCAAAGATAGGACGATAAATTTGTGCTAATTGATGAGAAATAGATCTATCTCGGTTAAAGTAAGCTAACATGGATTCACTACTTTTGTTTAGATGGACTAAATTAGTCTTCAATTGCATCAATCTAGACTTAGTAGTTGCATTGTAATTATGTTCAAGCCGAACCCAAATCTCATGAGAGAAAGTGCAGTCAAGTACCTGTGAGTGAGTTTCTTCAACACAATCAGAGAATATCCAAGAGAGAATAGCTTGATCTAATTTACCCAGTAATTGTATAGCGGATTGAAGACAAACTCATTATCAGGATCCGAATCAACAAAACCGTCTGCTGTAACAATTTCTTGTCCTGCTGGAGATGTTTTCCGATAATATTTGACAGGACAATGAAACGATCCATCAACAAATCGAAATAGGTTATAACTACGAAGAAGTGGAAAAATTTGAGATTTCCAAAGAGGATAATTTTGATGGTGGTTTGAAAGTTAGAGGAATATGTTTGTTTTTCTCTGCCATTGTTGATTTTGAAGTTTGATAATGGAATTAGATGTTTAGGGTTGTGAATAGGTATCTGATACCATGTTGAGAGAAGTACAGTCGTTGGACAATTCTCTCTGAGAGTTTTTCATTCAAACATTTTCTTCATTACAGAAAGAGATCTGAGAATCTCAATTTAAAAGCTTTCAACCTCTAACCTACACAGCCGGTTACTAACGTACATATTACATACTATTGGCAGTTATGCCACATGCGCACATCACACAAGTGCAGTTTCAAACAAAACAAGAAATGCAAACATGAAATGTAGCTATGCTCTGACACTTGCATATATAAATAGCTAATCACTAACCACGATCATAGTGTTGCTCACTATACTAGCTATCAAACAATCCTTAGCTTAGTATCCAGCCTCTACAGTACTTAGAGTCTTTCATATAAAAATCTAAAAAAGAAAATTAAAGGAGTCGTTCAAAATAGAGTTAATCAATGTAAAGTCGACCGAAGGTGAACGATTTATTGTTCACCATAAGCGTACCAACAAAATGGAATTTAAACATAAATTTCTACACATAATCATACATCAAAAAGAAAAATTACAATTAGGTTTAGCTTTGACTTTGTTTTGAGAATTAATTTTGCTTTAACATTCCTTAATTTCTTGGGCATCTTTCAGTGGCAGAACTGGAAATCTAGTGCGTGGGTGGCTTTTGGGCTTGAGCATTTGCACAAACCTGGCTAAAGCCTATTGGTCAGACCTAATTTTCTCACCTCAACCGAAATAGGTAGTAAAAAAACAAGGTTGTTTGGTTTTGGGGGTGGCTCAAGCCAGGTCTAGCCTGGATGTAGTTCCGCCCCTGCCATCTTTAGAGGACAAAGCCAAAAACTTGAAGGAAAAAAATTATGATAATATGATTGAGGGTGGTTGGGGATTGTGGAGAAGTAGTGGTCGGTTGTGGAGACGAGATGAAAAAGTGATGTTGTAGGTTTGTTTTATTTTTGTTGGGTATAAATAAAATGTCAAACAAATATTATTTAGGATATTTGAAAATGTATATGGGTGGTACATATGAATATTGGGGATGAGAATTTACGTGGATAGGAAATAGGAAAAGTGGGGATGAAAATAGGGAAAATCAAAAAAAAAAAAAAAAAAGAGAAGAACATATGTTAATGGTTTGAAAAAAAAAATGTTAATGGTTTTATCACTTGGGTTCACTCTTCTCTATTTCCCTCCTTTTGTTTGTTTACAACTTTTTTTACTACTTGAGCAGAAGTGCAATGTTGATCCCTGGAAATTGATTAGGGGATGAATTCACGTGGTGGTATGAAGTGCAACTTGATGTAGCACATGGTGGTGGTTCTTGCTGCAAATTGGTCGGTTCAATTTTAGCCAAAATCGTTTACGGAGCCGCCATATGTTGGTTCTCAAAATTAAAACCGTAATCGAGCTGACCAAACTTCGGTTCTGGCCCGCATTGTTCTCGTTCGGTAATGGTTTTAATAATTAATAGGGGTAGCCAATTTTATCGCAGGGAAAGCTTAGTGCAGTCTAGGATATTTGACTTCAAGTCATCATTGGGCGGATCTTAAATAAACTTTCCCCTATAAAAAAGAATTTTCTTTTTTGATCTTCCCAAACTAAACCATCCGTCCACATCCTGTTTTACCCTAATCTCCCTAATCGTTTTATAAACCCTAGATCACATCTTAATATATTGAGACTAGTAATTTGATCCCGAACAATGAATCATTTAGAGTCAACCACTTTATTTAGTTTTAGAGAGAGTACTGGTATGTCGTTTAACTGAAAATAACTCGTGTTGTAACGACATTGGTTAAGACCGAATTAATATTACGTGTAACACGATTTTAATAAATTGGCAGTAGTTTTACTAAAAAAAAAAGTATAAAGAGCATGTAAAACTATCTTATCCATGTTTCTTTCACAAATTGTCATAAGACAATTAGGAAAAATATAAATATTTCATCCCAGTGTTATAGTTCCTTTGAATACAATTAAGGGGTGAATAGATTTTGTTAATGCTGGAGACATTAGACTACTTATTTATATTAGTGGAATATAAAAGTTTGCAAGAGATAATAACACAACCTAAAAACAACGGCAATGTAATTAATTAACATGATTAAAATCATCATATATACAGCTAGATGTAACTGGCCATGTAATGAGCGATTATTTTCCTTTACGCTAGGTATGGTATGTTTTGAATACACATGTCATATTTGGATGTTCCATGCATACTTAATGAAACTTACTGTACTGCGCAGGAGTAGTCATACCACGACCATTTTAAGAAAAAAACCATATTTAAAAAATAAAAATAAGTGGAGTACTCAAATAAATGGATTGTTATTAATTTGGAGCGTGCAATTGGGGGATAGTAAATCTAATTGGGGGATATAGATTACTTCCCCCAACCCATGGTGTCTGCTAAGAGGTGACATTTTGGTATGAAAATACTAAAATACCCTTTGGTTAATTAAAAACCTTTATGAAAAGACAATTATACCCTTTCTCCTAAAACATTAAAATCAAACAACCAAATTCATATATCCCCCATTCTCAAATCAGTACCGGCAGTGCTCTAGGTTTAGGTTTTTGATTTTTTTTTCTTCATCGTTCTTCATCCGTTCTTCGTTGATTCAAAATTTTCTTCGTCGATTAACCTGCCCTAATCATAACAATGCCTCCACGAAAGAAACCAAATTCACAATCGAACTCAAAATCGATTGGTGAAGAGAAATTAAAACAAAGACTTGCTAAGATTGCTCAAGAGCAAGAAGAAGAAGAAGAAGTAGCGAACTCGGATAATCAACCTCTCGCAAAGATGTCTTCTGTGAGAAGGTAAGTGATTTTAAACTCCTTTATGAGTGTTTAAATCAATTTATAGCAATGGGTTTAGGTTAGAATCACGAAACCTAACTCAAACAGTTGAGTTTCAGTGAGTTCCGGCATTGAATTGTGTATGAATACAATGTCGATTTGAGTTACGATATTCAATCTAGGATGAATACAGTGCCGGTATTAAGTTACAGCTTATATGTTAGCTTGAATGCAATGCCGTTTCCAAACCCTGAAGCTGAATGATATGTACCGGCATAGATATTGGGTTGAATACTATGCCAGTTTCTGATTACAACATTCCTTAATGATAATTCGTGTATGCCGGTAGTGGACTTAAAACTTACAGGAACATATATGAATTAGTCACCAGTGCCGGCATAGATTATCGGTTGCATTGTATGACGGTACTTAGTTACGACATGGAATTGATTTATTTCGAGAGTGTCGGTATTAATCTTTTTGTATCCAGTAGAATTACATATGACTATCGGCATTGTCGATAGTTAATATTCAATGCCGGAACAATGTACCGACATGAAATATTTACTAAGTTTCTATGTTGGGAGATGTGTACCGGAATGGTTTGTGTAAGTGATTCTATGCCGGTACTAAAACTAAAAATGAGATGTCTTATATTTGTTTCGTGTGCTTATGATATAGGTCAAAATCCAAGGAAGCTAACAAAAGAAAACTAAAGATGCTGTCACTAAGAGAATGAGGAAGGGCGGTCTTGATACTACTAAGTCTCTGCCTCCTCGATGGAAAGATGAAGGTCGCAAGAAACGTTTGGGGGCTATACAAGAGGGATAATTTGGGAGAGTGGTGATGACCGTAGTCGACTTGTAATCCGTGAATCTGCTGGAATAGTTGAGCACGATGAGCAATATGAAGAGGAAAGTGAGGAGGAAGATAATGAAGTTCATCCAAGTCAATTAGCAAGACAAAACGAAGTCGGTGGGCTGAGTCAACAAACAACACAAGGCAAGGACAAGGGCAAATTAAAAGTTCAAGGTTCTCACCTTCCTCACATTTTTGACATGATACCTGACCTTGAACGTGGTCGAATTTGGGGTGAAGCTCCTGACCCGAAAATACTACTTGGATACAAGGATTCTTGGGCTCGTACTATCTATCAAACCTATGTAAGCATTTATTTTTAATCTTGTGCATATGTAATGTTGTGTATTTATGTAAAATCTCTTAATTGTATTATCTCTCCTAATTGTAGGATCATAAGAAGGTTGTGCGCGTTTTTCGAAACCAAGACGCGGATGGTTGGAATTTTTCCGAGGAATGTGAAGAGGTCCAAACAATAGTAAAGGATTCTGGTTTATATGCTTTGGCTGAAAATTATGTGAAGCCTGATTCTGTGACTGTCAATTGCTTCGTTGAAAGGTATCATGGTGAAACTGATACCATGCACTTCCCTTTTGGGGAGATGATCTTCATCCCTGGAGATGCTTAAAACATTCTAGGCTTGAATGTTATCGGTAAATCAATTGCAGAAGGAGTTGAGTGTCTATACCTAGAATGGTCGAAGTTGCATGCTCTGACTAACAAGCTATTTGGTTGGGACTACAAAACTTCTGTGGAGAGCTTTTATGTAACCCAATCTAGTAGGATGAATATATTCAAGCTGAATATGCTTAAGGAGAAGTTTGAAAAAACAAGCGAGTGAAGTTTGAAGGGTGGATGGGACCCTGCACAGATTCATTATACATCCGCTACTTACCTGTTATACATCTTGGGCACTAAGTCATTCCCTGACAGTAATGACAACGGGGTAAGTGCAAACTTTCTTCAGTACTTGGATTTGTTGGAAGATGTCTTTAACTATTCTTGAGGCACCGCGGTAATGGCACATTTGATGACGGAGATGAGAAGGACCTCTAAGGCTAAAACAAACCAATTTCTCAGGAATTTTACTCTACTGCATTAATTTTTTTCTTTTAAATTATGTTCTTATTTATATTGTTCACATGTATCTTTATCATGAACTTAGAATCAAAATTTATCGCTTCTTATATGTATTATTCCACATTGGAATAGGTGTGGGCATATGAACACTTCCCAACCTTGTTCAAGGACTGCCCCTTATTGAAGATCATAGACCTTTCCGAACCCGAGACGCCTAGAGCTAAGAGATACGAGTTCAACAGTATTCCGAAGCCCGGCAACAAAGGTCGATTGATCGATATGAGATTGGATCTGGACGTGATGAGTGCTAAGGATGTTGTGTTCGACCCTTACAAGGAGGCTAGAGGAAACCGCCAACTTTTGAGGTTTGGTAACGTTGAATTTTACAATTGGCCGTTGTTCTACCCAAAAGGATATGTTATGGCTGATCATATACGTATGATGCACCAAATTGGATATAAGCAATTATCGCATATTGAGACGGCCTCTCTTCAAAGTTATTTTCTTGACCTTTCTCGGTGCCTTTCAACTCCCAATCGGTTGCATGTAGAGTATGATCTAGATCCGGAACCAACACATTGGAGGGTTAGGGAACCATGTTGTTTGGTAGATATTAGTAAGTGGGAGATTGCGGAAAACGATGATGAAGTTGATGACAACTACATGGAAGATTACCTGAAATGGTCACATCCTTATGTCGTTCTCCCGGATAACGTCTAAGTTCCACCCCAGAAAAACCCTCTCGTTCCAACTCCTGCAGAGGCACCACCTACGATGGCCCAACTTAATAAGACCGTTGGATTGCTAGTAAGTATTGTTAATTGATTAGTCATTTAGTATACACATAATTTTATATTAGCATATATATACTCATTATGTGTTTGATGTATTAAACTAGCGGCGTCGGCTTGGCAAGTTGAAAAGATGTTTGGTTGCAAGAACAAGGAAGGAAAGGTGCTATCCCTTGAAGAAATGAAGGAAGTCGAGGAAAAGCTTGATAGAGTTGAAGAAACCGACCCTAGTGCAAAAGCTTTATTCGGGGAAAGTAAGAAAAAACTGGCACAAAAGAAGCAAAAGACCAAGTGATTAACTCTTTAGTTGTGTTTCTTTAATTGGATGACGGTTGTTACGTCTTGAACAATTCCGAACATGTTTTCGTTTGTACCTCATGGTTAACTCTTTAGTGGTTTGGTTTGCTTTTAGTTTATGATACATGGATTTAGATCATTTAAGCATAATCCAGTTGTTTGTTTGGTTTATGTTGAACATATTTAGATTTCTAGTCAAATGTTATCTTTGCAAGATTTATTTATGACTGTTGCCAGCATAGATAAGTTTAGTACTACAGCGCCGGTTTCAGTTGCTGGCACGAAAGATAATTATGATTCCATGCCGGTTTTTGGAACCGGTATTGAAATTGTTTTATAAAACCGTACCGGAACAAAAAGATAAAATATTTCATGTTCTTATGTAGATATTGGAAGGTACCAGCATAGTGGTATTTTCTAAAATATATGCCGGAATTATGATTTTATCAAAATTTTATAGCTGTCAGAAAGCCGGCACTGTAAGCTTGATTGAGTCTATGCCAGAACTCTCCTTATCTTATACTCTGATAGTTTTTCATGCAATACCGGTATTGCTTAGGATAAAATTACAATGTCGGTTTTGTTTATAAATCCATTTCGAATGCTCTTTTATTTCATTTCTAAGTAATCTTGTAGTTGCAGGAAATTCTACAACACACCCCTTATCATATCTGGATATTAATTTCTAGATCTACATATAGAAATGGTAGTAAAATTGCTAAAATTATAAACGGACACCAAGATTTTTTACATGGTTCGATCAATTTGATCTACATCCATGATTCTTCACTATGATTGTTAAAATTTACATTTTGATTTTACATTGATGATCTCCATTGATAGAGTTCTAAATATGATTTTGGGGAAGAAAATGATAAAGAAAAATACATTCTCTCTCTGCAAAATATCTCTCTCTCTCCCCTAAAATTGTCTCTCTTCTTTCTCTCTCCTGCTCTTCTCTTTATCTATGTATCTTCATGGTGGATGACAACTCACATTCAACTCATTTTTCCCATATTTTAGGACCGCTGCTATGCTCCTCGCAGGATCTGCTATGCTCCTCGCAGGCTCTGCTATCGTGCTTGCGAGATCTGCTATCGTGCTTGTGAGACCTGCTATCATGCTCGCGAGACCTTCTATCGTGCTCGCGAGATTTGCTATCGTGCTCGCGAGATCTGCTATCGTTCTCGCGAGACTCTTTTATAACCACAAAATCTTCATTTCCTACTTTGTTCTCGCGAGCATTCTCTCCAACTACAAAATCTTCACATCTTTCTCATGTTTTATGTTGTCGTTGTCTATTACAATTATTCTGCGACGCTCGCAGAGTGTTGTTGAAGAACTCACATAAATGTTATTAATAATTTCATAAGAATATTGTTGTGGCGATATTCTGATCCTACATCTTGCCTCTTTTTCCTTGAATATTGCTTGAAGAGCGATCTTTAAGGAAAAATCAAAGTAGTCTTTGATCTTTGTTGATGAATGAACGAGCGAAAGAATACTGGACTTGAAAAGTACGTACTTTCCTCTATTCTTTTGTGAAGTTCCATATCTTTGCCAAGTAAATAAGAAGTATTAACTCTTGAAGTATGCGAAGTATGAAGTATCCTTGATGAAATATAAGAAGTACTAAATTCTTAAAATATAAGAAGTATTCTTCCTTGAATGAAAGTTATAAGTATTGCCTCTGTTCATGCGAAATTATTACTTCATTTTTGGTGAGAATTCTTACCCATTTTGGAAATAATTCTTGCCGAGTAGATAAAGAACATAAAATGTTTTCTTGGTAATCCATAGTTGCCTCTGTTCTTTATCTATGAAGGTAGATGTGATAAATGTTAAATAATCCTTGAGAAAATGTTAAATGAATGAATTGTTTCTTTATTCTTATCTTGCCTCTGCCTCATGCGATAAAATAATCATATCCTGCGAAATAATCACATCTCCTACGAGATTCTGGAAGAGTCTGCGAGATGCTGAATGAGCTTGCAAGTTTTTGAATGTGTCTGCAAGATTCTAAATGTATCCGCGAGTTTCTGAATGTGTCTGCGAGTTTCTGAATAATCTGCGAATTTATGAATAACCCTTCGAAATTATGAATAGTGCTCCTAAAATAGTACTGTGAATAGTGTCACGAATAGTGTTGCGAGATGATGAATAGTGCTGCGAGATTGTAGATAATCCTCTTAGGAGACTCTGAATAATACTTGTAAGAAATTCTGAATAATATTTCTGAGAGATTCTAAATAGTACTTGCTATCTCTCTTGCGATGAACAAATCTTTCCTGCATTCTTAAAAGAAGATAGTTAATGTTTGAGATTATTCTATTGGTCTTATTTTGCCTTCCTAGTTAAAGGTCTTATTTTTCCAATTTTTCTTTTGTATCTGCAACAAAATCGCAGGATATCTTCACATTTTCATGTAAAAACCCATTGATCTTGCCTTAACCGCATTTTGTCAATTTCTCTGCGACAATATGACAAGTCTAAGTTACCTTGCGAGAACAAAGCCTTATGACATTGCCGTCTTGCGATGAAATCGCAGGACTTCTTTACACTTTCATGTAAAAACCCATTGATCTCATCTTAACTTTGTTCTCTTATGGCTTGTTGCCTCTATATAATTTTTGTCACGCGACAATATGACAGGCCTAAATGTTCTTGCGATCATAAAGCCCCATGACATTGCCGTCTTTAGACACTTATCAGCTCCCTAATGGAGGGTGCTGCCCTTATCTTTCCCCTGGTTTCCCCTTCAAGGAGGGTACATCGGCCATACAAGACTAGCTCCTCCCATCCGGATTTACCAAAAACCAATTGTTTTCGCAGCCTCTTGTCCTTTATGCCTATATGGCTTATAGTTACGAGACTGCACCCTAAGTGGGGTTTTCTTCAGGCCGAGTGCATCATAGCCAAGACTTTCCAAGGATGGGCAGGGTAGTTTCGTACGCCCCGGGAACCCTTGACTCAACCGTGTACCTCGGCGCCTTGGTCATACTCTGCACTCCTTATAAGCGACCCTCGGTCGTCCAACCAGGGTATAACCTTATATAGTTGGAAATCCAAGGTACCTCTCCTAGATAGGTTTTCTTTAACCCCAACATCTTCATGACTCAGGATCCAGCAGCGGTATAACCTTACCCCTGAGCCATGTAAAGAGATACCCCCTTATATGACGCACTATTAGGTCTTACATTTGCCTCTTGCGAAATTTTATTCGCGAACTAGGGTGCACGCCATAAAGGTTCGTCCCATTCTTATGTCTCTGCGAAATTTTATTCGCGTTTCTCGCGATATTTGCGCGTTTCTTTATTCTTTCATTTCTGTCATAATCTCATTTCATTTCTGTCATTTCGTCTTTTATTCTCATAACATCATATTTGAATTAGATATTTTCTTAAAATCTTTTGAAATATTAAAAATCTTCTTTGAAATCTTGCGATTGTATCGCGTTGTTAAATCAAAAATATTTTTCTGTAAAAGAAATATTCTAGAGAAATATATAAATCAATTATTTTTTTTTTTTTTTTTTTGAAATTTTGAAATCTTTGAAGTCTTGTGATTGTATCGCTTTTTGTAAAATGAATCAAAAATCTTTGAAATGTTTTGAAATCTCAGAAATTTTAGAACTCTTCCTTGAAATCTTGCGATTGTATCGCTTTCCATAAATGAAATCAAAAATCTTTTATTTTCTGTAAATAAAATATTCAAGGTAATGGTACTTAGCCTTCATGTGATTTTATGTTGCTGCCGTCTCTCGCGAAGTATTTGATTTGCTTGTGAAATGAGAAAAAATGAGAAATGATCTGCCTCTTGCTTACTCTCGCCACATACCAGATGTGTTAACCTTCTTGTGTTGCTCGCAACTTCTTTGTTGTCTCATAGTTTTGCTCCATATATTATATAGTTGGCGAAGTAAACTTCTCAAAATGATTTTTGTTGTTGATGCAAGTTTCAGGAAAATATTTGCAAAATAAATCTCTTGCGAAGAAAATATTTGCGAAGAAGAATGTTGCCTGAGAAATGTTGTATGCGAGGCGAAGTTTTGTCTGCGAAATTAACCGTATAACTAAACTAAATGTTCCTAAGAATTTTGACGAAATAAGTTTCAGCATTTTGGTCTCATGCACTAATCAAAATGTTGACGCAGTATGTCTTCCTTGATTCGCTGGTGGTTACAAAATTGATCTTTACTGGAACCTTTATAGGTGTAAACGTCTTTGACCTTGCTTATTCTTTGTCTACTACTCCCTTCTGCCTCACTTTCACGAAGTGTCTCTTAGTCTTATTATTTTTTATTTCATGAAGTACCTCTTCGTTCATAGTTTTTTCTATCTTTACGTAATACCTCCTCCCTTTAATTAAGTTAGTAACAGACTATGAAAACTCCCTTTTACTTTTTCGTGGATCCACTAATTAATTTGTTGCTCTTTATCATAGTTCCCAATATTTATTTTGAAAAGTAAATCTTCTCTTCTTCCTTGAATTTCCCTCTTTCTGCGAGACTTAATTAATTTCCCTCTTTCTGCGAGTTCCACCATACCTGCCTTGCTGCTATTGCTACTTCCCTCATTTTAATTTCCCTCTTTCTGCGAGACTTAATTAATTTCTAAGTGAAGTTTCCATCCTTGATCTTTAATCTCTTTAGTAATCGAATTTGTATTCTCTTTAGTACCGTACAATGCATGAAGTAGGCTTCGTCCATATTCTTTTTTTCTTAATTAAACTCTGCTGGAATTTTCCTCTTCGCCACCTAGTTTCCCCTTATACTTAGACGAAATGACTTCTTCGCTGGAATACAACTATATTTTCCTTTTCTTCGCAGTTGCTACTTCATTCGCTTTTCCAAACTTTGGATGTGTTGCTCGCACATCAAACTACATTTGTATATCGAGTAATTCTACATTTGTATATTCAAACTTTGGTTTTGTTCTCTTGTAGTTCTCTTCTACATTTGTATATGGTTTTCGTCTATAGAGGATGCTCGCAGGAAATTTTGATGATGAGATACATAGCTGACTAGCCTTGATTTTTTATATCCTCGCAGAAGTTTAATGACGTAGTAATTTTACAAATTGTGTCCGTTTATCTGCTGCTAATGTACTGGAATTGTTGAGCTGAATTTTCGTTAAGAAGTTAATTTCTTTCTTCCCGTCTTTGTTTTCAAGCGCGGGAAACCTGTGATGTTGGCGATAATCTAAATCTTGTCTGCCATGTGCGTCATTGAAGCTTCTTTGGTCTGAGAATTTTCTCTTTTGTGTCCTTAAATTTAATTGCTTTGTGCAATTATTTGGTCCTTTGTTTCTTGTATTTCCCCTGCCATTTTCTCCCCGCCTGTAGCTTTTTCATGGATTGGTGATGACAATCGCTGGAGATTTTTATTGAAGTGATATGTTGTGAGTTCTATGCTTCACAAGTGACTTATTTTTCTTTACTTGGCTGCGGTCATCTAAGATTTTCAGCTCTGCGAATTTCAGTTAGCTAGTACACTTAAAGAATAACATTTCTGCATAAAAATATCAGTAACTACATTTTAAAAATGTCAGTAACATTTCTACATTTCTACATTTTAATAATTTCAGTTAGTGACTTATTTTAAATTATGTTATCAGTAACGTGAGTGGGATCTGCTCTAATAAGCATTGTCTTGTCATGCTTATAAAAATGACACCTAGATACAGTGAACCAATCACCACTTTGGTCCATCATTTGCTAATATAGTGACATGATAAATAGGTCCATGTAGTCCTCCGATGGCATACTTCCCAAAACCCTCAACTTGACCAGTTAAAGCTCTCAAGTTAGAATCAATCATTCAAATAAGGAAATGTACAAGACATTTCGTTATTTGTTGCTATTTCTGTTGCTGTTAGTTGAACAACGAATTTATTTTCTCTTTTGCGATAATGTCGCAAGTTCATTGCTGGCGTTGAGAAGCGTTTCAGTGGCTTTATGATTTCTTTTGGATTTCCTTTGTCAGCAACCAATCTCCTACCAACTATTCTTGTTGCTCTCTGTTTATCTCGCTGTTTTATCTCGCAAGTTCATTACTGTTTATCTTGTTGGTCTTTGTCACTGTACAATAAGCAATCAAAGGAGAAATTAGATATGCGAACACTAGTAACCAACATTTTCAAGATCGAATAAATTAATGAGGAAGGTATTATTTTAACTATTTTAGCTATTTTAAGATTTTCGAAATCAGACAAATAGGTTCGAAAAACCAGATTCATTGACAGTAAATCTATAATTGAAACTTATAGCGATCAATTGGTTGAAAAGAAAACCAGATTTTATGATGAACTTGATATGATTTTTGTAAAAATTTCGAAAAAAACTTAATTAAAAACCATCACATCTAAAATTCTAGAAAGCAAAATTAAAGAAATAAGAAAAGTATATGTCCTTTTAATACTTTTAGTCGATGAAGACTACGGTAGATTTCATTTGTAGCGCTTGTTTTCATAACTTATTGTTGTTGTAGCTTTGTATTAATTTCATCCTTATCAACTCTGCCGTCGCTCTTCGACTTTATTATTATCCTGGTAGTAATTCTGATGATGCTTACTACCTGAAGACGCATACTCTTCCATGGAAACTTCCATTTTCGTTCACAAACCTTGGAGATTCAATTGTATCTAGGACCAATAGTAGCCAATTTCTTTAATTTCTTTCGATCTAATCAAGCAACAACTCTTATTCATCATCAACAACTCTTAGTCCTTGTTTCTAGCGCCAAAATATAGTTGCATGAAATCCTATAACACACCCCTTATCATATCTTGATATTAATTTCTAGATCTACATATAGAAATGGTAGTAAAATTGCTAAAATTATAAACGGACACCAAGATTTTTTACATGGTTCGATCAATTTGATCTACATCCATGATTCTTCACTATGATTGTTAAAATTTACATTTTGATTTTACATTGATGATCTCCATTGATGGAGTTCTAAATCTGATTTTGAGGAATAAAAATGATAAAGAAAAATACATTCTCTCTCTAAAAATCTCTCTGCAAAATATATCTCTCTCTCTCCTATAATTATCTCTCTTCTTTCTCTCTACTGCTCTTCTCTTTATATAGGTATCTTCATGGTGGATGACAACTCACATTCAGCTCATTTTTACCATATTTTAGGACCGCTGCTATGCTCCTCGCAGGCTCTGTTATGCTCCTCGCAGGCTCTGCTATCGTGCTCGCGAGACCTGCTATCGTGCTCGCGAGATCTGCTATCGTGCTCCCGAGACTCTTTTATAACCACAAAATCTTCATTTCCTGCTTTGTTCTCGTGAGCATTCTCTCCAACTACAAAATCTTCATTTCCTGCTTTGTTCTCGCGAGCATTCTCTCCAACTACAAAATCTTCACATCTTTCTCATGTTTTATGCTGTCGTTGTCTATTACAATTATTCTGCGACGCTCGCACAGTGTTGTTGAAGAACTCACAGAAATGTTGTTAATAATTTCATAAGAATATTGTTGTGGCGATATTCTGATCCTACAAATCTATTACATTAGATTTGAAACTTTCAATTAAAACATACTAAAAAACATGGAATGGAGTAATTTTGGTTAAAGATGATCTCATAATCTATTTCCATCCCTTTTCAACAATTAGGGAACCTTTGAGCCTTTCACGAATATCTTCGAAGACATCGTCTGGAATCTCGGTATCAAGGAACATCTTCATTGGTTCATCTTCACGTCTAACATATTTCTTTCCCTTCATATAACACCCATCAGACCCATCAATAGGCTTGCATTGGCCCTTGTGGTTTTCTCTTGCTTCGGCTAGTGCAACAGCTTTGTCAAACCATTGAAACTCTTCGCACTTTGGGTGATTCAAACACCTTAGAAACATTTTTCCATTTTCAGCATTATCAGTTTTTGCAATCCAAAACCGGCGTGTCCCATCACAGTTTCTATACTTCGAATAAATAAAAGGACAGTCCATGGATAGATGAGAAGGTGACTTGCAAATTTGACAGCTACAATGATGACTCTATAAGAGAAGATTATATTAGTGATTCGTCCTATTAGAGAATATTATAATTGTCCAATTCATCCTTAGTAATATTGAATCTACTTATTTTGCAGGTAGAGGTTGATGGTGGTTTGCAAATAGAGCTTGTTGATGAATCTCCCATCGCTTGTGAACCTTGAACCGTGCTTGCTTGATCTATTTTTTTAGGCTTGGTTTCTTCGGAGAAGGATACTTGCTATTTGGTGGGTGGTTTGTGTACATGTTTGCAAAGGAATGAAGGGTTTTTTTACATAGATTGAAGCTCTAACGGTTTTATTTTTCAAAAAACTAGCCATTTTTGTTGTGAAATTCACATGTACCAGCATTGTCGCAGAAACACAATAGTCGCCGGTATTTAATGCCGGCATTGTAAGCTATTGTTTTAACTACACCGGTACCATCTACATAGTCCACAGAATATGTACGTAAGAAAATAAGTTACCGGCATAGACGTTTAATGGTGATGTATACCGAAAGGTTGAACCGTGATGTATACCGAAAGGTTGAACCGTGATGTACATTATCATAATTATTTCAAATCCGGCACTTTTGATTTCAAAAAAACTATCCGTTGAGATTTTTCTCTATATAAAGATAGATAATACTTGGACCCAATTGCCCAAAACTTGTGTGTTCTTTAGTATATCCTTGACACTGTAAACTTATAAAACCCTAAGCCCTAGAAAATTCATCTATAGATAGCTTAGTATAAAACCTACTCCCACATACTACAAATGGCATCGTTTGACTCAAAGGAAGATTTAGCAATCACCAAAGCATGGTATTCCAAAACTCATCCTTCAACTATAGAAAACAGTTCGCGGCATTCCATGTGGATGAAGATTTTTAAAAAATTTACTCACGATTATGGGACCCAAAGCGAAAAACTGCTCAATAAATCGAGCAACGTCACGAAACCATCCTATATGCGGTGGTTGAGTATTTAAAAATCAAACACCGGATCGAGTATGCTACACACAATAGATTGTCCTCTTAACAAGTCGTAAGTATCTTTATGATTAATTCGACACAATCCACTCTTTTCAATTTCTGTGTAACAAACTAAGTTTGTGTGTTGATTTTGTAGCATGAAGTCGTGAAAGCACGTTACTTACAGGAAAAGGGGGAAGTATTCATGTTTGACGAAAACGTGAACCGAATTTTAACCAAAGTTACAGAGTTCCACCAGCTGGGTGAATCAGAGAAAGATTCTTCTTAAAAATATTTATAGGTTTAATTCTTTTTGGTTAGGTTTTTAGGGTATTTTTTAGTAAGGTTTTGTGGGTACATCTCTATGTAAACCCTCACGGGACTATAACTCGTCCACTTGGGTTGCCCAGTGATTTAAAGGCTTGATGCACCTGCTAAGTGCATCCGTGCTTCCTGTGACAAGGCTTAAATTTGAAATAAATTACAGTTCCGGCATACTATTTTTACATAATTACATGCCGGTAATATGTTCCGGCGTACATCTTTTACATATTTATATCCCGGTAGTGGTGTCAACTTTTTATTGTTTCTGTGTACAATATACATTGTTCCGGCATTTGTTTTATATAATTTAGAATGCCGGCATCTGGTTCCGGCATTCGTGTATACTTATTACAATGTCGGCTAGTTTAAAATTCAAATTTATGAAAGTACAACTTCATTGATTGAGTACAATAACGGCCAGATTTGGGCATAATCCTATAAATACATAAGTTCTCCCTACAAAACAACATACACCTGGTTCCATATACTATCCAAAGCTAATATCATTATAAACTCTTTCTAGCTATCCCAATACCTCTCCATACAAAGCAATGGCATCATTTGATTCAAATTAAGATTGGGCAATCACCAAAGCTTGGTACGCGGAAACTCGAGTTAGTGTATGCGTGTCGTAACCACAACAAATTAATTAATACTTTACTACCTAATTAACAAGTAATATAGGGTAGTCAAGGTCGATCCCACGAGGAGCACGAGATTCTAGTTGTAAAATTGTCACACAAAGGGGGGTATTGGTTAAGAATTTAAGAAAGTAAATAAAATAAACAAAGCAATTAAAAAGATAAGAGAAATCAATAAGAGAGATTAGATCAAGGAATCCTTCTTCGCTGCAAAACAATGATTAAAGTTATGTTCTTTTCCACTTCTTATTAGTCATGATTATCACCAACCGTAGGATAAAGGGTTCGCTTAGCTAACCCCAAAATTCCTTATTTCACCGAGTAACAAGTTCGCTTAGTTATCGATTCTATTCAAAAGAACCACCTTGAGGTTCGCTTACAAGATGTAATTCCCGAACGCATTAAGATTTATGAACTTAGGTTTAGTACTAGTAGTTAGACTCGGTTCGCTTGGTCCACTTTCTAGCGTTGTTTTCACACACAATTGCTCCACGGAATCCCTCCGCAAGGTCTCGTGTTTTCTACTTGTGTAAAGAGTCAAGAAACGATTACTTATCCCCTAACTTTCACTAGCTTTAGATTGGATTAACAAATCAATTTAGTATGCATCCTAAACAACCTATCAATCAATCATAAACACTCTTAATAGCAAAAACAAACGATAATCATGTGAAAATTCAAAGTAGATTTAAACAAAACTCAAAACATGTGTTAAGAACTAGGAATTCATCCTCAATCAAATTAGTTACTCATGCTTAAGAAGTTCACACAAAGAGAAAAGTATTATGTGTGTAAAAGTGTGCAAAAGAGATGCAAAAGATGTGTGTATCTAAGTGCATCTATGTATATGGAAGTGTAGAAGTTCTTCTCTATTTATAGGCTTCAATGTTCTCCATAACTTCCAAGGAATAGAATCCCTTTCCTTTTGTAGCTCAATTTCCAAATCCAAGCCTTTCTCAAATCTTCCACCTCCTCTTTCCAAATCCAAGCCGAATTCTTCATTCAATTCCAAACCCAAGTCTTCACATCCCATGAGAGAAATTCACACAAAAGTTGCAACTTTGGCTCGCCGGAAAACTGGGTTTTTGGCCGGAAATATGCCGGAATCCGTCACTGCCGGCAACCTGAAAGTTCTCCTCCGGTCAAGGTATATTCCGTTGGTCAACCGTTAAGACTAACGGTCAAACCGTAAGTCAAACGTTAGTCAAAAGTCAAGGGTCAAGGGGCTGAGTTAGAACGAGTCAGAACCGAGTCAGCTGGCTAACTCGGCTGACTAGTTCTGACCAAGCCACTTGCACTGAACCTTATTGTTCACGGCCAAGATGGCCATGCCAGTCCTGCTACCCAGCCATGATGGTGTCATCCGTAACTTGCACACAGCAACACCACCTCTTCTGCTAACTCAGCTGCAATTCACCAGTCATGAAAAACTGCCAAGACCCCATGCAACAGCACCAACAGCTCCACCTCAAGGCCCATAACAGTAACCACTTCACCATTAGCAATCCTTTTCACAGCTCCATAACCTTCACCTGCAACAGCAAAGGCCCTTCCATTTGCACAAACCACCTGCAGTTCCATTACCACTGCCATCTTGAATCTCCCTTTACTTCATTGCAATTCTTCTCAGCTGCTCAACATCAGTTCCAGCTCATTTTGTAGCTCCTGCACCAGCACTTCCCATGACACTCAACATCACCAGATTCCTATGGCCTAGCCACCATTTGCAGCATCAACACCTCCTGTGCTACTGCTCTGTACGCCATTCCAAGCACCAACAGCTTCTTTAGCTCAATCCATCTCTTCCAGACCACCAACATCATCATTCATTCTCTGATTTCATCCCATGTGCTTAATTCCATAATTACCCATGAGATTCCCTTCTTTCATTGAACCCATCTTCCATCAACAGCAACATCAAGTCTTGTTCTAGAGAAATTCGAACCCTAACATTCTTTATCTGCTTCACAACTCACATCAGCAGCTCACCCACCAACCCATATTTAATATCATCTCAAACCTTTATCAAATCGATCCACAAACCCAATCTCCAATTGATCAACAACGAAACCTCCAATTCCTTCTCAATTTCAAGAACCCTAATTCCTAATTTCTCCCATGTTAATCTCTTCATTGAGTAAACCCATTTCCTCTTCATTATCATCTTCCTCCGAACCCTAACTGCTTACTTTAAATCAGTAGCATCATCACATCTTTTCCATCACAAAACTTCTCTTCTCTCGATCTATTATCTCGACAGTAACAGCAGCCATGGATGCTTCTTCTTTCTGTTTCAGTAGCAAACAATGATGGAGAATCGATTCTAGGGTTGGGATTATAACATTCAGATCCGGGTTTGGGTTCGGGTTCAGGTTTGGGCATAGACCATGGATACAGACCACCCATTTGGATGTCTTATAACAAGTAGTCTTCTTTGGATAAGGGCTATCCAATTAGGTTGCCCCTTAACATTAACTAGACTGTCTTTAGTGCTCCTCCAAAAGTGAGTTGCCCCTTAACATTAACGTGGCTCCAGATAGTGTCCGCCCATAAAATGACCTTTTTGTCCTTTCAGCTCAAATTGAATGATTTCTTCTCCTTTTCCTCCGTGTGACTCCAGAGTACCTAATTGCTCAAAAACACACGCAAAATACATAATTTACAAGAAAAATAGCAAAGAAAGCATAAACTCTTAGATAGTAAATTAGGTGTATTCTACACCTATCAAATTCCCCCATAATTAGACTTTGCTAGTCCTCGAGCAAATCAAACTAAAACTTACAACTTTCAAAGCTTTCCAGCGTCCCAAGCATTCCTGAGAGCTATGAGGACATAGAGTTTCTGCATGCTAGTAATAAGAAGTTAGAAATACTAAAGAACATATTCTCATTCTTAAATGTTGAGTGAGAAATAACCACACCATAATGAGAGAACACGTGTTTGAGAAACGATCAATAAGCATTTCGCCTCGACTTCTACCTCACCAAAAGGGTTTTATGATAATTGCACTCAAAAAGACGGCTTTTTTTATGGGTCTCACATGTGTGCAGGTAGGAATGAAGAGAGAATTCCTGCAACACGTTGAATGGTGGGAAGGATAACTTCCGAAATTTTGAAAAACCCACATCTTTTAACATTTTGAAAAACCATTTTTCTAACGATCTCTAAGAAAGGAAATCAACCACTTATATCGAGGATGAGATTACTTACTTACCTTCACATCCGATTGCCAATTATGATAACACCACTCTCACGGAATCCAAAAGAAACGTCTTCCACTCCTTGTCTTCATCTTATTGGTCTTCAGCTTCAACTATTGATGATAAACACTAGAACTTCATAAATCCTTGACAATTTGTAACCTTTCTTCCTTAAAATCCGTGTCGCTTGAAACTTCATTATAGATTTTCCTTCCCCACGGCTTATTCAAAACAAAACAATAATAGATATTTCTCTTGTCTCATATATATATATATATATATATATATATATTTTTTTTCTATTTTTTTCTTTTCTTTTCATCTATTTTTTTTTTTTTTTTAGACAAGAGAAACAAAACACAAAATAAACAAAACAAACATGGCCGTGGAAAAGTACTTTACCGCTTGATTCTTCACAACTTGTATCGCCTTGAAATCATAAACTTCAATAATTCTCACCTTTCGCTTTTCTTCGCTTTTGTAAATAAGTCTTAATACTTGGATATAGAATTACCTCATTGCATTTTAAGTCTTCAACATGGATGTAAAATCTTCTCATTGTATGTTGCTTCACTTGAATATGAAATCTGCTCTTTTTCTTGTTTCATTGTTGCTTGCAAACCTTAAACCTTTTCAACTTCCCTTGTAGATTTTGATGTCGCTCCCTTGTTGTTGATGATTATGGTGTTTCTATGGACCCGTTGTTGTCGAGAGAGAGAATGGTGCTAACTGCAAATCGAACTACAAGAAGGTGGCTTTCATCTATAGACGTCACCCTCATGATTGACAAAGATTAGCACTCAAGAGATCAAAATAGTGCTGAAATTGGTGTGAAATTGGGTAGCTCACCATTCTACCCGGAATTAACGTACGGTGACACACACTCAAAAGAAGCTCTTTAGTAAAGGAAGAATTTTTGGTCGGTGCCTCTCATGATATGAATATGGGTAGTCTCCACTAATGATTGATCAGCAACTCTAATAAATCACTTCTCCCTGCACCAAATTTGCATCACCGGCATGATTAAATCCATTATTTAACACTCTAACAAGCAAGAAATCGAACGTAGTTCCCTAACATTTCCAAGTTCAATTATGTCGGTCAGAATTCTCTATGTAATCATACCTAGAAGCATGCTAGTGACTCTAAAATCTCTAAAAGTTGAAAGTTTTATGCAAATTTTTTTATTTTTTATATATGCAAAAATATATGCTTAGCCACTCCCCCACACTTAAACCTTACATTGTCCTCAATGTAATTGAATCGTCCAAGTAAAGTCAAGGTGGGAAATCTTAATATGATATGGAACAAGAAAAATAAACACACAAAACAAAAAGAAAATAAGAACAAAAGGATAAGAAATACAAAACCGGTGGGTTGCCTCCCACTTAGCGCTTGTTTTAAAGTCGACGGCCTGACATGGCTCTTGTAAGATTCATTCCCCATATACTAACAATCGGAAAATTTGGGGATCCTCCCATAGTACCTGTTTTGCACATAATAACTCCATACAAATATTAGCACAAGAAAACAATAGTAAAGTTATAGCTCGATAGAAATTTCCCCCACACTTATTCTTGTCCACACTCGGAAGTGTATAAAGAACATAGAATTTGGGAATTTCCATGCATTCCTCTTGGCAAACCTGCATAGTGTTAGAATCAAGTGTTTCCAATGGTGGATATCGAGAAACAAAGTCATTCAAAAATACTTTTGAAGCACATACATTCAAACCAATAAGAGGTAAAGGAGAAGAATCAATATGCAAAGGGTTAGACAAACCTTGCACAATTTCTTGTATCACGGTATCCTCCTCATTCTTAAAAAATTCGAGTGAATTACTTACCTCTTGCATATCATGGTCCTCTATCAAACCTTGCAACCATTCTTCATCATTTTCTACCTTAACTAAAGTCTCGGCATCATCATAATCATTAGCAAGTTCAATTGGGTCTTCCACAAATTCAATCAATTCGGTTTCATTATCGAGCATCACCTCTTCAACATCTTCATCATCGGAATCGGGCCATTCACTAAAATGATTTTCGTCGGTAAAATTGTAAGATCTTCTTGCGAGGGTGTTACACCGTTTACAACAATAGGAAAATCACACACAATCTCCTCCTTTTGAATAGGTGATGGATCGTTATTATGATCCGGAGTTGGAATAACTTCCTCATTGTTGCAACTTTCATACACTTCTGCGGACTCATAATTTTCCTTAAGGAATTTTTTCCAAGCACTAAATGCATCTTCCTCAAGCTCTAACTTTTGAATAGGTGAATGATCATTATTAAGATCAAGGCTTGAGTAATCTACACTAGCGTCATCAAAAGTTTCCAAAGGTTGGTCCTTTTCAACACAATCATCTTCATTATCGGAATCACCATAATAAGAATCTTCATCGGTTTCATAACCTTTATCCCGACGTCGTTTAAGTTCCATATGAATAGTCCTACTAATTTCTGCGACAAGCTCTTCCGAGTCTCCATCATCTTCCAATTTGTATAACTTTTGTGCAAGTTTCCGGACATTAACACGCTTACCACCGTGTATAGAGTTTCTAGATTGTATATCCTTAAAAAGTGAAGGAAAAACACGATGAAGAGGTGTATATTCCCAACTCTCCGTCTGCACATTACTAGAAAACAATGTATTAGAAACATAATTATCCGCCCATCCTTGTAATTGTCCACTTACATACCCGTCATAAGGTTGTTGATATGCATGAGAATATCCATAAGGCTCCGTAGGATTTTGATCATAACCAAAAGTTTGGTTTTGATTGTATCCTAAGGATGGTTGGAAGTTGCCATGATGTTGAGGTTGAAAATCGTATTGATTGTTGAAATATGCTTGCTCTTGTCCACCATACATGGAAAACCGGTACCTGAAAAACAATTCAAAAACTAAGTTAGATACGATAATAGAATCTAACAAAGCAAGAATAAAGCAAAAAGTAAAAAGAAAACAACTAAAATCATCCGATGCTCCCCGGCAACGGCGCAAAAATTTGTATGCTTGTCGTAACCACAACAAATTAATTAATACTTTACTACCTAATTAACAAGTAATATAGGGTAGTCAAGGTCGATCCCACGAGGAGCACGAGATTCTAGTTGTAAAATTATCACACAAAGGGGGGTATTGGTTAAGAATTTAAGAAAGTAAATAAAATAAACAAAGCAATTAAAAAGATAAGAGAAATCAATAAGAGAGATTAGATCAAGGAATCCTTCTTCGCTGCAAAACAATGATTAAAGTTATGTTCTTTTCCACTTCTTATTAGTCACAGATTATCACCAACCGTAGGATAGCAGGTTCGCTTAGCTAACCCCAAAATTCCTTATTTCACTGAGTAACAGGTTCGCTTAGTTATCAGATTCTATTCAAAAGAACCACCTTGAGGTTCGCTTACAAGATGTAATTCCCCGAACGCATTAAGATTTATGAACTTAGGTTTAGTACTAGTAGTTAGACTCGGTTCGCTTGGTCCACTTTCTAGCGTTGTTTTCACACACAATTGCTCCACGGAATCCCTCCGCAAGGTCTCGTGTTTTCTACTTGTGTAAAGAGTCAAGAAACGATTACTTATCCCCTAACTTTCACTAGCTTTAGATTGGATTAACAAATCAATTTAGTATGCATCCTAAACAACCTATCAATCAATCATAAACACTCTTAATAGCAAAAACAAACGATAATCATGTGAAAATTCAAAGTAGATTTAAACAAAACTCAAAACATGTCTTAAGAACTAGGAATTCATCCTCAATCAAATTAGTTACTCATGCTTAAGAAGTTCACACAAAGAGAAAAGTATTGTGTGTGTAAAAGTGTGCAAAAGAGATGCAAAAGATGTGTGTATCTAAGTGCATCTATGTATATGGAAGTGTAGAAGTTCTTCTCTATTTATAGGCTTCAATGTTCTCCATAACTTCCAAGGAATAGAATCCCTTTCCTTTTGTAGCTCAATTTCCAAATCCAAGCCTTTCTCAAATCTTCCACCTCCTCTTTCCAAATCCAAGCCGAATTCTTCATTCAATTCCAAACCCAAGTCTTCACATCCCATGAGAGAAATTCACACAAAAAGCTGCAACTTTGGCTCGCCGGAAAACTGGGTTTTTGGCCGGAAATATGCCGGAATCCGTCACCGCCGGCAACCTGAAAATTCTCCTCCGGTCAAGGTATATTCCGTTGGTCAACCGTTAAGACTAACGATCAAACATGTCAAACCGTAAGTCAAACGTTAGTCAAAAGTCAAGGGTCAAGGGGCTGAGTTAGAACGAGTCAGAACCGAGTCAGCTGGCTAACTCGGCTGACTAGTTCTGACCAAGCCACTTGCACTGAACCTTATTATTCACGGCCAAGATGTCCATGCCAGTCCTGCTACCCAGCCATGATGGCTGTCATCTGTAACTTGCACACAGCAACACCACCTCTTCTGCTAACTCAGCTGCAATTCACCAGTCATGCACAACTGCCAAGACCCCCTGCAACAGCACCAACAGCTCCACCTCAAGGCCCATAGTAGTAACCACTTCACCATTAGCAATCCTTTTCACAGCTCCATAACCTTCACCTGCAACAGCAAAGGCCCTTCCATTTGCACAAACCACCTGCAGTTCCATTACCACTGCCATCTTGAATCTCCTTTTACTTCATTGCAATTCTTCTCAGCTGCTCAACATCAGTTCCATCTCATTTTGTAGCTCATGCACCAGCACTTCCCATGACACTCAACATCACCAGATTCCTATGGCCTAGCCACCATTTGCAGCATCAACACCTCCTCGTGCTCACGCTCTGTACGCCATTCCAAGCACCAGCAGCTTCTTTAGCTCAATCCATCTCTTCCAGACCACCAACATCATCATTCATTTTCTGATTTCATCCCATGTGCTTAATTCCAGAAAATACCCATGAGATTCCCTTCTTTCATTGAACCCATCTTCCATCAACAGCAACATCGAGTCTTGTTCTAGAGAAATTTGAACCCTAACATTCTTTATCTGCTTCACAACTCACAGCAGCAGCTCACCCACCAACCCATATTTAATATCATCTCAAACCTTTATCAAATCGATCCACAAACCCAATCTCCAATTGATCAATAGCGAAACCTCCATTTCCTTCTCAATTTCAAGAACCCTAATTCCTAATTTCTCCCATGTTAATCTCTTCAGCCCCAGAAACCCATTTCCTCTTCATTATCATCTTCCTCCGAACCCTAACTGCTTACTTTAAATTAGTAGCATCATCACATCTTTTCCATCACAACACTTCTCTTCTCTCGATCTCTTCTCTCGACAGTAACAGCAGCCATGGCTGCTTCTTCTTTCTGTTTCAGTAGCAAACAATGATGAAGAATCGATTCTAGGGTTGGGATTATAACATCCGGATCCGGGTTCAGGTTTGGGCATAGACCATGGATACAGACCACCCATTTGGATGTCTTATAACAAGTAGTCTTCTTTGGATAAGGGCTATCCAATTAGGTTGCCCCTTAACATTAACTAGAATGTCTTTAGTGCTCCTCCAAAAGTGAGTTGCCCCTTAACATTAACGTGGCTCCAGATAGTGTCCGCCCATAAAATGACCTTTTTGACCTTTCAGCTCAAATTGAATGATTTCTTCTCCTTTTCCTCCGTGTGACTCCAGAGTACCTAATTGCTCAAAAACACACGTAAAATACATAATTTACAAGAAAAATAGCAAAGAAAGCATAAACTCTTAGATAGTAAATTAGGTGTATTCTACACCTATCAGTTAGAAGGCAGTCCTCCGTAAGGGTGGATTTCGTAACCTTCTGGGGTAAGGTATTCAACAAATATAAGCAACATTTTGGGAATCCCAAAGGAAGAAGTGTTGAGTAAATACATGATAGGCACCAAGTCATCGAAAATGCGATACTTGGTTATCTAGCTATCCAAAAATCGATTTTCGACGCCACCAACTTTAACTTGTCCATTGAACAATTTGTAAGTATTTTTGTGGTTTATTTTACATAAGTTTGATCTTCATACTAAACACCACTAACTAAGTAAGTTTGTGTTATGTTTTTGTAGCATAAAGTCGTCAAAGCGCGCTACTTGGAGGAAAAAGGGGAAGCATTTGCATTCGATGCAAGTTATAAATTCATGGAAGACAAAATCCCGGAGTATGGCCAGGAGATGATGGAGGGTGTATCTTCCTCGGACGAAGATTGATGTCTTTAGAAGTTTTAGTATAGGTTTTATGGGTAGATCCCTATGTAAACCCTCACGAGACTATACTCGTCCACTAGGGTCGCCTAGGGGTTCAAAGGATTGATGCACATGCTAAGTGCATTCGTTGTTCTGTCGACAAGGATTATATTCGAAATAAATTAGACTTGCGGTATAATATGCTAACAAATTTCAATGGTGTATCTATGCCGGCGTAGAATATAGTGTGTAACTCTATGCCGGGATACAATGTCTAATTTTTTATTGTTTCTGTGTAGAATAAACCTTCTTTCGGCATTGAACTCTAGTAAGAATCAAAGCCGATACTTGGTGCCGGCAACATATTCAACCATAATGCATCGCCGGGAATTAACATTCAATACCCAACGGCTATTTTTTCAAACCATAAACCAGTTAAGGGAAATGCCGGCGTGGATAGTAGGTTACTGACAATGCCGGTATAATAAAGTGAAAAATAGCCGCTGTGTCCTCATATGTTTAAAGGAATTGATACTTCCATTGCACTTGATACCTAAAAAACCGATTAAAAGAAAGACTGTGCTCCAACATATATCTCTAATGGCTAATCCATCATCAAATAACAATTTCATCATTGTCATGGAAAAATAAAAACTTAAGAAGAACAAACTATCGACTCCGATAGGAAAGCAATCATCATCCACCACCAACTCAATTGCCATTATACAAGAAAAACTTAGAAGGAAGAAAAGCACCACCAAGTCAATTTCCTCCATGGAAGAAGAGATACTTAAAAGGAAAAGAGAAAAACAAGAGGCATCAAAAGAAGCAAAATATCGCAAAGAAACAAAGGAAATATACGAACGTGTAAAACAAGCGAAGATAAAAGCGGATGTTGAGGAAGAAACCGAATGTATTAAAAATTACTACATAGTATCGGATCTCCCGGAAGATCACCGCCCTTTTAACCTTTTTTTGGGGTCTTGTTGCGGATGGTCCTTATAAGCCGAAGTTCGTGGATGGTGAGTGTAAGAAACGAAAAATGGATTACAGGGATGTGTTTGTAGCGAATAGAACAAGAACCCTCATAAAATTATGTCGCAAATACAATGAGTTTCTCGCAAGATACAGAGGGAATAAGTAACAAGCTCAGGCCGCATATTTCGAGTGGAGAAAAGAGCCTTTTAGGCATTTCGAAGATGCTTTTTTTATGAAATCTCATTCTGAGAAATAATGTTAGTTGCAATTAGCTTCAGATCTTTTCTTTTATGTGTAATGTTCTTGTTCAAGTATTTTATGTTAATTTGCTTAACATTAATATGAAGGCCAGTTTGGGTCAGTTTGTTTGCTTAAACCTTTGGACCCAATATAAACTAATGCCGCCATATAATAGTCTCCATGGAACAATGCTGGTACCCTGGTCAGAATTGAAACTAATTGTGAGAATGCCGATAATGTATTGTTCCATCTTTCCATGCTGGAATTATGACGGTTACAAACTCAAGTTATGTGGCAGTTAGAAACTCCTTAATTCCACCTATCCGACGGTTACAAACTCCTTTATCCCACTTATTTGACAGTTACAAACTCCTTAATACCATTTATGTGTCGGTTACAAAATCCTTAATTCTATTTAAGAGGCGGTTATAGAAAGGAAACTATTCAATATCTCTTTCCATTCAATCTCCCTGTCGGTTTCATCTTCTATACCAAATACAATGGGTCGTCTCAAACCTCATGAAAAGCCAATCCTGGAGAATTTGTTGATGATGGTGGTAAATCAAAATCAAAAGCGCAACAAGTGGCTGAAGAGTCTGTTGGTGAGGCGGAAGTAACAAATTTGATGCGATAAGTGTTGTATATATTAAATTGAAGTATTTTAATGGTTTATCCAATACTAGAAAACACAAACTGAACCTTGCTTGTACTTCGACTATTCTAAAAGAAATTTTTGAAATTGCAGTTTAGTCAATTCAAATTCAGTTACCTGTTTGTTTGGCGGTAGAATTCAAGTAGAAAACCATGCCGGATTGTATTTCTTGTAACCCTATTTTATTGCATGTATCTGCCGGCATATGCATCTCTATTACATACTATGCCAGTACGTAGGTACCAGATTTGTATGTATGATCAATGCCATGCCGTCTTTATTTGCTTCTTCTGTTAAAAGTTCTGTACAAAATTCCTCCAATACCAGCATAGAATATCTTTATTTTACAACGCCGACATATGTGCCGGCAGTGTCGATATGTTTAGTATCCATTCCGGTATTGGTTCCCTTAATTTGTTAATTCTATGTATGAAATTAAAGATAACCGACATTAAAGTTTAAATATTTTCTACGCCGGCACAACTACCGGCAGTAATTTATATTAACGATCCATGCCGTTTTTCTGTATATAACTCAGTTGACATATTGGGATATAGGTCTAGAGAAGCACAAATAAAGAAAAGAAAGGGAAAAGCTGTTGAAGAAGGAATACCCAAGTCTTCTCGGGCTCGACGTAGTCGTTCTGATTCGGATCGTGCTAAGGTCGTCATTCGGGAGAGTACGGGGGAAACAACCAGCAGTGATGATGATGATGATGAGTGGAAAAAAATTCCTAAACCGGCCAGAGCAGGTGGGTCATCCTCACAAGCAGCTAGCTTAGAAGAACCTGATTTCGGAGGTGAAGCCCCTAATAAACCGGAAAAGGGACCGCCAGCCCACCTTCCTACAAGATATGACATGATTCCAGACCGTGATGATGGCAAACAGTGGGGTCAACCGATAAAACCCTAACTCTTATTTTCCTACAAGCACTCTTGGGATTGTTGGATCTTTCAAACTTATGTAATACCTTTGCATCTTGTTATTATATTATTTATCTGTGATCAACTGAATTTAATTTAGTTTGTTGTGTTTTTATAGGACCACGAGAAAGCCTTCCGTGTTAACTGCCATCAATCAAGTGATTCATGGCCTCTGGATTTAGAGTGCCCTAAAGTTGGATCAATAGTCAGAGCATCTGGGTTGTATCCTGCGGTAGAAAATTATGTGGCCACTGATCCCGTCATGACAAACTTCTTTTTGGAGAGATTTTTTGTTGAAACTGATACTATGCATTTTCCTTTTGGCGAGATGACCATTATCCCTGAAGATGTCCAAAGGATAAAAGGTATAGAGGTTCTTTGGAAAGCCTTTAACAGAGGAGATGAGTCTAAGGAACTAGGATGGGACAAGATCTATGAGCTGACTAAAAAGTTATTTGGGTGGGACAAGGAAACGACTTTGGCAAATGTGTACAATACATCCCGTTCCAAGACAAAGACTATCACATTCGTCAATCTCGTTCGATTATTTGGGAATACGAAGGACAAGGATTGAATCCCGAACAAGTTCAACAAACTGCCGCTGCTTATCTGTTACACGCCTTGGGATCCGTTATATTCCCTGATGCTAATGGTAGACTTTTCCTGATTATCAAGAGCATGAGGCTCTAGCTCAGAAATACTTATTCAACGTTAACCCGAAGCCCAATAACAAGAAACAGTTTTTCGCAATGAGATTGGCTCTAGACTCCATGGTTGTCCAAGATGTTGTGTTTTACCCATATAGGAATGCCAAAGGAGTTTACTTTATAAGGCGTGACAATGTTTCATTTTACACCGGACCGTTATTTCATTCAAAAGGATTTGTTATGCACAACCCTTGCCGTGTTATGCGCCAGCTTGTGTATAAGCAGAAAGATCTTACGGATACATCTTATTAGAAATTCTCTCATGACTTTCCTCACTTCCAAGCAAATGAGAACAATACCATGGTAGTTTACGACCCAAGTCCAATTTTTTCACATTGGAGTAAAATGGTAGAACAAGGACTTGTTCTTGATAGGGTTGGTTTGGAAATGGCGGAAAACGGTTATGTGACCGAACCAATGTTTCTTAGAGGACATCGAAAGTACTCACATCCTTATATTGTATGCCTGGATACCATAGAAGTTCCTCCACAAGCAACACATAATAAGAACATGTTTAAAAATATGACAACAACGTCAGCGGATAGGAAATTTGGCAAAGTTCTTTAAGAAAAAGAACAAGAAAGGAGAGGTGTTAACCCAGAAAGAAAGCTCTTTAAGCATAATTATGACGAGTTAAACAATATTATCCATGCCATAAACCCAGATCTTCAGCACCATGTGACTCCGTGCACTAAGTCTAAAGATGCTTAGGATATCTTAGAAGCTGTATTTTAGGGAGATACCTAAGAGAAAGATGTTAGGCTTCAAACCTAACTTATGACTAGGAAACCTTTTGTATGTATGATGAAGATTCGTTCAAAGAATTTAATCAAAAGTTATATAGTATTGTTAATTCTTGTTATGCATTAGGTAAGACTATCTCCCAAAAGGACATTGTGATGAAAATTCTTCGATCTTTACCAGCAAGATACGAGTCTAAGAAACATGCCATCATGGAAGGAAATAACCTTGATACACTTTGGTAGGTGTTGATGTGATTTTTAGTTCAGGGCTAAAAAATTGTAAAACCCTATATTTAATGCGCCATTTAAAAGTGATGAGTGCTCAAACCTATCCACTTACATATGTGAACAATTTAGTATATTCAATGTGTCATGGCTCTGTAAAGAGGTTGAGCCATTTAGAAGTGATGAGTGCTCAAACCTCTCCACTTACATATGTATTGAGAAATTCAATACATTTATATGAAATTCACTCAGAATGGTGCGTGTACCAACAATCCCAAATATTTTGTGAATTATATTTTCTACCAACATTATTCACTAATATGTGACTTGCCTAGTATTTTCCTATGCTATGTTACCAGCCGAACTCTCAATATTGACATGACATGACGATTAAATGTCCACTCTCAGCAGAGTAGCATGAATCTCCCGAAGTTTCAGTATTGAGATCTGCATGAAAATACTCACACAGGCTGCATCAATCTCTGACAAAGAGAATTTTGTATCGACGCACTTTTAAGTTAGCTCGATCGAACACGCTTAAATTCTTTAGGGAAAATCTAGACTGTTAATATCAGTTTCAAAATAATCACGGCCACACGATTTGGCCACGCAATTTAACAAGATTAGACTACTGCTAGCATAACTAGGTAATCACCATAGTGACCACAGGCGGGCCCACTAATGGCATGGTCAATCGAGCTCTATGTATCTCATTCGCAAGTGCTTGGAATGCCGACCCAAACATGGGCGTTAACGCGGCATAAAAATATCTCAAAAGAGATGAGACTGACAAAGAGGGTCTTAAGAACGTATCACATCCGTTCAACTTAGCCGGCTTGGATCGCATTTCGAGCGATCAAAGAGGTGCCAATGTATTCACCGGTGGCCCAACTACTCCCTTGGTCGATCGACCTGTCCACTGCAAAACCAGAGCGCATCAAATCGTTATCCCAAAGTAGAACATGCTGCTTTGAAAACCCTAAAATTGCGTTTGCGGCAACGCACTACTGTCGCAAATCAATCACGACCATCCCTCTTCGCCAGCTTAGTTGAGAGGCTTATATTTAATTTTAGGTGACCCTGAAGATGTCAACGTGATCACCGTCGACTCACCTTTACACGGGACCGACCGGCCTGCTCGAACTAGCGATTGATGCCTTGAATCGCTCGTTCAAAAAGGGTGGCCACGCGCCCCCCTAAACCCTAGAGTTGCGTCAAAAGCAGTTTACAACTGCCGCAAATCGATCACGACCATCCAACTTTTCCAACCTAGTTGGATAGTGTAGATTTATTTTTAGAAAAATAGCAAAATAACATTGTGAACACCGGCCATCCCTCCTCCACATGGAGTGATCGACCAAGTAACAACTTGACCATAGGGTCCCCGAACGATTACCCAAATTTGGCTAGTCATGTTGCTTCTAAGACGCTCAATCCGTGACTGATTCGTTCGAGCTCAAAAACAGCGATGCTTCAAACACATCGATTACTTTCAGCTGATTCGTGGCTAAATTGGTACTTGAATCATCTTTTGTCCCTCATCCAAGCCCACTAACCAGTCAACCGAAGCATCCCACCAGCCTTCCCTGTATTACAATATCTGGTCAATGGTCAAAGTCAACGCCCAGTCAATGGTAAAAGTCAACAACTGGTCAACGGTCAAAGTCACCATCAATCAATGTCAATGTCAAGGCCGTGATGCCGATGGTGCTGCCATGCAGTTTCCATCCATGTTGTCAATGGTGCTGCCGTGCAGTTTCCACTCATGTTGCCAGTATTATTGCCAACCAATTTACAGCTAGGTACTCTACCGTACTGCCATCTAGTCTCTACCCGTGTTGTTAGTTGTGCTTCCAACCAGCCTTCATCCATGCTTCCAGACATTATGCATGCCATCCAGTCAATCCAGTATGCCATCCCATTATGCATGTCAGCCAGTCGGTCCATCATGCATAATTAATACAAGGAAGCATGCAAACAGTTTCATGCAGAATTGATTCCAGGAGGCATGCAAACAGTTTCATGCAGAATTTATTCAGGAATCATGCAAATAGTTTCATGAAGAATTTATTCAAAGAATCATGAAAATGATGTTTCATGCAAATTAATGTCGGATGCATGCAAGGGAAGTAAATACCATTTATGTTCAGGATTGTATAAATAGAGGGAATGTAATTCTGAAAGGGGGAGGCGAAGAGAAAAAAAAGATATAATGTAATTCTAATATCAATAAATATGTGACCAATTTAGTATATTCAATGTGCCATGGCTCTGTAAAGAGGTTGAGACATTTAGAAGTGATGAGTGCTAAAACCTCTCCACTTACACATGTATTGAGAAATTCAGTACATTTATATGAAATTCACTCAGAATGGTGCATCTAGCAATCCCAAATATTGACTTGCCTAGTATTTTCCTATGCTATGTTCCCAGCCGAACTCTCAATATTGACATAACATGATGATTAAATGTTCACTCTCAGCAGAGTAGCGTGAATCTCCCGAAGTGTCAGTATCGAGATCTGCATGAAAATACTTACACATGCTACATCACTGTCTGACAAAGATAATTTTGTATCGATGCACTTTGAAGTTAGCTCGATCAAACATGCTTAAATTCCTTAGGGAAAATCTAGACTGTTAATATCAGTCTCAAAATAATCACGGCCACACGATTTGGCCGCGCAATTTAACCAGCTTAGACTACTCCTAGCAGAACTAGGTAATCACCATAGTGACCAGCGGTGGGCCCACTAATGCCCTGGTCGATCGAGCCCTATGTAGCTCATTCACAAGTGCTTCGAACGCCGACCCAAACATGGGCGTTCACGCTGCATAAAAATAGCTCAAATGAGCTGAGACTGACAAAGAGGGTCTCATGAACATATCACGTCCGTCCAACTTAGCCATCCTAGTTGGACCGCTTGGATCGCATTTCGATCAATCAAAGAGGTACCAACATATTCACCAGTGGCCCAACTCCTCCCTTGGCCGATCGACCCGTCCACTGCAAAACCAGAGCGCATAAAATTGTTCTCCCAAAGTAGGGTGAACGCGCTACTTTGAAAACCCTAAAATTGCGTTTGCGGAAATGCCCTACTGTCGCAAATCAATCACGAAAATCCATCTTCGCTAGTTTAGTTGAGAAGATTAGATTTAATTTCAGGTGACCCAGAAGATGTCAACGTGATCACCGTCGACTCACCTTTACACGGGACCAACCGGCCGGCTTGAACTACCGATTGATTCCTTGAATCGCTTGCCCAAAAGGGGTGGCAACGCGACCCCCTAAACCCTAGAGTTGCGTCAATAGCAGTTTACAACTGCCGCAAATCGATCACGACCATCCAACTTTGAAATCCTAATTGGATGGTGTAGGTTTATTTTTAGAAAAATAGCAAAATAGCATTGTGAACACCGGCCATCCATCCTCCACATGGAGTGATCGACTAAGTAACTGCTCGACCATAGGGTCCTCTAACGATAACACAAAATTGGCCAGTCGTGCCGCTTCTAAGACGGTCAATCCGTGATTGATTCGATCGATCTCAAAAATAGCGATGCTTCTAACACATCAATTACGTTCAGCTGCTTATTCAAAAGCGATATTTTACATGCATCGATTATAAGCAATGATTTGTAAATATCGGTTTCACAAATAATTTTTTATTTAACCTAAAAGCACTATGTACTGATTTTATCGGCAAGTCACATGACTTGACTCATTTACTCGAGACATCAAACATGTCACAGACTGGGGGATACTCACAGGGGTATTGGTATGGAGGTTTACCGTGTGCGGCGTGCAACGCGCCCATTATGAGAACGTGTCAAGGAATAACGAACGGTTAAAAAAAATAGATAGTGTATAAAGGCGTGACTAGTTTCCTCTCATAGTGGAAACGTGGTGATCACCACTCTTTACACAACTCCACTTTTACATTTCCTAATCACCTCCACTTCCTACGAGATCAGGGTGTTCGAACATGACTTGTATAAATAGGTTTTTCAACCTATTCAAACAAGAACACAAGTGTTATCAACACAGTATTCAGAAAACATCAAGAACTGATAGCTTACATTCTGCATGCCAGTTCCACATTCTGATATAAGTCATAAAACAACCACACCTTCATAATTCAACATTTTGATCTCAAACACCTTCTTCGCTTCCCTCCTTAAGATTAACCCCTTCTCATTCACTTTGTAAGAAGATTGAATCTGGAACGGCCATTTCTGGTTTAGGCCAGAGTCTTACAGATTGATCTCTCGAATCTTAAGTACTCCCGTGCAGTGCATTTGTTTAGGGTTTGAATTCGTTTCTCAACAACACACCCAATTTACCAAAAATAACAGAATCAGTTTTCACCCTCAAACAATTGGCGACCACAATGGAAGATTTATCTCTCGGTTTTTAAATTAGTTTCTCAAGATTCATTCCAGTTTTCTCAATTTCAAAAAGGTAGATATTAGATTCAATTCAATTATTAAATTCAATTTAGGTTCAACAACTAATTTCAATTCCGGTGTTCCATTTGCTAAGCTTCAAATAAATGATATTTCAAGCAATGCTATTGGAAATGCCTTGGATAGCTGAGCACCAGTAAATCTCCCAGATGAAAGGACCAACAAGCCACATAGAGACACAAGATGAGACTACTACTTAGAAGAACGCAATGACTTCTCTCGAGATACAGATGGAGCAACCACCTTTTCTGCAACACCACAAGTGTTGTATGGAGCAAGCCAGAAATGCCTTAAAGGGTCCACACCCAGAAAGACGAAGTGAAGATTCGCGTAGCCGTTATTTCAGTATGGAGATAGTCGACAATAAATTCAACACCAGTGGAGTCCTAAGAAAACACCCAGATGTCACAAAAGAAAAGGTGTATCTCTATTCCACCATTGCTACCAATTTAAGATCAGGAGTATCCACTATAACTTCATCAACAAAACGTGTAGATCCAGAACATGGTGTAATTCCGAGAATTTGTACATCTACAATAACAAAGGAGGCTTGACACATCTTCAAATCATCATAAAGGGTTACATCTTCAGATCTACTGGGGCCGACACCTCAATAGAGCATACTCAAAAAGATAACGATGCCTGCGTCATCATGTCAAGAAAGAATCCTCAGTTTGGGCGAATCACTATTGTAAGAAGAATATTTCAACGAAACAATGAATATCCAAATGAATATGTGAAGAGGTACAAAATTAAGGCACTGGAGGGTCACGATCCAAGTATGACTTAACAACAATTGGTGTAATTATGCATCAATAGAATGGTACATATGTATTTTGCTTTGCTGAAGAACCTGCGCTTTCATACATACTCTGAACTTCGTGAAGCTGCTAAATACTCAGCTACAACAACACTACTAGAAAGAAACAGGACTGCCAGGAATGAAAAGCGTCATGATATTCGTGGAAGCATACATCTCACCAACATGCAATACAACCTTCAACCTTATGTAAGCAATTTCACTGAAGTAGCAAGAGGAAAACCACCGAGATACAACATCATGCGCGTCCAAAACCACTAACTCCAACTCCAGTACCACATGAACGACTGTCAAAATGATGAAACAACGTCTAAGATATACCATATCTGGCTCGACGACAACAACATCGGTGAGAGACGCTTTCAGAATTTCATCTCCCGTAGAAGAAGTAGTTGCATTACCGAAGGAGGTTGCACTTGGGACTTTAGAGGTACATACAGACTCTCCATGTCAAGAGATTCATCATATTTTCACAACCTATTAGTTAAGTTATTCACATGAGGGAAATTTCCTACTCCTCGAAGACACGATCCAAAGATGATAAAGGAAAGGAGCGTGGATGGGGACTGCTCAGCACTACCCATCTCAAAGATGTTGAATTTAGAGAGATGCAAGCATGCCATCATTATAATTCCAAGATGTCCAAAGATGAGGATATACTCAAGAGAGCAGACATATTATCAAAGACCAGCAATATGCCTGGACGTCTATGAAACGCAATGTAGACACAAAGACGGCCTCATGATCAACAACTCGTACGATCCTCATCAACATTGGGTTCAACTCCAACTCTCATCCAAATTATTTCTTCAGAAACCCAGCATGACAAACATCTATCAAGTTGAAAGCTCAGTAGATACTCTTGGTCAGGGGACAATCTCCTTCTTTTCCGTTCCATGAGTAAACATTAAGGAAGCTTTCGGTTTCATCATCAGCTTCTCCCTCTAATAATGAGACGATCTCTACCATTATATGAAGACTACCAGGATCGTGCAAGTAGCTACCATACCTTTCCCTGCCAGTCTCTTCTGATCACAGCTGCTGCCAAGAACCATTGTTGCTCGTTGATTAATATCATCCAGAGCTTCACCATAGCAACAACCACTACGGACAGAGGTAATCCGAACTTACGCATTTTTTATTTTCCCATGGAGAAGTAATAGAGTCACGTAGGCGAGATGGCGATATCTTTATTATGATAAACCCACCATACAATATAGAACCATGTCAATCACGCTTGGGGACTGGGTCTCAGCATGAAATTCCTTTACCGTCAGTCAAGGACTTCTTCAACGCAAGAGAGACGTTCAATCAAGAATCATGTAATTTGCAAGGGAAAATCAAACTGAAGGTTGGTCGAATCCTTAACCATTATTGTTATCTCCCCTATTTCGAATCGCCGGAGAGAGCGTTGCATGCGTTGAGATGTTACAATAGAAACAATATTCTTTCCCATGAGGAGAAAAAATGACTTTCCGGACAGTATTATTTGTGTGCCGTCTTCCCATCTGCCATATCGTATCGCCTCAGAAGAATATGAAGAATTTATTTTTCGAAATCAAGGGTTAAGGGCGCCCGCACTGGAGATTTCTCCAGAAGCTTCTTCAACACACGCTCTCTCCTGAAAATGCTTCAACGCTCTCTCTCCAGAAGCCGCATAAACGCATGCTCTCTCCAGAAGCTGCTTCAATGCACACTCTCTCTCCAGAAGCCGCTTCAACAGACGCTCTCTCCAGAAGCCACTTCAATGCATGCCCTCTCTAGAAGCCACTTCAACGCACGCTCTCTCCAGAAACCGCTTCAACGCTCTCTCTCCAGAAGCTGCTTTAACAAACGCTCTCTCCGGAAGCCTTTTTAATATCCTCTCGAGCCGCTTCAATACACTTTTCGTAAGCTCCATCAACGTTCTCTTTGGGAGATGCTTCAACACCTTTTTCAGAAATTTCTTCAGCAGCCTTTTAAGGATATTTATCATGATAGAGCTCGTCCACATCAGAGTCGAGGATTATGACGTCGTCATATATAGTTTTAAATCCCAAACCAAATGTATTCCTAATCTACCTGGGGCTAACCGATATCATTCTAGGGGAACACTTACCTGGACACCTCTTGAATGTGACATGTTCCAAGGAAAATCCGACCAATCTCTTATGGTAACATCTAACTTTGTCTCATAAGTTTTGTCTTTATTTCTCACTATCTAGTGCTTACCCCGCAATAATGTCACTGTTATGTACTAAGCAGGGGACTTAATGTTGATAGTGGTTTTTAGTTCAGGGCTAAAATGGTAAAACCATGTATTTAATGCACCATCGTGCCATTTAAAAGTGATGAGTGCTCAAACCTCTCCACCTACATATGTATTGAGAAATTCAGTATATTCAATGCGCCATCGCTCTGTAAAAAGGTTGAGCCATTTAAAAGTGATGAGTGCTCAAACCTATCCACTTACATATGTATTAAGAAATTCAGTACATTTATATGAAATTCACTCATAATGGTGGGTGTAGCAACAATCCCAAATATTCTGTGAATTATATTTTCTACCAGCATTATTCACTAATGTGTGACTTGCCTAGTATTTTCCTATGCTATGTTCCCAGCCGAAATCTCAATATTGACATGACATGACGATTAAATGTTCACTCTTAGTATAGTAGCGTGAATCTCCCGAAATGTCAGTATCCAGATCTGCATGAAAATACTCACACATGATGTATCACTCTCTGACAAAGAGAATTTTGTATCGAGGCACTTTTATGTTAGCTCGATCGAACATGCTTAAATTCCTTAGGGAAAATCTACACTGTTAATATCAGTCTCAAGTAATCATGGCCACACGATTTGGCCGCGTAATTTAACAAGCTTAGATTACTCCTAGCTGAACTAGGTAATCACCATAGTGACCAACGGTGGGCCTACTAATGCCCTAGTTGATTTATCCCTATGTAGCTCATTCACAAGTACTTCGAACGCCGACCCAAACATGGGCGTTCACGCTGCATAAAAATAGCTCAAACGGGCTAAGGCTGACAAAGAGGGTCTCAAGAACGTATCACGTCCATTCAAATTAGCCGGCCTAGTTGGATGGCTTGGATCACATTTCGAGCGATCAAAGAGGTGCCAACATATTCACCGGTGGCCCAACTCATCCCTTGATCGATCGACCTGTCCACTGCAAAACCAGAGCACATCAAATTGTTCTCCTAAAGTAGGGTGAACGCGCTTCTTTGAAAACCCTAAATTTGCGTTTGCACCAACGCCATACTGTCGCAAATCAATCACGACCATCCATCTTCGCCAGCTTAGTTGAGAGGCTTAGATTTAATTTCAAGTGACCCTGAAGATGTCAACGTGATCACCGTCGACTCACCTTTACACGGGATCGACCGGCCTTCTCGAACTAGCGATTGATGCCTTGAATCGATCGCCCAAAAGGGGTGGCCACACGTCCCCCTCAACTCTAGAGTTGCGTCAACAGCAGTTTACAACAACCGCAAATCGATCACGACTATCCAACTTCGCCAGCCTAGTTGGATGGTGTAGATTTATTTTTAGTAAAATAGCAATATAGCATTGTGAACACCGGCCATCCCTCCTCCACAGGGAGTGATCGACCAAGTAACAACTCGACCATAGGGTCCTCGAACGATTACCCAAAGTTGTCCAGTCATGCTGCTTCTAAGACGCTCAATCCGTGACTGATTCGATCGAGCTCAAAAATAGTGATGCTTCTAACACATCGATTGCTTTCAGCTGCTTATTCGAAAGCGATACTTTACATGCATAGATTATAAGCAATGCTTTATAAATATCGGTTTTACAATAATTTGTTATTTAACCTAAAAGCACTATGTGTTGATTTTAGCGGCAAGTCACATGACTTGACTCATTCACTCGAGACATCAAACATGTCACAAACTATGGGATACTCGCTGGGGTATTGGTATTGAGGTTTACAGCGTGCGACGTGCAACGCTCCCATTATGAGAATGTGTCAAGGAAGAATGAACGGTTAATAACAATGAGATAGTGGGTAAAGGCGTGACTAGTTTTCTATCATAGTGGAAACATGGTGATCACCACTCTTTACACAACTCCACTTCTCCATTTCCTAATCACCTCAACTTCCTACGAGATCAGAATGTTCGAACATGACTTGTATAAATAGGTTTTTCAACCTATTCAAACAAGAACACAAGTGTTATCAACACAATATACAGAAAACACCAAAAACTGACAGCTTACATTATGCTAGCCAGTTCTACATTCTGATACAAGTCATAAAACAACCACGCCTTCATAATTCAACATTTCGATCTCAAACACCTTCTTTGCTTCCCTCCCAAAGATCAACGCCTTCTCCTTCACTTTGTGACCGGATTGAATCTAGAACAACCATTTCTTGGTTTAGGCCAGAGTCTTATAAATTGATCTCTCGAAACTAAAGTACTCCCGTGCAGTGCATTTGTTTTGGGTTTTAATTCGTTTCTCATCAACATACACAATTTACCAAAAATAATAGAATCAGTTTTTACCCTCAAACAGTAGGTCTATAAATAGTACCTACAATGACTGCAAGTGCACAGTGCCTTATTGTGTATGGTGCAAATACAGTTCGATCCACAGGGACAAGATGGGTGTAGAGTTGATTCTAAAGTTTACTACAACTGAGTCAAATTGAGAGTAACACAAATGGTTGTTTTGTTGGGTGTCGATACGACATGGTTGTGATTCAAATATTAAAGCTGAATGTAAATTAAGACATAAGAACAAATTATAAACAAGTAGAAGAGGGGTATTAGGGTGGTTGAATCCACCTCATAAACTTTGCTAAGTCAGTTTAGTCTTAATATTATTCTTGTCCCATGTAATGGACGCTAGTCAAGATGCAAGTCTGATGTTTATCCTGGGTAGTCTCAAGTAGATGGCCTAATATCACCTAAGGTAACTAATCCATATCATAAGCTGTCTTCTTACAGTGCAACTCATCATAGATTAGCTTGGTCTCTTAATAATAATTTAAAGCACAATATAGGGTTATTCTATCCACCCATGTTGCATAGCAAACAAAAGGTGAAAGAAATATACTAAGTCACAATGATTAAACCATTCGTATATCATCTTAAGCTCAACAAGAATAATAAGCAAAACATAATTAACCTAACATCAGATTAAGGGTTTTATCTAAACCCTAGATAATGAATTAGAACATGATGACCAAGATGAAAACACAATTATATTATGAAAACTAGTTGATCCAACTAAACTTGGATGCCTTGTTACAGAGAAGAATGCCCTATTTATACAAAAAAATCTTTCAATTCACCCTCAATTCGAAAGTTAATGAAGACCCACTCACCCAAATGTGTTTCCCTTCTTTAATTCATCTTTGCAACTTCATTAATTTTATATTTCCTTCAACGTAGAAGATATCCCTTGTGAATACTAATATTCTGCTGAGCACGCATCACAGTCTTAGTAGTCATATGCAAGATAATTGTATAGCCCTCGCTGTACAGAGAAACCTAAGTAGCAGAAGATTCCTTCGCAGATCTAGTTTATCTTATCCCAAGAAGGGATACCTCGACGGCCAAGATACAAAAGTAAATCCTAGTCTGGAGAGAGGTAGCTGGCGAAGGGACAGAGGTAGGTGACATATCTAATCAGCATTAAATGCACAAATCTCTTATCTACATGCATAATCAAAGCATGTGGATAGAGATGATGTGGCAGAGTCTGACTGGCAAAGGTTAGCGATGAACGAAGGTACAATCAGTACTAAGGCTGGGAAGTTCCCGAAGGAACGTGGGACAGCTGAGGTGGTAGAGTCTGACTGGAGAAAGCACGCAGTGAACGAAGGTACCATTTGTACGAAAGGTATATCAGGAAACGATGGATCTAAAGACACCAAAAATATACCTTGAGCAGGAGGGGCTATAAATACCAAGCTTCACCAACAAACTAAAGGCATTCAAGATCTAGGAGAGAATATCTAGTCTTTAGCTTATACCTCTTTAATGTTTAGAACTTAAGTGTTTACTTCAACTTGAGTTCTCTCTATTACTTTGGGAAGCATTTAAGATCTTTTTAACCACGAAAACTTAATACAAACAATCACTCATTACCCCATGGACGTAGACAAAAGTCGAACCACGTAATCTCTCGTGTCTCATGATAGCTTAACACCATTTATATTAAATTCGTGTTCTTTGTTATTATTGTGATCTTGGATATCTTTCATAACTAAGTATCATCAGTTCAACAGAGGCATCAATACTACTTAGTATCCGATTCTCTGTGTTGTATACATTACGTATACTTTGGGAAAATTAGTAGTCACAGTTTGGCGCTAGAAGGTTTTGATCACCAGCTTGAGTTTTTATGTTCCTTTATTTTATAAACTTACGCATCTTCTTTAACGAAAAGATATGAGTTCTACAACGATGAATCTCACATTCTAGTGACTTGTTCATTCGTTATTTACGTAATTTCTTTGAGTTCATAGCCTCTAAAGACTTACAACCACACAGATTTACAAATATTTTCACAAAAACATGCTCACAAAATGTTAAATCTTCTGTTTTTTACTAAAAAGCAACATTTTTTGACAAAGTATCCTTCAGATTTGAGTACCTCTGAGCACTGAGGAATCTCAGTAAGAATTTTTTTAAAAAAAAAAATCTTTTCAAGCATTTAATAACCCATCTTTCAAGAAGATCTGACACCCTTTTGAAATTGTTTCCAACAATTTAGGTTGTTTTTTCCAAGGGTGTCATAAGAAATTTAATGCCAATCTTTTTAAACGTCATTTTAGTCTTTTTTTCTGAAAAAGTTGTTTAGCCGTCTTCTGTGTCAGAGCATTAATTGTTGTTTCTAACGAAGGCATCCAAGTAGCAGATTTTTTTTTCACTCTTTCTGTATCATTAGGGTAGCAAAAGACCGAAGGCATGCAGAATCCAGGCGATGTACCAACAAGCTTGTAGGATCAGAATATCGCAATAGCAATGATCTTTCGAAATCACCATCAAAAGTACACTGTGAAGCCGTTGCAGATTAACTACAGAAATGACCTAACGAATGACGACAGCTTAAACACGAGAAAAGTGTGATGATCTAGCGAAATTTAGGATGTTTGCGAATTTTAACATTTATATACTTGCGAAAATACCGCAAGACATATCCTAAAATAAAGGATAGATTAGCTGTCATCCACTATGTAATACACTATATAAGGAGACGATCAGGCATAAGGAAGGAGAGATAATTTTTGGAGTATTGAGAAAGTTTTGAGGAGAGAGAAAGTCCAAAACAGTGTTGTATTTTTGATTTCACTTCCTTCTTGTAAAAGTTCTAGATTAAATTAATAAAAAGTGTCGCTATTCATCTTAAGAAATGTGTTGATTGTTATGAATTCTTGTGAGGGATGTATTGTAGGATTTCCTGCAACTAATAATGGCGCTAGAAACAGGGAGGTGATTGAATTGTGATTTGAAGGAATTTGGGGTAATTGGTGAAGAGTTTTACATAGTTTTCAACAGCTCATTAAGATTGAAAAGATGGTTAGAAGAAGAAATGCTTCAAGATAACCAACAACTGTTAGAAGGAGTAAGAGGCTTGCTGGAGAAGTAATAAATGAAATTGTGGAATCTTCAAGAATGAACACAAGAAACAATGGAGAGAATCAAGTTCAACAATCAATTCAGCGTACACCAACGCCAAATAGAACTACAGATTATGACAGAGTGAGTATACACACTTGGCGGTCAGATTCAACAGAAGAAGTGGAAGAAGAGAAACAATTAAGAAATGGTAGACAAGAAGAAATAAACTGAGAAGCAGTTGGAAGAGTAATCCATGGAAATGACGAAATTGGAGCACTAGAGGCATTAAGGCAAAGGATAGGAGAATGGGAAAAACAATAGGAATCAGGAGAATGGGCGACGTCGGGAACGAAATAATCAAAATGGCGAAGAAAATCAGGAAGAAGAAAGAATAATATTACATGGGAGAGAAATTCAAAGAAATCAACAGGTAATTGAAGATGAAATCGAGAGACATTATGTCGAACAAGCACGTCTAGCTTGCGAAAGGGAAAGGTTGAGAGAAGAAGTGGAGGAACAAGAGCTCCGAGAGGCAATACGCCAAAAAAATCATGATAATCGAGAAAGAAGGCATGAACAAAATCACAATAATGGAAATATCAATGAGGAATATGATAGAATACAAAGGAGAGCTGAAAGGCAACAAAGAGAATTGATAAGGAATGACCAAAATCGCAGAGGAGAAAATGAGAGGTACAATCATGTGCGAATTCATGAAGGAGATGAAAGAGGAGATCGCAGGGAAATATGAGAAGAAAATAATGAAGAAGAAAATCAAAATTTCACAAGACAAGACAGAAATGAATGTAGAAGAAGAGAAGCAGAATTAAAGAAACCAATGGACCAAAATCCAGGAATAAATGATCAAATCTTAAAAGAATTAGCGGAGATGAGAGGAATGCTAAATAACAGAAAAGAAGGAGGAAGAAGACAATTGGATGAAGCTATAGAAGAAGCTGCAAAAACTCCATTCACACAAGAAGTACAATTAGGAGGAATACCCCCAAAGTGTAACATGCCTGCATTAACTAGCATCTTTGACGGGACAACTTGTGCAATTCAACACATTAAAGCTTATGTGACATGTACGCTATAGTGGGAAAATCATGATGTTGTATTGTGCAAATATTTTACTTCAAGTCTAACGAGAGAGGCCTTATAGTGGTTTGAAGGTTTACCAAAGAATACCATAACATCTTTCAACCATTTGCAGACTACATTCTTAGGGGCGTATATAAGTAATAATTCCTCGCGACTTGGTATTGAAGATGTATTTGGGTTAAAAAAAATGGTTGGCGAAAGTTTGAAGCGTTTAACCACGAGGTGGAAGAAAATGTGTAGTGATATGGCTAGTCGTGTGGATGAGAGATATCTCATTTTATCATTTATTAATGCAATGTTCACAACCAACCTGCTGTATATTCAAATTTTCATAGTCAAGAACATGATCACAATGACTGAATTGCGAGACCTTAAGGAAGAGTATATTGCTCTTGAAGAAAAACAGAATGAGATGGAATCATTCCCAGTTGCGAATATAAGTTCAAAAGCAGCGAACGTAAGCTTGTTAACCAAGTTGATAAACACAGTGGCTAGCACTCCGCAAGGACAATAAGATATGATAATGGAGAATAGTCAGCAGAAAATAATAGTTATGGGAAGTCGTGACCAAGAAGAATTCGAGAGAGAAAGAAACTTCTATAGCCGAGGTGGAAGCAACAAAATTCTAAGACTTGATCAGCCGCAAGAAACATATGGAGTCAAAGGAAAAATTATCACAGAGGCCAAGGAAATCATAAGATGATATGGGAAGAGATCAAGATGCCACCTCTGAGTGCTAGTGTAGAAAAAATATGGGAATCTATAATCTTGATGGAGAATATACCAGCACCCTGGAATATAGGAAAAGAGCCACCTCCAAATCACCGAAGTCAAGAATTTTGTTCTTACCATCATTTTCATGGATATTCAACAAATGACTGCAGAAATATAAAGAGGATCATTCTCAGAATGATAGATCAGGGAAAATTAAATCATTTTCTCATGGGACAACCTCAATCTCAACCGTTACCACCTCCACCATAAATTCGCAGAGTTATTAATACAACAAAGGGAGGAGAAACATTTGTAATAGAAGTTGGAGCAAAGGCGGAGAATCTATTTTGTCACTCTATTGTACATTCATACAAAACGATTGAAGACTTTCACGATAATATTCTGAGCAGAGTTTTCGCAAGAGATGCTAATGGGAGAGAAATAATAAACATTTCGAAGGTCTTGCCGTTAAAAGACTGGAAAAAGCATACTATTTCCTTCACCGCATAAGAAGTAACTGAAGGTGGAGAAATGCATGAAAACCCATTGGTGGTGAGATTAGAGATTAATCCAAAACCAAGTAACGATGAAGCCGAGGACTCATGGGCAATCAACAAAGTTTTAATTGATACCGGAAGTTCTGTGGATATCCTGTTCTATCATGCTTATAAAACTATGGGTGGAAAAGATGAAGATTTGATACCTTCAACTTACAAAATCTATGGTTTCAACGGAACTGCTAATAAACCTAAAGGTGAAGTCACTATGCGAATTCCATTGAAAGGAATATCTTCTGAAATTATGTTCTGTGTTGTCGACGTGGAGTCACCATACAACGCCTTAATTGGCAGACCTTGGCTACATGGGATTCTAGGCGTAGCATCAATATTTTATCAATGCATCGAGTTCCCTCATCCAAGTGGAGTTGGCATTATAAAAGGATATTGTATTGAAGGAAAGAAGTGTTATGAAATTGATGTTGAGTCACGCGAAGAATGAACTACAGAGAAAGAGAATTGGAAATATAACATCAAAGGAAAGAAGAGAAGTGAGAGATTGATGGTTGATGCAGTAGAGAAGAGAAAAGAAGAAATATTGCGAAGTAAATGTTTGCTGAAAATAGGAAGTGGCGAAGCATTCGCAGAAAGCAAGAAAGCCGTAGAAAATATCAATGATGCAGAGGCAGAAAGCAACAAAGGTAAGAAACTTAGAATTTGATATCAGAATAAAATTGAGAAAAGAATGAAAAATATATGACTGATTTGTTACAAAAAATTTCAAAAAATATATTTTATGAACTGACAAAGACGAGAATTGAGAAATTACAATAAGAGTTGAAATTCAAAAACAGAATAATCAAAACAATCAGAATGGGGCGAATCTACTATAGCGTGCACCCTAGTTCGCGAAATTAAATTTTGGCAAGAGGCAAATGTAAGACCTAAAGTGCGTCATAGAAGGGGGTACCTGTTGCATGGCTCAGCGAAAAGGTTACACCGTTACTAAAACCTGAGTCATGGAGATGTGGGGTCAATAAAAACCAATCCAGGAGAGATACCTTGGATTTTCAACCTAGAATTATGATTCAGGTTGGACGACTGATGGTCTCTTCTAAGGGGTGCAGAATATGATCAAGGCGCCGAGGTACACAGTTGAGCCAAGAGTGCCTGGGGAGTCTGGAGCATACCTGTCCATTCTTGGCAAGTCTTGACTATGATGCACTCGGCCTGAAGAAAACCCCACTTAGGGTGCAGTATCGTAACCATAAGCCATATAGGCAAAAGGGATAAGAGGCTGCGAAAACAACTAGTTGTTGTTAAGACCGGATAGGAGGAGCCAACCTTGTATGTTAGAGGTACGTATCCTTGAAGGGGAAACCATGGGGAAGATAAGGGCGGCACCCTCCATTAGGGAGCTGATAAGTGTTTTAAGACGCAAATGTCATAAGGCTTTATTTTTGCAAGAATATTTAGGCTTGTCATATTTGTGCGACAATCCTGAAGAGGCAATAATACAAAATAGAAAGATTAGACGAGATCAATGGGTCAGTACATGAAAGTGTAAGGACGTCCTGCGATTTCGTCACAAGACGACAATGTCATGGGGCCTTTTTTTCACAAGAATATTTAGGCATGTCATATTGTCGCAACAAAAATCATAAGAGAAAAAGGTTAAGGCAAGATCAAGGTGTTTTTGCATGAAAATGCAAATACGTCCTGCGATTTTGTCGCAATGACAAGAGGTGGAAAAATAAGACCTTTACTTAGGAAGGCAAAATAAGACCACATCAGAATACAAGAAAGATTGCAATCCTAAAATATGTGATTGCGAGATTATGTAGAAATAACTGCGAGATATGGGAATGCATATACTGAAAGATTTCGCAACAATCTTATTGTACAAAGGTAACTTGCTTAATCTTTCATTTGAATACAAATAATAGAGGCAAGTATGGGAATGCATAGAACGAGAAAATGTTATTTGTCTCCATATGATAGATTTACGCATAAGATAAAAGATTAATACTTGTGTATTGATTAACCCATATTGCAAAAGAAAGAATTGTGTTCTTTAACACGTGCAGGTAGAAACAAAAAGAAATAAGAACTTGTATCGAAAACTGAAGAAATTCGTAGTGATATATTACAAAAATAGAAGATTAAAGGACAAATATACAGATATTACAAAAAATCAAAAAAGGAAGCAAAATTTATTTCTTGCTTGATTCTTCATCATCCTCATCAGACTCTTCTTCTTCCTCACTAGCGTCAGACTTTTCTTCTTCTACATCTTCATCAGATTCTTCTTCTTCGCTAGCATCACTATCAAAGATGACCAAATCAGGAGTGTTCTTTTGGACTCCATCTAAAATACAAGGGTATGTGTAATGCGGAATGTTATTGCCATCACAAACCATTTTGATAGTCTGGTTGCGAAAAAGAGTAGCATCATTTTTAAAGTTCGCAATAGTAATTTTCAACTGGATCTTCATCTTAGAACATTTATCATTGCGAGAAACAAGATCCTATGCAAGTTTCGCTTTCTTAGTTTCAAGTTCTTCAATTCTTTTGCGAAACCTTTCTTCAGCCCCTACAAACATACAACAGCGAATCAGTGACTTGGTGGAAATTTATGAGAGACAAATATTTAACAAGGAAGAACATTTAACAACCTTCTCTGTCAGAGATCATATCCCTAATCAAGGCCGTTTGCTATGCTTGGAGACTAACATTTACACCTAAATTATTTCTGGCATTATCTAGAACTTTCGCAACCCAAGCGAATTCATCATCATTATGTATTAGAAGACATGAGCGAACTTGAATTTCTCTTTTGCTAAGTATAGCGTTTTGGCGAATAGCTTCATCTCGTTCATTTTGCATCTCAAGAAGAGTTTCATGGAATTTCGCTAAAGTTTGAGCACCTTGGAGAGCAATACGATCTTTTTCATCTATGAGACTACTATTATTGGTCCTTAAATTATTAATTTCCTCTTTAGAGTTAAGATAAAAATGCTTAAATTTATTGGCTAAGCCCAAGCTGGATCTATGGTCAATTCTAAGAGGCGAAGTTTGGATCTGAGTTCATCTACGGAAAGGGATTTAATCTTGTCGTTTGAAAAACTATTTAAAGAATTATTAAGGAGTTCAAGCAGGGTATCATTATCTATGGGTTCGGGAAAAGAACGAAGAATTGTAGCTTCATCAGAAAGACCATAAACTTTTGCAAAAATGGTAAATCATATGAGGAAAGATAATGAGAAAACGAAATGAAGAAAAGGAAGAAAAGCTTTATACCATAGAGTTGCTTATAGGCATCTTGAAGACTGGATATTATGTTCTTCTAAGTGGAATTTTCAGAATCCAACTGCTTATTATTTTCGCGAAAATCAGCAGCTTCGGCCTCAAGTTCTTCGTTTTGCTTGAGAAGTTCAAGACTCTTCTTCTCAAGAGTAGCACGCCTTCTTTCCAAATCCGATGCAACAGCGAAAGAAGCTCTTCCAGTCTGCGAAAGAAAGCAAAAATAATCAAGATAGATATAATTTTGAATTATAAGTATGAAGAAGAAACAAATAAATGAAAGCATACCAGAATACCAAGTGAGTTCATAATGTCAGGAGTCACTGATCTAGAAACTCTGCGAAGAGAACTATCACCATCCAATAGAGTGGAGTCACAGATATTCGCAAGAGCTTTGCATGTATTGGTGAGATTGTCATTACGAATCCCTTGCATGGAATCAGAAAAGATGCTAGACAATTATGCCATTGAATACTCAGAAGAGGCACCTTCCTTTGCGAACATAGCATCATCATCTGTACTCTCATCAGAATGGGAACTTAAGGGAGAAGGAGAGCGAACTTTTCTTTTCTTTGAAGATGGGGCAGCGGATTTTTCCTTGCGAAGAGCACTTTTAGCCTTGCCTTTGGTCTTCGCAGCATTAGACCCTTCTTCTTCCGCAACTACAACGCCAATCTACGCACACGAATGAAGATAAGAAATAGAGGAAACAATATTGTTAAAAATAGTAAAGGAAAGTATTTCTTACTTCATCTGTGATCGAGCGAAGTGCTTCTAGGGCGCTTGCCTTGCTAGTTCTCTTGTAGCTTCTTCTCAACTTGTTAATCTGAAGTTTTCGCAAAGTTAATAAGTATAAAGAGGAATGAAGATAATAGACTAAACGAAATAAACATACCTCTTTCTCTTTCTCAGGATAATTAAATACCCAATGTTGGTAAGTAGCGAGATTCACAGGAAGCACGTTTGAACCAAAAACATAAAGTCCCCTTAGAATCAGTGGAAAGACGCACCACTTTTCATCTTTGGATTGGCGAGGAGTTTTATTCTTGCCAGAATGCCAATCAATGTCATGCATAAGCTTTTTATCGACATCAACATTTTCCTTCCTCTTCAAGCGAATACCCCAGTGAGTTTTGACGTTCTTCATAGGTATTAGTTCATAGTTCTCAAAGAAGCTTTCTGCGGTGTATTTTTCGGGAAGAATTTCTAATTCCTTAAATTCGGGATCCCTAACATCTTATAAATAAAGAGACCCTCTTTGCCAGCACCACGGTCGGCGAATTCAAGCATTAAGCAAATGCAATCCCCACTTAATTGATATATTGCCCGCGAGAACTTCGTGTGGGAGAGTATTTCATAGAATAAAAGAAGGTTAGGATCATAAAGAGGGATAGGAAGGCCAGCGAGAATCTGACCTAGCGAAACTATGATCTCTTTATCATCACAGTGATAATCAGAAAATAACTTAGCAGAAAGAATGGAAGTGGCTTCTTGATGAGGAATTTTGGATAATGTGAAACATTTATTTTGGAAATCTTTTTGAATTCCCTCAAGATACGTTTTAGCTTTATGACCACTTGGAGGCATTTTAAGTAAGGGAATGAAGAAGAAATTAAAGATCGAAAAAAGAAGAAAAAAAAACAGGAAAAATTACAGCAGCAACAGATACGGAACTTACGGAAGAACAATAAAATAAAGTTGCAGAGAAGTTAAAAAATAAGTAAAAAAGAATAGAAGAATGAGAAGAATATATATATATATATAGAGAGAAGAGATCTCGAGAAGATAAACACACTTAATACGAAGAGTAGATGTGAACGGTTGAGAAGTAGAGGTTGAAAAAGACGTGTCAAGAAATGGGTGGAAGAAAAGATACGTGTAATAAATACTGCGTAGAATACAGAATCGTGTCAGTACAAAAGAATATGGAAAGATGAACAGCTGTGGAATTTTGAAGTACAGTTTTTCATGATATTCTCCCCTTCGCAAAGAAGAAATGAGAAGAGGCAAGATGTAGGATCAGAATATCGCAATAGCAATGATCTTGCGAAATCACCATCAAAAGTACACTGCAAAGACGTCGCAGATTAACTACAGAAATGACGACAGCTTAAACACGAGAAACGTGTGATGATCTAGCGAAATTTAGGATGTTTGTGAATTTTAATATTTGTATACTTGCGAAAATACCGCAAGACAGATCTGAAAATAAAGGATAGCTTAGCTGTCATCCACTATGTAATACACTATATAAGGAGCCGATCAGGCGTAAGGAAGGAGAGATAAATTTTGGAGTATTGAGAAAGTTTTGAGGAGAGAGAAATTCCAAAATAGTGTTGTATTTTTTATTTCACTTCCTTCTTGTAAAAGTTCTAGATTAAATTAATAAAAAGTGTCGTTATTCATCTTAAGAAATGTGTTGATTGTTATGAATTCTTGTGAGGGATGTATTGTAGGATTTCCTGCAACTACAAAGCTCACGACCAACAGTTACGAGAGGAAGATCTCAAAGGTCATCCCAAGCGAATCGAAGAACTGAAGCAGAGGACGGCCAAAGTGAAATAGCAAGTAGAACGGTTGCCAAAAAACCACGTACCCCTGTTGAAGGGATGGGGAAAACATCGGGAGCACAACCACTTTACAACATTCCATTACCGGAGCATCCCAATGTTACGAAGCCACCTGCGGCCAACGCAGGGTTACCCAAAACCTTAGCTCCTATGGGACGAGGGTTGGGAAACCTAACTCCAATCCAGATAGATATCGATACTCCGGTCATAGAAGAAGGAGCGGATGACTCTGACGATCCGACCGACAGCACTCCTCAGGGTGGTGGAATCCACAATGAAGACCAAATGGAAACACAAGTAGCATCTTTGCTACTCCGCAACTAGGAGAATGAGGATGCAATGCACATCATGGCCCAGGGGAACCAAAACCTCAAGGATATGCTGGATGTACAAATCTAAGGTTCCCAAACCCACCCTATGTTAAATAGGCGTGAGAACGGAGCTATCTCAGGAAGACGAAGGGTGAATCTTAACCCACCAAAAGCTAACCCAGCAGGGGGAGCCAGGAAGACACGCCACTATCCGGATGATATGGATCCAACTTACAAGCCTTCTCAGTCTTACTATGACGAGACATTTTCCATAGATGCTCACAATGTAAACATGGTCATTGAGCAAATGGGGAAGATGCAGAGAGAAATACAAGGACTAAAAACAGGTCATGCAGGCACAAGGCTAGAAGAAGTACTCCAAGAAATGATAACATCTTCGTTTTCTTTTCACATTTTGAGGGAGCCTATTCCTCCGAAATGCCCAGCACATACGTTTCAGGATTACAATGGTACCTCAGATCCCGCAGCCCACCTATGGTACTACACTCGTGTACTTGGCCATTGGGAAATAGATTAGGTAGTAATTTGTATGTACTTTCCTGCAAGCTTGGCGGGATCAGCATTGACGTGGTATGATAATTTACCAGCAAACTCAATTGACTCTTTTGAGCAATTGTCTACGGTGTTCTTGGAGACATACATGTACAACAAGTCAACAAAGGAAGGGTTAGATAGGATATTTTTTTTAGCTATCGGACCCTTAGAAATATTGGTGAAATACACAGACAGATGGCATAAGACATTCCAAGGAATCAGGAAGGTCAATACAGAAATTGGCATCAATTGCTATAAGTATGGACTTGATAGAACCTCAGCTATCTTCGTGGAGATTCACAAACAAGCCCTTGATTTCGAAGGAGAGCTTAGGGTTTTCCAGGACCTCTACATCAGACTCGAAGAAATCCAGAAGGAAAATCCTAGGGCACAAACAAAGACGACAATAGATCCACAACAAACCAATTCTCTGGAACCAATTCCGGAGATACCTAAGAGGAAAAATAAAGCCGGGGGCAGAACTAGCTCCCGGGACAAACGATCATAATATATAGATGGCAAAGGAAGCGGAAGCGGAAGAGGAAGAGAATAATTTGTAGATAAAGTCTACACAAAGCTAAACATAACGGTTTCCCACATTTTAAGCAAGGAAGGAGATAAGCCGGGCTTTCCTTACCCTAATACTAGGGGAAACCAACCAGATAAAAAAAAGGAGGCTAAGGATTACTGTGAGTACCACCAATACTATGGGCATACAAATGACACATGCTATCACCTACGGAACACGATTCAAAGGTTCATAAACGAAGGCAAGTTCATGGAGTATGTGCTAATACAACCAGTAGAGGCGGAGGTAATACCCAAGAAAAGGGTAGAACTTCCTCAAGACGGAAAATACATCAATATGATCACATTATCCGGGAGGCCAAGAAGATCTACTCGAAGACATCCTCGAGTTAGCTCGGAACAGAAGAAAGCTATAAGCCCATGAAGCGTTCAAGCTAAGTGGATCACCTACTAGCACTTGGGAAGAATGGATGGCTACGCCATTAACATTCTCAACAAGAGACGTCAACCAGGAGGTTGAGATGCACAACGATCCACTTGTGATCACTCTTCCAATACACTGATGGAATGTTACAAAGGTCCTCGTCGATGGGGGTAGCTCGTTAAATGTATTATTGTACGAACCCTATTTACATATGGGTTTAACAGCCGAGAAAATAGATTTATCCACTTGCACAATATACGGTTTCAATGGAGCAGTGTCTAGACCAAAAGGCGAAATTATCTTGCAGGTAAGCGCAGGACCCTTGGTAACCCATACAAGGTTCTGCGTTGTGGAAGAACCTTCGCCATACAACGTTATTATGGGATGCCTATGGGTCCACCGGTTACGAGTTACATCCTCGACCTATCATATGTACCTTTGATTCCCTACACATATGGGTGAAATGGAAATCAAAGTTGATCAAAAATATACAAGGCTATGCAATATAGCAGAGGTCAAACTCAATGAAGAAAGATTTGTTGCACAACAACATAAAAGAAAAAGACGAAGGGAAAATGCCAACGAAGTTAAAGATAGAGGCTTCGTAGTCACCAAATCTCCCTCAGTACAGGAAGCAAGCACCTCCGCCACTCCGGTAGCGGACGTCACCGCCAAATGACAATTACAGAAATGCACTCCTACACGACCTCTAAAATAATCCTTATCACCGGTTAAACCAACAAAGAAAATCAACATCGGCACAGAGACGGAACCAAAGATGATCAACATCGGAACTTTACTAGAAGAGGACGAGGAGATGCAACTGCAAAGGATACAACGAGATTACGCAGATGTCTTTGCGTGGTCAATGGAAGATATGCCAGGAATTGACCCGAATTTGGTCTCCCACCACCTTCGGCTCAAACCAGAAATGCCACCATTCAAACAACGTAACCGCAAGGTGGCAGATATATACCAAGAGGCAGTATATAAGGAGCTACAAAATCCCCTAGCAGAAGGATTCATACGAGAAGTCAAGTATCCCCGTTGATATTTAATATGGTAATAGTATCAAAGAAGAACGGAGGCATACGCATTGACATCAACTTTAGAAATCTCAACAATGTGTGCCCCAAAGACAGCTACCCCCTGCCAAATATTGACCAACTGTTCAACGCAACCGAAGGTTACCATAGACTATCCTTCATGGATGGCTACTCTGGTTACAACCAAATCTCCCTTGTAGAAGAATATCGGGAGCATACTGTGTTCTTAACCCCACGAGGCGTGTATTGCTATACAAGGATGCCTTTTAGACTAAAGAACGTGGGGGAAACATACCAGCGATTGGTATACAAAATCTTTAATCCATGGATAGGAAAGATACTAGAGGTCTACGTGGACGACATTTTCGTCAAGAGCAAAAAGGCAAACAATCACTTGTCAGACCTAAGGGAGATATTCGAAGCCATGAGACACTTTTATATGAAAGTGAACCCGGAGAAATGCACGTTTGGAGTAACCTCAGAAAAATTCCTAGGATACTTGGTAACTATGCGAGGGATATAAGTAGACCCTGAAAGGGTCAGAGCAGTAATGGAGATTCCATCCCCAAAAACACTAAAGGAACTACAAAAGATAAATGGAATCTTAGCCTCCATGGTAATATTCATAGCAAGATCATCGGACAAATGCAAGGCATTCTTTAATACACTAAGGAAAGGAAGCAGGTTCATGTGGACTACGAAATGCGAGCAAGCTTTCCGAAAAATCAATGAGTACTTGGCGTCAGTACCCATCTTGTGAAACCGGATCCAGGTGAAATACTCACTCTATATTGGCAGCAACAAGCAACGTTGTAAGCGCAGTGTTGGTACGATACTAAGGGCACAGATAAAAGCCCATCTACTACATCAACAAAACACTCAGTTCAGCGGAGCGTAACTACACTAAGGTGAAGCAACTTATATATGCCTTAGTAGTGGCAACACAAAAACTAAGGATACATTTTGATGCACGTACCATCCGAGTCTTCACGAAGGCTCAGATAAGTCAAATCCTCGATAGCACGGAGAAGATTAGAAGGGTGGAAAAATAGAATTTCATGATCAAGCAGTTTCACATAATCTTTGAAACTAGAAAAGCTGAGAAGTTACAAATCTTAGCAGATTTTCTGGCAGCAATGCCTCCCAGCGACGAAGTTGAGATAGACGACATCCAGGAATGGAGGAAGACAAGCAAGAACCAAAAGATCTGATGGAACCTCAGAATTCACGAAGATGGGAAATATAGGTAGATGGCTCCTCCAACTGAGAAGGTGCAGGCATAGGGATTGTGATAACAACCCCTACCAGAGACCGACTCATCTATGCATTCAGGTTAGGATTCGAACAATACACCAATAACATCACGGAGTATGAGGAGGTCATACATGGCCTATGCTTGACATGGAAGCTAGGATTGTCAGATGTTCGGTTGACTAGTGACTCACAGTTATTCATTAGACAAATCGAGCTCAAATACCAAACTTTGGATCCGGTACTATCTTTGTATCTAAAGTTAGCTCAGGAGCATGCGCCAAAAATCACCAACATAACATTCAGGCATGTATGTCGAAAAGACAACAGACAACAGATGTCTTAGCATTCATATCCTTCATGCTAAAAGACAAAAATATCACCGCCGTACAAATTAGAAGGATATACGAACCTTCGATAGAAGGACATGTCTCAGGAGTTGAGGAAGCCTTTGCTGTCCAAACTCGGTCCATGAGAGAAGCAAATAAAGAAGTGAACAAAGAAATGAAAGAACCAGATGACGAAGCTGAAGAGTCTGACAAAGACGAATCCATGTCAGATGAAGGAAGCGAAGACGAAGCAGAAGATGATTGGAGAATTCCAATCCACCAATATCTCGACAAAGGTACCTTACCTTCCGATGTTAAGGAAGCTAGAAAACTTGAATCAAAAGCGACAATGTACAGCCTTCGTGATGGAATAATGTATAAGAGGTCATTTATTGGACCTCTGATGCGGTGCCTCTCACGAACTGAAGGGAGGAAAATACTTCATGATATACACAGCGGAGATGCCGACAACCACAGCGGAAGAAGATCCTTGGCAATCAAAGCCAAAATGCAAGAATACTATTGGCTATGTATGGACGAAAACTTAAAAAATGTGGCTAAGCGGTGTGAAAGATGCAAACGCTTTTCCAGGAAGATCAAAGCACCAGCAATAGAGCTCAACTCAGTCATCATCCCTTGGCCATTTTCCAAATGGGGGGTTAATATCGTCGGACCCTTGATAGAGGGAACATCAAAAATAAAATACCTTATTGTGGCTACGGATTATTTCACCAAGTGGGTGGAAGCAAAGCCTTTGGCAAGAATTAGGGACACATACATCTTTAAATTCTTGTTTGAGAAAATCATTTGCAGGTTCGGAATACCATCCACCATAGTCTCTGAAAATGGCAAAGAATTGTGAGGGAAGAACATCGACATGTTGTTTGATACCTTCAACATTCAAAAGAACAAGTCCACTCCTATATATCATAAGAGCAATGGACAAGCGGAAGAAACCAACAAAACCATAGCGATGAACTTGAAAAAGAATCTAGGAGCGTACAAAAATAGGTGGTGCGAACAACTACACAACGTCCTATGGGCCTATAAAACTACAAGAAGGTCAGCTACGGGGGAAACTCCCTTCTTGTTGACCTACGGATCCAAAGCAGTCATCCCAATAGAGATAATACTCCCAACGAAAAAAACGGAGGCATGGGAGAAGAATTTAACAACAGACTTGATGTTAGAAAATATAGATGACCTTGAATAAATAAGGGAGGTAGCTTTGCAAAAGATGGTAAACTATCAATGAAGGTTAGCTCGGGAATACAACAAGAGAGTAATCCCTCGAAACTTTGTGGTCGGAAAGTTCGTGCTATAACAAATTCCACCATACCAAAGAAATAAAGAGTGGGGAAAACTAGCTCCGATATGGGACGGGCCCTACACCATACACGACATTGCCGAAAAAGGGTCTTACTACCTAAGAACCCCAAAAGCTAAAGTATTACAACATCCTTGGAATGCAATGTCCTTAAAAAAGTACCATTCGTAAGAGAATGGTGACTACTAAGGAGAAGAAAGGAACGAGTAATATCCTACCATGTTCTATCCCTGATCAAAAGGTATTATAAACCTTATTAATCAATGAAAGAAACCTTTTGCTAAGAAATTAGTTTTTGATTAATAAAATTGGGTTATAATAAACACCCTCCATCGGGATTGATGATGAGGCAAGGCATAACTGCGCATATGTCAATCTCGGATCATCGGGATAAAGGCTCCTTTCATGAGGCATAATAAAAAAATAAGATATCCCCTATAGAGATACCTTGTCGAAGTAAAGCAGTCTTCGCGCTGAACGCGTGGGGTTACAGGAAAAATATTGCCCACGTAGTAACCATCTCCACTACAGTACCTTATGGCCAAAGGATAGTTAGGTAGGATGATGAATGTTTGACCAAAGGTTAATCATACCTTAGAACCTTGTGATAACTTGATTGTGCATGCGATCAAAAAGATGCAATACGTCTAAAAACAAAATATTCATGTTACATAAGTGAAATAACAATTTTACCAAAATATGTCTGACATGTCTTAAAGTTGCAGATAACAAAGGTTTAAAAACCTCACAGAGCATTGTTTCGAAGAAGAGAGACATCAAAGCTAGAAAAGATACCTCAGCTGAGGCTCAGCTGAGGATATAAAATAACAAGGAGTTTACTTAAACAAAGATGGAAACAACAGAATCAAGGATCAGGAAGACTACTCCTTCAGCCTGGCGTTCAGCTTCTGCAAAGCCGTCATTGATATAATCAATAGTTGACTTCTCAAATTGCACCTTCATGTAGGAGGCCTGGGCCGTCATATCCGAGGTTGATTTCTGATTAAGCTCTATCACCTAAGCACTAAGTTGATTATTAGATTGCGAGAGCGCCTCAGCCTTGAACTTTGCAGCAGTATCATATTGACGAGCAATCTCCAACGAGGATATCTGGCCCTCAAGACGGTTGATCTTAGAATTCATACCCATAAGATGTTCCTGGAGACCTACGGAAATAAAAGGAATAAGTAAAAGCGAAGGCAATAAATGATACAAATAATACTACGAAATGAAAAAACCCTAAGCTACCTCCAGCATGGCTAGGGGATTCTTCTAAACTATATTGGGATTCGGCAAGGTCCAACTTAGCAGCATCAATATCCTCCACAAGGGTATCTCGTTCGGTCCGGAGATCCTCAACATCAATCCGGAGCGAAGCATTCTTAGAGGATAAGACCTGGTACACATTCTCTAACTCTTCCAATATCTCAACCAAAGATGCACGTGACATGGAAAAAGGCATGGAGCTGGCCTCAATAAGTTTGTTCTTAAGAGAACAGACCTTAGAAGATAAGACGTTGCGCTCTGCGGTAACCTTAGCTAAGGAAGCACATACATCTTCGAAATCTTCATGGTACTTTTTACGAATAATTTCTTGAGCTGAGAGACGTTTCTCAACTAAGTAAATATCCTCATTTTGCTTCAAAATGTGGCCCTCTTTCCACTTGAGGGCTTCGTCACATTCTTTGCGAAGAAAAGCCATCTGATTCACAAGATCTGCATTATGAGCAGATTCTAGAGAAATTTGGGCCTCGTTATGAACAATCAAGTTCATCAACCGGTCAGACTTTTTCTGGTAATACCGAACATCGGAGGTCAACTTGGATACCTGCTCCCGAATATTTCTAAGCTCACTAGAGATACCAGTTGACAGGCGTAGATTATCTCAGGACTATGCTACCAACCAAAAAAAGAAAATAGAGATAAGGAAACGAAGAAATGAACCTATGGCTATGGAAGATTCGGCACCCAAAGCAAAATCAGAAGCTTTACAACCATCCTCGAAAGCCTTTGCAGCGTTATTCGCTTTGTCAAGGGCTAACAAGCAAGCCTCTAGGGATCTCTGAGTCTTCCTAAGATCACTCTCTAGCAAAGATACCTTGGCAGCAGATTCAACACCACCAGTAGAAGATTTTGTGCAAGGGCATGTTCTTGGCGGGTACGCTCCAACAAGGCACTCAAATGAGTACACTTAGCCCTATAAAACTTGAAGAAAGTGCAGCCAACATAGATTTGTTTGAAAATCTATAAATAATGGAGCATAAAAACAAACGGAGACTCGAAAAAACCCCCAAAGCAATGAGGTAAGAATCACTTACTAAGAACAACGAAAAGTGCGAAAGGAAATCAGCGTAGGTGTCCATAAAAGCCTCCATATCTTGGACGCTACCCCTGCGGATTTCACCAAAGCTCTGGCTAGAGAGAAGGAAGTGCGGATCAAATAATAGGTCCTTGGCCACACGGTACTGAGCAGACAAAATGTCTAACTGCGAAGCAACCTCCAAATAACCAGCCAACTGATAACGATTAACTTCAGTAGAAAAAGGACCCTTTGAATCCCGCAGTATGGATTCAAGGATGGCATCGTCAGAATCCCAAGGTAAGATCCCTCAGGTAACTTATATTTCCCAAGATCCGTAAGGACCCTACCAATCGCCTGAAAACGAGCATGTGGCACAAGTACTGAATCCTCACCACGATGAAAAGACGACATGGTGGATGAGCTGGGAACAGAAGAGAAGGCTTGGTTAGAAGTGCCACCTAAGTCCATGTCACCGGCAGAAGGAAGATTACCCAGTATGGTCCAATATGATGATGAAGGCGGAGGCACAATAACTTTGCTAGCAGGAGCAGTAGAGACATAATGAGCACTTCCCAAAGAGGCAGACATAACGTTGAAGGAGAAACTTCCAAGAGAAATCACCACCTTCCTCCTCGACTGAGAATCGGAGATGCAAGCCCTCGCCACAAGGGAAACACTTTTTGCAAACGACCCAATCGAATAGAGAAAAGTAGCAGGATATGTTAGAAGACTCTTCGAAGATACCACTATGGCACTGGTAGTATCTGAGGCAACAGGTTGCAGATCACCAGGATCAGAAAACGTGGGTATCTTTGGCAAAAAAGTAGGAGTCGTAGTCTGAAAACTAATTGGGCTCACCAAAGAAGCATCACCACCAACTGGGAGGTTATCACCTTCCATAGAAACAACTCGGAGAGGACTATGGATATCTTTGGAGAAATATTCCTCAATGTCATCTAAGTGAGGACTGAAGGAAGTATCCTCCATATCCTACATTTCCTCATCATCTTGTCCTCCCCCAGCAGCCTTAGGATCCTTGTATGATTCCTCAAGATTAATCACAACCTTCAACTTGCCATTTCTCTTGGAAGACTGTAAAAGAACACATGTGCAAGCTAAGGATCATGGGCAAAACACTAAGGAACTTACAAGCACGAAGGTGTACCTATAATCCTTACCTCCACAGGTGTTGGTATAGCTGCCTCAGCCGAAGCCTTTCTTTTCCTGGTCCTGGTAGCCACAGAGTTACCAGCTGAACCCGGAGCATTCCTAGCAGCAGAGCCTGGAGCAGTCCCTACAGAAGAAGTAGGGGAAGACTGCAAAAGAACTATCAAGAGTACTTAGCAAAGGCCACAAAAGAAGACATAACAGATTTCATAACAAAAAAAAGGTTACCTCATGAGAAGTAGTAGGGTAAAAAACCCAGGGCTGATATCCATCATACTTAGCAGGCAGAGAGAAAGCTGTACCAGGAACGCTAGGGTCTGCGGTGGTAAAACCGTAGGCCCAAGGACCCACCACATAAAGGGGTGTACGCGCCCATCGATCGTCATGATCAAAGCGAATGTGGTCAGACTTAGGAAAAAAATATTAGCAGAATAAGGGATGACAGTCAGACCAGTCTTGTCAATCTGTTCCAACAAACGAAGGTTATTGCCTTCCCTAATCTGCTTAGCAGTAACATGAATACGACGGGGGCCAACACACCAAGGAAGAAGGTTACTTTTATGGATAACATCAACATAAGTATCATTGAAGTTGGCAGGGGTATAATCCTCCTGCTTAGATCTCCCATCAGCAAAGGGGTCGTAGGACTTCAAAGTAATCTTACCCTTTCTACGATACCAACACTCACGAAGGGGGTGCCAGTAATTTCCAGTATATTACATGACTCCTCGGACCTGAGTCTTGTTCTTCGGGTCATCCCTGGTAGAAAAAACGTCATAGTAGAAGGGATCCTTTCTACTAAACAAAGGCAAAAGCATACCGGAGGCCAACTAGCCGACACTGATTAGCAAGTTGTTCTCATCATAGGGAAAGCTCAGGATCAGGGATTTGGTGAGAACATCAGCGCCATTGACAAAGGAGATGTCAAACTTATGGAGGCGAAAATACTTGGTGATTACATCCAAAGACAAGTGAGCATAGATATCTTTATCGCGCAGTTACATCCTTTGAATCTCATAGTGAGGCGGAGGAGGAGGGATATCCTCAACAACAACCTCTTCAACCACAGGGTATGCAACAACCTTAGAGTCCGCAACCACCTCAGTCTTCTTAGGTATCTCAGTATCCTCAGGGGGAGGAGAGGGCGTAGCATCGGGATGATCCATCCGCGGAGGTGGATCAGTAGACGATCTAGGCTTCAGATCCCTGCGCACAGGTTGCTTCGGGAGTCTCATGATCCCTAACATCAGCAGGAAGAACAATCCATCAACAATGGCGTACTAAAATTACAGTCAACTTAAAAACTCGGTTGGGAAAAGGATGATAGTACTTTAGGCATGGGTTTAGCAAAAACAACCAAGGGAAATGATTTCATCCTCCCAAAAAAGCAAAAAACGGAGTATGGTTGATCAACATGTTCAAAATTTTGCAGACATGGAGCAATCATGATACATTCATGGTGAACAACACGAAAAGGAAGCGAACCCATGTTCTCAAACAACACAGAAAACACATCAAAAGTTGCAAACGTTGCATGCATACATTCAAGAATATCAATGGTATTCAACAACAAGTACCAAAATTGAAGCAAGGAGAATCCAGGGTAAAAATTCGAAAAACCAAAGAAAAAACAAAAGATCACTTACTTGTATGTGATGATCGAGTACTGAAAAACCAGAGCCTTTGGGAATCGATGGAAGACCAACAATTGAAAGCAGAAGGAGCAAGAAAAGCTCTGACAAAGGGATGGAGAGCGACAGTTCGGGGAGAAAGAAGGGAGTTAATGAAAATTCATTTTCTTTATTCTTTTCTTATAGACGGCTGGAGAATCCAAAAAAAATTGGTGTCCCGAAATTCAAGGGGAAGTTATTGCATAAAAGTACACATAGGTACCATCCAACCGGTACGTACAAAAATGGCGGCGTTACAGAAGTTTTTTCTTCCAATCCTACCAGACGGTAGAATATGAAAGAAAAGGGGGAAACTGTGAATACCAATATTCTGCGGAGCACGCGTCACAGTCTTCGTGGTCGTATGCAAGATAACTGTATAGACCTTGTTGTACAGAGGAACCTGAGTAGCAGAAGACACCTTCGCAGATATGGTTTATCTTATCCTAAGAAGGGATGCCTCGACGACCAAGATATAAAAGTAAAGCCTAGTCTAGAGAGAGGCAGCTGGCGAAGGGACAGAGGTAGGTGACATATCTAATCAGCATTAAATGCACAAATCTCTTATCTACATGCATAATCAAAGCACTTGGAGAGAGATGATGTGGCATAGTATGACTGGCAAAGGTTAGCGGTGAACGAAGGTACAATCTGTACTGAGGATGGGAAGTTCCCAAAGGAACGTGGGACAGCTGAGGTGGCAGAGTTCTACTGGAGAAATCACGCGGTGAATGAAGGTACCATTTGTACGAAAGTTATATCAAGGAACGTTGGATCTAAAGGCATCAAAGATATACCTTGAGCAGGAGGGGCTATAAATACCAAGCTTCACCAACAAACTAAAGGCATTCAAGATTTAAGAGAGAAGATCTAGTCTTAAGCTTATACCTCTTTAATGTTTAGAACTTAAGTGTTTACTTGAACTTGAGTTCTCTATATTACTTTGGGAAGCATTTAAGATCTTTGTAACCACCATAACTTAATATAAACAATCACTCATTACCCCGTGGACATAGACAAAAGTCGAACCACGTAATCTCTCGTGGCTCATGCTAACTTAGCACTATTTACATTAAATTCGTGTTCTTTGTTATTATTATGATCTTGGATATATTTTATAGCTAAGTGTCATCAGTTCAACAGAGGCATCAATACTACTTAGTATCCGATTCTCTGAGCAGTATACATTACGTAGATTATGGGAAAATTAGTAGTCACATCCCTAACCCTAGCTTTCTCAATATTTTCTTCTAGGGTTACTGTTCTTGATAAGAAAAGAGATAAGATTGAGAGAGGCAGCGATTAAAGGCTTAATTGGTGTTTATGATGGAATTGATTGTGTGCAGAGAAGTTGAGACGATGGAGTAATGAAGGGGATGAAGATGGCACTGTGGAAGAGAGGAAGAATTTACAGTGGAGTTGAATTATGTTCAATTAGAGAAGAGAATGGCGAGTTTAGGGTATTCGGCAGTTATATCAACTTTTATGTATCGGGTATGGAAAACGGGTTCTGGTCTTGGATGGGTTAATCCCATATCTTGTTCAAAAAAAATTCTTTTTCCAAGCCCATTGCTAGGTTCAGTTTGCAAGCGGATTTCGGGTGAGTTGCAAGCGGATTGCAACTGCTTTTTGCGTGATATTCTTTCACGTTTCTTATTACCTTTACGCCCCTGGCCACCAAATTCCTTCTCTTTTGGCATCTCAGTTCATTTAAGCTTTATTTAGTACCTAAAAACATAAAATTAATTAGTACAAGTATTTATTCTTGAAAACACATAATTTGGGATAATATGGGGATTTAAAGCACAAAAGATGTGATAATTGCCAGTGAAACGTTATAAAATTATGCATTATTTGGAACTCATCACACTTTCCAGGAAGACTCTTGTTGGAAAGTTGAAGATCTTTGATCATGAACTGCAATCCAAATCCGGAAAGAATATTGTGTTCAAGGCACTAAAAAACACTAGAACCCTAAAAAATGAAAGTGTTGACAACTCTGGAGATGATCTTGTCGATCCTGATTTTTCAGATGAAGATCTTGATAACTCAGTTTCACTGATCACAAGACAATTTAGAGAGCTTCTTAGGAATAGAAATAAATGATTCTCTAGAGAAAAATCTCCAACGCCAGTTAAGCCACATAATCGTATTTCTACTAAAAACACATAGTCCAACGACACTGATGATGAGGATATGCCATAGTGCTTCAAGTGTAAAGGATTCAGTCACTTTGCCAATGAGTGTCCAAATCGAAGAAAATACACTGGTAACAAGAGTTTGCCTGCAACACTTGATGAGACCACTGATCATTACGGCTCCGAAGAGGAAGAAAGTTCAAGTGTAGCACTCTTGGGTGAAATTGTCAATTTTGATAATCGTGGCGATACTCATATCAATCTTGATAATTTAATTGATGAATCTTCATCAAAATCATTGGAGAATGCTATGGATTTTTCGTATACTAATGAAAATTATGATAATATTTCAGGTACCCTGTGTTTAGCTGCTAAAGATGTTCCTGAAATAATCTCCAATTCGACATGTCCTTATTGTAATAGTAAAGGTCACGAACTCATACAATGTTTCAAATACAAACATAAACTAAGGTATGTTAACAAACTGCAATGGAGATCTAGTTGGTTGGAAAATGCACTTAGACTTGTTCAAAAGTCCAATCCTGAGTACACAAAATTAAATCTTCCTTTTCTAAGGGATTGATTGATTCTAAGGATAAGGAAAAATCTTAAACAAAGAGAAGAGTCTAGGCTAAACGTTCCGTATTGAAGGATATTGTTAATTCCGTGCAGGAATCTGGTGGTGAGCAATCTAATGCTTACCTCAACACAATTAAATTGTGTTGAAATGTGCATCTTATCTCATGTGTCCATGAAATAGATAACAACTATGCACATGAGGGATTTTGGATCAAAATTGAATATTATTACTTGGATCTCCATCTTTATCTGTCCATCCTTATCTGTGTCTCAAGTAATGGTATTGAAAATTTTGATCTGCTAAACTTAAAAAGGATAAAAATGATATTTCATTCCATTTTAGGTTTTGTATCTTCCAGTGCACAAGCCTTTATAAGTTCTGAAATCTTGCATGATAAATTTCTTCTAATTCAAGACTCATATCTCTTTCACAAGAAGTTTTGCATATTGAGCCATATATTTGTTTTTCAAAAATCCATTTTATTCTCACGAATCATGGAGGATCTAAGAACCATATCTTTTCGTGAAGCCTATGCTCCAATGGTTGTTGATACTCATCCAATTAATAAGGAGAAAGATATGTCCATTCCATTGATCTCGTCTCTTAAAAACTCGAAAACCATGACTACCAGAAGCATAGCCAAGAAAGATACCTTCATCACTTTTAGTATCAAATTTCCCTATCTGTTCTCGATCTTTTAGAATCCAACACTTACTTCTGAACACTTTGAGATAGTGTAAGTTGGGTTTCCTACTGTACCACAACTCATAAGGAGTGTTTAGGGTTTTTGACCGTAGGTAGACACGGTTGATCAAATAACATGTTGTGAAAATAGCTTCTCCCCAAAACCTTAACAGTAAGTTTTTGTTATGGAGCATTACCCTGGCCATTTCCTGAATGTTCCTATTCTTTATTTCTGCAACTCCATTATATTGAGGAGTAATGGGTAGTGAGTATTGTTGAATAATCCCCAGTTTGTCACAAAATTCAAATACCATAGTGTCCTTGAATTCAGTTCCACAGTCACTTCTAATTTTCTTTAGTTTGTGACATTGTTCATTCTAGATTCTATTAACACTAATCTTGAATTCATCAAGGGTTTCATTCTTATGAGATAGAAATGCTACCTAAGTGAATCTGGTGTAATTATCTACCACAACTAAAGCATACTTCTTACCCGCAACCGTAGGTTGTTGAATAGGTATGAAGAGATCCATATGAATTAAATCAAGTGGAGATTTAGTGAGAATTTTTCGAGATGATTTATGGTTCTTTTGTTTACCCTTTTGACAGGCACCACATACACCATCAATCTTTGCATTGATTTTGGGAACACCAATAAAAAGTTCTTTATTAATAATCTTAGTTAAAAGGCGATAATTGATGTGACTGTAGTTGCAGAATAACCTACAACTACACCCTCAATAGAATTAGTAAAAACTCAAGAAGTTCTTGATGATGAATAACAATTTTCTTATTAATGTTCTCAATTGATTAAAAAGAAGTATCTAAATGGAACTAGAATAGTTACAACTTTCTCTATTCTCTCTCTTAAGATATTTTCTAACACTCACTAAAAGAACCTCTCGAATTTTACATTTGAACTCCTATTTATAGTAAAACTTATACAGCTGTATATGAATTGCGAAGTATCGCAATTCATACTCGCAAAATTACTTCATCCTCGCAAAACTTCATATTTCCCCGCGCTACTTCTATCATCGTATCATTTTATATCTCTTTTCTCCTTTATTTATTACGATACTCGTGAACTATTATCTTGCGATATTTAGTACTTACATCTTGCCTCTTCTCATGTCAATTCTACGAAGAAGAAATGTCATGAGAATCCCTATTCTCGTAAATTTAGTGTAGTTATTACCACCCTTCAGGTTCGCAACACGTCTTTTTACTTTTCCCTTATCTTTCTGACACGTTTCTTCGTAACCATTCTTTTCAACCGTTCACGCTTACTCGTATTAATGAGTTTTTATCTTCATCAAGCTCTCTTATAAATATTATCCTTTGTTTTTGCTTCTTATTCTCTTATTCATCTTCTTCACCACTTCTGCCTCTGCAATCTTTTTTCCTTTCTATTTTCCCTCTTATATTCAATGGCACCAAAGAAGAAAACTATTGAACAAATTAATGCGGAACTTGCTAATAGAGACCTTATTCTTTCTGAGATTGAAGGTTATGATAATAAATCTTCTCTCTGTGTGAAGCTCTTAACCAACTATGTTTGGGATGATCAGAAAATTTTAATCTCACGAGGTCAAATCCTCGCAGGTCTTCCTCTTCCTCTTTATGATGTTAACTTTCCTTTATTCTACGAAATTATTTCCCACCCCAATTTTTCTTGTGCTATTTACCAATTGACTGGTGATTGTATTCGCCTCTTAGTTGAATTCGCAAATCGTGCCGCTTTTGGGAAATCTTTGTATTCAGTTGATCTTAGGAAACCTGGATTTGAAAATATAGAAATTGTTCATGCGAATTATACAGTTGAGGGTTTCTTCAAGAATTACACATTAATTCCTGCGAGGAAAGAAGATAATCGTTGGGGTGTTCGTCTTCATCGTAAAGCTAATATCGCAGCAGATGATTTTCTCATGCATGATATTGATTATGCTTCAGGAAATAATAAGACACCTCGTCGTTCTAATGATGAAGATTGGTATAAGTACCCTTTAATGTTATCAGGTTCTTATATTACTGGGATAGTAGAACTTCATGCGAATCTTCGTAACCGCTATTATCAACCTTGGGTTTTTAGAAATGTATGTATTTCCACTTCCTTATCTTTTTGTTACCCTTTAATTTCAAATGAGGTAAAAAACACTCTTGTATTTTTCTAAACAATATATTGTTTCCTCTGTTTCTTATCCTTATTTGAATTTACAGGTTCCACTTCTTCCTGAGATTGCTCCGAGTGAAAATAAAAGTTCTACTTCTTCTAAAAGGATTACTGCGAGGCAACAAACTCTTCGTTCTGCGAAGGTCTCCCAAGCTTCTGATAGTCAAGATGATGCTCTTCGCAAAGGAAAAAGAAAACTTCAAGATGTTGTTTATGAGAGAAGGAAAAAGAAGATACTCTCAACCAAATCCCATTCCAATGTAATTTCTTCTAATGAGGATATTGAGGAAGATCTTGGTGATGAAGATGATAAATATCCTGAGAAGGACTTTAGTTCTAATTCCATACCCTTTCTGACAAAGGAGATGATGATAATGATGTTGATGAAGGTGGGAATGAAGATTATAGTATCCCAGAAACTTTTGCCTCAGTAATGGTTAGCATCTCTGAGGCTTTCCTCCATTCTTCTCGTGGATTAGGAAATTCTCCTACAGCGAATGCTCGCAAACTTATTGCGAAGGCTTGTAAAGTTCCTACTGTTATTGATAATAACTCCCTCAAAGGAATTTCAAGATTCGTCTCTCCTACTTCATTATATGCTTTAGGCAGCATGGTAAGTTTCTTCTCTATTCCTTGTTTATTTCCCTTATTTTGTTGATTTCTAACCCCTTTTTTCTTGTTTAGGTTGGAAGAGTTAGTTGTGCAGCTGCTTATGATTGGGAAAGACGTCATTCTCTTGCAGAGAAGAAAAATTTGAATCGTTGTGCGAAGTTAGAGGTTGAAAATTCAAGTCTCCGTCAGAAAGTAGAAGATTTAAATATTGATAACGCAGAATTAATATCCCGTCACGAGCATAATTCACAATCTGCGAGCATCGCAATTGATAATTCTTCTCTTCTTGAGGAGAATAATCAATTAAAGCTTGAAAATTCTTCTCTTCGTAATGATAAGAAGCAACTAGAAGGTAAATTCTTTACGATGGTAATTATTTTGGTTACTTTTCCTTCGTAATTTGCTAACCAATTCCTTAATTTCTTTCCTTGCTGCAGAAAATCTTGCGAAGATGAATAATGATCTGGAAACTCTCCTTGCTAATCGTAATAAGAAAATTTCTGACTTGAGATCTCAGCTTCTAATTTCCCAAAGATAACCATAGTTTATATGTCAAGCGTTTTCGAGCTAAGATGACTCGCAAGATTTGCGAAGATAATGAAATTCCTCTCAAGAAGTACCATACGCTCCTTTCTGAAGAAATTTCTGAAGATACTCCATATCTGGAAATCTCTGAAAGTGAAGTTGAAGATGATAGTGAAGTTGAAGAAGAAGATCATTTTGATGGGAACAGATCGCCTGAAGAATAACTTCATTCTTTTTTTTTTGTATATCTGTTCTGTAACTTTTCAATACAACACTTTCTTCTTGATTGTGCTTTTAATCAATCCAACAATTTATTTTTCAAAGCTTAATTTGAATTAATCTTTCTTTGATGTTTATTTCCCTTATTCGCATAACTTGATCATATGGAGAGAAATAATATATCTTAAAGACTTAGCTTAGTATTCCCTTTCCCCTTATTATTTCTCTTCAAATTATCAACTATCGCTGGAAGTATTAGAATATCCTTCTGAATTTATCTTACAAATTTTCTTCTTATTGTGATTATGAATAAAAAAACCTCCCTTCGAAGTATAAGAAATATAAGCCTTTTGCTTTTTACGGAATGTTGTGAAGTAAATAATAAATCTCCCCTTGAAGTATAGAAAGTATGAAGTATACAAAATATGAAATACCCTTAAGAAGTATAAGAAGTATTAGCAGCATTCAATTTATGAAGAATTGCCTAATATATGAAGAAGTATAAAAATTATTACTCATTGTATGAAGAAGTATAATAAGTACTTAACCTTCGCAAAATTAAATATCCGTTGAAGAAGTATAATAAATATGAGATATTCTTGAAGAATTATAAGAAGTATTCAACTTTTTGGAGAAATATTCAATATATGGAGAAGTATAAGAAGTATGTAATTCTCGTAAATTTTTACGAATATGAACTTATCTGTATTTGATTGCTATCAAAATCGCATCTTTTGTTAAGTCTTCATTAAAATTCTTCATTGATGTTGTCTTCTTTGATAGGACTTCTTGTAAAAATTCTTCAATGATATTGATAGAGCTGTCTTCTCTTCAAAATTTCTTGATGTATATTCTTGTAAAATTTCTTCAATGATATTGACGAAGTTGTCTTCTTTTCAGATCTTCATAATGTATATTCTTGTATAATTTCTTCAATGATGTTGATGCAATAAATTTCATTAATTTCTGTGGTCTTATCATGCCTTCCTAAGTAAAGGTCTTATTTTGCCACCTCTTTTGTATTAATTATTTGCGATAATATGACAAGTTTGAACATTCTTGCGAACATACAACCTCGTGACATTATCGTCTTGCGATGAAATCGCAGGACGTTCTTACACTTTCATGCAAAAACCCATTGATCTCATCTTAACTTCTTTGTATAGTATTTTAGCCTCTTCAGGAATTGTTGCGACAATATGACATGCCTAAATATTCTTGCGAACATAAAGCCCCATGACATTGCCGTCTTGCGATGAAATCGCAGGACGTCTCTACACTTTCATGTAGTGACCCATTGATCTCATCTTAACTTCTTTATTATGTTCTGCGATTTCTTTATTCTTTTCTTTCTTTCTTTTCTTTCTTTCTTTTTTTTTTTTTTTTTTTTTTTTTTTAGAAGGCTCGCAGAACTTCATTTGTTGCACAAATATGACAAGCCTTTATGTTTTCGCAAAAAAGAAGCCTCGTGACATTTGCGTCTTATAGCACTTATCAGCTCCCTAATGGAGGGTGCTGCCCTTTATCTTCCCCCTGATTGCCCCTTCAAGGAAGCGTACATCGACCATACAAGGTTAGCTCTTCCCATCCGGTTCTGCCAACAACTTGACTTTTGATCGCAACCTCTTATCCTTTTTGCCTATAGGGCTTATAGTTACGAGGTTGCACCCTATGGGGTATCTTTGGGCCAAGTGCATCATTTTCCAAGACTTGTCAAAAATGGCAGATGTGGTTCAACCTCACCCGACACTCTTGACTCAACCGTGTACCTCGGCGCCTTGATCGTTTTCTGCACTTCTTGGGAAAGACAGTATGCCTTAGTCGCCCAACCTAAATCCTCTTACACCGCATTTTATATTGCGTAATGTCGTTAGATTAGGTGAGAATCCAAGGTGTCTAACCCGGATAGGTACCCCATTATTGGGTTGTACCCCAAAATTTTTACCATGTACTAAGGGCCCTTGGTGGTGTTCCGGTTACCCTTAGTCACGTTATAGGTACCCCCTTAAATGACGTACTTTAGGAATTTGCCTCTTACGAATTATAGCTTCGCGAACTAGGGTGTACGCCACAAAGGTTTGCATGTATAAAATTTTCTGCAGCTCTCTTTATTTTTTGGAGGCTGATCACAGATTGCGGTCTTTTATTCGCAAATTAATGAAATTTTAATCGGAATATAAATTCTGAAAATTCGTAACTTTTTCCCAATTTCCTGCGAGCAAACAATATTCGTAAAGTTTTATCACGAAATAAAATTTTTGTTTTGCCACATACCTCATTTTCACGAGCAAACATACTGATAACCTTCTTGTTTTATTATTTTCCTTCTTTTTTCCTCGCAAATCACAATCCCTTATTATCATTGTAACTTTATTCTCTTTTTCCTTAATCCTCTGCCATTAAATTTTCACTTCTTTTCACAGCCTTTGCTCTTTTTCTCCAATTTTCCTTCTCAGCAGTTTTTCCTTCGCAAACTTCTACTTCTGTATCGTAACATTTCTTTCCCTCAGCCCAATCACCCTTGATAATTTCAATACCCTTCATATGAGGAAACTTTATGCACTGATGTAGAGTGGAAGCTACGCCTAGAATTCCATGAAGCCATGGTATTCCTATCAAAGCATTATATGGTGATTCAACATCAACAACGCAGAACAGAATTAAAGTTCGCATTACACTTAATGGAATTCGCATGCTCACTTCTCCTTTGGGCTTGTTGGCAGTTCCATTAAAACCATAAATTCTGTAAGTAGAAGATATTAAATCTGCATCTTTTCCCCCCATAGTTTTGTAAGCAGAATAGAAGAGGATATTGACAGAACTTCCCGTATCAATCAAAATCCTATTAAGACCAATTGATTCTTCCTCCATATCATCTTCGTTCTCCTCCATATTCATGTAGATTGCTAATATTACCACCAATGGATTATCATGTGCTTCACAACCTTCTGGAATTTCAGTGGCTTCGAAAGAAATTTCACGTTTCTGCCAATCTTCAAGTCGTGAAATCTTTGCGATGTTCATTACTTCCTTTCCTTCACCATCCTCGCATATACCCTGCTTAACACATTATCATGAAAAATCCTCTATGGTTTTATATGAATGAACAATGGAATTACAGAAAACATTCCTTGCTTTTGACCCCACTTCTATATGTAGGATTTCTTCTCCCTTTTCTTTTGTCATGTTCTTCCTGCGAGTTATGGCTGGAGCCTGTGGTAATTGTTGCGACTGTGTCTGCTTAAGTAAAAATTGATTTAGTTTTCCTTGATCAATCATTCGCAAGATTATCCTCTTGATATTATGGCAATTATTTGTAGAATGTCCATGAAAATGATGATATGAACAAAATTCATGAATTCTTGGACCCATTAGTGGTTCCTTTCCCATATTCCATGGAGTTGGTATATTCTCTACTAGGATAATTGCTTGCCATATCTTTTCTACACTTGTATTCAAAGGTGGCAATTTTATCTCTTCCCTTACCATTCTTTGACCTCCTTGACCGTTGTTATAATTTTGTCTCTGGTTTCCTTGTCCAAAATAATTTGGCCTTTGTCCCCCATAATTTTCTTGTTGTTGATCTAGTCTTGGAATTTGGCTATTTCCTATTCGATTATAGAAATTCTTCTCTCTATCATACTCTTCTTGATCTCTACTTCCCATTGCTACCATCTTTGGCTGGCTATCATTGATTTTCTTCTCTTCTGAAATTTGCGAAGAAGTTTGTGAGGATGTTTGCGAAGTACCTGCTACTACATTGATTATTTTGGGAAGTAAATTTGCTCCTCCCTCTTGATTGCTAGTGTTTGCTACTGGATATGACTCCATACTGTTTTGCTTTTCTTCTAGTGTAATGTATTCTTCTTGCAATTCTCGTAATTCTGTCATCATTATGGAATTCTTTCTTCTGAAGATTTGAACATATAATTGTTCAGTTGCGAACATCGCATTTATGAAGGACAGAATCAAGTATCTCTCATACACACGGCCTGCCATATCACTGCACATAGTCTTCCATCGTCTTACCAAATGCTTCAGACTTTCACCCACTCTTTGTTTTAAACCAAATACATCTTCAATACCAAGCCGTGAAGAGTGATTTGTGATATATGCTCCAAGGAAAACTGCTTGCAAATGATTGAATGACGTAATAGTGTTCTTAGGGAGTCCTTCGAACCACTTTAGAGCTTCCCCTGTTAAACTTGATGCGAAGTACTTGCATAACACAGCATCATGATTCTCCCATTGTAACATGCATCTTATGTATGCTTTAATGTGCTGAATAGCACATGAAGTCCCATCAAAGATACTGGTAAGTGTGGGCAAATTACATTTTGGTGGAATTCCTCCCAACTGTACTTCTCTAGCAAATGGAGTCATCGCAGCTTCTTCTATTGCTTCATCTAATTGCCTCCTATCTCCTCCTCTTCTATTGTTTATCATCCCTCTCATTTCTGCTATTTCTCGAAAGATTCGTGCATTTGCCTCAGAATTCTCATCCATTGGTCTTTTTAATGCAGCTTCTCTTCTTCTACGTTCTTGCGCTTCCTCCCTTGCGATCCTTCGCATTCTATCATATTCTTCATTAATGTTTTCATTTGCATAATTTTGCAAATATCTTCTTTCTAAATTATCATAACTGTTCAGTTGTAAAGCATCTTGGAATTCTTGTTCTTCCCTTTCTATTCTTCTCATGCGAATATCAGGAATTTCTTCTTCTTCATTTATCCTTCTTTTGTGACTTATTTCTTCTTGATTTACTTGTACTCTGATTCGAGAATTTGGTTCATTCCTTTCCACTTCTGTTTGTTGATTTACAATTCTTCTCTTAATTCTTTCATACTCAACATTTTGTTTGTTATGAACTTCTTCATGTCTCCTTACTCCATTCTCGTGATTGTTTTGATGTATTGCTTGTTGTCTCTCAGTTTCTTCCATAAGTTGATGTTCTTCCTCTCGATTCTGATTGTTTTCTCTATGATTTGGTCTTGTTCGTAAATTCTCCATATTTTGTTCGCGGTTTGGTATTAAAATGAAACGATTTTCTTGATTTCTATCACCATGATTCTGCGCTTGTTCTTGCATATCATTTTCATTATTGATTATCGGTGAATTTTGTCCTTCTCTTTCTGTTCTAACATTTTATCTTGCAACACTTTGAGATTTCCTCCTTTGTAACATCTCATTTTCCATCCTCAATTCTTGATTTTGTCTTGTTAATTTGGCACGTTCTTCAACTTCGATCATTCGTTCTTTTTGGATTCCTTGTCTCAATGTTTCTAGCATCTCCCTTTCTCTTTCAAGAATTGTTCCTCCCATCAACCTCCCATTTTCTCTGATTTGTGGTTCTCTATCTTCTTCTTCTGGTGTATTAGTTCTCCAAGTGTGTATACTCACTTGATCATGATCTCCTACTTGGTGAGCTTGATTTCTTCTATTACTCCTTCTCCTACTAGGTTCTCCTGTTATATTTGCTTCTCCTCCTGCTAATCTTACACTTCTTCTTACTTCAGTTAATGGTTCTGATGTGTTTCTTCTTCTTGTCATTTTTCTGGTACAGGAATTCTTTCTGTCCCTGTTTCTAGCGCCAATTATGTAGTTGCAGAATAACCTACAACTACACCCTCAATAGAATTAGTAAAAACTCAAGAAGTTCTTGATGATGAATAACAATTTTCTTATTAATGTTCTCAATTGATTACAAAGAAGTATCTAAATGGAACTAGAATAGTTACAACTTTCTCTATTCTCTCTCCTAAGATATTTTCTAACACTCACTAAAAGAACCTCTCGAATTTTACATTTGAACTCCTATTTATAGTAAAACTTATACAGCTGTATATGAATTGCGAAGTATCGCAATTCATACTCGCAAAATTACTCCATCCTCGCAAAACTTCATATTTCCCCGCGCTACTTCTATCATCGTATCATTTTATATCTCTTTTCTCCTTTATTTATTACGATACTCGTGAACTATTATCTTGCGATATTCAGTACTTACATTCCATTCAAAATCAACACAACTAGTTCATCATCTGAGATTTTAGATCCAGATGCAGAAAGTTGATCTGTTAACTTCATGATTTCTCCCAGATAAGTTTCCATACTACTCGATCCAAGCTTGAGTGATTGAATTTTTGTTCTTAATTGAATGAAATGAGTTTTGGATGTTTGAGAAACTCTTGATTCAATATTGTTCCATAATTCTATGGGAGATTCAGTATCAACAACATAATAAACAAATATATCAAAAATTGTTGATTGTAACCATAAGATAAGCGTGTTATCATTATCACACCTAGAAATATACGATGGATTTACATTTTCTGCAATTAAATCTTCTTGTGTTAGAAATTTTGGAGGACATGGAGTAGATCCATCCAGTAAACCTGATACTTTGTATCTTTTCAATAATGGAAAAATTAAACTTTCTCAGGTGATGAAGTTGTCATCTTTGAGTTTGAACTGAATGATGTTGGAGATATGATTAAGTGGTACTTGTGAGATTCTTGATTGATATTCAAGATTTTCCATTTAAAAGAAGCAGAATCAAAGGAAAAGAGAAAAGAAAATAAAAGAAAAACGATTGACTATGAAGAAAAAAACTTAAAGAAACACTATTAATGGTGGTTATCATCGAAAGTAAGGATCGTATAAGTATCTGATACCATAATATATGAATTCAATTTATTTATTATATTTAATGAAAGTACACATGCAATTGATTTATCAATTTTATTTTCTTAGTTACAGAGAAATAGAAAATACATCTCTTATATATACAACAGAAAGCATGTAGACTAATTCGTAACTAAAGATAAAGACCAATCAGAGTATAGAAGACAACTCACTGACAGTTATTCAGACTGTGAAAGTTACACAGAGTGTGCCAACAATAGTAGTTGATACAACAGAGTATGTGAACTGCTAATAGTTGGAACTATTGGCTGTGATAATGATTATGATGCTATGAGCTGTAAGAAATTACAGAAATGTAGGTGGTCGTGCTGATGGGAGTTGATGCAACAACATGTGATAGGTTTGATTAGGCACTGAGAAGCTATGAAGTCTGGTGGTATTTTTAAGCTGATGATATATAGTGAAGAGGTGAGCTGAAACTAAAAGGTTAACTGGTTAAGCCAATGAGTTTGCTTGTGTTGTTGCAGTTGCAGTTGCAGTTGAAGGAAAGTATTTTGCTGCAAGAGATGAAATTGCTTATGACTGAATGAATTAGATGTATGTTAGGAGATAAAACTGCACATGGAAGGACTCAGGCAATGACTGAAATATGTCATGGAAATATTCAAGAATCGGTCAGAACTCGGCCAATTTCCGAGTTAGCCGAGTTGACTCGCCGATCCAGTAGCTTACTCGGATGGACTTGGGGCTCTGATATGTGAGCTTGACTTTTGGGCTCCTTCATAAGCAATAGTTAGCTTATGTGGTTTGGAAAATTAGATAAAGTATAAAAGGGAGACATATATCTTTATACAGAGGATCTATCTTATTTTCTACTTTTATTCTAGGGTTTAGAAACATGAAAAAATTTCTTTTTCTTCATGTTATGAACTCCATGAATATGAACTAGAATTTTATTATTGGTTATGGATTAGTTTGATTTCACAATATATGTTTCTTTGATTGATATATTAGTTTTGTTTTCATATTATCGATCATGATTTACTACAAATATCGCATGTATGATTGATTATTTGATTTGTCAAGTTGCAAATTGGTAGAACTCGTAAACACATTTATGCTACTTTAGGATTTATTATACGAAAAAGTGATAATTCTTGAATACAAGTAGCACAAATATGATTATAGTTTATAGTGATATATCCTTATGATCATGACTTTTGTTAAATAGGACTAATGTGTTTTCCACGTTCGATTGCATTGATTATCCTAATTTCATAAATCTTATTGCTCCTTGGGAATGAACCTTGATTAGTGCTTTTTACACGTTAGGTTGTTTCCTTAGTAGAATTCATATTCGCATCTTTTAATGTGTTTGTTGATGACAAGAGGAAATTAGTGGGATATTCTTGCGATCAAGGTATCCTAGGGATTTTGATAATGAGAGATTAAATATCAAATCTAATTATTATGACAAGAACATGTGTGTGAATGAAGATGAGATCCTTGACCACTATTCTCACCTTATTGATTTGCGTGCTTTATTTCTTTATTAGCTTTTTTTTTGCACTTTAGTTTATAAAAATAAAAAAAAAACCCTTGTTACTTATAGGAAGCCTAAACAAGCGACAATTCAAGACCTCTATGTGGGAACGATCCTTTCTTGCCCTTGCTTCATAATATATTTTGAGTAGTGAGAAAGTGTATTTCTTTTTGACGCGTTACGACAGCGATCAAAATTTTGACGTCGTTGCCAGGGAGGCAGCGGGTTGTTATTTGTTTTTGGTTTCTTATTTTTGTTTTTATTTTTCTTTCTTATTTCTTATTTTGTTTTTGTTTTTCCTATTTTTTTGGTTTTTGACATAGTTTTGAGAACTTTTGTTTCAGGTACTTATTATGGAAGAAGCACATTGGAATAACGGATACGGTTTTCAACCTCCTCAACATTATGAAAATTTCCCACCAACTTTGGGATACAATCAAAAACCAATTTATTGGTTATGATGATCCTAAAGAACCTTATGGTGATTTTCATACCAACAACAACCTTGTAGTGGGTATGTAAGTCAAGCACCAAGGTGGGATAATTTTACTTCCAATTGGATTTATTCGAGTTGTATGCAAATTATGAATGGATTGCAAGACATGCAACAAAGACTAGAACAACTTTACCGTGATAGAAAGAACGTCGCACAAACCAATTTCTGTAACACTTTTTCCTACCCAACTGTCACGCCCCAACCTAATAACCTGATCAGCTAATAAAATTACAACCTAACTGAAGCATCGAATTTGGATTATCGATTTTAAGAATCATAACTTCATAAAATAATCCCAAAACAAAACCCATACACTATGATATTATACAAATGAAAATCTCTCCAGTGATATATATATATATATATAATGTGTTGTTTTTCAAAGAAAGAAAATAATACATACATAAAAGATTAACAAACATCTTTAGTTCGTAAAACTCTAAGCTACAGAAACGGATATCTTCACCTGCACCATTTCTTCATGTAACTGAAAGTGAAGTAGGAACGAGTGAGCACATCATCCCAAAAGGGTGCTCAATGAAAACATATAACTCTCAAGTAATCACTAACATGCTTCATAGTTCTAAAATAATAAAATTTGAAAGAAAAAAGAAGAAACTAATCATTCAGAAATTTATGCATCATGAAGCAAGTGTCACTCTAACCTCGCCAAACTCATTGGAGAAGATGATGCAAGAGCAACCCTAATCAATAATAATAACATCTTCCACACAGAATGCCCATACAAACTATGATTCAGAATATTACCATCAAGATCAGATAGTTAGATAAACAAGTATAATATGCACACGAGTGATTTTCCAAATTTAATATAGTAAATAATATCAAAACGGGGGGATGACGTCATACTAGATAATATACAACTGGGGGGATGCCAACCTATTAATAATATCCAACTGGGGGGATGCCGGCCTACTAAATAAATTTAATATAAAATAATAATATTCAACGGGGGGATGCCGACCTACTAAATAATATACAACTGGGGGGATGCCAGCCTACTAAATAATATACAACCAGGGGGATGATGGCCTACTTGACTTATCCAGAAGCTACGGGGAAACCACAGACACTCCTAGCAGGGATAATCATACAACGCATATAACACAATCATATTCATAGAAATCATCATGTTCACAAATAAAGAATTACACAAATAGGCTCACAGATAAGAAAGACATATCATGCTCGCAAATTGAATGTACACTTAATGATTACAAGAAGGTTACAAGAGTTCCCACATGTTTGATGACAAGCCACGCCTACCTTGTATTCCTCGATCCACTAGTTCATCATATGAATCCATCATTGTTAATATAGATGAACTGTTAATCACATAAGAACTCTAATAATTTAGTCAATAGGCTCATACAAGGTTCATAACATAATATCATACAAGTTTCCAGTTATAGGCTAAGTGAAATAACTAATGGGTCTAGCTTTATCAATGGTTCTATAACATAGTATTTAGTGTTCTAGACATAAATAAATATCTACTTATCCAAATGAAAACAAATTAGGTTTCATCGGAAATCCCTCGAAAAACCCTACAACTTTGCAAAAGGAACCTAAAGCTACTTCGGACCTTAAGTGGTCCGAAAACTCAAATTAAAGAAACCTAGTCCAATCCCAAGTCCATTGGTCTAACCCATGAGTTAACCCACAACCCGATCCATTAAGCCAGGCCATACCCACCCATCTAACTCGGCTGAGTACTAAGTCAACCAATCTGACTTACTGAGTTGACTCGTGATTAGGTGAGTTGACTCACTCTAACTCACTTCATTTTCAACCTCTAGCACCCTTGAAAACAGCACAAAGTTCCTACTTTGGGTGGCTCTCTTGTTGGATCTATAAAAATATGAATGCCTCTTCTATAACTTTCTAGTTTTGATCCAGAGTTAATTCCATTTCTATCACGCCTAAAATCGTCCATCAAGACGCTGTCTCGCCACAATCACCATTAATTTCCAGATTGCATGTTCAACACCAAAATTATCACAACTCTATCAAATCAACTGTAAAATGAGAAAACTCAATTCCTATAGCTTTTTAATTCAATGTTCTCCGATTTACAATAATAATTATGATTTAAATCAACCTATCTAGTGTCTAGAAATTAGTAGGCTCTCTTGTTGGATCTATAAAAATATGAATGCCTCTTCTATAACTTTCTAAAGTTAATTCCAATAATCACTTAAAATCATTAATTTGATTGCATGTTCAACACCAAAATTATCACAACTCTATCAAATTATCATAGGTACAATAATAATTATGATTTAAATCAACCTATCTAGTGTCTAGAAATTAGTAATATAGTAAAACAATAATCACTTAAAATCATGATTATCATGGGACTTATGAACTTAATTCTAACTATTTTCATTATCTAACAACTACCCAATCATTAGAAACATAAAAGAAAGTATTAGAAATGTTTACCTTGATTATTTTCTTAAGTTTTCGTTATCTCCATCATCAACTCATGTTAATCAATCATTATCAAACTTTTTAAGAACACCATTAATATAAGCTTCATAACCTCTCATAAACCCTCTCAACTATTACGTTTCTCTCTGATTTTAGACTCTTATTTCTCTAACTCTTTTCTTCTTAAATCTAAACTATATTCACTCTCTCAATTTTTCTCCACGAGCAACGCCAACACCTTATACCACGTACAAGATATACTTCAGGGTGTTAGTCCTCAAGGGAATTGGGGGAGTTGGGTGTAGTTGGGTTTTTTTTCCCGTTAATCGTGGTGGAGTTTGAAGGAGTCACTCAAAGTCCCATTAGTCGTGGGAGAGTTTAGAAGAGTATCCCAAACTCCCTAGTTTTTAGTCGTTAAACTAGAATGGTAGGGAGTTGGGTTTTTTTGGGGAGTTCTAGGGAGTTTACAGTGTATTTTTTCCTCACTCCAAATCTCTCAAAAGAGTAGAGATTTTGGGGGAGTTTCCCAAACTCCTTACACTCAAAACACCAAACTCTCTCAAACTCCCTATACTCTCTTACACTCCCTCAAAATCCCCAAGATCTAAAATACATTAAACTCCCCCCAACTCACTCGTGGACTAACCCCCAGTAAATTAGTTTTTAAAGTAAATATTTCTTATTTAATTAGATACACCCCCCATAAATTATTATATATTTCAAATTAAGGACTTTATATGGACAATATATTATACAACTCCAGTCAAGTCCAGGGTATGGTCAATGGCCAAGTCAACGGTCAAGTTAGTTTGGCTCTGATTTCCAAGTCTCGTATCTTCATCATCCGGAGTCTGATTGACGAGTTCGAGTAATCCATTTCGCATATCATTTTGAGATCTATCTAGTGGTACTAATTTCATATCCAAATTATTAGTTGATTAATTTTTATTAAATTTATTGTTCGTATTTAATTAATTACATTATTATCGGCTAAATAGTCTCTTGGCCGGTCTAATAGCGTTGACGTGCTTTATGGGTCCTTACATTCTCCCCAACTTATAAAATTTTCTTCCTTGAAAATCAAATCATGAATATGAATCTTTAAAACTCTCCACCTTATAGAGAACACTATCTCTCGACTAAGTGCAAGTATTGCTCATACTTACAAACGTGCGAAAATTAGGTCATTTCAAATGAGTTCGAAACAATGTGAAAGAAAACACATATCAAGATTAATTTTTACAACTAAGATCTAAAATTTGTAGCTCTATATTTCAACAAACTAATTTCTATCTCAATATAAAGATTACTGGTTCTAAGTACATTAGAAGTTACTCTATAATAAAGTTTTTATATGTATCTGTATCTATCAACCAAAATTTATCAACCTCATCTATACTGATTTAAACACTAACATATAAATAAATCTAAGTTTTTCACACTAATTTTCTATCTCAATAAATTGATGGCTCTACGAACAAGTCAAAGTACTCAACAAGTTTCTATATGATTTTCGGGATCTATCGTATATACTAACCTCACTATTTTTCTAGTATTGGATTGTCTACATGTTCATAATTTTTAGACTAATTATTCTCTAATCTCTATTGGATTTATAAAACATATAGTATACGGTTTACTTTACAATTTTTACTTCATTAAATGTACACACAACCAAACAAACAAACTAATCAACCAAATAAATTTTTTAGTTATTGATAGCTTTTAGTGATTAACATTTATCTCACAACCCATCCCGGTTCTAAACTAATCTATTTTATTAACTGGCACTAGCCATCATCTATTGTTTCCCATGTAAGGTCTAATAGTGAGCTCTGATACCAACTTGTCACGCCCCAACCTAATAACCTGATCAGCTAATAAAATTACAACCTAACTGAAGCATCAAATCTGGATTATCGATTTTAAGAATCCTAATTTCATAAATTAATCCCAAAACGAAACCCATACACTATGATATTATACAAAAGAAAATCTCTCCAGTGATATGAATATAATAATGTGTTGTTTTGCAAAGAAATAAAATAATACGTACATAAAAGATTAACAAACATCTTCAGTTCGTAAAACTCTAAGCAACAGAAACAAATATCTTCACCTGCACCATTTCTTCGTGTAACTGAAACTGAAGTGGGAACGAGTGAGCACATCATCCCAAAAGGGTGCTCAATGAAAACATATAACTCTCAAGTAATCACTAACATGCTTCACAGTTCTCAAAGAATAAAATTTGAAAGAAAAAAGAAGAATCTAATCATTCATAAATTTATGCATCATGAAGCAAGTGTCACTCTAACCTCGCCAAACTCATTGGAGAAGATGATGCGAGAGCAACCCTAATCAATAATAATAACATCTTCCACATAGAATGCCTATACAAACTATGATTCGGAATATTACCATCAAGATCAGATAATTAGATAAACAAGTATAATATGCACACGAGTGATTTTCCCAATTTAATATAGTAAATAATATCAAAACGGGGGGATGCCGTCATACTAGATAATATGCAACTGGGGGGATGCCAGCCTACTAATAATATCCAACTGGGGGGGATGCCGTCCTACTAAATAAATTTAACATAAAATAATAATAGTTAATCAGGGGGATACCGACCTACTAAATAATATACAACTAGGGGGATGGCAGCCTACTAAATAATATACAACCAGGGGGATGCTAGCCTACTTGACTTATCCAGAAGCTATGGGGAAACCACAGACACTCCTAGCAGGGAAAATCATACAACGCATATAACTATTCATAGCAATCATCATGTTCACTAATAAAGAATTACACAAATAGGCTCACATATAAGAAAGACACATAATGCTTGCAGATTGAATGTAAACTTAATGATTACAAGAAGGTTACAAGAGTTCCCACCTATTTTGATGACAAGCCACTTGTATTCCTTGATCCACTAGTTCATCATTTGAATCGATCGTTGTTAATATAGACGAATTGTTAATCACATAAGAACTCTAATAATTTAGTCAATAGGGTCATAACATAATATCATACAAGTTTCCAGTTATAGGCTAAGTGAAATAACTAATGGGTCTAGTTTTATCAATGGTTCTATAACATAGTATTTAGTGTTCTAGGCATAAATAAATATCCACTTATCCAAATGAAAACAAATTAGGTTTCATTGGAAATCCCTCGAAAAACCCTACAACTTTGCAAAAGGAACTGAAAGCTAATTCGGACCCTAAGTGGTCCAAATCTCAAATTAAAGAAATCTAATCCAAGCCCAAGTCCATTGGTCTAACCCACGGGTTAACCCACACCCCGATCCATTAAGTGGTGCGCGTCGTTTACATAACAAATTAATTACACCTTTCCACACAATTAACGGTAATATAATGGGAAGGAGTTCGTTCCCACGAAGAGTTGGGAGTTTGTAGTTGTTAAAAGTAACCGAAAGGGGGTTTTTAGATTTTAAATTAAAGTAACTAATAAAACAAAATAGTAAAGATTGATTTAAAATAATACGGAGAAAGATGACTAGGGAATCATTCGCCGTCGCTGAACCGAAACTTTATTGAATACAAATTTATTTCTTGTTGAACTTATATTGTTAACTGACTGACCTGCTTTTGTATGCCGTAAAATAGCAATAAGCTTTGCTATCCCCCGGATTCCTGTTGTCACTGGATACGGAAGCGCTAGACTACCAAATTTTATCCAACCAACCCACCAAGAATAAGCTCTCAAGGTGTAAATTAGTCGAATGCTTTACATTCTGTTAATCAGGTTGATCCCAGCATCAGACGCGTAGGCTTGGCCTGCTTACTAGTGTTATATTTACACACAATTGTTTAACAAAATCCCTCTATCAGCTCTTGCGATTTACTAATTGTGTAAAGAGTTGATGCGACAATTACACGTATCACACAACCCTAAATTAGTAGAAGAAATATTGATTGATTAATTAATTTAAATAACCCCTCAATATTCTTAGACATCAAAAATAATAAAGATAATCAACAATAAAATAAAACTTGAAATAAACGTGGTTAAAGAAAATAATGCTTCGTAGTTCAGGACTTTGAAATCATCCCTAATCAATTAAAAGTACTTACAAATAAATAAAGAAGAAAGAATTAAAATAAAATCTAGCTCTCTCTCTCTGTTTCTATCTTTCTCACTAGTATAAAATGGTAAAGGAATAAGTCGAAAGATGAAGTGTCTTTGGTCTCTCGTATTGGACCCCTATTTAGACAATAAAATCACCGCCACATCTCCAAGCAAATAATTGATGAGAAAATAAAAGATGTTGATCCGGTGTAGTCCGCAACATGTTAACCAATGGAGTACCATTTAATTTGTTGGATATTCGGTGGGACCCGTGTGGAGCCACATATATTTCTTTATCACCGTCGATTCATCGAGCTTAGATGCACCGTGATTCACTATATTACCCCTTTCCGACAACTGGTGAAACTATTAGGCTGTGTTTGATAACAGAGAAAGGAAATAATTCCATGGAATCAGTTCCCAAGGCGAAGCAAAGAAAAAATTTCCATGGAATTCCACGGAATTGAGTTTAAAACATACTTTAGGCCACGTTTTTTTTTTGTAATTCCACAGAAACATATTTTTGACCAAACGACGGAAAACACGCTATTTCCATGGAAAGATGGCTAATTACATGGAATTAAACATCTGTGTTTTCCTCCAATAGCTTCCCAAACTGGACCCACCAACGTCTTCTCGCCTATTATCTTCTGATGTACGTTAATATTGGACCGGTCCCACCGTTACATTATCATTCCTCATCGGAAAATGGCAGAGACATTACTCAGTTCCATCGTCCCCATTCCATTTGACCCAACTCTGTCGATATGAATCACCATCTTCATTATCTCCTACAACAACTCTCTTTCAGTTGGCGATCCTAAACATCTCAACTCCATCACCGTGAACAGCATGTACGATGGCTCAATTCTCGTTCACCATCATTACTGTCATCTTTATCTTCTCTTTTGAACACACCCGAGCTCCGATCAATAATGAAAGCAACCACTGTTGAGTTCATCTCACTTCTCTGCCAAAGTTAACTCAGTACTTTGTTCGAATCTCCATCGCTTGAAGAATTCATCACAGCAGCAGCAACTCTATCCAACTCTTACTGCTTAACCCATTTCATTCCTTCCTCTGTTGGCAGCAGTATCACCATGATCAACACATCACCACCGAGAACAACGACAACAACTCATCATCATTATCTCGATTAATTTGTCCTCATACTCGAGTACCATTATTGCTGCCATTGTTTATCGAGCTTCCCCTTTCAGTCTTCTCAGCACAACAATATTTTTCCCCTTTGTGAGTTTCCTCACCATCATTGATTGAAGCCTATTTTGACACCCATTCATTCTTCGCCTTAAACTGCATCATCATCTCCATACTCGGGTCAATGGCAGCAACCAATAATTCACTGCCAAACTCGAGTACGACTGATTTATCAAAATCGAGCTAGTACCCATGCTTTCTGTCGTCCCCAGGAACCTAGTGATGTATTCAAATTCGAATATCATTACTGATCAAATACATCACCATCGTGATCATCATGATGAACACCATTAACACCATTAAGAACAACTCATGTTCTTCATGTTCATAATAAGGATGAGGAAGAGGTACACTGAATAAGGTGCCTTTAGTATTATTCGTATTTTGGCAGCCCCCTATTGTAAAAGACCCGACTGCCTCTAGGAAGGTGTCCCTTAACATTCAGTTGGGGTGCCAATAGCACTTCCCTTTAAAATGACCATTTCTCCCTTTTAGTTTTTCAAGTTCTTATTTTGCTCATAACTTCTTCGTACGAACTCCGAATGACTCTATTCTTTCGCCATTACCTTTGTCTTCTCGTTCTCTACAAAATGAAATCTTGTACTTGAACGAGTTCCACTTGGTATTTGGATCTTCTTCACTTGTATCTAGCTTCTTTTATTGCACAAATAAGCACAAATTCACTTCTTTTCAGATGATTTACCTGATAAACACACAAATAAGAGGAAACAAGCATAATATACAATAATTGGCAATCAACCCAACAAATATTAGCATGGAATTGACACCAAGTATATGTGAAATATGCACTTATCATTAAGTCAGGCCATACCCACCCATCTGACTCGGCTGAGTACTTAGTCAGCCAATCTAACTTACTGAGTTGACTCATGACTAGGTGAGTTGACTCACTCTAACTCACTTCATCTTCAACCTCTAGCACCCTTGAAAACATCACAAAGGTCCAACTTTGGGTGGCTCTAAAACACTCAATTTTGATCCAAAAGAGGCTCTATAGAAATATTGACGCCTCTTCTATAACTTTCTAGTACAGAGTTAATTCCCTTTCTATCACGCCTAAAATCGTCCATCAAGACGCTATCTCGCCGTAATCACCATTAATTTCCAGATTGCATGTTCAACACCAAAATCATCACAACTCTCTCAAATCAACTCTGAAATGAGCAAACTCAATTCCTATAGCTCTGTAATTCAATGTTCTCTGATTGACAATAATAATTATGATTTAAATCAACCTATCTAGTGTCTAGAAATTATTAATAAAGTATAAAAATAATCACTTAAATCATGATTATCATTGGACTTAAGAACTTAATTCTAACTATTTTCATTATCTAAAAACTACCCAATCATTAGAAACATAAAGGAAAGTATTAGAAATGTTTACCTGTATTAGTTTCTAAATTTTTCGTCATCTCCATCATCAACTCATGTTAATCAATCATTATCAAACTTAGAACACCATTAATATAAGCTTCATAACATCTCATAAACCCTCTCAACTATTACGTTTCTCTCTGATTTTAGACTCTTCTTTCTCTAACCCTTTTTAGCTTAAATCTAAACTATATTCACTCTCTTCATCTTTCTGTTTTTTTCCACGAGCAACACCACCACCTTATACCGCGTACAAGATATACTTCAAGTCTAAATTAGTTTTTAAAGTAAATATTTCTTACTTAATTAGATACACCCCCCTTAAACTATTATATATTTCAAATTAAATACTTTCTATGGATAATATATTATACAACTCCAGTCAAGTCCAGGGTTTGGTCAATGGTCAAGTCAACGATCAAGTTAGTTTGACTCTGATTTCCAAGTCTCGTATCTTCATCATCTGGAGTTTGATTGACGAGTTCGAGTAATCCATTTCGCATATAATTTCGAGATCTATCTAGTGGTACTAATTTCATGTCCAAATTATTAGTTGATTAATTTTTATTAAATTTATTGTTCATATTTAATTAATTACGTCATTATCTGCTAAATAGTCTCTTGACCGGTCTAATAGCGTTGACATGCTTTATGGGTCCTTACACCAACTCCATATCATAGTTATGGTTATTAGAGAACTTCATTAAAGGTTAATAACAAATACTTGATTCTCTTGTTTATTCTACCTCTTTATCTATCGAGACATGGTGCTCACTCTTTGATCAATTGATTTCTGTGACAGTAAAATATACCTTTATGTATATATATCCGAGGAGTTTTGGGCCCAAATATTTAGTGAGAATAACCATTTATTGATGGGTAAAAATAATTTATATGTTAAAGTGTAAAGTGGTGGAGTAGGCAGATGCTCGATTAAGTAAATAGTCTGAAATATTTAACAGATGCACTGCACATGTGTGCTTTGAGTTCGAGAGATCAATCTGTACGACACTAGTCTAAACCAAGAAGTGGTCGTTCAAGATTCAATTTGGTAATAAAGGAAAGATAAAGATTAATATTTAGGGAGGGAAAATAAGTATGTATGAGATCAATGGTAATTGATTGTAGATGATGTATTGAACTGCTTTGAAGATGATTTCTCTATGTTAGACCGAGAGAAAGACTTTGTGTGTGATAATGACAGACTGTCGTAAGTTGAAGTTGGATTAGGTTAAGTTATCAAATCATAGGTTGAGGAGCCTATATATAGCACAGGTAGTTAACATATTGATCTCCAGTAAGCGGTGACGGTTGAAGAGGAGTGGAAGAGTAGGAAAGTGGGAAGTCGTGGTTGAACCAGTACCGCTTTGCTAGCGAGATTTGGTTGATTATCAGACCACTAATCTATTTAATTCTTCAACTTCCAGAATGACTTACTCATTTTCTCATCGTGGATGTACTGCTACACCGTACCTGCTATAGGCCACCAGATCAAAACTGTCATATCCCTTAGACATGAAAATAGTTAGCTTAGTATGTTATGGGATAACCCCCTTGCGGTGCCCTTAGTAATTGGTGTCCCCTAGTAATGAGAGAAGGGTTTAGCCATCAGCGTGTGTTCCACACGCTGGCTTAGCCAATGTCAGCCTTATATACTCTTGTGGATGTTGTAAGAGGACATTAAGTAATTATGAAATTGTGTTCTAACTCTGATATCTTCTCATCTCAGAATTCCCTTCTCATCTAATTCTTCTTCTCATATCATCCCCTTTTCCCTTCCAATTTGAGTTATTTCTGTGTATCCATTATAGTGAATTCACTACAATTGGTATCAGAGCACTCGGTTCTGAGTGACCATTACCATGGTGAGCAAAGCTGAGTTTGAATATCTTACTAAACAGATTTCATCAGTTATACAGTCTAATGAGAAAATGGCCAAGGAGATGCTGGAAATTAAAGAAAAACATGATTCTCCTTCACCACTACTACTTCAATCTATGATGGATCTGTTCATAGCTGAATATAGGAAGTTGTTATCAGAATTTAGGGAACAAACCGGTAGAAAGGGTGGACCAATACTCAACAATCCATTAGTTTAGAACACTCCGGATCGTACTTCTGGTCCTCTCTTACCTGGTGAGACTTCTAACTTTTCTCATACACATAAGCTTAAGGTAGATTTCCCTAGATTTGATGGAATGAATCCAAGGTCATGGGTAAGAAAGTGCAACAAGTATTTCCAGTTACATCAAATGAATGAGGAACAAAAGATACATGTAGCTTCCATGTATCTGTAAGGGAGAGCAGATGTGTGGTTTCAGGACTATCAAGTGGGTAAAGATATTATCAGGTGGGTAACATTTATGAGAGATGTTTGAAACCGTTTCCAAGAGCTGGGACATGACGACATTGTTGGAGAGTTTAATAAGCTAAACCAAAATGGTACTGTGTCTGAGTACCAAGAAGTATTTGAGGAGTTGAAGGCCTTAATGTTAGCTAAAAATAGGCACCTCACTGATGAGTACTTCACCTCAAGCTTTATCAGTGGGTTGAAGGAAGAACTTCGACTTGTTGTGCAAATGTTCTCCCCAGCTACTTTAGAAAAAGGCAGTTTACTTGGCTAGGATGCAGGAGATGCTTCTTGACAGCTCAAGCAAGAAGGCAAAGTTTCACAGACCACCCCCATTGCACATTCCCCAAACTCACAGAAGTATGCAGCCAAGTCCTAAATCTACCTCACCTTCACCAAAAGTCACATTCTCTACTAGTCCTAAACTCCCTCCTATAAGAAGGTTAACTTATGCTGAAATGAAAGCTAGAAAGGACAAGGGATTATGCTACAAATGTGATGAAGAATTCAAGGCTGGACACAAGTGTCAGAGACAACAACTGTTCATGCTGGTGGCTGATTAAGAGGAGCAAAATTTTCCAGAAGAAGAGTCACACTCTCCCTTGATGCCTGAAATACCAGATGAAGATGTCGAGATTTAAGTCCATGCCCTGTCAGGTAATACATCTCCAAGTACTATTAAGATCCATGGCATTACTTTAAATAAGCATCCCATTACAATCTTGGTGGATAGCGGTAGCACACACAGTTTTTTGGACCCTGAAATTGCAAGGTTAAGTGGGTGTTTGGTAGAACCAACTGCCAAGTTCCAGGTAACTGTAGCAGATGGAAACAAGTTGATTAGCTCATCCAAGTGTCCTGGTTTTCAGTGGGAAATGCTAGATAACCAGTTCCAATTTGATATGAGAATCCTTCCCTTGGGGGGGGGTGTGACATGGTGTTGGGAGTGGAGTGGATTGGATGAGAGGCCTCAGCCCTGTATAGTTTGACTTCAAGAAGTTAACTATCTCCTTTCATAAAAAGGGTAAAAAGGTGGTCTTACAAGGTATCACTGAGTTTGCCAGCATTTCTCTCATGACAGGCAAGGAGTATGCTAAGTACATGAGGAAACACAAGCATGGATTCATGGGGAACCTATTTTCTATCACTGGTGAAGAGTCACAAACCCTTACACCTCCTTCACTTCAACCCCTATTAACAACATTTCAGTCCATTTTTCAAGAACCCACCCACCTGCCACCCACCAGAAGCCATGACCACCATATACCCCTACAACCAATGTCAGTGCCACCAAACCAAAGGCCTTACCGAATTCCTTATATACAGAAGGATATTGTGGAGAAACTAGTTAAAGAAATGTTAACTTCAGGTATGATTAGGCCAAGTCATAGCCCATTTTCCTCTCCAATACTCTTAGTCAAGAAGAAAGATGGTAGTTGGCGGTTTTGTGTAGATTACAGAAGGCTCAATGAACTCACCATCAAGAATAAGTATCCCATACCAGTCATTGATGAGTTACTGGATGAAATGAAGGGTGCAAGGGCGTTTTCCAAGATAGATCTTAGAGAAGGGTATCATAAAATAAAAGTTTCTCCTGCTGACATTCACAATAAATCTTTCAAAACTCACCAGGGGCATTATGAATTTCTGGTCATGCCATTTGGGCTTACAAATGCCCCAGCAAGTTTTCAGGCCTTGATGAATGATATATTCCAACCTTATTTGAGAAAGTTTATCTTGGTATTCTTTGATGACATACTGGTGTACATCCCTGACATGACAACCCATATACACCACTTAAAGATTACTATGGAATTACTTAAGAAGCACTCCTTGTTTTCCAAGCTCATTAAGTTCTCCTTTGGTCAGCCAAAAATGGATTACTTGTGTCATATTATATCTGGTGAAGGAGTGGCATCAGACCTTGAAAAAATTGCTTGCATGACAAAATGGCTAGTTCCTACCACTCTTAGGGATCTCAGGGGATTCTTAGGACTGACAGGGTACTACAGGAAATTTGTCAAAGATTATGGCCTCATTTTTAAGCCATTGACTGAGTTGCTCAAGAAGAATAAATTTATCTGGAGTGATTCAGCTGAGTTGGCCTTTAAACAATTGAAAGAAGCAGTTACCACCACCCCTGTGTTGGCCTTACCAGACTTCAGTAAGCCATTTGAAGTGGCCACAGATGCTTGTGATGTAGGAGTTGGAGCTGCATTGATGCAAGAAAGGAGACCCATAGCCTTCTTCAGCAAAGGGATGGGAGAAAGATTCTTGGCTATGCCTACTTATGAAAAAGAATTGACGGCTATAGTGCTAGCTGTCTCCAAATGGAGGCCTTACTTGCTGGGTAACAAATTCACTATTTATACTGACCACCAGAGCATTAAATATTTTATGGAGCAGCGGATTCACTCAGTACTGCAGCAAAAATGGCTCTCCAAGCTCTTGGATTATACTTATGAACTCAAATACAGAAAAGGTGCTGACAACCTTGTAGCTAATGCCTTATCTAGAGTGAAGCCACATGAGGAGAGTTCATGCAAGTCCCTTACCCAAGTACAGCCATCTTGGCTGCAATAAATCCAAGACAGTTATGTCCATGATGCTTTTGCCCAGAAGTGGATACCTGAACTAACTACCACAAAGCAACAAGATGGTGACTTTACTTATCAACAGGGGGTCCTGAGGTATAAGAATCGGATTTATGTGGGACAAATTGGAGGCTTAAGGAAGACAGTGCTAGAAGCCTTAAATTGGGGGTCATTCAGGAGGACAAACAACTTATCAAAAGGCCAAACTGTACTTCTATTGGGTTGGGATGAAAAAACACATTCTCACCTATGTTAAAGAGTGTGATGTTTGCCAATAGCATAAGAGTTTCAATACTTCACCAGCTGGACTTCTCCAACCATTACCCATTCCAGATCAAGCTTGGGAGCACATTTCTATGGAGGGAAGTCATCTTGGTGGTGGTGGGAAGTCATCTTGGTGGTGGTGGAAAGGTTCACTAAATATAGTCATTTCATTGCACTCAGTCACCCTTACACTGCAGCTTTTGTAGCTGCCAGATTCCTAGACACCATCTTCAAGCTACATGGTATGCCCAAATCCATTGTGTCTGACAGAGATAGCATCTTCATTAGAAACTTTTTGCAGGTGTTGTTTGATAAAGTGGGAACTTCCCTCCATCTCAGTACTGCTTATCACCCTCAAACTGATGGGAATACTGAGAGGGTAAATGCGTGTTTGGAGTCATACTTGAGGTGCATGACAAGCTCCAGGCCCACTAAATGGGTCACTTGGCTACCCCTAGCTGAGTGGTGGTTTAATACCACTTATCACACCAGCATGAAACTAACTCCATTTGCAGCCTTGTATGGCTATGCTCCTCCCCAATTTGGTGTTTTGTCATCACTAGCCGGTATCCATGCGGGTGTGGAAGATTATTTGCACTAGAGGCAGGAAATGAGCCATATTCTTAAGGGAGCATTGGAAGTTGCACAACACAGGATGAAGCAGAAGGCAGATAACAATAGAACTGAAAGAGCTTTCAATGTGGGGGATCGGGTTTACTTGAGACTTCAACCATATAGGCAGTCAACAGTGCAGCTGAGAAGAAACTTGAAGCTTTCAGCCAAATTCTTTGGCCCTTATCAAATTTCTGCTAAGGTAGGAGATGTGTCTTACCAACTCAAACTACCTTTGGGCTCTAAAATCCATCCCACCTTCCATGTTTCACAATTAAAGCCAAAGTTAGGTGCTGGAGTGGTGGCTCAAACTATGCTTCCCACAATGGATGGAACCATACAATTGCAGATGGTTCCTGAGAAGGTCATAACCGCCAGGAATGTCGTGAAAAACCACCAGGTTGTAGCTCGGGTATTGGTGAAATGGAAAGGGTTATCGGATACTGAAGCCACTTGGGAAGACACTCACCTGATGAAGATGTAGTTTTCATATCTGATCCTTGAGGACAAGGATCCCTTGGAGTAGAGGGTAGTTGTCATATCCCTTAGACATGACAATAGTTAGCTTAGTGTGTTATGGGATAACCTCCCTTGCGGTGCCCTTAGTAATTGGTGTCCCCTAGTAATGAGAGAAGGGTTTAGCCATCAGCGTGTGTGACACACGCTGGCTTAGCCAATGTCAGCCTTATATACTCTTGTGGTTGTTGTAAGAGGACATTAAGTAATTATGAAATTGTGTTCTAACTCTGATATCTTCTCATCTCAGAATTCCCTTCTCATCTAATTCTTCTTCTCATCTCATCCCCTTTTC